>CM060963.1:194075140-194675140 GCA_030765045.1 Tenodera sinensis
TGTCACCAAAAAACCAAACTATTATAGAATGTTGGAAGATGCTTAGCCATCTAACAGCACTTCAAAAACACCTAGTCTTCCAATGGATACCAGCTCACTGTGGACTGAGTGGTAATGAGAAAGCTGATTTCCTTGCAAAAAAGGGTACCAGCGGTGTAAAAAAAAAATCTATAGTTAATCTACCATTTTATGCAGCTAAAAGATTAGTCAACTCTGAATTCAAAAAAATTATTGCAAAATATTACTATGAAAAATCAAAAAATCAAAGATGGGAACTACCAAACATTCAAACAGTGATTCCTGAGTATCCTCGAAAAACAGCAGTTGCAACCTTCAGGTTGATTACAGGACATGATTGTCTGGCAAAACATTTAAACAGAATTGGGATATATTCTTCACCACTCTGTCCTCTATGTGATCTGCAAGAGGAAATGGATCGAGACCACCTTCAAATATGTCCGGCCTCTTCTAGTGCCCCATCCATCAGTGAAAAATATTGGAGAGCAAGAGGATTAATGATTTCATTGTTAGAAATCCAGCATTAGCTAACAACAACATTTCAGACGCTTTAATTTACACGGTTGAAATGTTTGGGATGCAGGTAAATTCAAATTAATGTTCATAATAACCGATATAAAACAGTTCTACATAGTACCAAAAATAAGGGCTGGCTCACAATAATCGGGAACGGAAACTAGAATGAGAATCATGAACTTAAAATAATGTAATGTTAGTGATAATACCGCAATTATTGACTTAGAAGCTTAATAATTTTATAAAGAGTTATAGCGAGGTATTTTTTGGTGGAAGGGGCAGATAAGGATTTCGCGTGTTCATGACGGGGAAGTTTCGCCAGCGGGATTATTTCCTCACCTGGAAGTCCGGCCCGCGTCCGGTCCGGCCTCTATTGGATGAGCCAAATCTCCAATTATTAATTTTTTGGGCGTGAAATTGGGACTCCCCTGAAGTATATCGCGGAGATTCTCTGTCTCGCACTTTTTCGTCGCGACGATTGCCTAAGAAAGGAACAAAGAAGATTTTCCCTACTGCCTTTGAACATGCCTAGGCTTGCGGCTGGATGGTGTCATAAAACCTTGTGCAGCGTTCTGGAAATCACACTTTTTAGCTTCCAAAACTGGGTATTTTTCAACCTTACTTAATATTAGCTTAATACAAAATATAAAATGCTCTAGTCGCGTCAATTCTTAACCTATAACTAAATATTTACACATTACCTAACTAAAATAATCTACATTAGCGTAGCACTGTTTGCGTACACCACAAGTATTTATATATAGGTAATTAATGTTTTTTTCACATAAGAGCCGTGTGTAGGACATAATTCGGAAGGTAGAGTGAGACTGAAAAATTGAATGCCATGATCGGGATTTGAACCACGGATCTACCGGTTCTATTTATGTTTGTAGTCAGCCTTGTTTTGGGCTGAATGACGGGGAACTTCTGTCTCAGTCGGTATCTGTGTTCAAAACAAAACAACACAGCCAGAGTTGCACACGGTTTAAGCTGTTTCTCTTTTCCCCCTCCTTCATTTTTACGTGTTTACTTTTTTACTTCTTTTCACCTTCGTTGGTGTTATTGGCTATTTGCTCCTTTCAGTGTCTCACATGCACATACGTTTACATACACACAAACATCCATACCCGAGACAGACCTGGACTCGAATCCGCAATTCTCTGCGCCATCTTACAGCAAAGCGAGGTACTTTAGCGTAGGTACTTGGGAACCAGCAATCTACAGATACGAGTTCTGGTTCGCATTAGAGACATTGTATAAAGCTTTAAGTGAGTGAGTGAGTGAGTGCGTAAGTGAATGAGTGATTGAGTGAGTGGGTGAGTGCGTGAGTGAGTGAGTGCGTGAGTGAATGAGTGAGTGAGTGAGTGAGTGGGTGAGTGAGTGCGTAAGTGAATGAGTGATTGAGTGAGTGCGTGAGTGCGTGAGTGAGTGAGTGCGTGAGTGAATGAGTGAGTGAGTGAGTGAATGAGTGAGTGAGTGGGTGAGTGAGTGCGTAAGTGAATGAGTGATTGAGTGAGTGGGTGAGTGCGTAAGTGAATGAGTGAGTGAGTGAGTGCGTGAGTGAGTGAGTGAGTGAGTGAGTGAGTGCGTGAGTGAGTGAGTGAGTGCGTGAGTGAGTGCGTGAGTGAGTGAGCGCGTAAGTGAATGAGAGAGTGAGTGGGTGAGTGATTGAGTGGGTGAGTGAGTGCGTAAGTGAGTGCGTAAGTGAGTGAGTGAGTGAGTGAGTGAGTGAGTGGGTGAGTGCGTGAGTGCGTAAGTGAATGAGTGAGTGGGTGAGTGAGTGCGCAAGTGAATGAGTGAGTGGGTGAGTGAGTGAGTGCGTGAGTGAATGAGTGCGTGAGTGAGTGCGTGAGTGAGTGAGCGCGTAAGTGAATGAGAGAGTGAGTGGGTGAGTGATTGAGTGGGTGAGTGAGTGCGTAAGTGAGTGCGTAAGTGAGTGAGTGAGTGAGTGAGTGGGTGAGTGCGTGAGTGCGTAAGTGAATGAGTGAGTGGGTGAGTGAGTGCGCAAGTGAATGAGTGAGTGGGTGAGTGAGTGAGTGCGTGAGTGAATGAGTGAGTGAGTGAATGAATGAGTGAGTGAATGGTTGAGTAAGTGAGTGGGTGAGTGAGTGCGTAAGTGAATGAGTGATTGAGTGAGTGGGTGAGTGCGTGAGTGAGTGCGTAAGTGAATGAGTGAGTGAGTGCGTAAGTGAATGAGAGAGTGAGTGGGTGAGTGATTGAGTGGGTGAGTGAGTGCGTAAGTGAGTGAGTGGGTGAGTGCGTAAGTGAATGAGTGAGTGAGTTAGTGGGTGAGTGAGTGCGCAAGTGAATGAGTGAGTGAGTGGGTGAGTGAGTGAGTGAGTGAGTGAGTGAGTGAGTGGGTGGGTGAGTGAGTGCGTGAGTGCGTGAGTGAGTGCGTGGGTGAGTGCGTAAG
Source organism: Tenodera sinensis (assembly GCA_030765045.1). Lineage (NCBI taxonomy): Eukaryota > Metazoa > Arthropoda > Insecta > Mantodea > Mantidae > Tenodera > Tenodera sinensis. The sequence continues at coordinate 194,078,088 of CM060963.1, forward strand.
TGAATGAGTGAGTGAGTGCGTAAGTAAGTGAGTGAGTGAGGAGTGAGTGGGTGAGTGAGTGAGGAGTGTGTGAGTGAGTGAGTGAGTGAGTGAGTAAGTGAGTGAGTGAGTGAGTGAGTGAGTGGATGGGCAAGCGAGCGGGCGTTGTAGCGCATCGAAGTATGAGATGGGTGTACGTTCACATTTGGTCAACAAACCCAACATCGGGCTGTCTACATTACAAACGGGCTTCGAACTGTGTACCCCCTACGTCATTGCAGAGCCTGTAGTGTCGGTGCTGAGCCTCACACACATGACCCAATACGTACGGTTGTCTTTGAAGGCTTTCAATCGCTCCGTGGACTTGAGCCATAAGGTACTCCGCTGACGTTACAGAAGTGCCATAAACCATACTCTTCATACAACTCCACACAAAACAATCGAGAGGTGTCAGATCTGGCGACTGGTCCACCTTTACTAATTGATCGATCTGAATATGCGGCGTTGAGGTGATTCCGCACATTTACATCAAAGTGTGTTGGAACTGATGTCAGTCATTTCAGCAGCTGTATACTGGCACGTGTCACACTACTACTGTTAAAACGTTACTGTACTGGAAACTGCGCAAGTAACGCAGTAGGATAGTCACCAAGGACGCTATGGAGGAATTTAGCGCTTGCGCAGTAATGTCATTATGCTCAGGTCGTTCATCCCAATAGACAGATGGCTAAGTGGTTACATACCTTCCGTATAAAGATACCAAAAGCAATGTTAAATGGGCACAACCATTCATTCTCAAACTTAGACGCTCTTTAGCGTCCAAACCGTGCATTTCCGGACATGGGTTCCTATTTAAAAACCGGCCACTTTGCTATCCCGCACAACATACTAAGTGTTGTCACTGTTTTTGGGACACCCTATATATACAAAGCAACTGCTGTGGGTTAGTCTGAAAAATTCCAAAATGGTTCAACCGATTTGAATAATTTCTCTTCTCTTTTGTTCACCTCTATACTAGGATGGTTTATAAAAACTTCTGATGTATTGCACTCACATGAATTTCTCTGCTGTTGTACTAACCATTCTTACAAACTCTTATTCTTTTATCTTATTCGTGTTAGTTTATATAAACATTTGCAGAAATTATCTTATTGTTTATTTTCTTGTATGTACAAGGGGAATTTGGGAATACAGTAGGCTTTGGGCGATAGTCAAATCTTTTAAATCTTTCAAATTCCTTTCTTCTTGCACGGTTAAGATACAAAAAAATAAATAAATAAGTCACGATGTTCCATTTGACGAAAGTTTAAGTTTTCCAAAACTCACACAAATAGCAAGGAATATCTCCGAAATGGTTCACTCTACAAAGAAATTTATTTCGAATAAATTGTGTTTTAGCAAGATCTACATTTTTGTAAGATTTGGTCTATCTCTTACGGTTTACCAGTTATGCAAAAATAATCCAGAGTAAATACGACTACAGGGGCTATAGCCAGAAAATTCAAGATATGCATTTCATTTGCCATAAAATATTTCAAACACATGACATTTTAATCAAAATCGTTAGAGCCATTTTCAAGAAAATCAAAATATTACATGTAAAGGGTAGTTTAGGGTGAAGCAATTTTCTTCAAAATCTTCGTGTCGCATCCTTGAAAGACATTAAAGTTAAGTACCAACTTTGGTTTTTAACCGACTTTTCATTTTTGAGTTATGCTGTCCACAGTGACACACAGACACACACACGCGCGCGCGGATCTTTTTCTAAAAATGTTTTTTTTTTTTTTATTCAGGGGGCCTCAAAACATATTTCCGGTGGAATATGGACATCGAATTTTTGAGTGCAATACATTACTTTCTCTACTTTACTATACGTAGCAGAGAAAGTGGAAATAGAAAAAAAAACTACATTTTCTGTACAGTAAGATTTGGTCTATCTCTTACTGATTTTTATAATGAGTATCTGATGTGTTGCACTCACACGACTTTCTCTACTCTTGTACTAACCATTCTTACAAACTCTTATTCCTATATCTTCTTCGTGTTAGTTGAGATAAACATGTTCAGAAATTACTTTATTGTTTATTTTCTTGTAGTTACAAGGGGAATATGGGAATACAGTAGGCTTTGAGCGATAGTCAAATCTTAAAGCTTTGTGATTTCGTTCTCTTTGCACGGCTAAGATATTAAAAAATGAATCACGATCTTGCATTTGATGAAAGTTTGTTTTCCAAAACTCACAAAAATAGCAAGAAATATTATCTCCGAAACGAATCACTCTACAAAAAATTTATTTGGACATAAATTATGTTTTAGCAAGATACACGTTTTTTGTATAGTAAGATTTGGTCTATCTCTTACGGTTTACCAGTAATGCAAAAGTCATCCAGAGTACTCAGGACTACATGGGCTATAGCTGGAAAATTCAAAATATACATTTCGTTTGCCATAAAAATATCTCAAACATATGCATTTTAATCAAAATCGTTAGAGCCATTTTCAAGAAAATCAAAGTGTTCGAAAAATTGTCCATGTAAAGGGTAGTTTAGGGTGGAGCAATTTTCTTGAAAATCTTCGTGTCGCGTCCTTGAAAGACATTAAAGTTAAGTGCCAACTTTGGTTTTAACCGACTTTTCGTTTTTGAGTTATGCTGTCCACAGACTGACAGACACACACGGACCTTTTCTAAAAATGTTTTTTTTTTTTTTATTCAGGGGGCCTCAAAACATATTTCCGGTGGAATCTGGACATCGAATTTTTTAGTGCAATATATTACTTTCTCTACTTTACTATACGTAGCAGAGAAAGTGGAAATAGAAAAAAAAACTACATTTTTTGTACAGTAAGATTTGGTCTATCTCTTACGGTTTAGCAGTTATTTAAAATTCAACAAGAGTGAACAGGACTACATAGGCTATAGCCACAATTCAAAATATACATTTCATTTGTCATAAAAAGGAGAGTCTTTCCTGAATGTGAGATATAACAAGACATAAAAGGCAGAATTTTATGATTGGTTCACTGTTAGGAAGTGTGAAAAACAGAATAATATAATAACAAAGGCCCTGCAATATTGGTCTCAATTCATATTCATTTATATTCATTTCTCCTCCAATTTGTCATAAAATCGTTATATCAGTGGCTTTTGTTTCAGTGCATTCAATTTAGAGCCACTCCGGTTTTTCTCAACTTGGCTCACATTTCTTCATTTTCTTGATGTTCTCATTTTTATATTCGCCATCGTCACCTTTCTACCTTTCCTCCCCCTGCCCTTTTCCCCGACAAAAGTAACTTGTATCCAGACTCAGATTTCACCTTTTTCCGTCTTCTCGCCTTTTATTTTACCAACCATTTCCCACGGGGCCCATTTTATCTCCGTCTTTGTTGAGCTTCAATTTTTGACCGGCCTAGCGCTCGCCGCGCTAGCGTTTTGCCGACTTTTTATACAGAAAATCCCGGAACCAAGCCCCGATTTCAGTAAGAGAAAAGAAACGAAACGTACGTCGTATATTTTCCCAGGGATTCACAAGAAAGATGGCAGCAATGATTCTTTTTTTCCTTTTTTATTCCTTCTTGGATGTAGAAGAGACCTGAAGTTGGCTTTCTCTTTGCTGTAAAGGAACAAGGTATATGGGTCACCTTTGTTCAAAATTATTTTCCCATGGTTGTGGTAAAATTCACAAGGCAAAAGGCTCTGTGACGTCATGAATCACGCTGCCTTTTGCTGCTTACCCAGCATGTGCTGCTTTTATTATTGTACTTGTTTATTTTTGCACTTTTAAGCACCATTTTCACGTTTTAATTTCTCACAGTGGCGGCTGGTATATATTTTAATTGGTAAGGCACAACCCGAAAAGAGAAAGAAAAAGCGCTGTGTTGCACTAACATGACTCTCTACCAACTTTTCTTACAAAAGCTTATTGTTTACCTACTTCTTTAATATCGTGGCACGGCGCAAGGTTATCGGGAGGTCGGCAGCGTGTAAACACAATACGCGCTACCGCCAGATAACCGGAACCTTCTGGATGTTTCTCAGTCTCGAACGTTCTGGAAACTTCCAACGGCTATACCGGGTGGAAGGGAAGTCATTACCTTAATTTAAACCAGTGATAGATCTCGGTATTTGGAACACATTTTGTATCTTAAGTTTTTGTCTCTGACCAGTTCCTACGGAGATATCTTAGTTCTGTCGAAAACAAGCTGGCAACACTGCAGATTGTGTCGGTGTCACTTTCCCTAGCTCAGTACGTAAACAAACACAGCAAAGGTGCTTCTCGAGAACATAAACACATACTCTGCCTTGTCCTTCCGTGTTTACTGCGCGAGTATAGGCCAATCACAAGCGTTATCTCCCAAAACATTACACGAAAGCGAGAGCGCCCGACCTGTTTACATCCACAAACCAGGTAAATTCTCTACCAACCTCAACGCAACGTTGTCGAGTTACTTCACGTCTGAAAGAGCAGTTCGGAGTATTTCTTCACGTCTTTTAAGTGATTAATTATTTCGAAACCCTGTGTGATGTCCCATAATTACTACAGAAGTTATGTCAGAAATAAGTTACTCTACGCATCTTACAAGTAACAAACTGTTATTTTCGTACATTCTTGTGGATTTAGGTACCCATCAAATTTGAGTCACTTTATGGGGTACTGGTACACAGAAGTAGAAACGACAATCAGATATTGTGTACGTTGCTCTCATATTCCTGCGCTGAAGTGTGCAGCAGCTACAAAGCAAATTATCACGGTTCCAGTGATGCCAGCCACGTGTATTGCACTATCAATCTCTGTTTACACTTAATTTGCTTGTGTTTCTTCTACTCCCCACATTTCCCCTCGTCTTCGTCTGAACCGCTGTCATTTTCGTCATCTCTCATTAAAAGACTGAGAATAACATGCACTCGTGCCACACAAAGCTTTGTAGTCAACTGTACTCTTTGCACTCTTCGAAACTTAACTATGTATTTGCTGACCTGTTTATTAAGGGTAGGCTAGCCTACTGTGCCATTGCTGAATAAAGGTTGAACCAATCAGCAGAGAGCGTTGGACGAGAGGTGCTGTTCTCCGAGCGAGTCTGTGACGACTGTGGTGACGTGCAGTGAGTGCTGTTACTGCAAGGGAATAGAAGGCGTTTTGTGTTAGACTCTCTAAAGAGTGAACGATCCGGAAGAAGAGGCTGCGTCGTGGGTATTTCGATGCAAAGAAGGTGAGGTGATAGCGAAAGCGATGTCTACATTAGTTAAGTAATAAAGTGAACTATATGAAGTCTCACTATACCTACGTTGAACTAGATTATTAAGCAACCAACTTCGTATCACCTAAAACTGATTGATTGTAACTTTTCATAAGTGATTATTCAGCCCTAATCAACCTTCCAACTCCAATTCATAGACATCCATAAGTGAAATAGTTCATCACGAATTTAACTAACTTCGACGACCTATGTCAACTCGTCCTCTCCTTGGTATTGTAATGAGCGCTGTGAAATGACCGGAGTTGTTTTCAGTCACTCACATTTGCTGAACTTACCTCGAGAACTTCACAAAATTGAAGTTTTGATTAAAATGCCACATGTTTAAGATATTTTTATGACAAATGAAGTGTAGTTTTTAATTATCTGGCCAAAGAAAGTAGTCCTGCTTACTCTGGATGACTTTTGCTTAACTGGTAAGCCGTAAGGAAGAGACCAAATCTTACTACACAAAAAATGAAGATCGTGCTAAAACACAATTTATGTCGAAATAATCTTTTGTAGCGTGGACTATTTCGGATATATTCCTCGTTATTTGTGTGAGTTTTAGAATATTTAAACTTTCGTCAAATGTAAGATCGTTATTCAGTTTTTTACATCTGGGTGTGCATAGAGAACGGAATTTGAAAGCTTTAAAAGATTTGACTATCGCTCAAAGACTACTGTATTCCCATATTCCCCTTGTACCTACAAGGAAATTGGCAATAAGACAATTTATGCAAATGTCTATCTTAACTAATACGAAGAAGATATAGGAATAAGAGTATAAGAATGGTTAGTACAAGAGTGGAGAAAGTCATGTGAGTGCAACATATAAGATTTTTCCTTTCTTTGAGTGCACCTGATGTGTTCCATTCCCTACGCATTTTTCTACAAATTATTCTTACCAAAGCCTATTTTTCTATCCACTTATTGTTGATTCGAGATAAATTTTCATTAAACATTTGTAACTAGTTATATGAAGAATACGGCAGGGAAACCAATCGATTATTAAAACGGTATATGTGAGAATTTTAAAATATGAAGGCCATTTCATGGCCATAAGAAAATACGAATAGAGACATATCCCTTGAAAAAAAGGATAATTATTTGGGAATTCATATCAATAACAAAAGTCAGGGCTTTTGTAACATCCAGAACTTGTAAATCTTTTAATCATTTAGGAGTTGAAATTAGAAGCGCCCTTATAGTGTAAGCCCGTCGGGAGTAATAGGGCTTTTCAATGGGGAAAGAATTAAAAATCGGTTGAATGGTTTCCGAGATTACCCCCAGCGCACCCTCCAACCCCCATCCCTACAGATGTTCTCTCTTTACAATATAAAAGTCTCCGCCACGTTGAAGGCAGTGGCGCAGTGGCAAAAACTGCGACGTCATGGTCGCGTGTTTCCTGACTGTAGTTTGTTTATGCATGCTTGCTTGCTGTTTAACAGTGAACTTTTATAATTTCAAACTATAATTCGAACCCATTGTGCGGCACTTTGGGGATTCTGACACAGAAGGAGAATCCACCATCAAGCATATGGTAAAATACGTATGAACAGTGTAGTAATGTTTAACAACAATTGTCACTATGCGTAAACCACCATGCGCTTGCATTTGTTCATTTTCATGTTGCAACTGTCTGCGTGGCAAATGTCAGCTACCGCCTTCGCTCGTAATGGATACTGTAGTATAGGTACATCCGACGCTTCGAAACTTTAGTGTAGGTACTATATTTCTGATGCGATACTCATAAAAATCTGATGTGTTGCACTCACATTACTTTCTCTACTCTTGTACCAACCATTCTTACAAACTCTTATTCCTATATCTTCTTCGTGTTAGTTGAGATAAACATTTGTACAAATTATCTTATTGTTTACTTCCTTGTAGGTACAAGGGGAATATTAGAATACAGTAGGCTTTGTGCAATAGTCAAATGTTTGAGATTCTGTTGTCTTTGCACACTTAACATATAAACAAAATGAACAACGATGATCCATTTCACGAAAGTTCTAAGTTTTCCGAAACTCACACACATAACAAGGAATAACAAACGAAACATAGATTTGAAGCTCTCCTTGAGGCGCATCAACCGACACCAAGAACGTCCACCTAGGTCAAATACTTTTACCGTAAAATGAACAATTCACCAAAACTTATTTCCTAAATACCTCCTCTACCATTAGTGATATCTGAACAAACGAAACATAGATTTGAAGCTCTCCTTCAGGCGCATCAACCCACACCTCGAACGTCCTGCTAGACATGGCCCCCTCTTAGGTAAGGGCTCCTCCTAGACTAAGGGTCATACCTTTGTCTGTCATACCTAACACAGAAACGCACTTTTTGAACGGGGCCTCGGAGAGACTCGCCGATGGTCTAGGAGTGTCGGCCGCGGTCCAAAACGTATAATTCCCGAGTTTGGTCACTCTCCGTGGAGCGGTTCAGTATCGTGTCTGGACGAGCGAGTCAAGCCTGGTTGATTATATAGTGGGGTACCTGGACTTGTAGCCTCAGGTTTTACAAGTTTTTGCAAAATTTGAACGGCTGGACGGAACTTTTTGAATTTCGCAATTTTTAGTTTTGACACGGGGAACACGCCTGGACCGGTCCCGAGTCACTGTGGTCCTCGGTTCGAGTTTTAGAAATTTTTCGCCATTTTTGATCGCTTCTTGCGAAGAAGCGAGAGGAGGTTTAAGGAATCCGACTGTTGGGTTGTGTAGCCCTCGTTGAAGGCATACGTTTCTCAAATGGGCAGTAATAATGCTTTCTATTGTTTCCTTTCTGTCGTTTTCATTTTCTTTACACTTGGCCTTGCAAAGACAATGGATTGTCAAAGCCATCACATACCGACCCATTCTTAAAAGATGACTATCACTTAAGTCAGGCATGGAGAAGAGGGGTGACAGCAGTACAATCGAGTATTTACCCTCTCCACTTACTGACACAATTTGAAGGACTGGCCGGTTCTCTGAGGTAGACGTGGCCTGGTAGCTAATCGCTGAGAGGCAGTGGACGGGGTTAAAAGTACGATGTAGGGGGAGTGACACAATGTGCCGGTTCTCCCTATCTATAACTTAAGCCTACTGTATTCCCCAATCCTATTCTACCTACAAGGAAATATGTAATAAAATATTTTCTGCAAATGCTTCTCAATTAACGTAAAGTAGATATAGGAATAAGCATAAGAATAATTTGTACATGAGTGCATAGAGAATGTCACTGAGCAGGATGGCTCAGGCGGTAGCGTCTGTGGCCCACATTCAGGAGGTCGCGGATTCGATCCCAATGGGTTTTTCCGTAGATTTCCCCGTTTCTTTCAGGGTTGGAAGCGTCGGCGAGCGTTGTGGCACTAGCACAGCAGGGAGAACAAACGCGCTCTGAAAATCTCGTCCACTGGATCAGAAGGTGAGCCACTGATTTTCAGGCCTCCCGTGGGATGGTACAAGACCGAGGGGAGGCGGAGCTAAGCCAGCCTCCGCCGGGTGCTTCTAACTGGGAAAATAAGGGGGCCATGCCACCTGCTCAGTCGTAGTAACGTTCCGGCCGCCCTTAGGACCCGTTCGCCTCATCCATCCCCCAAGGGGATGCCTCGTCAGGCGCATAGGCACAAAAGATCGCCTTTCAGTCGAGGTGCTAAGTCCCCCCCCCCCCCTTCATCCAATGAGTCATAGAAAATGTCATGTGAGGTAACATATCAGACTATTTAACGCTGTTTTTATTATTTTAGTGGTTTTAAGACATTAGTGTGTGTCTGTGGATAGCTCAAGTCAAAAATGAAAAGTCGGTTAAAAACCAAAGTTGGTATTTAAGTTTAATGCCTTTCAAGGATGTGACATGGAAAATTTTTCAAAAAAAATTATTTTCTTGAAAATGCCTCAAACGATTTTGATTAAAATGTCATATGTTTAAGATATTTGTATGACAAATGAAATATATAGTTTGAATTTTTTGGCTATAGCCCATGTAGTCCTGTTTACTCTAGATTACTTGAATAACTTGAAAACCGTAAGAGATAGACAAAATCTTACCATACAAAAAATGTAGATCTCGCTAAAACACACAATTTGTCTAAATAAAACTAAAACTTTTATGAAATGGAACATTGTTGTTCATTTTTACTGTCTCTACTGTTAAGTAAGGGAAGTATTGTATTCCACCCAAAAATTTGATGTCGAGATTTCACCAGAAATATATGTTTTGAGACCCCCTGAATCCAACAAAAGCATTTTTAGAAAAAGGTCCGTTTGTCTGTCTGTGTGTCTGTCAGTCTGTGGACAGCATAGCTCTAAAACAAAAAGTCAGTTAAAAACCAAAGTTGGTATTTAAGTTTAATGTCTTTCAAGGATGTGACACGAAGATTTTGAAGAAAATAGCCCCACCCTAAGCTACCCTAATTTTTATTTTCTTGAAAATGGCTCTAACAATTTTGATTAAAATGCCATATGTTTGAGATATTTTTATGACAAATCAAATGTATATCTTGAGTTTTCTGGCTATAGCCCCTGTAGTCGTATTTACTCTGGACGACTTTTGCATAACTGCTAAACCATTAAGAGATAGACCAAATCATACTATACAAAAAATGTAGTTCTTGCTAAAATACACTTCTTATGTCTCAATGAATTTTCTTGTAGGGTGAACCATTTTGGAGATATTCCTTGTTATGTGTGTCAGTTTCGGAAAACTTACAACTTTGGTGAAATGGAATATCGTTGTTCATTTTTTATATGGTAAGTGTGCAAAGAGAAGAGAATCTCAAAGCTTTAAAAGATGTGACTATCACTCAAAGGCTTCTGTATTCTAACTTTCTCCTTGCACCTACAAGGAAATAAGCAATAAAATAATTTGTAGAAATGTTTATCTCAACTAAGAAGAAGAAGATATAGGAATAAGAATTTGTACAAATAGTTTGTACGAGAGTAGAGAAAGTCATGTGAGTGCAGCACATCAGATTTTTTTATGTTAAGCATGCAAAGAGAACAGGATCTCAAAATTTTAAAAGATTTGACTCGTTCAAAGCCTACTGTATTCTAATATTCCTCTTGTACCTACAAGGAAATGTTGTTAGCTAATGCTGGATTTCTGACAATGAAGTCATTAATCCTCTTGCTCTCCAATATTTTTCACTGATGATATTGAAGAGAGCAATAGCAGTAATAGTAACCGCTTTTTAGAGAGCACCATATTTTTATGTTTTGGCGGTTACATCGCTCTCTCACAACCCCCAGCCTACAAGGAAATAAACAATAAGATAATTTGTATAATTTGATCTTAACTAACACGAAGAAGATATAAGAATAAGAGTTTTTAAGAATGGTTAGTACAAGAGTAGAGAAAGTCATGTGAGTGCAACATATCAGATTTTTTTTACTTTAACTTCACTTCCTGCACCAGAAGTTACATGAACATGTTTCAGATACTTGTCTCCAACATCAACCCTGATTCACTGCCACACTTCCTCCTGTAACTTGCACGTGGTTTTAGAAGTAAATGAGTCGACCTATAGACACTTATAGTTTCACTTACACTTAGTTTTGTCCAGACAGGTTTCGAAGACCAGCATCCTCATTCTCAACAGTTTCTCGGCTGGTGGTTGAAGAGGAAACATCTGCTGTGGTAGTTATTGTGTTCCCATCTGGGTTGTTGGATATAAACTTCATTATGTCATCTGCTTGTGGTATATCAAGATTCATGACTATGTGAACATTTTACATAATACGTTTCTCCCTAATTATCAGTTCCGCTGTTGTTTTTGCGTGTGGATGGCGTTTTGGCTGGACATACTGCAGATGAGATCCCTTCCCTTGGACAATCAAAGTTTAACAAATTATGCTCATTTTTGTGTATGAATAAGTTTTCCCAAATGGAGAATTCTATTGCATTCTCATTGCATAGGGCATCCAGCCAAAATGCCATCTACAGGTCATACAAGAAAGTGCAGCAGTAAACCAAGGCTGAGGATGGAGACAATAATTTCCGAAACGTGTTCAAGTTCTAGTGTCGAAAAAAAGTGGAATTGGAGTAAAAAAAATCTGATGCATTGCACTCACATGACTTTTTCTACTCTTGTACTAACCATTCTTACAAACTCTTATTCCAATATCTTCTTTGTGTTAGTCTTGATAAACATTTGTACAAATTATCTTATTGCTTATTTCCTTGTAGATGCAAGGGGAATATTAGAATACAGTAGGCTTTGAGCGAGTCAAATATTTTAAAGCTTTGAGATCCTGTTCTTTTTGCATGCTTAACATATAAAAACATAATGATGTTCCATTATTATTTATTTATGCCAACAAATATACTGTTGGTATTTTTAAACACACAAGCCGTGTGTGGGAATGTTTGAGAGGGTCTGTGGTTGAAATCCCAGCTATGGGACTGAACTTTTAAGTTCCAGTTCTACCTCTCAAACGATGTTCCATTTCACAAAAGTTTTAAATTTTCCAAAACTGACACGAACAAGGAATATCTCCAAAATGGTTCACTCTACAAAAAAAAAAAAATTATTGAGACATAAATTGTGTGTTTTAGAGAGATCTACATTATTTGTATAGTATGATTTGGTCTATCTCTAACGGTTTACAAGTTATTCAAAAGTCATCCAGAGTAAACAGGGCTACATAGGCTATAGCCAGAAAATTCAAAACATACATTTCATTTGCCATAAAAATATCTCAAACATATGGCATTTTAATCAAAATTGTTAGAGCCATTTTCAAGAAAATCAAAATTTTCCATGTAAAGGGTAGTTTAGGTTGAAGGAATTTTCTTCAAAATCTTCATGTCACATTCATGAAAGATATTAAACTTAAACACCAAATTTGGTTTTTAACTGCTTTTCGTTTTTGAGTTATGCTGACCACAGACTGACAAACACAAATACATACATGGACCTTTTTCTAAAAATGCTTTTTTTTGGATTCAGGGGCCTCAAAACATATATTTCTGGTCGACATCAAATTTTTGAGTGGAATACAATGCTTTCTCTACTTACCAGTAGAGAAAGTAAAAATCCAACATTTTACACATTATAACTAATAACATAGCGGATAGAAGAGAAAGTGTGAGGTCTCCCGCTAGTTCACTGCATGATCCGTGGTCCCGTGGCAACTGACCGAAACTGCGGCGTGGCGATTGCAGTCGCCTCAAAATGCGGCCGAACTGCCTAGTATGTGATTCGGAAGTACAGACAATTTTATACGTATGCGTTGTGTGTTGTGAGTAATTAGGTACATAACTTGTGAAATTGCTCCTAAGTTTGTGCATAAATGTGTGTGTTCTTCAAAACGTAATTTTCAAGCAACATCAATAATTGATTAAAAATGCCAACTTGTTTTGTACCCGGGTGTCGTTCAGGATACAGAAACTGCTCAGAAGCTAGACATTTTTTTACTCCTGCTAAAGATAAAAATCTGTTTTACAAATGGGAAAAGTCTATTCCTAGGAAAGATACTAAATTATCTGTTAAATCTAGTATTTGTGACAAACATTTTCCAGAGGACTTTTTAGTGAAAGTTGATTCATTCGTTGTGCATGGAAAACTAGTTGAAATCCCTAGAATTAAATGGCGGTTAAAGCCAAGGGCAATTCCCTGTATATTTCCTAATTTACCCAGGTACTTAACTACAGTGCATAAATCCCGAAAATCTCCACAAAACAGAGACAAAAAATTACTGAAAAAGCAACATTCAACAATCAGTAAATTACCAGATGCAGGATCCAGTCAACCAGTTTCTTATTTCAAACCCGCCGTCCTTCAACAATGAGGAATTCACAGAAAACAGTTCTAATTCCTCCAAGGTCACAAATACAAGTGTCAATAATGAAATTGCTACACTGAAGAAAAGAATTAGAAACCTCAATAGAAATTTAGCTAGAACTAAAATCCTGCTATCTAAAGAGAGGGCTAAATTAAAAATAGTAGAAAAGAAATTCGCTACTAATTGTTGTGAACATAAACACAATTTAAATTGTTTAAGTAAAAAACAAAAGCTGGTTCTAGATACAATGCTTAAAAAATGTCAGATGAGCTCAAAGGGGATGCGTTACACCAATGAATTTCTATTAGAAAGCTTGCTATTTAAAATTAAAAGCCCTAAAGGTTATAGACATTGCTTAGCACATGAATTGCTGCCCCTGCCTTCTGAAGCCCATTTAAGGAAATTATCTAAAGGGATAAAGTGCAGATATGGTATAAATAGCAATGCTCTAAATGCGATTTCTACTACATTCAGCCACGAAGAAGATGAGAACAAACGTCTTGGAGTTGCAATATTTGATGAAGTCAAATTAAGAGAAGTTAGGTTCAATGCTAGCTCACTAAAAGTGGACGGATTCGTGAATCTAGGTGAACACACTCCTGACAATCAGAAAAATTTGATGGCTAACCATGCTTTAGTTTTTATGTTTGTTCCCTTATTACATAATTGGAGCCAACCAGTAGCGATTTACGCAAGTAGGAATGCTACACCCGGTGATATAATAGCTAAGCTCCTTATAGAAGTGATTATCCAGTTAGAAAACTCAGGGACAAGAATTGTTGGTTTCACTAGTGATGGAAGTCAATCAAACAAAAAAGTATGGAAAAGTTTAGGAATAGGAGCAACATGTAAAAATGTACAGCACCCACTTGATGACAAAAGAAGATTATGGGCTTTTTCAGATTGCGTCCACATAATAAAATACATGAGAAATTATTTTCATGATAAGGTGGATGTCCTATACAGAAATAAGAGCATCCAATATGTTTATAGATATATTTATGAAGCTGACACTTCTCCTAAATTTGCTGGTCTTAGAGTTTGCCCGAAATTGACCTCATCCCACATAGACCCCACCTCTTTTCAGAAAATGAATGTGAGACTGTGTTTTCAATTGTTCAGTAACAGCACTGCAAATGCCATTGACTTCTTCAGGAAAATTAATTTTTAAAAATTTAAGGGAAGCGAAAATACTGAACTATTCACAAGAGATGTAAATAATCTTGTAGATGCATTAAACTCCACAGTTCCAATTAAAGCACTCTATAAAAATTCACAATCTCACAGAGTGCTAAAAGATTTCTTTCGCATAATAACGTCTGAAAATAACACATTCTGCTCAACTAGAACAATGGAATCTCTTAGTCACCTTAAAAAGTACTCTAGAAGTGTCCGAGTATTTATGGAATAGAGGATTTGCATACGTCTTAACAGCAAAGACCCCTTGAACAGCACTTTGGAATTATGCGTTCTTTAAGCTGTGATGACCATCCTTCCACAGTTGACTTTTTACATTTACATATCCTACATGCTGTGTATGTCCCTGTAAAACTTGCACTGTCAAATGCTGCTAATTGTGAGAATAAAGTGGAGTCACCACTTACATCTTTTATGAATCAAATTCGTATATTGGCAAAACAAACGAGCAAAAAAACCGTGAGCTGTTGGATTTTGTTGGAAACAAAATAAAGAACAAAACTAAAATACTTGACTGGGAAAGTGAAGTTCCTGAACTCTATAAGGACATTATTTCTAAAAGATGCTTAGTACACAATTTAGGGGGTTATATAGTAAAAAAGATGCTCGAAAAACTTAGTTGTAAAACCTGTGCCTCTACTCTGTCGACCGATCTACCCTCTGACACATTAGCTTCCACTTTCACTACAATAAAAGACCATGGCACCCTAAAAAACTGTTGGTATTTAACCTACCCCTCTGAATGTGTGGTTAATATTCTTTTGCAAGTCGAGGCCATTTTAGAGAAGCAAATGTGCTCGTCTGAAAGTTTGTGAGGTGATATATTTTACGAGTGCTTACATAACAGACGAAATCATATTAGGACCCAGTGGAATAGGATGTTGCGTGGAACACAAACTGGATTTAGTTGGAAAGTTAACACTACATTACATGAAGTGTCGCTTCTTTTTTCGTACCAAGGAAATCACTAGAGAAATGACGTCATCGAAGTCAGCAAAATCAACACGTAAACTCTCCAAGATCTCCAACATCAAATTCCACGGTGAGTTTCGATATTTTATATACATAACATACATAATTTGCATTATGGTTTAATTTTTCAGCATAAAATCATGTAAGCAGATATTTCCCATTGTTCATTAATTATAATACCCATTATTGTAAAATAGCATCCTATATTATGTGTCAAGGAAAGACGATGTTTCAAAACAGTATTTCAAATATTCGTGCTTACGATTTTAGGTACTTAAAATGCTACTTGATAATATGAAACCCATTTTCACCATGCATTCGTGAACTAAAGTGAAGCGACCGCGACACCAGTGCCATCTTGCGAGTGAACCATAGTAACTCCCGAAGAGCTCACACTAACTCTTCTATCCGCTATGCTAATAATTTACTGTCTAAATCATACTCTGAGCAAAATGTTTCAGAGCCCCTTGTCTTAACATGTCTTCTTTTCTTCTATACTTTTTGGTTATATACTGCACCAGCTATATAACTATACTGCACCATGTGTATGTTCCATTAGTTTAATAACAATATTGTTACCAGTATTTTCATTTGTTTGTATTAAACAATCCACTCAACGGTGCTCTCGTTACAACATCCACACTCGTTTGCATTCATGTTCTTCATGCCTTGGGAGGGGATAGTTAGACTTTGTTTACAAATTTTCATTGTTTCTGGATATGCAGGAATTCAAACAGACGAATTTTAAGAGAAAACAGATTAACAATGCATAGCAAGGAATAGTGTAAGGTTCAAGTCTTTATTACAATTTAAATATAATCAACAAATGCGCAGTCCATACATACACCTTTCATAAGCCTGTCATCTCAGCAAAAATAACTCTTTCAGACCGTCCTGTTTTTCTGCGCCCACGTCAAGATCACCAGTTTTTTCTTCAACAGGAAAAGCAGTTTACTGTACTTGTTCAAAGTATTTTTTGGATTCCTTTGGGTCAGGTTTAATGGTAGGGCTGTCTGGCTTCCAGTTTGCTGGACACACTAAAACAGAAAAAGCGTACCTTATTTCATAAAAATCAGGAGTTTAAAATATTCAATTCATATCCACATAAGCCATGACTCTAGGAAGTGATATTCTAAATTAAAAAAATTGAGTTATAAAGCTTTCTTGTGTGGCAGAAATTGTATGTTGAAATGTATCGGAGAAAATATTAATGCCAATATTCAATATGCCAAGTTGTTTAGACATAACACAAATATTGTCAATATTGTAAATTGTAAATATTGAATATACAATGTGATTATCAAAATTATATTTCTTAATCCATGTCCCAAATCTATTGTGAAATGAAAGGAAATATTATTATTTATTTATGCCAACAAACTTATTGTTGGTGTTTTTAAACACACAAGCCGTGTGTGGGCAAAGTTTACGAACTGGCTTGAGTAGCGGAAGGTCTGTGGTTCAAATCCCAGTTGTGGCATTGAATTTTTAAGTTCCAGTTCTACCTCTTAAACTTGAAAGGAAATATGTTTGAGGGCGATCATGACCGTATGATCCACGCATCACAATTGAATTGATAAATAAGTCAATCAATAACAGTTGCTATACCCATAACTACGGAAACAAATGATTACCCCTATAGAGGTAATGAATCATTAATAGCGATATATTCCTCGCCAATGACGGTGGCATATTCATCCTGCGGAATAATAGATTTTGTCAGCAATCCAATGACATTGAGATATATCATCGAAGGCATCTGGTTGAATACTGCGCATAAACATTCAATACATGCAAATATCATAAATGTCCTAACATATTTACAAAAGAAAGAAGTGAGGGTTTAACTTGTACGAAACCATGAAGTTCCTGAGCACAATTGGACGTTGGGACCTAAAAGTATTATTTCTTATAAAAGAGTGAAGATAATACGTTTAAGTGTTGCAAGTTAATGATAATAAAGTTGAAGTAGGTAGCGGAAAATGTCAATATTTATTGGAAATAATAATATGTCACCCTTATTTGTACGCCTGTACCCATAATGCCCTGGAGATGAGACTCATTGCTGCATTACTACATCGTTAAACATCTATTCGTAAAAACCGCAACATTAAGAGCTATTCGTAAAAGCTGCTATACTTATCACTGTTTTATGGTGATGATTACTTCTACAATGGACAGTTTGTCAGCAGTTCCCAAGAGTTTAAAATGTCCATCATTACACCAAACAACTGACGAAAGAATCGCAAAAAGCAGTCCTGCCAACGTACATAATAAAGGCATTTCTAACCTCAAATATTACAGGGTTAAAGTAACATACTTTCAAACGATAATGCTTGAACATCACTACCACACAACACATGATGAACCTACTCATCTTCCGCAAATCTTGTTCTGCAAGAACACTTTTGGATAAAATCACTTCCGAGCGCTAAATATCATAATATATAATTCACTACTGTGTAACGAACACAAAAATAACAAGAGTAACTATAACTTCATATATTGCTCTAAAAGAACTCAAGACAAAACCACACAGACACGAGCAGTACGTCCACAGATTGATTGATTAATTAATATGGCGTCTAAACAGAATCTTGTTTTAAAATCTACTGGTTGGCCTTTCTGCAATGCGTTCATAAACGACTTCTGTGGCAACATAACAGATGCAATAACACCAGCTATGGCCATAGCTTTACCAGGCTATATGTTAAGAACAGTTGGCAGCACTAACACAACCTAACAGATGGAATATCACCAAATATAACCAGACTGCACCATAATGGGAGAAAAATGTCAAGGTTGTTTTCTGGGGTATCTCAATAAGCTGTACCTACTATAGAGCTTGCAACTTGTAGGTTGTTGACCATGCTTTTGGCCATGTTTACTCCATGGCGTTCTTCAGGGTAATTTTCAATACAGAGTGGCAGAGGCATGTTGGCAACCCAAGGTGTGTCATACGTGTACCTGCCCTTGTTAGGGCTTAACCACTGTAATAACAGGATGTGGGGCTTGCGGATGTAATTGAGGTTGGGATAACACGAGATACGAGAATTGCTCCTCAACGGCTGCAGGTCAGGGTGCAGCGGTTGTTATGCACTGCTGGCGTAATAACTGAATTCAAATAATGGGGTGACCTTGTTGAGGCAGAGGGATTTAGTACCCAATGACTCAGACGACTGATTGAGTGAGCTCTGCTACCAATCGGCAAGAGAAAAAGGGAACCACGAGCTTTTGACAACAGAAGATGAGGTTTGACAACCCAGGAAGGCAACTCATCCAGGAGAAGAGGATTCTGAAATCAAGCTCCTGGTCCTTCACGTTGAAGGTTGAGCGGAGGGCCGGTAACCCTCCTGCATAAAAACAATACTATCACAATCTCCACAAAGTTAATTCCAAGACCAGTTGCAGTACTTCAGTTATCTATATAAGCATTACATATCCTACAATTTCTCTCTATTTGGAGTACTTAGAACTTATCCTAGGGTCTCATACAACTGAACACCCTGGTTATATTATGTATGGTAACTCTTCCGCTTTCTCCAATATTATTTACTAAAGCATATACGCCTTAAACTGCCCACTGGACATCCCTCTGAGATTCCCTACATATAAATGTTTGATGTGTGTTGTTGTTGTTTTCTAGTGCCTTGCATCTGGCAATGAAGCCATTACCATTCGTGCTTTCCAATACTTTTGAACTGTAGTTTCTTCTGATCTTAATGTTTCACAGGTCTTCAAGTGTTCTTCATTCATTTCTGCTGGATCGTTACACAGGACACATATTGTGAAATTTGCCTAAAGATGTCCCCACCCGGAGATCCGATTGGGGGACAGTTTTAACTCCGGAATGTTTATCTTTAGGACTCATATTCATGTATGTGGCTTTCATGTAACTGTTTTCTTAACGGGCACCAGTTTTACAATGTGGCAGTTACATCACCCGACTTAAACCCCCATTTTGCAAGGGGGACCACACCTATCGTTGGTCAACGGGTCCATCGGACCTAGCCGGGAGGGCTAAATAGATGATATTTAGATCCACCGACCTTCCCCTCATGTGCCTCTGAGGGACGCTGTTGTGCTGTGATAGGCCAGCACATATGTAAATGACATTTCCTCCATTTTAGATGAAACAGTTATACCGCTGTGATTCGGTCCCCAGAGCCTCATCTGTTAAAAGCAGGGTGCACCACGGGCAGGATGAGGATGGGAATTGGGTAGGAGAGGCTATAGGAGGCGCATCACTACCCCTTACTACCCCTGATGTGTGCTGTTCACTCTTTAATTCCATTTAATTAACCTTATTCCAACACATAGACCTTTATTGATCCCCACACAAAACAATGCCACCCAACATAAACCATGCTGACCAGTTACAACCTCCCATGTTGGAGAAGTTGTCTGGTTCGCGCAGGTGCACAGAGTCAGTCCTCACTTCTGCCCACCACCATGTGACCAAATGGTACACGTCCTTTCCAAAAGTAAATGGTTTTTGAGTTAAATTAGATAGAGCTGCCAGTGCAATTTTACATGTGTAGCTACTTGTGTTCGTGTTAAGATGAGTAAATTATTGCGCAAAGTTCTGCACGGTCAAACTTGCAAGGTTATAAATAACGTGATGGAATTTACAGAAAAGGAAAGTAAAGCCAGGACATTTATTATAAGTACTAAAAAAGTGAAGGAACGAGCGTCTGCAGCAGGAGTTTCTAAAATGACAACATGGATACATTATAAGGTGATGAGAGAAAAAGGTATTGGTGAACCACGTTTGCCTAATGGAAGACTGTTTTCCAACAATACCAAAACTGGTTGGTGCAAGCGGACGACAATCGTTATGTCAGACGAACTTATTGTTGAAGTGTATTTTCTTTATTATCCATTGTAAAGTGCAACAAAAAGAAATATCTGTCTGCAACATTATTGTCTCACCATTAGTAGGTGCATCGTATGAGATTATGTTCAGTCAATTACGTGACGGATTCAGTAAATTTATAACATGTTTAAACATCTATACCAGTGGTGTCAATCGTGGCCCCGAGTGGCAATGTCATGGAGAGAGCAAGTCGCCGTGCCCTGGGCATAGAAGGCCAGTCCATTAGAAACCAGTTCAGTGCAGTTTTCCGTGTGATACAGGCAGAGCAATGGCTGCATCCGAGAGCACAGACTTGAGTCTTTTGGATTCGCATGTTTCGAATGGGAAAACAATCCTCTGTAAAGTTGTGGTAGTAGTGTTCAGTACCTAATATGCAACCAGTATCTTGCATTAAAAATACAACATACAAAGTCATTATGAACATAGATAAAGTAAGTAATACAGCAGTTTATCTGGAGCTGTTACAAGTACAGTGTGAGTCGCCTTCATGAGAAATTTGACAATTCATACTCAGACGCACTGATCGAATTCTACCAGAAACATCACAATAGGCGTTTCCCAAATTTGATTCCCAATGCAGCAAAAAGCATGGTAATATCTGGCAGTACCTATCTTTGTGAACAGGGTTTCTGTATAATGCAGCTCCTGAAAACTCGCCACAGAAACAGACTCTCAGATAGCAATTTGGCATCCAGTCTTAGAATCTGTCTTTGTAAGACACATTTTGAAAAGCGTCTGAATTGAAAAATATGCCAAGTGACTGATCCCACAAATGTGTAACATGTGGTATTTTACTTAGGTTTTCAGTAAAATTGTCTTAAATTCATTATGCAAACGCTTAACACTAAAATATGTATCTTTAAGGACAGCAGTTTTCAAACAACTTGCATGTAGTCCTTTCCTTTAATTTTGGAGGAAATCGCCAACTTCTGTTACTAATAATGTTTAGTGTTATTTCACTTATTTGAAGATAATACAGGTAAATATTCTGTTATTATGTTAAATCAAAATAGCTTAGAATATTCATTTAAGGTATAACAAGATTTGAAAGCTGCTATTTACTTTTTATATATAGATTATATCTAATACAAGTTCGTATTAAAAGCACTATTATTAATACCGTGTAATTATTCTCTTATTTATTCATTCATTCAAAATTGATCGACATTTTTACATCTGGGATTGAAAAGTAATAAAAACATCTATCTTTAAGAGGCATGTAAGTGGTGTACTTTCCAGTTTGAGAATGCTAACCCAAGGGCTAGAGTAGGTTTAATAGTAACTATAATTCAGCCTAATCATCAGAAGGTTGCAACTATTTTAATCAACTTTAATAATTACGTCAAGTAGTTTTCTATTTACACGTGAGATGTACTGTTCCCCTTCGCAGATCCAACTTGTATCTGTGCTATGTATCCTTGTAGGCAATTCTGAAGGGAAAAAATTCATAAGGTGTACGTACTCCAAGAAAGGTTTTATTCGTGGACGCGACCAACTTGCAAGTAAACAGGTGTCAATTCATAAAGCTTCTAGTGTTGATATGTATTATGTCATGTTTTGCCTGCCATATGTAGCTGTTGCACAGTTGAGCCCCGAGGGGTCTGTGACCTTGACACCACTGATCTATGTGACTGGTATTTTAAGAGCCAGCCCATACTACCATAGACTCCCAGATTTTAGAACTTTGGATACTATATTCGGGCAGTTCTATAAGTACTCATTGCCAGTGAGTATCGGCCCAACTAAAGTCTTAGTTGTACGACAGTTGTGTGTTGCTAGACTCATCAGTGAAGTGTCGAAGACCGTGGTATGGGGAAGCAATATTAAGAATCTGGACAAACATTACGTTGATGTGACTATATGCATAGTGAAGCATAGTGGGGTGGGTCCCTCCAAGGCTACACTGCTTGTGGCAACTTCCTAGTTTGAGGCATTTCTGGCATATATGAATAAAAATCTTATTATATTGTAATTGTTATTTTATGCCAACCAACTTACTGATGGTCTTAAACACACAAGCTGTGTGTAGGCAATGTTTAAGTGGTAGAATCAGGACTGAAAAATTTAATCAAATTTTTTATGAATTTTTAGTCCAATTCCACCTCTCATCTTATATTGTACTCCAACCAGGATAACATGTTTTCCATCTATCTTACCTTCTCCATGCTTCTCAACAAATTGGAATGCCTTCACAAGCCTCAACGTCTCATCTACACTTCGCCCTACTGGCAAGTCATTTACAGTCATCTGGATAAGTACACCCTATGGGGAAAAGGATACCATTAGTGAAACAATACACATTTGCAGAAGTTCTAACATGCAGACATAAAACATAAATATCCAAGTAATAACTAGATCTAAACATGTCAAAAAACAATTCTTAATACAAATATTTCACACTCTTAACTTATTCTATATTTATGATTTTTTCTTCAAATAAGAATGTAGCTAATTTATTATCTTTTATTTTATAATTTTTACACAGTTCTTATAGTCAAACAGAATATGGGACCAAACAAGGAGTTAGTTGCGGTACTTCTAAAATCTGTACTTCAGCCAGCGTTGCCAACTTTAAATGTATATATATCAGAACTATAGATTTATACTCAAAATTATTGTATATGTAAGCAAATTTATTAATACTAAAATAATACTGACAATAATAAAGTTCATTTTTACGTTCATATTGCGTATTTGCTAAAAATGAATTTTCATCAGAAATACTTATACATTAGCAAATGTTGGGTAACTGCATAAATAATTTGAGTACACTAATATTGCTTTGACCGCCTTTGGTAGCGCGCTTGCCTCTGGCGTGGAGGACCCGGGTTCGATTCCCAGTACCAGCATGGGAATTTTATCCCCTCTGGGAGGTCTGGCACGGGTTGCACTCAGCCTCGTTAGGTCCCGGGGGGACCAATTGAGGAGCTACTTGATGGAGAAGTAGCAGCCCCAGGTCTAGAAGACCGCATAACTGGCCAGGAGGGCTCGGGGCGCTGACCACGTCCCACCGTCCAGGTTTAAAAAAAATATTACTTTACTAATAGTAAAGCAAGAGTAATTGCAGATAACTCAATAAGTAAAACTATTAATATAACTTAGGAGTAAGCCAGATTAAATAATAGTGCAGATAACCCATTATAATATAAAATTGTGGAAATTAACAAATTCAAATTTGGGCACAAACAACCTCATGCAGCTCATATGACCTCACTTAAACTCTGCCGCCCAGTACTTTACTGTTGCAAATGAAGGAGCAGAGTCCCCCAGAGTAAAATCTAGTACAGCTTTAATATTAGTTGGACTAAGGTCTTTCAATGAAAGTATTGAGTTAACTGATATAAATTACGTTTACACAACTGAAAAGTTGTATTCTGTTGTATTGGCAACATTTTGCTTATGTACGTTTGTTTTGTCTTCTTCTTCTTACCTACCAACAGCCATGTAAGAGTTAATAGTTTTCTGCAAAATAGATTGTTTAACTTTCACTTTCACACTACGCCTGCTTCCAGTAAAGTATACACACCATTTCCCCAACTAACAGGTATTGTATCACATAAAGATGACCAGTTTTATCCATCTTTACAAATTTGTTGAGAACAGTACAAGAGGTTTGGTTTAACATACATTTTGTATGTTGTGTTAAGGACTCTCCTTGATCAGCCCCATTTAGCACCAGCTAACCTTTTCAGGATTTGCAGTTTCTTTTCAGCCTTTTCTGAGATGTTTGTTATATGTCTTTTCCAACTTAGCTTTCTGTCGAAAGTGATGCCTAAGTATTTGGCATCATCAACTGCTTTGAGTGGTTTACCATTATAATTTATGTTAATATTAACTGGTTTGTATTTTAGTGTAAATAATTCATAATTTGTTTTTTCCACATTGATAGTCATGAGGGTTTAGGAGCTCCATTCATGTACTTTGTTTAGGGCTGTTTCTATTCTGTCTTTAATTAATTCAGGTTTTTTTGGAGCGCCTGAAGTCCAAATGACTACATCGTCAGCAAATAAAGCAATTTTGGTTTCTAAAGTTTTTATTATTGATGGAAGGTCATTTATATATATGTTAAAGAGTGTTGTGCTCAGAACAGCACCTTGTGGAAGTCCTCGGTGTGTTTGTTTATATTTGGAAATGTATGTATTATATTTTGTGGCACAAAATCTCTGTGAAATAAACTGAGTTATCCATTTAAGCATGTTACTTTTCACACCTATTGATTAAAACTTCTCAATTAATTTGTTTCTCCAGACTGAGTCATATGCTGATTTAAAATCGATGAATATGCTAAGGTATCCTCCTTTCTATTGAAAGCTTCCTTGATGTCTTGGCTTAGTAGGAGTACATTTTCACTTGTACTATGATTCTGTCTGAAGCCGGTCTGTTGAGCAGGCTCTTCGCCTAATCACTGGGGCAGTTAAATCCACACCTATTGATGCCATGCTTGCCTTAACACGGACCCCATCAATAACAACAAAAATAGAAGAACAAGCATTGCTCCAACACGAGAAAATGTTACGACTGCCAAACTCCAAATGGACAGAAGAGAACCTCCCCCCTTCAATCCTTAAAACTCATAGTAGTTTCCTAGAAAAGGTAACACAGATTAAATCCAAAATGAACATTCCTAACACCAGAGAAAATCTACTTATAAGAGAAAATCCATTGGAATTATTGCAACCTACCTTCAGTTTGGAATTAATAGAGGAAATAAGTAAATCAGACACACCAAAAGAAATACAAAAATTTCTAGCTCTGGAAACAATCAATACTAGGTATCCCACAGAAGAATGGCTGCACATATATACTGATGGATCCTCCATGGAAAACCTTACTGGAGCTGGAGTTATGTGTTCACGTTTTTCCTTTTATCATTCTGTTGGCAGAGACACAACAAATTATGATGGAGAAATAGAGGCTATATACATTGCTCTCCGACAATTATTAAATCTTCCCTTAAATAAATTTAACAAGGCAGTAATTCTTTCGGATTCTAAAGCTGCAATTCAGGGAATATGTTCAAATACTACGAAGAAGTCAACAAAAATTAGAGAATGCTACAAAATTGGTGCTGTTTTTATTTGAGGGTGGCTTCTTGTTTGAGCGATGTGGCTCTTATTTCCCTCAGGGCGTGGTAACGGATGGAATGAACATACACTCGGGTTTAACTTTAGTCAAACATTTTATTTGCACCTTCTTGTTCACAATTTTTTAAATCGTATCACAGTAGAAAGTCTTATTTTAGCGGATCAACTTCCCTAGCATCGTTGAAATTTAATTAAAGGTCTCTAAACACTTAGTAAATTCACTTTTACTACTTCATGACACGTACACATAAAAATGCGTCCATCCATGCCGAATACGGAGATGCTAGTGTCTTTAAGCTAATGAGATCTTTTTGATCTCAGGACTTGGTAACGGATGGAATGAAATATCACACAATAATTCTTCACTACAATGAAATATTTTATTATCACTTCATCGATACTTTACACTCTCAGCACCATGCTAAATGCTTAAAAACCTTTCCACTTTTTACTTAGTAGAATTTATGCTTGATGAAAGTTTGGTGAAAGTTCCATGTTCACACTACCTAAATATGATCGTCTTTTCACCTCGAAGATACACACGAGAGTGAAAAGTTTTTTGGCGTCGTTTGACGCGACACCGCCTTTTTCATATTCATCCGCGCATGTGTCCATCAAATAGTTCTTTCTCATTAGGGAAGCAACCTCTAATCATCCTCCCCTACTTTTATTATGGAACACAAACAATTCTAATATTTATACACATATATTAAAATCAAATATGGAAAGATTTATGACGTCTTTGTGCAAACTTAGTTGTTCGTAACAATGAACCTTATCAACATGTTTTCGTCATTTAATTATCTCATACCAACATCAAAAAACGAATTACACTTTTAACAAACATTTACATGAACGATTTTCTTTTGGGGTCTTCCAATATTCTGTCTCAAAATGTTAACACAACTCCAAAAAGTTAATAAGACTGTTCATCTCCAATGGATTCCAGCACACTGTGGAGTCATGGGGAATGAAGCTGCAGACTCACTTGCAAAGGAAGGCACAACAATAAAACAAAAGTCTAAATTCAATTTCTCATATTCCTCAATAAAACGCTTGATCATTAAAAAATTTTCTCATTCATACCTACAAGAAATAGAAACAAATGCCAAAGATAAAAAATGGATTACACTACTTTCCAACCCAGATATAATCCCCCAGAGACCAAGGAAAACAGCAGTTGCAGCCTTCCGACTATTGACAAATCACGACTGCTTAGCAAGTCATCTCTACAGAATAGGTATCTCAGCTTCACCAATATGTGTCCTGTGTAACGATCCAGCAGAAATGAACGAAGACCACTTGAAGACCTGTGAAGCATTAAGATCAGAAGAAACTACAGTTCAAAAGTATTGGAAAGCACGAATGCTAATGGCTTCATTGCCAGATGCAAGGCACTAGAAAACAACAACAAATTTGAAGAGAGCATTCACTATAGATGGCTGCCAAACAAATATTAAACAATGTAGCATCACCCCAAAGTTCAAACCTAGAAGCTTTATATGTCACGCTTTCTACCATATGCCTGGCCACTTCTAGCGCCCCATCCATCAGTGAAAAGTATTGGAGAACAAGAGGATTAACGACTTCATTGTCAGAAATCCAGCATTAGCAAACAAACAAGTTTCTACCACAGTCATTTGTTTGAAACAACAAAAGCTATCTATATGTCAGGTCTGTTATTTCTAGTTAACATAGTTAACCGTTAACAGCATCTTTTACAAAATATAATGAACCATTTTTTGAAACTTTTCTATAGTTATTGGCAAGGGTGTGCCTGAAGAATAGGAAAGCTTATTGCTAGATAGTGTAAATTCTTCAATCTTTATTTCTTTACCTTAGGATCAATTATAAAAAGTCCTCGCAGAGCAATTCCCACGTCTTCAATAAGGACATCATAATCACGTGCTATCTTCTTTGTGAAGTCTGATAACAAAGGATACTTTATTTGTCCCAATCCTCCAGCCTGAAAAATAATATACATTTTTGTACTAAGAGCATTTTTTTAACTTCTAAGAGCAAAATGTAAATAAATTGTCTTTTCACACTAGCTGGTAGGACAATTTTGAAATAGTCAGGGTTTGAACCACAGATCTTCCGTCTCCATCCAGTTCCTCTTACCAAGTGAACAACCTGACAGCATGACATTAATTTCCCCAACCAACTCGTATTCTTTTCTTTCATTCTGACTCTATGTTTCCAATCTTGTGCTACACATGGCTAGCATGGAAGAACATTTAACTTCCACTGATTGACCTTTGAGATCCTCTTGTGGTTTACCGGGGAGAAAGAGAGTCAGATGGAGAATTTAATGTAACGCCAACATGTTGTCATGGTTGCTCCGTTAGAGCAACTGGTCAGAGACCAGAACATCGATGTTCAAGATGCTCTCGGGCTTCGAGCCAGGTGTAGTGATGAAGAGACATCAACGTTTCAGGATGTCTTTGCCGAGCTTTCTCACACACCTCAACAGCCTCCGACCCCAAATTCAGTTCACCATGGAAGTGGAGAAGGACGGAAATCTGCCTTTTTTGGACATCCTGGTCTCCACAAACAACAACGGTACTCTGGGGCATGCAGTGTACCGCAAACCAACACATACTGACCTCTATTTGAATGCTCGCAGTTTCCATCATAAGTCACAACGGGTCGGAGTTCTCAACACTCTGACCCACAGAACTCTGTCAGCCTCCGGTCCCAGCCACCTAAAACAAGAGCTGCAGCACCTGCGGCACACATTCCACCAAAATGGCTACTCCATAGAGGATATTGAAGCCTCAATCTCCAAGGCCAAGAGAGGAAAACCACAAACTCAGCAAACACCAGACCAGCCAACCGCCACTGCCTGCATCCCACACACTGGCAATCTTTCCGGATGAATCAGTAGAATTCTCGCAAAACACAACATCAGAAGCATCCACAAGCCGCCTTTGAAGATCCAACACCTAGTGAGACCGGTAAAGGACAAACTGCACCTTAATGTACCAGGTATACCATATCCCCTGTGAATGCGGGACGCCGTACATATGGCAAACCGGCAGGACCATTTCCACCAGAGTCAAGGAGCACGAACGGTCCGTACGATTAATGCAGCCTGACAAGTGGCGGAGCACTGCTTTGAAAAAGACCACAGAGCTAACTTCAAAGAAACGACCATTGTGGCAAAATGTAGTGGTTTATGGGAACGGAAGGTTAAGGAGGCTCTGTCCATCTCCTCTGAGATGAGTACACTGAACTGGGACGCTGGATTGCAGTTTAGTCCATCCTGGAAACCAGCCTTAAAATTGGAAATCGACCGACTCAAAAAAACACAGATTCCAACGGAGCAGTGAACCACCTTCGCACTAGGCCAGGTGTTTTCTACTCGGTACGTACTGGCTGACAGTACATATACTGGTCCCTTCACTCTTGCTATTCATTCATCCTGAAGATGGGATAGATGTACACTCCCGAAACGTTGATGTCTCTTTATCACTACACCTGGCTCGAAGCCCGAGAGCATCTTGAATATGTTCATCGCCAGGAAAGCTTCAAATCATATTTTAGAACATCCATGGTTCAAATCCCAGTTTCAGCCTGATTGTACTTTTTCTGTCTTTCTCCCACACATTGCTAGTCTGAAAGAACAATTAAATTCCAATATTTAACTTTATTCTAAAGTAAGAACAAATTAGAAACTAAAAACTTCACTTATCTTAGTAATGTTGCATGCTCTTTTTTCACAAGCTAATAACCCAGGGTTTCAAGTTGTCTCCAACTCATTCTCAAAGCTATACAAACAAATTCGTTACCAAAGCTACAATCTTTCATTTTTTTCTGAAAACAAAAACAAATACTGATATTCAATTTTTATTTACCAATCTGAAAACAAAAATGTATAAATACAATCTATAGATGGTAAATCAAAGTTCATAACACGGTTCCTGTTTTTTACTAAGATAAGTGAAGTTTTTAGTTTCTAATTTGTTCTTACCTTAGAATCTTGTTGCTTCACTGTTAATAGCTTCAATTTTCCTTATTTAACTTTATGTTTTTCAGTAATACATTTTCTCATCAAAATAACATTTTTCTGATTCACATATACAAAATACATTTATATATTTATTCATGTATTTATTCACTTATTTATTTACACATTATGTTATGATATACTGTGCATGGTTCTGTATACAGGTCGTGAGGCAAGACAATTCGCTTTTCACCAAAGCGGCTTGGGTTCGATCCCAGGCAACCGCATGTGGCATTCATGGTGGACGAAGTAGCACTGGGGCGGGTTTCCTCCGGGTTCTCTGGTTTCCCCCGCCATGTCATTCCACCAGTGGTCCATCTTCCTTCCACGTATCATTAGTGTCACCAGCTGCGGTACCGTATGTAGTAAAAGTGGGCATTAAACACTACACACAAAAAAGAGACAAGACAAGAGCAATTCTCCTAGATGCGCAGTGAAAACTCTTCACCTGAAAGACTGATTTTGTCAATATTTTATTTTACACACCTGACATCCAATATCATCATATATTTGATCTAAGGGCGAAGAAACTGAAATTGATATTGAAATTGTGAAGTAAAGTGAGTAATGGCAAATGATCCTATTCCGATACGAGTTTATTTATGACTCGAATAACTACAGACTCTGCTCCTGCGTAAGATTATACAAAGAGCATTTCCCAGCTGTTTGAATCCCAAGTCATGGGATCATTCACAGATTATTCAATAAATTTCATGAAACAAGCCTGATGGTAACTTAAAAATTCAATGCCACAGTTGGGATTTGAACCACAGACCCTCCGCTTACTAGGTGGGTGCTCTAACCATTAAGCTACTGTGACAACCTGCCAGAATGACATTGAATTCTCAAACCAATTCGTATTTCTCCCAGAATTGAATTTTTCAATTCCAGTTCTACCTCTCAAACACTGTCCACACACAGCTTGTGTGTTTAAAAACACCAACAGTATGTTTGTTGGCATAAATAATAATTTCCAAAACTGATGTCAGATTTAAGCCTCCCCAATAAAATTGATATTTAACAAACTGTTAATACAAGAAGCTTCACTCATTAGTACTGTAATCTTTAAACTTACAACTTACAACACAAATGTTATTCTGTGATAAGAAATGTGCATGCAGTTTACTCACCTTACGAGGAGTATTGATCCAACCAAGATGGCTGAAATGTGAATCTGTAGAAACTGCCACAACTTCAGTGTTAATTTCATGGAATTCTTTAATTCTGTCACTAAATGCAATTATCTCCGTGGGACATACAAATGTGCTGAAATTGCAAGGAAAATTAGTGTATCAGGCTCTGTGCAGAACAGAAATCAGAGTTATTAGCTTAATGTTACTCTTTATAATGTTTAATTACAGCTTCTTTCTTGTATTTATTAGTTAAAACCGTTCAAGTTTTAGGACTTATTCAGTTTCTGTTAATATCCTGTTCCATTTTTCCTAACATCCTAGGTATGTTACACTTATGAGGTGTATTTTCTTGGGAATGATAATGGTCGTAGCACTGTTTTTCTTTTTAGTTGTAATATACTGGCCCAAATATGAGAGGACTCCACATGTAAAACAGCCCTAAATTTTTGTAAGATTTTCTCAAGCAAAATTAATAAATGCAACTTGAAAATATTCTCAACATATTGGAAATGCATCCATATCAATTTCATGAAATGTTCCTGTCTTTAGTCATCTGAATGCTTTCCTTGATGTGCCAGTATTCATACAGCTGTCTTCATCTTTCCACCAATGTGTGCACTGCGCTCAGAAATGTCTTCCTTCATGGTCTAGCTGTCATATGCTAGCCTCTGATTCCCAAGGTCACAGGTTCAAACCTGGTACAGGGCAATGCATTTTTTCAGGTGTAAAAATCCTTAGCATGGTTTCTTTAGAAATAGGGTTGCCAACTCTCCCGTATTTTACACGAACTCCCTTATTTCGTGAATTTTTTAACCTATCTCCAGTCTCCCATTTTGATTTAGCCCAGGCGCTCGAATCTACCGTATTTCCAAAAATGACATTAGGATGACACTTAAACCTGCCATGCTTTTTTTTCAAAAACATTACTTCTGCTTACTTTGTGCACCTTTGATTTTTATTAATACGAGGGTGATTCAAATATAAAGGGTAATTTTGTTAAAAATATTTATTGATTAAATATATACACAAGTGACTATATCAACATTTCTCTATATAGCTTCCTTCACACTATACACATTTTTGCCAACGTTTCGGAAGCTTGAACATTCCTTCTTCAAAAAAAGTTTGAGGTCTTGTCGCCAACCAAATGAGCAAATGATCCTCGACGTTGTTGCTTTCGAAATGTTTCCCTCCAAGCGATTCTTTCATGGGTGCAAACAAAAAACAGTCTGGTGGGGGACAAGTCTGGACTATAGGGAGGGTGTTCAAGGGTTTCCCAGTGCATGTTCGCCATTGTTTCCATTGTCAAATTTGCGGTGTGAGGGATAGTGTTGTCTTGGAGAAGGATGACATCTCTGATGGGCATACGACGTCGTTTGCTTCAGTAGGCAGCTTTTACAGACCTTAACAATTGGCAGTAGTAAGCTGCAGTCACTGTACATCGATCATGAAGAAAATCAACCAACTTCTGAAGCGATTCCTTCAACAGTGGAGCTCTCGAACAGCACGAATGTTGTCATCTGTGAGATTTGACCTTGGGCGTCGAGCATGACTTTCGTTTTCCACAAATTCTTGGCCACCCTTAAATTGTCTGGCCCAAGTAAACTCTTGATTCTGTGACAGTGTAGTGTCCCCAAACTGTGCCCTTAAACGAGTTAAAATCTCTTAAGGTTTAACCGCTTCATTGGTTAAAAACTTGATAATAATGTGTTGCGCAACAGATGAAGGAACCTCTTGTTCACTCATGGCTGTACTGACGCCGGAACCTAGCGAAGTAGCCAACAAAGCTAGTTCCCCCTCCCTAACACACCAACCTTCAACCCCCCCACTCCACTGCCCCGCTCAGAACTGCTTCCTCCGTGATATGCAACAATTACCCTTTATATTTGAATTACCCTCGTAGTAACAGTGCATGAATTCATATTATAGTATAATATTAATAACATGACTTCATCAAAATGAGGTGTTATCTGTGGCACCATTTATGTTCGCTGGTTTCTGCTTGGTTGAAATCAGGTTGAGTTGAAGCCATTACCTTGCATTTATGTGCTGTAGTAAATTCATTAAGCAGTGAATTATGAATGAAGATGGATACAAAACTCCTGTGTGTACCAGAAGAAGTGAGAAGAAACTTATTCATGGACTAATCCAGTAAAAAAATAACTACAAAGTGCATTGTTCACTTTGTAAGCGTGACGTCAGCATTACACATGGTGGCAATTCAGGTTGTGTGCAGCATGAAAATAATGATGGACACAAACAAATATTTTCGTTGATGAACAACAAATGGGCTCATGATAAGAACCGTTGTAATGTAAACCTAATAAAAGCTGAGTTACAAATTAGTGTCAATTTTGATTACACTTATCAAGAATTTGCACAATATGCAAAATGTAATCGTAAACTTCAAGCTGATGCCAAAAGTGTAAAAAAACACACTTTCAAGTAAGATCCATGGGTACTTTGTAATAATTAATATTGGTTTTTATTTGATGTGCAACTAGTTTAGGGATATATTAATAATTAAATATTTATTAACTTAACTAGTCTCCCTTATTTTGAAGAAAAAACATTGGCAACCCTATAATAAGAACAAATTAGAAACTAAAAGCTTCACTTATCTTAGTAATATTGCAAGATTTTATGCAGCTGACACGTTTCAAGACTGTTCATCTCCAATGGATTCCAGCACACTGTGGAGACATGGGGAACGAAGCTGCAGACTCACTTGCAAAGAAAGGCACAACAATAAAACAAAAGTCTAAATTCAATTTCTCATATTCCTCAATAAAACGCTTGATCATTAAAAATTTTTCTCATTCATACCTACAAGAAATAGAAACAAATGCCAAAGATAAAAAATGGATTACACTACTTTCCAATCCAGATATAATCCCCCAGAGACCAAGGAAAACAGCTGTTGCAGCCTTCCGACTATTGACAAATCATGACTGCTTAGCAAGTCATCTCCACAGAATAGGTATCTCAGCCTCACCAATATGTGTCCTGTGTAACGATCCAGCAGAAATGAATGAAGAACACTTTAAGACCTGTGAAGCATTAAGATCAGAAGAAACTACAGTTCAAAAGTATTGGAAAGCATGAATGCTAATGGCTTCATTGCCAGATGCAAGGCACTAGAAAACAACAACAACAACAACACGTTTCAAGTTGACTCCAACTCATTCTCCAACTTGAAACATGTCAGCTGCATAAAATCTTGCAATATTACTAAGATAAGTGAAGCTTTTAGTTTCTAATTTGTTCTTACTTTAGAACATTATACACTACTCAGACACAGCTATCCTGTCTTCCACAGTTCATTGTTATGCCTGGTTAAGTCATGAAGCCATAGAGATTTTGAAACATATCTTCAATAAGAAGGAAGAAACAGGCATCCAGCATTATACAAAGCATGCAAAAAACCTGACCAAAAACAAATTCAAGATCATACTTCGTCAACAGATTCAGCCACAGTAAATGCCAGCTCATCGACAATGGAAGTAGCCCCCAATTTAAACCAGCCCACGCAGCAGCCAAGCCAATAAACGAAGACAACCAACCATCTTACGCCCACGCATGCTAAGCGTATAAAACCCATGAAACCAATAGCTCCGTATCAGTCAGCAAGAGTAGCAGAGTACTACGGTCACACCACTGATGATGTACAACGCAGCTTCGAACAAAACATCTGGAAGGAGATTTTCCACTAGACCAAAGCCCACAAGCCCGAATAATCATTCTGTATTTTGTGACACCGGCCATGAAAGCTTACGCAATTTAATCAAAGATGTTCTTCTTTATACATTATAAGTTACAACTGTAACACTTTCCAAAATTGAATGTATTAATGCAACTGCCAAACCAAGCAACAACACATCATGTCAGAAGTAATGTTCAATGAATTCTGGTTTATTTGTAACCTTGTGCTCAGCTGTGATGCACTTATTGACTACCACTACTCAAACCATATAGAGACACACAGAAAGTTTATAGATGCAGCAACATATTAGAAATTTCTCACGATATCTTCTCCAAGTGCTCCCCTTCAGCCTCTAAACATTATCTTTGAGAATCAAGACTGAGGCGCTGGTGTAACTTAACTACAAAAACAAACAGCCACATATAATTGAGAAATTAGATGGTTATTGACTTGGAACATGCTAACCAAATAGTTCACATGCTTTGCCACTTTATTTCCTTATCGCTTAGTCACATATGTTAATTACAGATCCAATCAGACTCATAGATGGACTAGCCACCATCTCGGCAGTAGGTAAATTGATGGCATCAACAACGAGGATTATGTTAAAATAAGTGCATACTCTCACGCATGAACCTGGTGCAGTTTTTTAAAAGGTGTTATGAATGGCTTCGTCGTTGAAGCTTATGTATGATGGAAGTTACTGATGAGACTCTCTTACTATCTCATGTTGCGGTACAGAGTGAGTTGAATTTGATGCCATTATTTTTTATGCAGGTTTATAATGTTATGTGCTTCTTGTTTGTTATAATTACAAGTACAAAATCAATTATTACATTTGCAGTCATAGCACTGATTGCTAAGATAAAAATTTATTTCTATTTGCACATATTCTTATACCAAAATTAGCCAAATATCCAAACATTTTATTTATTATTTTTTTACAAAAACTATTAGCCATAAACTGAAAATAATAAATAGGTTTGTTTCAGTGTCTTTGCACAACATGCATGTAACTTTTTACTACAGTTGGATCAAAACTACTGTACCAGCCTCATTTTGTGTTGAAAAATGTAAATTTGAGAAAAATTGAGTTTTCTGAAAACATGCATTTCAAATATATTTACAGGCCACCTGTATTCTCAGAACAGGGCTTGTAGCGTTACAATATGATCTCAAACAGTGAAACTCGACCCAAACAAGGCTCGCAGTGTCACGATACATACTGTAAAGCAATATTTGTTTTAAAAAAGGGAGTATAATATGTTTCCAAAACTGTTTCAAAAAAGGTATCACACTGGGTGCTTTCTACCTGCCCTGTCAACTGCACACCTAAACGTGTCTGGCACCTTGACATTTTACTTATGTACCTGATTCCTAAACTTCCTAGGTACATTTGTAAGTGAAAATTTGAAATTGATACACTGTCATTTCTGATCGAAATTTCACACCCCGTGTCCCTTAATGCATTACTGCAAACATTTTAATTAGGTCTGGAAACTTTCTGTGTCTCTCTCAGTATTAACCACAATAACTATATTTACTTACAAGTCAAGAGGATAAAAGAAAAGGACAAGATATTTTCCTTGGAAATCTGAGAGCTTGATGTCTTTAAAGTCACCGTTCACAACAGCTGTTCCTTGAAAATCTGGGGCTGGATGCTGTACTTTCGGAGCATAAACATGGGCACCTAAAATTAGAAGGAGCTTTCATTAATTTACACAATATAAGCACTGAGTAGCCAAGAATCTTAAGATTTGCAGCCTCCTATTTCTATCCTCTGCCCTCACATGTCATCACAACTGCACAAATAACACATTCACATTTCAAAACTGAGCGCAATTGTAACCCAGAATTTTGGGCAGAAAAAAAAAAAACATCTTATATACTGCATTACATGACTTTCTCTGCTCACTCTTTACCAAACTCTCTTATGGCAGCTTATTCTTTCATCTACTTTTTGTTACATCTATCCCAGCCTTACTTTAGGTTGCAATGTAAACAAAGTGCAAAACTGTATTCCTCTACAGGCCCCTAAGATTAGCAGAAATATGGCACGACTTAACACGCACGTTATGTGAAATGTCATCATCACGTGGGTAGCTCTGTATTGTTTAGGAGCACTATTGCCATTTAAAAACTTTTGCTTATAGCTATAAAAGAAAGAAAGGAAGGATGGATATATTCTACACTCTTACAAAAATGAAGAATAAAAGAATTATGGTTTTAGTTATTTCTCACAACACTTTGTTAATACTGTGCCCCCAGGCTCAGCGCACAACAAAGGACATATGGGGCCAAGTTAATTCACACCACATACCAGGCCGGTAAGCAAAGGTGCAAGGTCAAGTGCAAACAGTGCCAGGGAGAACACTTTGAAAAACTAGGATAAAAACATTTCTGTGACTGTTCATATTTTGCAGTCTCAATGCATACCTAGTAAGCCTAATATTTTAATCAAACTCGTCTGAACCATTTTGGAGAAAATAAAAAATAATGAGCATTTATCCATGTAAAGGGCAGTTTGAGATGGGAAGATTTTTCTTGAAAAACAGAAAGTGCACCCTCGTAAAATGCTGAACTTAGTACCAAGTTTAGTACCTAACCAGCATTTCATTTGTTAGTTATATCGTTCATAGACACAAGGATATACATGAACCTTTTTCACCATCTTCACTATCAAAAACTTTGATGCTGACATCCACGGAAATTAAAAAATCATTTTGTTTGAAAGATAGAATTGGAACTGAAAAATTCAATGCCACAGCTGGGATTTGGACCACAGATCCTCCGCTTACCAGGCAGGTGCTCTAACCATTAAACTACTGTGACGACCTGCCAGAATGACATTGAATTCACCAACCAATTTGTATTCTCCCGGTAAACCACTAAGGCAGTCTCACACAGAGACAATGACCCCAATGGTGACTTACTATTGTAAATACTTTAAGTCCTGGTATTAAATAACCTTCAGATGGATCTATGGTTCAAATCCCAGTTGTGGCATTGAATTTTTCAGTTCCAATTCTACCTCTCAAACATTGCCCACACACGACTTGTGTGTTTAAAAACACCAACAGTAAGTTTGTTGGCCTACAGAAATAATAATCATTTTGTTGTTTAACGATGATGTCAATTGCCAGGTTCATATCAGTGCTGTCAGTGTACTGGAATTTCGTCCCACAGGAATTCTTTTACATGCCAGTAAATCTACTGGCATGGAGCTGTCGCTTTTAATAGAAACCATCGGTCTGGGCTGGATTTGAACCTGCGACCTTGGGCTCAGTAGGCCAGCTCTAACCAACTGAGCCACCCAGACCAATGTAACATCCACGGGACCATTACAGTCCAGTATAGTATAACTAAAAATAAATCAATGACAACAATTTGCTGCTTGATTCATGTTGGTTTGACACAAGCATTGTAACACATATTTCATATGTTTGATATGCCAGAGCATGATACTAAAGATTGGGACATAAAACAACACAAAATATATCTAATTTGGGATGTGTTACTTTATGCTGGCATGTTTCTTTATGTCTCTTCATTTATCTGTCAATGATTACCTTCTTTTTACTGAATTCTCTTACAGTAACGTACCTGTTGCAATTGCTCGGTTAAGGTGTTTGAAGTTGATTGCTGATGTTCTCTGAAAAGAAAAATACAAAAAATGTTAAAAATTATCTCACTTCAAACAAAATTCTAAATTGGCAACCATATATAATGTACATAACAAAGAAGATAAATAAGGGTTTATACATTATGAAACAGTTTAAGGATAATACAACGCTGAACTATGCATTCATTTAGTCATAAAATATGCAATAACACTATGGGAGAACACTACAGCAAAGGAAGTACTAAAAATATTCAAATTACAATTAGAATGGGAAAATAGAAAACAAATAGTTGTAGACACTCATACAAATCATTTAAAGTATAATAGTTCATGGTATCCACATTTATGAAAGCATCAAGCATCTTCTACTAAATGAAAAATCTGATGTGTTGCACTCACATGACTTTCTCTACTCTTGTGCTAACCATTCTTACAAACTTATTCCTACAGAAATTATCTCATCGCTTATTTCCTTGTAGGTGCAAGGGGAATATTAGAATATTAGAAAATAGCTCCACCCTAAACCACCCTCTACATGGAAAATTTTTTGAAAATTTTGATTTTCTTGGCAAAGGCTCTAACTATTTTGATTAAAATGTCATATGTTTAAGATATTTTTATGACAAATGAAATGTATATTTTCAATTTTCTGGCTATAGCCTATGTAGTCCTACTTACTTGGATGACTTTTGAATAACTCATAAACCATAAGAGATAGACAAAATTTTACAATACAAAAAATGTTGTTGTTGTTAGCTAATGCTGGATTTCTGACAATGAAGTCATTAATCCTCTTGCTCTCCAATATTTTTCACTGATGGATGGGGCACTAGGAGTGGCCGGGCATATTTGAAGGTGGTCTCGATCCATTTCCTCTTGCAGATCACATAGAGGACAGAGTGGTGAAGAATATATCCCAATTCTGTTTAAATGTTTTGCCAGACAATCATGTCCTGTAATCAACCTGAAGGTTGCAACTGCTGTTTTTCGAGGATACTCAGGAATTACTGTTTGAATGTTTGGTAGTTCCCATCTTTTATTCTTTGATTTTTCATAGTAATATTGTTCAATAATTTTTTTGAATTCAGAGTTGACTAATCTTTTAGCTGCATAAAATGGTAAATTAACTATTGATTTCTGCACATTGCCGGTACCCTTTTTTTGCAAGAAAATCAGCTTTCTCATTACCACTCAGTCCACAGTAAGCTGGTATCCATTGGAAGACTAGGTGTTTTTGAAGTGCTGTTAGATGGGTAAGGATTTTCCAACATTCTACAAAAAATGTAGATCTCACTAAAACACACAATTTATGTCTAAATTTTTTTGTAGAGTGAACCATTTCAAAGATATTCCTTGTTATTTGTGTCAGTTTCGGAAAGCCTATTCGTGAAATGGAACATCATTGCTCATTTTTTTAAATGTTAAGCGTGCACAGAGAACAGGATCTCAAAGCCTTAAAAGATTTGACTATCACTTAAAGCCTACTGTATTCTAATATTTCCCTTGCACCTACAAGTAAATAAGCAATAAGATAATTTGTACAAATGTTTATCTCAACTAACACGAAGAAGACAGAGGAATAAGAGATTGTAAGAATGGTTAGTGCAAGAGTACAGAAAGTCATGTGAGTGCAAAACCTCAGATTTTTTTTTCTTTTTTTTTTTTGGTAGTGTTTAACGCCCGCTTTCACTATATATGGCACTGCAGGCAGTGACACTAATGATGCATGGAATGAAGATGGAGCACCGGTGGAATGGGATGGTGGAGGAAACCAGAGAACTCGGAGGAAACCCACCCCAGCGCCGCTTCGTCCACCACGAATCCCACCTGCTTCACAAGTGATGTCAACATGGTTTGGTACTATAGCTTTAGATAAGAAATAATATTGTGTCACGAGGCACAGCACAAGCAAAGGACTGTTGGGGGTAAGCTACTTCACTCCACATGACAGGCCAGTGAGGAAACAAAGGTGTTCAAGATCAGACTGCCTCTGACAACTGAACTAAGAGAAGAGATCTCAAGTTCTCATACTTTATAAAGTATTCACAAAAATGTTAATTGTTCATTTACATACATGACCTGAAAGAGCACTTTTACAACTTACTCCTGTATGTTCCTGTGTGTTTACCTACATTATGAACGACATTTTTGTTAATAGTGAGGTTTTATTGGAATGTCATGAGTCTGTTGACCTCACTGTACTGCAGTTTGAGTTCACTATCTTGAACTTCCTCACTGTGAATACCTACAAAAAATATAAAGGCACATCTATTCCAAAGAGTACCTTTCAATGCTTTTAATGTATAGTGAGAGAGATATTCCTCTCTCACATTAAATATGGGACTACATATGCTTCTAGTATGATTCCAAAGAGTGCTTTAAAGCAAACAAGTTGAAAAGAAATGCTTTGGGAAGAATAGGTACTGAAACATCAAACATTTGGTAAAGCAGTCTGGGAAATGCAGAGCAGGGAAAACCATGCTGAATAATCAAATATGTAGTAAAGCCAAAGTTCAGGAGAACGAAGTTCTCTGCCTCAAGTAAACAGTAGCAGTTCGTGGCAATTGTATTTTTAAATAGCTTCTTTGTGCTATTGGTGGACCTGCCCAATCATTCAATAAATTAATTATCCACTTCAAACACAAAATTGGCAGTTATTTGCACTTTACCCTGATGTAAAATCGTATATGGACTTTTTGACCTTTGCTTTTTCCTTTGTTCAATAGAACAGTTTGAAAGTATTTAAAATAGATTTATTTGTTAGATATGTCTTTATACGATTTGTACGTAGTCTATGCTAAATGCAATAATAACTAAAACCTTCAATGCGATTACACTTTACATAATCCGAGACATCATACCCTTAAAATTACGTTACATATTTTAGGTTAAAGCAGGAGAGTATAATTAAAAATATTACTCGTCTAAACCTTAATTACCTGTGGCAACTGTCCCAAAATACTTCTAGTAACACATCTAACGATTGCCGCCATATCCCGATAATTTGAATATCTTTTTAATAATTGTTTATCGCTCTTGCGGCTCTAGTGTCTGCAATTCTTTCTGCTGAACATTCATTTATTTCAGCTGCCAATGTCGCCACATCCTTATCAACAAAACTCCCTTTTGGATAAGGAAAAATTTCCTAATAAACTTTGTGACCGATTAATGAAATCTCTTCAAAAAACGGTTTACTGCTTAAAAGCGAAATAGAAGTATAGTAGTAATTGTAGTAATAATGATGATGACGACGACGGTGACGACAACGATGATGATTACAACGACGACGATGATGACGATTATTAAAAAAATATTTTGTTGTTTAACGAGCTGTCAATTGCCAGGATAACATCAGCGTCGCCGGTGTGCCGGAATTTTGTCCCGCAGTTCTTTTACATGCCAGTGAATCTACTGACATGGAGCTGTCGTTTTTAAGCACACTTACAAACCATCGGCCTGGGCCGGGTTTGAACCCGCGATCTTGGGATCAGTAAGCCAACGTCTAACCAACTGAGCCACCCAGACCGACGACGACGACGATGATGATGATGATCATCATCATCATGATCATGCAGAGGAGGACGAAGACGAAGGCGGTGACGATAATGACGACTAAGATATGAAAATGTTTCTAATTAGTACTCAGGACTGAAATAATGTACAACAAATGTTCAATTTATTGAAAGTACTATTTATTATATTACAAGAAATGGGACTTCATTAATACAATATTGGACCAGCACAACTAGAATTTCTCGATGCAAAAATTAACAAAATTAAATATAAGTACGATATGAACATTAGTTCAAATACAAAATTCATCAGTGGGATGATGAAATAAAATGGTTAGAATAAGAAGCAATTGCACAATTCAGTTCTAAAAATGTTAATAGACTAAACAAGCACTAATAATGGGAACACCCTCGCTAAATGGCAACACTGATTCTCTGCCTCAAGGCACCATTAGAACGGGGGTATGCATTAAAGTATTCCAACTTCCTTTCTATTCCTGACGCTAATGATCTGGCTTCATAACTCCAGGTGTTGTTATGCGTGAAATTAAATAAGTGGCCCAGATTTTAGTATCCCCTTTATAAAGTTTGTAATATGACGACCATTTGCCTACTCTTTATTCATAAATTGGTGCAATGTAATGCACGAGTTTATGAAATAATGGAGAAGGCACATCAGCAATCAGAGTTTTTTTAGCTGTTGCTATCTGTCCGAGACGTTCAAGTTCCACATTGTAAAATGTGCATCAGATATCTGATTACCCGATAGCCTAAATATTTCAATGAAGAATAAACATTTGCTCCAAATGGTACAGTTCAACTCACAGTAGGCAAAGGGGCAAGTCATAAAACTTGAATGAATCGTATCAACCGGAGGAATGGACTACTGAAAAAGAATCTCTCGAACCAAGTCTTTCAATGAAAATTTTGTTGCACCAATAATATTAGCAATTGGTGGAATAAATTATTCCGGGACAGCGTCCATGCAGTCCCGACTAAAATTAGGCGCAATCACGGGAGTCAGCAATCCGAATTCTAATGGAAAGGCCTGTGCCTGGGGAATCGCATTTCTGATCACCTACGCCAAATGAGGTGTTATCAAATTTCACTGGCGCTGAAGCACCCGTTGGGAAGTTTTATTCTTTCAATATAAAACAAATTAAGGGAAAACAAAATTAAGTAAACATAATTAAGATAAATGTAATTTCGTGGTTATCCTTAATACTACTATTTTATTTTTAACCTCTTCAACGTTTTAAAAGATGTTCAATGTTATCAAATTAAGAATTATGCACAGAAGAATAAAATATATAATATGTTGGCAAATCAAAATTAAGCTGAACCGAATGCACTGCAGCTGTGCTATTTGTGACGATATTGTTTTGGCAGCCAACGCACCCAAAGTTCACTAACTCCGATGGACCACAGTAGCTCACCAATCTCTTTAGTTCGCCTCGATTCTTTCGGATCAGCGCAAGCTTCGGTTCTAAGTGGTGGTCATTTCGTGGAATGAGTCATTCCCTTAAATTTTACTC
This sequence comes from Tenodera sinensis, assembly GCA_030765045.1. Classification (NCBI taxonomy): domain Eukaryota; kingdom Metazoa; phylum Arthropoda; class Insecta; order Mantodea; family Mantidae; genus Tenodera; species Tenodera sinensis. Next base: position 194,120,711 of record CM060963.1, read on the forward strand.
AGAAGTAATTCTTTTCTAAATCCATAAGTATGTATTTAAATTAATTTTAGAGAAACAGTTTTAAATGAAATACTGTTATGCCGTCGTGTTCTTTAACGGCACAATGGTTCCAAGCTCTTCTCAGAATTACAAACAAACAGCAGTAATTGGTTCTCACCAGCGCGAGAAGTTGTTGTTGTGGTTGTTCTACGTTGTTGCTTGGTAACCATCCACAGCACCTCAGACGGGTTCGGTTCTGTTCAGATTACTGAATGAGTTTTCCAAAGCATTCTTGTGTTTCTGTTATCGGTAGCTGTGAATAGCCTGTTTACTTGTGTGTTTTTATTACCAAAGAGTAAAGAGCAAAGGGTATACACCTCGCACGCTCTATTGCGGCTAACATCCTGCAGGATGAAGAGGTAAAGTCAGGAAACTGCAGGTTGCCATGTGGCTGCAGGTAGACTGACCACAGACACGGGGAAGTCCTAAAAAGAGCTGAATCTTCATTCCGGCGTTAGGCAAGCCGAGCAGTCACTGTCCTGCGGGTCTGGTATTGTACAAGCGTCCCCAACTAGGAGAGGACAGTGACCACACAAGTCCACCTAGCACGATAACAGCAGTTCCAATATGCAAGCATCCGCGCAATCCGTCCGGCAACACCATATACCACGTGCTTGAAAGCGCGCCGTAAAGATGATATGCAAATGGAATGAAGGGAAATTATGGAAAGGAAATCGTTATATCAAATTAAGCACCCCAGCATTCAGTTAAGTGATAAGGGGAAATCACAGAAAAAGTCAGAGTGCGCGGTCACCGGAATCGAGCTCGGAGCTTCACGAATGCGAGTCATACACGTTGCCGCGTCGCCACCTCGCTCAGTTTTACTCATCAAAGCACACTGCGTAATTTCCCGTAAGTAATTAATATGTACGTTTATTTATTAATATAAATGTGTATTTAGACAAAAGGAACTCTAGTTACAAATTCTCGCCTCTCTTTCCGTTTAGTCTTAAGCCCTCAGAAGCGGAGATGGAATGTATTGCCACGGCTTGTTCTGCATCCGAAGGTGATTACGAACTAAGAAAAGGATAACATATCTGTAAGCGGAGGTAGCGGGCAGGAATGCCTGTGCATATCGGAGACTTCGTACCCGAGCATTCGGAACTTGAGCGTGGTCATTTGAAGAAAAGAAAGTAGAAATGGCGCGCGGGAAATCGACTCCTACATTGCCAAGTACATATACAATAACAATATGCGATGATATACTACAACAGACTAAAGCAGTTACTTGGATGTAAAAAAACATCGAAATTATATTGTTGGTCATGCGTACTTTTTTTCAGATGAAAACAGATTCGATGACGTGAATAATCTTGTAAAGCTGCGGCGAATCGTCATGAGCACCACAATCGCATATAGGGGCTAAAATTTGTTTATCAAGAATTGATTTCCAGTTGAGTCAGCAGCAGGAACTAGACGTCCCTAAATACAATGATATTGTAAATCAAAACAGGAAAATAATCCATATTTGATTGGTCTGGTTATCTTCCTCGCTAAGAAAGAGCTTCTCTTTCGGGGTCACACAGAAAATAAACATTCCCCACATCAAGGAAATTATGTTGAATTCTGCTCCTACACAAATAAGATGAAACGGACCACGATCTACAGATAACGGTGTTCTTTGGACTGTCTAATCACATTCAAAACAACCTAATAGATTCTACCGCTGCAGTTTACACTGAAAGCAACTAAGAAAGAGATAAGTAACGAACCCTTCATTGCAACCATTGTGGGTAAAACCAGCATTCTCAGCTCTCTGCTGTACTGAGGTACACATGAAGTGAAGAAATTCAGGAAACATTTCATGGTTTTGTTGATGTAACTACAGATCGTAACGCAACTACTCTGCAAATCATATGTGCCTTACATTGAAAAAGCATGAATGTGGTTCAACACAGTACACAACGCTGCAATGGTGTCGCTGTGTTAGGTGGAGAACTGAATGGTCTTTAGAATAGAATAAAGGACTAATAACCTGATACAGTTTTCATGCACTGTCTTCCGTCCGGTATGACACTACGTTGGAGGACATTAACAAAAGAAGAAAGAAAAATAAAACGTACACTGTCTTGCTCATAGGTCAAACACAATGCTTTCTTAGTCCCTGTCCTCTATCAAGAAATGCACCATGAACATCAGAAATGCAAAATATGTTTTATGACACTAAGTAGTGTTGTATTCCTTTTCTCTAATTCCACAAAAAGAACAGGGCTATTAAAAAGTATTTCCAAAAGTGTGCCGCATACGTTGAACCATAATGAATGGTTAGCCGAACCGGTTATTAGTGATTCAGTGATTGGGAGTGATTATGACATAGAGTGAAAATGATAACCCAATGATTCCAAGGAGGTAAAGCGTTCCTTTGAACAAATCCAAGTGATTCCAACGTCTAGTGATACTGTGATTCTGTTACCACAGAACACTCTGTTACGTTCTATCACTTCATGAATGGAATGATGAAATAAATTTGATAAATCGTTAATGGTGTTTGTTCTTAGAATATGTTTAACAGACTCTAGCCAGGAATACAAGACACAATTATAGGCCAGGTATTTCGCATTATTTTGCTTGAAAATAAATTCATACAAATCTACATGTATTTGAAAGTCGAATGTCTCATATCAGAAGCCTTCGACCGAAAGTTGTAACTTCATTTTGGTTATCAGGCTTGTGATGTTTTCTATTCTCAAGAGTGAAGCGAAGGATAAGAACTAACGTAGTTAATTTGTCACATAAATCTTCAAAGTGTTGTACTCCATAACCTTAAACTGAATTTTCGCCTAACAACCTTTCTGTTTGAATCCAACAATTCCATTTATATTTTACAGTAAAATCCAGACCTTTCGACAAACTTCCGTATATGGCACAGCCATGAAATTGTAAAAATATTTCCAAAAGGTGAATAAAATATATTATTACACCGAATGAAAAATTTGTATGTTACCTGCAGGTAGCGGTAATATTAAACAATCCGGCTCCCCTCATTTAATTGTCATTTTCAACCTCTCTTTCAACCAAATTGGTTCCCTTTTTCTTCCACGCAGACCATGTGACTGGATCCCAAAGTTTTTCTCTGACCACAAGCTTGTCTCCAATAATATTTTCATTCCCAGCACGCAATGAGTCGCCAACGTTAATTATATTTGGCATGAATGCCTCACTACTCGGACTTGTGTTTGAAATAAATAAGTGCATTTCTTCCCTGTGTAATCTCCTTTCCTTACCCCTACCCTTTAAAAAACAAGTTTCTGTTTGAAAACAATGCATTCCATGCTTGATTCCTTAAAGAAAAAATTAAAATGTATTCTTTTCATGTGTAAACTATCATTTCCCTGCCTCATTTCATAAAAGATTGAAATGTGTTCCTCCAATATGCAAACTATTGTTTTCTTGCCCATTAAAAGATACTTATGGAAGTAATGACTAAGCAAAACACCATAGCCAATGGTTGAGAGTCCTTAGCTGTAAAGTTCAGCTGAGATAACAGGTTATTGTGAAATCATCTTGCAGCTCTCGTGTAACCAAGATCCCCTACAGATGGGAATTCCAGTGGCAGCACTGGTTGTTGTCACCTTATACACACACCAATACTATCATCACAATACAACCCACCTTCTGATAGCCAATGATCACTTGCTACAAACAAGCAATGGAAGCAATAACAATCGGTCAGAATGAAGTGGGGAAAATCTAGGCGTGCCAACGTTATCTTGAGTGATAGGCACCAGCACACTGCAGAGGAAGTTGCTGATGACCCATTATTATTTATAAAAAGAGTGAGGCAGAGGCTGTAACTGCAGAGTGATGATAGAATGTAGCCTAAGCATCCATGTTGCTCAACTCTAATGATCAAATGTACAAAGTTATATACAGTGCCTCAAAAAAATGACAACTTAGTATGTTGTGCGGGATGGCAAACTGATAAGTTTTCAAGAAGGAACCCCTGTCCGTCTGTTCAGACGCTGTAGTGCATTGAAGTGTGAGATGAGTGTATGTTCACATTTCGTCAATAAACCCAACATGAGTAACACATCGAGCTGTCTACATTACAGGTAGGTTTTGAACTTGTAACTCCTACGTCATTCCAGAGCCTGTATTGGCAGTGCTGAGCCTCATACACATACCCAATTCATGCAGTTGTCTTTGAACATTTTTAATCGCTCGTGGACTCGAGCAATGAGGTCCTTTACTGATGTTACAGTAGTGCCATACACCACACTCTTGTACAAACCCACAGAAAATAGTTGAGAGGTACCAGACCTGATGACCGTGCTGGCCATGTGATGTTGAGGTGATTCCGCACATTTACATTAAAGTGTGCTGTAGCTCATGTCTCGCATTTCTGCAGCTGTGTATTATTATGTGTCGCACTGCTGTTAAAAAATGGCAATATTGGAAACCACATAAGCAACACAGTAGGATGCACACCAAGGAGTTTACAGAGGAAAGTAGCACAGTGCACGAATGTAACTAGGTTCACATTTTTCATCCACAGTACACGTCAATGGCTAAAAAGTTGCATACTTCTGTATTAAGATACCAAAACGAATGTAAACATATTGTCACAACCGTTCATTCTCAGACTTCAACACTCCCCAGCGTCCAAAGCATGTGTTTCTGGACAGGAGTTCCTTCTTGAAAAGTGATGAGTTTGCCATCCTGCACAACATACTAAGTGTTGTCAACTGTTTTTGGGACACCTTGTATAATTATGTATGTGCTTAGGCTTTCATGGCCGGTGTTCATTTGGAATAAAATATCTTCCGGGCTTGTAGGCCATGGTCGACATTTAGGAATTGCTCCTGATGTTTTGCTAAATCTGCGTTGAGCATTATCAGAGGACCCAACGATGAGTGAAAGACAGAGAGTCTGTCTCGCTTATATAATGAAGCATAGCACCCCTCGTCACTTATTGGCTAGCAGATATCCAATCCCATTGCTCCCAGTTTTGTCGTGCTTTCTGTTGCTGTGGGTTGTTTGTTGATTTGTAATCATTCTAGTGCTGGTATCCATGTCTTGTCCCTCTTCTTTGCGGTTGAAATTTGCCTTGTGTTTATACATTTCTATAGCCTCACGATACAATCTGACATAAAATTTCTCCAAGGAACTGATGAGCTCCCTGTCTCTTAACTGAATGTCATGGCCCTTTCGAAGGGCATGTTCTGCTACTCTGATTTTTCTGGGTACCCCAACCTAGGAAGAGCATTTTCTACCTGGCCTACAAGCCTGGAAGATACTTTATTTCAAACCTTGTATAATTATTTGTATTAAGTGTGTAGGTTATTATTATGTAGCTATTAATTAAGAACAACTTAATTCTGTATGAAGGTTATGGACAGCCAGGTAGCAGCAGAAGGCCGTTTGTTAGATTTAGTGGATGATGCCTGGCATGAAGAGAAACTTCCTAATGATGACATAAATGTTCCTCCAGCAGAGCTACCAGATCCTGAAGCTGACAACGGCGATTCCCACATGACACTCAAGGAGCAAGAACAGAAATGGCCAGATATTGCACTTGGCGTTCTCAGTGAACAATATCAAAACTGTATGTATGAATTTCCTTTCACAAGTCGTTTCCGTAATCCTATACACTAAAACCTTGTTTATCTGGTCCTTTTTATCCGGATCATATTTGCAGAGAGATCCAAATACATGTGAACCACTATGCTGTGTTTTTCCACTGCAAATGCGAAAATACAATAACAGTAGCTAATATACACAAAGTCATGAGCATGACTTGTTTTTCTCTGCTCTGGTCACAATCAGTATTGAGTTGACGTGATATTGTGCGGCTGCATTATTACCAGTGTGCTTTATTATTTAGTCCTGTACTTAGTCACAAAGTGTATTATGGCTCAGCATTTGTTTTCTACGGCAGTGTGTATTTATTATGATTTTTTTTCAAGTCAACAGTTGTCGCCCGTACATATGTGAATACAATTTTGCATCTTTTTTTAGAGAATTAACCAACAGGAAGCATGATTTTGTCTTTTTTCAACAAGACTCATACAGCCAATCTTTCAATGAAAACAATTGAAAGTGTTTCAGGACAGAATTATTAGTAGAAACTTGTGGTCCCCTCGATCCCCTGACCTACTGATTTATATCTCTGGGGTAATTTATAGCATAAAGTGTAGAAGACAAACCCACACACCCTGGAAGTGTTAAAATAAAATATCCGTCAGGAAATTGCCAGCATTTCTCAACGTGAACTACGGCAAGTGATGGATAATTTCCTAAAGAGGTGCCAAAAATGTATGGACGATGGTGGCCAGTTTCAGCATCTGCTATAATTGTATTGGTAAGTAAAGCCTTTAAAAGCAGTTTTAAAAATGCTGTATGGTTTTATCCATACTGTGGCAGTCAGCAACAAGCGCAGAGGACCCATACAGATAAAACACAGCTCAGCCGGTTCACAGTCTTTTGGATCACCCATTACTTAATGTTCACATTAGATAATAAATTTAACTATGATAGCAAGAATCTAACTATAAGTATGTGTGCCAAGTATTCACATTTTAGTTTGATTCAATGTACGGTTCCTGCATAAATTGTATAATACATTATGGTAAACATGTACTGTAAAATGGTACCTGTTGAGTTTAAGAAACATTTAGTTGTGTGTTACACGGTGCTGACCTGGTATGTCTCACCAGCTATAAATAGCACTGGAAGAAATGTTGACCTTGTTCCCTACCAATCATTCATTACACTTCCCTAATTTCCTCAGTTTTTCTATCATTTTCAAATGGCACATGTCATTAAGTTTATCATGTGCGTTTCAACCGGATTGTTTTTGTCTCTTAAAGCCAACTGATTTATGTATTTTCATTTTGTAAATAATTTTTTAGTATTTTAATATTAAGTAGAGTGAGTGAGTGAGTTGGGTTTAAGGGCCCGTCGACAACTAGGTCATTAGGGCCCGAAAAATTAAGTAGACATGGAACCATTATCATTACTAGAAATGAAAACAAACTCCAATTTAGACTTTAAAACTAAAATTTTACACAAAAGAAACAACATATTCAGCCATTATTATACAAGGTGTGGTCATCGACAACACTTTTAAATAGCAATATATATAATTTCCCCACTCCTTTTCCCCCCTTTGTTTCGTTGCATGTACAATTTAATTTGTCTCATATAAAATGTATTGCCAGATTATAAATGGGAAGCATTTTGAACAACTTACTCAATAATTGGTGTAGCAGGAATTGTGTGTCCGAATGAACTGATGAGAAAATTCACGCTAATATTTCACATGTCAAGTTATATCCATTGAATATGTGTAAATTCCTTGATCTATGAATATTGTATCTATTTTGTAAATGTCAGTATCAAAACCGAAACTGTTCAGCAAAAGGAAACATGGCCAACATTGATCATAAGAAAAAGTTACAATGGATAACGAAAGAGAAATAATGGTTGTTGGCCATGTAACTAGGAAGAGTAAATACCAGACCCTATACATTACTAATAGAAGCGTGTAATATAGACGTGTGTTTAAGCAATTGCACAAAAGGGCTACATATCGGTAATCCATAATAGAGGATTGCATAAGATATTCCAAGAAGCATTGTGCAAGAGAATTAACTACGCACATAAAAAGTTGAATAATATTTTATGAGAAAAGCTGAGAAAGCTTAAGAAATCGAGACGCTATACTGATCCAGTAAAATGATGTTTGTGTGCTTCTTGGCTGTGGTTCAGTTGATGCGTGAACAGCTGACATTTTGCCCGCCATTCTGACGAGCCTCAGAGGGAATAGGGACTACTAACTAGTTGTTAAGTGGCACTCGTTTCAAGTTTCAAGTTATTTATTAGAAAAGTGTTGGCCTGGTGCCGGTACAATGGGCCCGGCTTACAGGCTATATTTAACATTTTTTTTACATTTGGCTTTGTTTATATATACACTTTTTCGGTGTCTACAAAAAACCCATACGGTGACCATCTGTAGGTCACGAAGAATAGTTTTCTTTTGTCTTTTGTCTGTTTCGTCTTTGGGTTATATATACATATGTACATATTTACAAATTATATACAGACACATACACGCACGCATTCACCCACACACACACTCGTACACACATACACACACATCTTCACTGGGCACACCAGAAATATGCGTCCCAGCGCACTACACTATTTACAGTTTTGACACTATATACACTGTCCCGCGGTGGCAGCTCCTGAATATTTTCCGAGGCGAGGGCCTCTGCCGGAACATGTATGTGGCTTAGGGACGAGGTTGCGTGGACGCGCATTAGTCGGCGAGCCAAGCCGCTTCTAGAACATTTTTATCCTAGTATGTTTGCGGTGCTTCGGCTCGCCTTTGCCGATGTTAGCGATCACGTCATTTTCGTGGTTCCTAATGCGCGTCCATGCCGCCATTGCTCTTTTGTCTATTGCCTCCGGGATGAACGGGATATGAGTTTCGAGGTGAAGAGTTTGGGTGGTGGTGAGGAGTGGAGCAGAGAGGATTTTTCTGAGGGAGAGGTTTTGGAGGGTTTGGAGTTGTTTGAGGGCAGTTTTGGAGGCATTAGCCCAGGCCACACATGCATACAGGACCACCGAGAGAATAAATGACCTATATAGTATAAGTTTTGACTTTAGTCGCAACTGTTTACTACGGAAGATGGGGGCGCACAACTTTAGCCGCTGTCTGCCTTTATTGGCGCTATTTTTTATGTGGGTGGACCAACACATTGTGCGGTCCAAGGTGACACCTAAGTATTTAACTTGCTGACGGCAGTGCAATACTTGACCACCGACCGTTAGGTCCGTTGCCAAAGTGTGACGCCGCTTAGAGAAATGAATCAGCTGGCATTTGTCGGGATTAATTTTGATTTTCCAGTCATGTTGCCATGAGAGGAAGTTGTTCACATAACGTTGCATTTCTGCAAGGCCGAAACGTGGATTTCTATGGTGGTTGTATATTGCAGTGTCGTCAGCATACATGGCGACCTTGCATCTGGCGTCCACTGGGAAATCATTGGTGAATAATATATACAGAAATTGGCTGTGCATCCGCCAATCATGGCCTGCGTCAACTTGTACATCCGGCTGGGCTGTATGGCTTTACACGTGCATCGGCCAGTACTGATATCCATGTAGCCATACAGCCCAGCCAGATGTACAACTTGGTGCAGGCCATGATTGGCTGATGCACAGCCAATGGGAGAGACAGGGCGGTCTCGTCCCACCATATATATAAAACGGACCCTCCTGATGAGTGCCACGTAACAACTAGTTAGTGGTTACTAGCCCCCTGAGGATGCTTGTTGGAATGGCAGGCGAAACGTCAGGTGTTCACAATCAACTGGACCATGGCCAAGAAGCCCAGAAGCAATATTTTACGGGATAGACGCTGACTATAAAAGCCTAAGCTCACACTATACTGAGTTTGGTGTATGCAAGAATTACAAAGATATTCAGTAACATTAAACCAAATAGCTTCGGAAATTATCACACTTATATTTGTGAAGAGTGAGATGATTTGTTGTAATATTAATATATAAGCCCTTGCCATCTTTTATCCGCAAACCCTAAAGGACCCAGAGATAAAAACTCCCATGCCAATGCAGTTCAATAAAAAACTTCCACCTCAGAATTACATTTGTTATAGTAGGTATATAAATCATGGAGGAAGTTACTAAACCAACAATTAAACAATTCCCATACCAAACAAACCTGTTTTTAAGAAACAATTTAAGTTGTTCATGTATCCAAATAAGGCAACTGCCTTTCAGAAAAAAAATTTAAAAATTATGTGTTGTCATTTAAAATTTCCATCAATGAGATCCAAGAAGTTTTTAAAAATGAGTTACTTTAGTTTTATTTGCATGAAGGACCCTGTGTAATAAAAAGGAAGCAAGCATTTAAATGAAGTGAGATCATTTGAATTAAGAACCATGAACTACCGTTGCAGTGTAATTTCAAATGGCTGGCATGACTTGTGTATAGAATTCGGTGTATGAAAACTGCAACTATATTTTCTTACCTTTGATTACAAGAATGATATTGAATTCTTCCAACAATAGTCATGCTCACCAGTAAGAAAAACACTCCCTGGCTGGCTCTTGATTTAAATGACATCTGTACATATTTGAATATTGTTTCAGAAATATGGAACTTCCTGGACTTGGAGAAAACTGCAGTTTTCCAAGCTGCAAGCAACTAGATTTTCTTCCTTTTTCATGCACCAACTGCCACTTAATTTACTGCAAAGATCATTATATGTCTGATAAACATGAATGCAAGGCTGTCAGCCAATCTTCAAGTAATGCCAAACAACCAATAAAATATTACGAGTGCTCAAATGAAATGTGCAAAAGGATCAACTCCATTGAGATAAACTGTTCCGCCTGTGGCAAGCATTACTGCATACAACATCGTCATCATGGTTGTTTTGACAAAGAGCAACAGGAACGAGACAAGGAACGGGAAAAATGGGATGCCCCAAAAAGAGAATTTGAAGCAGCAAAAGCAAAAATTGATCAACAGGTATGATTTATGTTTCATTAGCTTTAAACTTTATCAGAGACAGTAATGGAATTTAAAAATTAAAATACAGTAAAACTTCTTTTATACATTTCACACATATTTTTTTCAGCTGTCCCAGCAAAATCCTATAATATATTACAACAAATTATTTTGTTTACACGATTTTTACACTTAGAGTGAGCAACTGTGTGGGGTTTAAGGGCCTGTCGACAATAGGTCATTAGGCTCATGCTTATACGATCATAGTTTTGTTCCCAAGAGCAAAATGCACCATTTATATGTTTACAACCGTTTAGTTCTTCAAAATCTCAAGAAATATTCAAATAAAATAATAAATATAATTATTATTTATTTATGCCAACAAACTTACTGTTGGTGTTTTTAAACACACAAGCCGTGTGTGGGCAAAGTTTTAAGAAGGTCTGTGGTTCAAATCCCAGTTGTGGCATTGAATTTTTAAGTTCCAGTTCTACCTCTTAATAAATATAAGTTTTCCAATATTTATTTACTGACTTTCATTTATGCATTTTTCACACTTACACACTTCCTTTTCCTTTGGTCCCCTGTAAAACGTATAAACGAAGTTTTACTGTAATGTATTTCTTTGTTCTTAAATACAGCAAAATTGACAGACTTTTTACTAAACAGAACTGTGTTAAATGTTAACATTTTCTGGTCATCTGCAAAATGTAGCCCAGGAATCCAGAAGTTATTAATGACTGGCATAATGTTGTTGCTGCTCCTAATAATACAAATCTGATTAAACCATTTTAATGGAGGGACTGGTGCTGAGTTCTCACCAAAAGTGATAGATAAATCCACTTTACACTGTGTTACATGTTTAATAAACAATTACACAAAAGAAACCCAAGCCCTCTTACAACTACACATAGGTCGTATGCGTGCCACACATGGCCACCTTTTGCGTAGTGGCCCAATCCTCATCTGTATAACATCCAGAGTAAACAGGACTACTAAGGCTATAGCCAGAAAATTCAAAATAGACATTTCACTCACCATAAAAATATCTTAAATGAATGGCATTTTAATCAAAATCAATAGCCGTTTTTTGAGAAAATAAAATTTTTGAAAAATTTTTCCATGTAAAGGATAGTTTAGAATGGAAGAATTTTGTTCAAAATCTGCATCACATTCTTGAAAGATATTAAACTTAAATACCAACTTTGGTTTTTGAGTGACTTGTCGCTTTTGAGTTATGCTGTCCACAGACTGACACACACATAGACCTTTTTCTAAAAAATTTTTTTTTTTTTTGATTCAGGGGCTTCAAAACATATATTTCCGGTGAAATCTCTACATCAAAATTTTGGGTGGAGTACAATACTTCGTCTACTTACTATATGTAGTAGAGAGAGTAAAAAGGATGAGGATAGTTAACAGGAAACAGTTAACCAAATGATGGATAATCAAAGTTTTACTATATTAGTTATTGGGCATCATCCTGTTTATATACAGTGCTGCAGTCCATTTTTTGTTAATTTCAGGTGTATTAATTTTCTGTTTGATAAGTTATGTACTGTTTACGTGCATCAGTGAAATTTGACTAATGCTGTGTGCTTACTATTTTCAGATTGATCAATGTTTAAGCCAAGCAAAAAGAAAGGCAACTGTGAATAAAACAGCATTGAAAATACAGCTAATGAAATTGAAAGGAAAAGCTGTTGGGTTGAAAACCATACCAAGTGCAGACAGACTTTATTTTCTTGTGCATTACCCTGTAACAATTGCTGAAAAAAGCAAAGCTGTGTTTGTTTCTAAACAGTGGGCTTTGGGCAGAGTGATAGACGCCATCGCTGAAACTTGTGACATCCCAAATAGGAACAATGAATTAAATGCTAAGAAGCTAAGACTGTTTCATCATGTAGATGGACAAATGCTGAGGTCAGGAATGGAAAACAAAATGGAGGATCTCATAAACAGTGAAACTGTGACAGATGGAGAAACACTGATTATAGAATATTGTACTGATACTGATCCTGCATCTTTCCATTTGGAAAATCTGGAAATGTATAAAAGCTAAGAAATTGCATTTTATTTGTATTAATAATCCAGAAGTTGATGACTGTTGTTGGAGCACGTTAAAATAGAAAATTGTGTCAACACTGGACAGCACCCACTTATTAAATTTTCCGGAACCGTTCTATTTACACGTGTCCCATAAGCTTGGATATCTAGAGTCAGTCATTTTCATCAGGTTGATTTTTTCGTTTGAAGCTTGTAGGTGTGCTGTATCACTTCATAAGTTGTGAATTACATTTACAAGATCAAGGATTCCACACACCTAGGAACTTCAAATGAAAAAATTAACATTGTAAAAATGACTGACGCAAAATATTCAAGTTATGGAACTGTATCAAGGCAGAAGTGGAACAGTTTCAGGAAATTTAAAAAGTGTGTGTTATTTAGCGTTATTAAGCACACCGTTTTTCTATTTTAATGCATTTTATTTGTTTGTTTGTTATAACTATCATGTCTTAACTTTTGTGTACAATGCAGAAAATTTGCTGAATAAATGTTACGAGTGATACTTAGGAAATTATTGCATAAACATTTGTGTTTGTCGTTTAATTTTAATGTACCGGAGGAAAACCTATATGAATGGTAGGTCACAATTTACTAAGCACTGGTACTTAGCCAAGCTCAATATGGTGTTGAACTGCACACATTTCAAAATCAAAATTCAGGGACGTTAGCTCTGTCAGAGGGTAATGAAAATTACACCATTTATCCAATAAATGTTTTTTGACATGCTGGTATAACAAAATTTGTAATATCACATAATTTTTGTCAATATACCTTTAAGTGAGGGTTATAAATGAAATTTTAAAAACCCATGCTATTAGCTACAGACGCATATCTGCCACAATTTGGTTTCTCCAAAAAGCACACCCAAATCTGTGTGACGGGAATTGTATGTCAAAATGAATTAGGGAAAGGATTTACACCAGTATTTAATTACCAAAATTGTTTCTCGACTTATGACCTGAGGTTATTCAAATCAAAAAGAAATATGCCCAAGGTCGATCATAACCCCTTATGATCAACAGGTTGAAATCGACAGGTAACCAATAGGCCACAGTTGCTATGCCCGTAACTAAGAGAAATAAACAATTACCCCAATGGGGTACTGATATACGTGTTGATGTAGATGGACACACATTCATGCTGCGAAAAGTGAAACAATTTTGTCAGCAATCCAACATTGGATTATATTGCCGAAGGACGTCTAATTGATTATCTCATAAATGTTCCAAGATATTTACAAAAGAAATGAGGATTTAACTTATACAAAACCACAAAGGTCTTGAAAAGAATAGCTTTGGGACCTAAAAGTATTATTTGCAAAACAGTGACGATAGTTCGTTATACTGTTACAAGTTTGTTGCAATAGTTTAATGGAAAATTTGAATATTTATTGGAAGTATAATAATTATCACCCTTATTTATCTGCTTGACCCATGAATGCCCTGAAGATAACATTCATCACTACAGCAGCAACAGTTTAATCATAAAAATCTTCTACAGCTGTAAAATTGAAACTTGCAGAGAGAGGCTAACTCACTTGCTCACCTTTAGGGGAACGCTGTTGTTTCTCAAGGAAAATTGAAGCTATTAACAGTGATGCAACAGAATCTAAAACAACAACAAATTAGAATTATTATTTATTTATGCCAACAAACATACTGTTGTTTTTAAACACACTAGCCATGTGTGGGCAATGTTTGAAAGGTAAAACTGGAACTTAAAAATTCAATGCCACAGCTGGGATTTGAACCACGGACCCTCCACTCACCACTTACCAGGCAGGTGCTCTAACCATTAAGCTACTGTGTCAACCTGCCAGAATAACATTGCATTCTCAAACCAGTTCATATTTCTCCTGAGTCTGTGGTTCAAATCCCAGCTGTGTCATTGAATTTTTAAGTTCCAGTTCTACCTTTCAAACAAATTAGAAATTAAAAGCTTCACTATCATTAATATTGCAAGTTGTTCCAGTGCTGACTAGTTTCAAGTTGTATCCAACTCATTTTCAAAGCTCTCAAACAAGTTACCATAGTTACCAATGCTCAACTTAAAAGATCTATTTGTCACCAAACTCTGAAAACAAAAACCTATAAGTAAAATCTATTGGTGGTAACAAAAACCTGTTGTTTCTGCTTGTGTGTCAATCAGATGATGTAACGTTGCTCTCATGTTTCTGTGCTCAAGAAGTAGTCACTACAAAGCAAATTATAACACTTCCAGTGATGTCAGCCACATGTATTACAATATCAACATCTGTAACTATTTACACTTAATTTGCTTGTATTCCTTCTATACTGAACATTTCTCCTTCATTTTCTTAATCTGAATAGCTGTCATTTTCATTATCTCTTGTTAAAACACTGGCAATGACAAACTCGTACCACACAAACTTTGCAGTCAACTGTACCCTGCATTTTCTTCCAAACATAACGTAAGGAAGCAGAGCTGTTTGTTATCGTAACAAACTATTTCCTCACCTGTTTATTAAGAGTGGGCTAGCTAACTGGATCTTCACTGAAGGTCATTCAAGAATTATTGTACGGCCAGTGGATCTCCAGCCCTGACATTTCACAGC
The DNA here is from genome assembly GCA_030765045.1 of Tenodera sinensis. Taxonomy (NCBI): domain Eukaryota; kingdom Metazoa; phylum Arthropoda; class Insecta; order Mantodea; family Mantidae; genus Tenodera; species Tenodera sinensis. The sequence continues at coordinate 194,135,874 of CM060963.1, forward strand.
TGTGATGAGTTGGAGGGGGAAGGTTAACATTGCCAACGTATATACTTGAATTAATTTAACTTGGGTATTCTGACAGTTCCATCGGCATACGTTACATGTACGTAGAGAAGTGGTACAGCGGTCTGTTGTCATGACAACCAGGTTTCACCTTGAAGTAGCCAATAGACTTCATGACGGGATTGCATGGCCACGAAGTCGATTGGCTACTTCAATGTCAAACCTGGTTGTCATGACAATAGACCACTGTACCACTCCCCTACCACGTGCGTCACACACACTGAGGGAACTGTCAAAATACCCAAGCTGCATTAATTCAAGCATAGTAATGAGTTTCAGAAAATGGATTCTCAAAATTATCTTAACAATGAAAGTATATGATTTTATTAGGTTTAAAACCTTGAAAAACAGGTTTCGGTTTTACTTTCATGCAACATCTTCATTGCACCACTATTCTGTTCAAATATTACCTTTACATCTGTTATGGGCAGTAGCTGTTACTTTTGGCAATACTGGAAGTGAGTAACGCACAGGATGTTAAAACTTTCTGCTAGCTAGGCCATGGCTTCCAAATGTAGCACCATGTTGCCAACTCCGTTTTACAAGGACCACACGGTTTCAATTGCTTTTGTGTTTGTGCAGGGTTTTTTTTACGCTAGGTAAACGGTATAACAATTTGAGAGGTAGAACTGGAACTTAAAAATTCAATGCCACAACTGGGATCTGAACCACAGACCTTCCGCTGTGGCATTGAATTTTTAAATTCCAGTTCTACCTCTCAAACTTTGCCCACACACGGCTTGTGTGTTTAAAAACACCAACAGTAAGTTTGTTGGCATAAATAAATAAAAAAAAAAGGTATAACAATTGTCTCCATATTCTACTATTCTGTGATCATTTATATGCATCCTGTCCACGTAAGTTTACGAATAGTGATGCAATCTGCAAATGTATGAAATGTTTCAAATACCCTGTTTGAAATTCCTGCTAAAGATCTGGCAACATCGCATCTTGAGGCCAAGAGAAATGTAATTGCCGGAGATCCACTGGCCATGCAATAATCCACCACCTGCATTGACATCTGTTGTATATATTCTTTTAAAAACCAGGCTGTAACTTGGTCCACACGCAAATACAGAGACCTTTGCCAGTACCTCTGCCACAAAAACTTGATGAATTCGTTCCAGTTGATGCAAATAAAGATCCTCATTAACATTCACATCCATCTAGGACAACTTCCCTGTGAATAACACCTTCAAAATTCCTCCTTTGGGGCTGAACCCATCTTTTTTAATCCTGTTTGCTGTCTGATGAATATCTAGGCACTGTTTCAAGGCATCAGAGTTGCTGTAATACACCTGCTTTTCATCACATGTGACAATTCTCCTGATAAATATTTCACTTTCAGGAATTAGCAATAATCTGAGGACAGATAACCACTCACTTTGAGCTTGAACAGGCGTCAATTCATGTGGCACAAGTTTACAGCTTCTGAATGATTTAAGTGTCTTAATATGGTGATGTCTAATATCTTTTGAAGCACTAAGCTTTTGCGACAACCTCCAAGTGTGATTTTCTTCCAATATTCTCAACACTCCATAACTTGGGTCTTCCAGAACATTGTAAATCGAATGTTTTTGTCTCCATTATAGAAATGCTGGAATCATTATTGTGCTTCAGGTTTGTTACACCATCAAATGTAAGAAATGCATTTGCAGTTTAACACAAATCATAAAGAAGTTAAAATAATCAGGGTCTGTGAAATAAATCAAGCATTAATTTTGCAGAATTTTGTATATTTATTAATATCCATTTTATTCTATAGGGAATATGGTAGAACTTCCCATAATATACACTAAACCGGTTTGTTTCATGTAATGAATTATTACAAAACAACTGAAATATATAAAATACTATAATAATTACTTGTTCCCCCATACTTTGTATGGGTATGTAGTAAACAACTGGAAAATATACTCACAAAAAGTACTTTGTTATTTTACCTAAGAAATCTATTGTGGAAGGAATATTAATATAATAGCAGTAGTGATAAAATATGTTAATAATAATTATGTTTTAAAAGCGCCTTTCCTTTATTGCAGTAAATAGCAGAGGTTTCCAAGAATGACTGTATACAGAAGAATTCTTATTCAATCACGGTTATCTCTTCTTTGATGAAAAACTCCACAATTTCTTCTTCAAAATTTTGGGCATCTGCTTCAAGTTCATCTGTGTCAATATCTGTAATGATAAGCATGTTTCAGAATGTGTCTTATGTATTAACATTTCACATACTAACAACTGGAAGCCATTCACGATGTAGATTAAGTGTTAATTAAAATAATCTAAAACTTAGTCCAAGATATAAAACTAATGAAAAGGAAGTGTTTAAAACTGTGGAGCACATTGAAATATTTTTCTAGTCCATAGTATCCAGGTGTCCACAAAATCAACTGTTCTGATTGCAATAACGTATATATAGGCAAGACAAAAAGAAACTTGGAAATAGGCTAAAGGAACATATGAAATGTTTAAAATATAAATACGAGGTGTAACCCAAAAGTAACACATAGATTTTTGTTATGACTGTACGATTTGCTGTAGCAGAAATGACTCCAAGATTGAGCACATGAGAGGACAGTGGCAACTTCCTTAATAGGTGAAAATTGTGTCAATATTCACCATGAACTTGTCTCTGTTTGTGGGGATGATGCACTGGACTATAGTAATGTGAATAGGTGGATGAAAAAGTTCAAAACAGGAAGAGTGACCAGCACCCATTTGCCGCGCTTGGGCTGATGCTCATCTCAAATGATTGCAAACACAGAACATGTCAACAACCTCAATCTGAGTGATTGCCAAATGACTATAGAGGAAATTTGCACTAATACAGACCTCAGCCATGGTTCAATGAGTGAGTATGTACAGGGAGTGAGGTCAGTCTTGAAGGGAACCAGTTTGAGTGAGTTCAGAGTAAGTGAAGTGTGTGTCAAGGTTACGATTAGACAGAACTATGAGTTGCAGGGTTACAATGAATTGTAGATGGTATTGACAATAAAAGAGGACTTTTTTTGTGATTCACTTCTAAAACAGGAAATAAAAGTGACAGAAAAAGCAACTGTACTTGTCATTTGTCACAATACCATGATGTAAAATGCCTAATCCTTTAGTTCAATTTTTGCTTTAATTTTATTAAATTTTCAACCCTCAACTCCCTTATGTCCTTGTTTTTTATTTACTTTAAATTATGTTCTCTTTGTACAGAACAATTCCATTTTTTTTTTTTTTTTTTTTAAAAGCTCTACTTAAAGCTGACCTACGTTCCTGACCTCCTTTCTAAAAATCCTCTTAAATGCTATATCTTATCTCCCTTCTCCCATTTCTATTTCCTTGTTAACTCGGAGCTACCATCTTGTTTGCTTTTCCCATTATAAAACTTCCAGTGTATTGCTATGCCAAAAAGGTACTTACTATTACGAAGCTCAAGTCGGCGAGTTTTCTGTTCCATCCACTGCTCCAAACGTTTAGCACGGTACTCTTGAAATTCCTTCATCATTATTGCTCGCTTTTCTATCAGTTCCTGTAACAAAAAAGTAATATTAAAGAGCATAGTTCATTATTTTAAACATTTTATTCAGCATACAGTGGGGAGATGCGAACAACAGGTGTAAAAGGAAGAAGTTTACTTTCTCTCAAGACGAGTACAAGTTCTAAGAGTAAGTTTCACAGTTTATACCAGTTTTAATAAACTGCAGATTACTGAACCAAAACAATGGGTTTCCTATTGGGCTTCTCTGAGCTAAAAATGTCCATGTAATTACCGGAAGTTATACAGCTACTTAAAAACACTGAAATTAACAAAAAGCCTTATTCAAAACATACTTAAAACTTAAGACTTCAAGAAGTGTACCTTGTATTATAATTTTGAAAAATATTTTGTATAGCTTTGAGAATGAGTTGAAGTCAACTCAAAACTTGCTAGCTCCAAAGAATTTGCAGTATTACTAAGATAAATGAAGCTTTTAGTTTCTAATATGTTTTTACTTTAGATTAAATTGAAGTTACTTCTGATGAAATCAGGAATTTAATTGGAGAAAAGCTTAAGCCTTGTCATTTTGTTCTCTATCTGTTGCCCGTTACATACGACCCTCTAATCACGATCTTATCACTCAAATGGGTCAAAATAAAAACTGCCACACAATTCAGAGGTAAGACTGCTCCTAGTTCCATTAATGCAGCTCTCCAGACAAACATCGCAACTTAACCACTGATTAAATGCAGATAATCTTTAGAATATTTTAATTTTGGTATTGCGATACTCCTGAGCAGTACTGAAATTACCTTAGAAGCCTTTGAGAGTCTCATACGATCCTTGCTCTCAAACTGAGCACTGTATTTCTTCAGATTTTTCCTTATGTCTTGTTGTTGTTTAGCTGTAAGAAGTGTTGGCAGACGTGGTCGCCAAAGCAGTCCACAAAATGTATCTATGTTGAATCTTTTCAATATCTTCCCTTGGAAGGACCAAATCCAGTAACCAGTATCCACCTGTAAGTCACAAATGCAATCAGTTTATTCACTCTAACCTTATCCTTAGTACCAAGACCAGTGTAAAACAACTTGCTACCATGCATGAGGCCTCTCAAGTAGCAAGAACATGTGATAATTTGTGCCATTGTAAAAAAGCTTTTCTCTTTTACTCTATTGTCCATCAATAGTTAACGCACTGGGGCACTGAATTATAAGGAGTTATTTATTTGCAAAATACACTAAAAATGAAACACTGAAAACTTTGAAAGGTAGAATCAGAACTGAAAAATTCAACGCCATAGCCAGGATTTGAACTGACCTTTCACTCTAAGAGCGGCTACTCTTAACCACTGAGCTACCATGACAACATGCCAGTACCTTACGTTTTCATGGGGAATTCAAATCAATATGAGTTCTCATTCTGGATTGAATAGTGCATGGAAATGCGGATTCAGATTGAACTGAGTCCTTCAAATCTGATCCTCTTAGAAGTGGGATCGGATTGAAATTTTGTTGCACGGAAACACCTACCACATTTAAATCTATCTAAATCCACCAAATATGCTAACTTTCACTGAAACGCTGCACGCTCATCAGTTTGTTTTCTTAGTGAAAGTGGTGTAATAAAACACAACAAAGCCACCTTTATTGTTTCTATAATCTCACAATATATTATTCTCAAGAACATACACTAACCTCAAAACCTACTTAAAATACACTGAAAACTTATAACACATTCGCCAACATGCACCAGGAAGTGCCCCACATAAAAGCTTGAATTATTTATGCTTGAGCCTTCCATATCTAAATTATTTCATTCCAGAATGAATTCAACTTGGAAACACAGATTGTATTGAAAATGGGATTGGGCTCAAATCAATTTCGACTCCCCATGGAAACAGAGTAATTAAATTCAACTGATTTGCCTTCTCCCAGTAGATTACAAGGGAATCTGAAATTCAAGACTACATACCCCAATGACCACTTACAATCGCAAATACTCAGGTCCCGGTCGTTAATGTTTTTATTATATACTGATAGTATTGATTGGCGTTATATATGGAAGCATATATAACGCCAATCAATATCTCCGTCTAGGGGATATGTGAATGGCGACCACAAGGTACCCAAGCTGAGCAGAACATTACTTCCACTTACTGGTGTTTTGCTCCTCACTGTAACTTTTCTATCTGACCTTACCTTGGTCATCTCTTGTTCTCTTCCGACCCCGATGCTATTAGGGTTCCCGAGGGCTAGGGAGTCTTTATTTTTCCAATCTCTCCATTTGCCTATAAAATCTTAACCCATAACATGTTGACCTGTCATGGCATGTAATGCGTCCTCTGACTGATGATCAGAGGATATGGTCAGTGAATTTATTTTGATAATTCTCCCGGTCAGGTGGTGAGACCCGTAAACCAACGACAGGTGTGGTCCTCCAGACATTCTGGGGGTTTTGAGAGAGCGATGTGACCGCCAAAACATAAAAATATGGTGCTCTCTAAAAAGCGGTTACTATTACTGCTATTGCTCTCTTCAATATCATCAGTGAAAAATATTGGAGAGCAAGAGGATTAATGACTTCATTGTCAGAAATCCAGCATTAGCTAACAACATATATGGAAGCATTGAAAACCTTTAGCTCTTTAAATTACTTCAATAAATTGAGAGTGAGTAGGGTTTAAGGGCCCGTCGACAGGTAGGTCATTAGGGCCCCCAATACAATGAGATCAAGTCTCTCCCCTATATCTCACCTTTTTCTAAAAGTGTCTGTTTCAGATTCTGATTTTCGCATTTATTTCACAGCTAGTCTATATGAGGGCAGTCCAGAAAGTCCCAGACATTCTGGCCTATTGTGGCGATGACTAGGACTAGAGCCGCCATTTTGGTGTTAGAACGTCCCTACATTCAGTACGCATCCATCTGTGGTAGCATGAGGACTGTGCCTTCCTTATTTTGCTCTCTGTGAGTTGTCAAAATGTGCACTGTAATACAAAATCCCGCCACTTGTGAAATGCGATCTGTGATTAGGTTTTTGTTGGCTAACAACAAACCCGTTGAAATTTGTTGTCAAATTTGTGATATTTACACCAGGGAATGAGTGAAAGCCGAGTCAGGCAATGGTGCATTGATTTTAAAAATGGCCATACCAATACTCACGACGAGGACCGCAGAGATAGGCCTAGCCTTGTGTCTGACGAACCGGCAATGAAAATCATTGACAAAATTCATGAAAAATCGTTTCACAATTACAGAACTTTGGGAGCAGCAATAAAGGAATGGCTTGGTACAAACCGCTTGGACACTGACGCTGAACTGCATGCCAGTGTAAACCAGTGGTTGAAATCGCAGGCGACAGATTTCTACAGAGGGTATTGAAAAACTTGTGCCACGGTATGATACATGCCTCAGTTTGAATGGCATTATGTAGAAAAATAGCTTAATGGTGTACCTTTCAAATTTAGATAATAAGCTTACTGCTCTCATATCTTACTGTAACCTTGACAAGTTAAAACTGTTAATCTGTATCTTTCTTTCATAGAAGTTTGAAAACAGTGTTGTAATTAATTTAATTTAAAAGGTGAGTTAATTAATAACACTGAACAACACTTACAACATATTTTTCCGGGACGCGTTTCGAAGGTTAACTTTCCTCCATTATCAACCGGACAATAACTGGGTTTCCATGGTGTTTCATGGTGCAGATGGTGATGCTTCTTCTGGTTCATTGAACCGCCACCGGAAGAAACACCAGAAGAAGCATCACCATCTGCACCATGAAACACCATGGAAACCCAGTTATTGTCCGGTTGATAATGGAGGAAAGTTAACCTTCGAAACGCGTCCCGGAAAAATATGTTGTAAGTGTTGTTCAGTGTTATTAATTAACTCACCTTTTGAATTAAATGTTAATCTGTAATTCATTAACTTCTGTTTAATTTATTTTTTAGGAGGGGAAGGGGCACATTTGAATATGTTTGTATAAAGTTGACATTTTAAAATCATACATTATTACCTACCTTGTTCTTCCAGAAAGAAACAGCAGTGACCACACAACGACCAGTAGGGTCCCACTCTACATCTGAACATGCAAAATGTTCTGTTGAATTCATTATTGTGAAATCATTTGTATCCACAAATTCTAGTGTTCCACCAAGATTACGCAAGCCAGCTAATACGATAAACTGACCAGAAGGTGCCCAAAACAGGGAATTGCAAGACTTCTTCTCAAAACGTTCTGAAAAAGGAGGATACTTCAGTAACACATGCATAGTAGTACTTGAAAGCAGCTAAATAAAAGCTGAAATAAAGTAACAAAACCAATCTTTGCACTAAGCAAGATATAGTAAAATTTCATTCATACATTTTCTAGGGGACCAAAGGAAAAAACGTGTAAGTGTGAAAAATGCACAAATGAAAGTCAGTATATAAAAATTGGAAAATTTATACAGCATGAGTTATAGTTAAGTGAACAACACTAAATAATAGGATTATTTAACTATAATCGGCAATGTAAAACAATACAAACACGTATGACATGTATTATTGCAATATATTACATTACAATGTTATATTGTATATTATAACAATTTGAGTGGATTATTGAACGGAAGTAAAGCAAGAAGCTAAATAGGCCTTGGATAAAAACTTATAAATACAATTATTATTTATTTATGCCAACAAGCTTAGTGCTCATGTTTTTAAACACACAAACCGTGTGTGGGCAATGTTTATGAGGTTGAATCAGGGCTGAAAAATTCAATGCCATAGCCAGGATTTGAACCATGGATCTTCCGCTTATCAATGCTGCTTTAACCACTAAGCTACCATAGCCAACTTGCCAGCACGACATAAAATTCCCCAGTTTAAAGATTTTAAAAGAAAGATACATAGACTTTTACTAATACTGACAATTCTGATGTCAGTATTTAATACTTACTCAGTAATGTGGGTGTCTGTCCAGTTTTGACACCATAGAAGCTGACACTGATATTGGGACCATCTCCATGGATAATAGCAAACTTGGAGCCAACAGGTTCCCATGCAAATGCATGGATGACTTCTTTTATCTCCACACTATCAACAGGTATTTGTTTTTCTCTCATATGGAAGATCTCAAAATTGTAGTACATACCCTGCAACATTTCAATATATACCATACAAATGTTGGAACATCTGATTGCAGTGTGCAGATGTTTTTTAGAATAAGTTGGTATAATCACATTGGTAACAAAATGGGTGGCAGTTTCTTAACATACGAGAGTTGCCGTCAGGAACAAAGGCAGTTGTCCAGTAGGCAAGTATCCAATATCACAGTCATGTGTTTTCTAGCCAACCAGACATATCTGTTTCAGAGCGCATGTGTGAGTATTTGTAGTTTTACAACGAAATTAAGTAATTCTGAGCAATAAGTCCGCTCTGTTGTCTGATAGTAAATTCACTAACAGTTTCCAAGATGACAGAAGCAAAAAAAGCATTGCGTTATTCACAGTCAAGCCAGGGAAATGGTATATTATATGTACAAATCCTTCCTAAGAAAGATGGGAAACAGTTGCAATGCAGCACTTCCCCTCTTTCCCCTACATGCGCATTATCTGTCACTTAACGCCATCATTCCTGAGGGTTACTCTAGTTCATGCCGGCAATATATGATGCACATTGTTGTCCAGCCACTCAATGAATATGTTATTAGCTAATGCTGGATTTCTGACAATGAAGTCATTAATCCTCTTGCTCTCATTCTTCACTGATGATATTGAAGAGAGCAATAGCAGTACTAGTAACCGCTTTTTAGAGAGCACCATATTTGTATGTTTTGGCAGTCACATCGCTCTCTCACAACCCCCAGAATGTTTGGAGGACCACACCTGTCGTTGGTTTACGGGTCTCACCGACCTAAGGGGGAGAATTATCAAAATAAATTCACCGACCATATCCTCTGACTACCAATCAGAGGACATATTACATGCCATGACAGGTCAACATGTTAGGGGTTAAGATTTTATAGAGAAATTAGAGAAATGTATTTCATAAATATATGTTTATAAAAGAAATACAAAGTTGCGTTTCAGAGGCATAAACCATATGACCTGAAATAACTATGATATCATAAGCTCATGCATTCGTGCAGTACATAGATAACCTTAAATGGGAATATATTTCATAATGTACAAATGCACATTGTTATGAAACAAATACAAGTTTTATGAGAATTACATGTGACAGGTGATTGACAAACATTGGACTTTACTGGAAATAATTGTCGCAAATTACTGGTGATTTCAACGCTATTTGAAATGCAGATCTCCATTAATAGTAACAGCTAAAAGGAATGAGAAAATAGGAAATCTTCACTTCATAACACTTTCTGTTAATATTATGTCTCATTTATTTACATTATTCCACTATTGTATCTTCATTATCAAAATTGTTAGTCAAGTTCAAATCGCTGTACAACACACAAATGTTGTGTAAATAAAATTAACAGTTTATATTCAGCAAGATGAGCGAAAGAAGAGAACAGTTAAATTTTGATTGCAACTACAATCTATTTGTGATTAAAAGCACAATACACAATCTAGATAATGCTTCTGATCGCTAGCTAGTCCTGCTACGGTTGAAAAAGTTGACATCCTGCGATGAAAATATTAAGGAGATGATCATTAGAAATCAATTTGTTTACCACCTTGGACTCCATGTACAAAATGGATTACTGAGGCCACCATTCAACCACGTCCGTCCAGCTGAACCAGTAAGGGACCTAGAGCTTCTGTTACCTGGAGCACATGTGAAACATCGAGCAGCTGGAAAGGACCCGAACAAATCCTTGGCTGGACCGAGCAGAGACATTCTGTTAGAACTGAACATCTTCCTTTCTCTCAATTAGACGCCTCAATTCTTGCGTATCGTCAGCATCGGAAGAAGGAGCATGTGAGAAATAGTACCTCATGGGACATGATCTACTCGTACTTCCCACTTTGTGTCAGTTTCCTGGTATTTATTATGTCCGGCGCACCGTTCCTTCCACAGATACTGCTATTGAGCTTAATTGAATCGTTTGGGGAGGTAAGTTTTCGGCTGACAACAAATACATTTATAGGGAACAAGATACTGAATTTTGTGACATGAATGTGTCATTTCACTTTTCTTTTAAGTGAATTACAGCAAAACGCCATAACGAACTAACATCCTTCTGGTCACTCCTATTACTTTGCAATGGAACATATAAGGTGTAAATACCCAAAATAAAAAGTCCAAAGATGCAGTAAACTATACGCACACAACTTTGCATGAACTTTACCAAGTGAATGTTTGAAGTTTTATGTTTCCTTAAGTAATTTAAAGTAGACGTGCTAAAATTCAGTGATATTGATTTATCACTGATAAAGCTTAATTTTGGCAAGTGGTGACCTGTGAACTAATGAGTTGGCTATATCAAAACTTTGCTTTAAAAATGGCAATTAGTAAATGTACACATGGTTACCTCTTTCTTTGGTACCACTTATACTGCAATAAAAATTAAAAGGAAAGAAATACTTAGTCAATGATTCAAGAAGCATATTAAAAATACTTAGAATCATTTTGTATGAAAGTAATATACAGTTCTTATTTTAAGAGAGTAGCAACAATAAATCAGGCGTGGGTAAGAGGGGTGACAGGTATGCCATCCAGTATTTACCCTCTCCACTAACTGACACGATTTGAAGGTCTAACCGGTTCTCTGAAGTAGACAGACAATAGTGAGAGGCATGGGCTGGTAGCTAATCGCTGTGAGACAGTGGAGGGCATTAAAAGTATGATGTAGGGAAGTGACCCATTGAGTCAATTCTCTCCATCCATACAATAAACGAACAGTACCTTGAAATGTTATTTTCTGTAAAATAATATTAATAGTTAATAATGTGTTCTATTTACTAGAGGAATTTTTAAAATAGGTTAAAAGTTCAGTAATCAAAAACTCAATGTTATGTATGTATTTTGTAATGTTTAATATAACTTATGTACTTTGTTTTATATATTCTGACAAATATGGATCAAAATTATGTATTAGTTTGTAATATTTTTATATATTCTAAACAACTGACGATTTGCCTGTTTTCAGCAAAGCTCTGTAAAACATAAGGTGATAATAAAATATTATATTATATAAAGTCCATACTTTAGTCCTGAAATTCGGAAACATTCACACTTGCATTGAAAGAACGCACAAATACACTGAAAATATCCAAAATCTGAAATAGTTCCCTTACCCTTGGTATGCTACATTCAAAGTACTCTGTTAATGCAATTATATCCAGGAAATACAGAAGTTAGAAATATAATATTATATCAGAATTTGGCTACCTTTCATCACTAATAATCTACAATGCTATAAAATATCTGAACTTTGAACAAATATCTGCCATTTAGTTTTAAGAAAGTTGTTGTTGTTTTCTAGTGCCTTGCATCTGGCAATGAAGCCATTAGCATTCGTGCTTACCAAAACTTTTGAACTGTAGTTTCTTCTGATCTTAATGCTTCACAGGTCTTCAAGTGTTCTTCATTCATTTCTGCTGGATCGTTACACAGGACACATATCGGTGAGGCTGAGATACCTATTCTGTAGAGATGACTTGCCAAGCAGTCATGATTTGTCAATAGTCGGAAGGCTGCAACAGCTGTTTTCCTTGGTCTCTGGGGGATTATATCTGGATTGGAAAGTAGTGTAATCCATTTTTTATCTTTGGCATTTGTTTCTATTTCTTGTAGGTATGAATGACAAAAATTTTTAATGATCAAGCGTTTTATTGAGGAATATGAGAAATTGAATTTAGACTTTTGTGTTATTGTTGTGGCTTTCTTTGCAAGTGAGTCTGCAGCTTCGTTCCCCATGACTCCACAGTGTGCTGGAATCCATTGGAGATGAACAGTCTTATTAACTTTTTGGAGTTGTGTTAACATTTTGTAGCATTCTCTAATTTTTGTTGACTTCTTTGTAGTATTTGAACATATTCCCTGAATTGCAGCTTTAGAATCCGAAAGAATTACTGCCTTGTTAAATTTATTTAAGGGAAGATTTAATAATTGTCGGAGAGCAATGTATATAGCCTCTATTTCTCCATCATAATTTGTTGTGTCTCTGCCAACAGAATGATAAAAGGAAAAATGTGAACATGTAACTCCAGCTCCAGTAAGGTTTTCCTTCGAGGATCCATCAGTATATATGTGCAGCCATTCTTCTGTGGGATACCTAGTATTGATTGTTTCCAGAGCTAGAAGTTTTTGTATTTCTTTTGGTGTGTCTGATTTACTTATTTCCTCTATTAATTCCAAATTGAAGGTAGGTTGCAATAATTCCAATGGATTTTCTCTAATAAGTAGATTTTCTCTGGTGTTAGGAATGCTCAATTTGGATTTAATCTGTGTTACCTTTTCTAGGAAACTACTATCAGTTTTAAGGATTGAAGGGGGGAGGTTCTCTTTTGTCCATTTAGAGTTTGGCAGTCGTAACATTTTCTCGTGTTGGAGCAATGCTTGTTCTTCTATTTTTGTTGTTATTGATGGGGTCCGTGTTAAGGCAAGCATGGCATCAATAGGTGTGGATTTAACTGCTCCAGTGATTAGGCGAAGAGCCTGATTTTGTATTTGTTCAAGTTTATTGATGTTAGCATTTGCTGCTGTTATTAAAGCTTCAGAACAGTACAAGAGGTTTGGTTTAATATACATTTTGTATGTTGTGTTAAGGACTCTCCTTGAGCAGCCCCATTTAGCACCAGCTAACCTTTTCAGGATTTGCAATTTCTTTTCAACCTTTTCTGAGATGTTTGTTATATGTTTTTTCCAACTTAGCTTTCTGTCGAAAGTGATGCCTAAGTATTTGGCATCATCAACTGCTTTGAGTGGTTTACCATTATAATTTATGCTAATATTAACTGGTTTGTATTTTAGTGTAAATAATTCATAATTTGTTTTTTCCACATTGATAGTCATGAGGTTTTTGGAGCTCCATTCATGTACTTTGTTTAGGGCTGTTTCTATTCTGTCTTTAATTAATTCAGGTTTTTTTGAAGAGCCTGAAGTCCAAATGACTACATCGTCAGCAAATAGAGCAATTTTGGTTTCTAAAGTTTTTATTATTGATGGAAGGTCATTTATATATATGTTAAAGAGTGTTGTGCTCAGAACAGCACCTTGTGGAAGTCCTCGGTGTGTTTGTTTATATTTGGAAATGTATGTATTATATTTTGTGGCACAAAATCTTTGTGAAATAAACTGAGTTATCCACTTAAGCATGTTACTTTTCACACCTATTGATTGCAACTTCTCAACTAATTTATTTCTCCAGACTGAGTCATATGCTGATTTAAAATCAATGAATACTGCCAAGGTATCCTCCTTTCTATTGAAAGCTTCCTTGATGTCTTGGCTTAGTAGGAGTACATTTTCAAGTTTTAAGAAAGTAAAGAATCCATTTTCTGTAAGGATGGGGTCAAGGGTTGGAGCCAGGTGGTGAGAAAGCCTTTTGTTTCCTATCCTATTTGCAAAGGCCTGCACAGCAACATGGTCTATTTCAAAGTGTGCCTTTTCCATCCCTAGCTCCCAACTTCCTTTTACCCTCTCACCAATATAAAAATGCACATAGGAATAGGCTTACCACTGCAGCATAGGCTCACCAAGAGCTCAGAGATAGTCTAAATATATTGCTCAGTACGCTTACACAGTAGCCCAGAAAGAGCAGGCTTTCCATAACTGATGTAGTCTGAGTTGTCTAAGAAAATAGCAAAATATGTCAATGATTCAAAACATTCTCTAAGAGTTCAATGCAAACTTGTTCAGTGGTGTGAGCTGATGTCACACCAGCACTACCTGTCCTCCCCTGTGTTAATATGTCAACATGTTCTTGTGTGACAAGTTGAATTTAAACATGAGAGACTATCAATCAAGTACTCAAACACTAAGCCACTAATATACGAGGCACATCCAGAAGTTTCCTGAGTTTTTCAAACAAAGAAAATACTATGAACAAACTATACATAAAAACTTTATTGACAGAAGATACAGCAATGTTTGGGCTATATTTTGACATAGTCATCACAAGAATTGAGACACTTGTAATATCATGGGATCAACTTTTGTATTCCTGTATCATAGAAGTCTGCCACCTATGAATGGAACCAGCGTACAATAGTCGCCTTCAGCTCTTTATCAATGGTTTGAAGCATGTAGGGTGCAGCAATACTTTCTAAGAGTTACTAAAAAAATTAGCTGTCTGTTAAAGTGGAAGCACTGCAGCTTTGTAGCCATAAATAGTTTTTTTTTTGTTATTATATATATGTTGATGTCCTTTAACATAGTGTCATATCGGACGATGAATGAATGCAATGGGTGAAATGATGCACAAACGCACTCAAGGTCCATAGAGCTTTAAGTTACCCGACATTGTCTTCTCAGGATAAGGGAAAACCTCTGAAAAAAACTTATCCAGATAACTCACCCTAAGCAAGATTCAAACTCGCGACCTCTTGGATGTGAGACAGACATGCTACCATCATACTACATAGGCAGGACAACCCGATAGTGATCATGCAGAGAAGACTTATCATATAATAAATTTCCATAGATATATATGACATAGTGGAAGAAAAACCAAAGCTAAGTGTAAAAGTGACACTAATTGAGCTTCGCGTAAAAAACATTTATAAAAGAAAACTTTGCTGGACAATAAGCCGAATAGTTTCAGGAAGTGGCTTCAAGAACATATTAAAAAGTGAAGTGATTTATGAATACATAGTAAATTAACTCAAATTAAGTTAATTTGGTGAAATCTAGACTTTAATTGAAAAAACCTTAGCCCTCGTCATCTTGTTCTTTATCTGTTACCCTCCACATACGACCCTGTAACAAATAACTCATCACTCCATAAGTTTTTGGGTGAAATACATACTTCTTCTAGGTAAGCAGTATAAAAATTAAATAAAGGCCTACAAATAAGCAAATAACGGCTAAGATTGTCTGTATTCCCATCTAA
This sequence comes from Tenodera sinensis, assembly GCA_030765045.1. Taxonomy (NCBI): domain Eukaryota; kingdom Metazoa; phylum Arthropoda; class Insecta; order Mantodea; family Mantidae; genus Tenodera; species Tenodera sinensis. The sequence goes on from CM060963.1 coordinate 194,151,406, forward strand.
CTTGCACTGTAGTTACATGTTACATTTACTTGCAGAAAAAGGAGATTAGGTTAGAAAATTTAAGATGAAATAATAAACAATTTAAGTAATATGTGTATCAGGCAAAATCTTGGACACTAGATTTTAGCTAAGCATTTCAAAAGGATTAAATTTTCCACCAGCAATCATATAATACATATTCCAAATAGTCTCAAAAGTTAAATTTTACTCTGATGTCATACAACATTCCCATTCCATAGTTTCCTTGGTTGCTTTTAAACATGCAATCTGATGAGTATATTTAAGCTTTAATTACACGAAAAGTACGGAAAACATAAAACAAGGTAAATACTAAACCACAATTATTGGTTCTTGGGCAAAGTTATACAAAAGCAGAAACAACTGAATAAAGTGAATGTGTTTAGCATGCATAATTTTAGAATTTCCACAGTATATAGTCTGGGGGAAAGAGTAGTTAAGCAATTATTATTCAGTACTCCACTGTATATATTTAGATAAAATGCTGATGCCATCATTATAAGCCTGTTGTAAAAAATGTAATTTGTAGTATAAATAGATTGAGCAATAACTGCTACTGTAATGCAGTACAAAGCACACAGAAAACCTCCAGCATATCTTCTCCATAAAGACATAAATAGCCACAAACGAGATATTCTGAGATTTCTCATTATATGCACTTAATATCAAGCTGAAATCAAACATCATAAAAATTACAATAAAAACTCAATGAATATAAATGTCATCAAATATGTTCTCTAGGCACACATCTTGTACTTGAATTAATGTAACTTGTGTTTTTTGACAGTTCACTTGGCCATGACAACCAGATTTAATCTCTAAGTAGCTAATGGAATTCGTGGCCACATAATCCTGCTGATCCAAAGCAGGTTACATTGCTGTCCTAATTTGCCAATGGCGTTAAGTTTTAAGAAACACACAACTCATACTTACACTGTACTTGACTTCATTTTTCTCTTTTCTAATAATTTTAGTGAAACGATTCACGTTCACACACAGATAATCTCCTGATTTTTGCCAATGCATCTTGCAGTCTGCCACACTGAACAAATTCTTGGCTCGGATTTCATTTCGGCTAAAAGCAAGGAAAGTAAAATTAATAAAAATGAGCATTTTCGTATACTGGTTAACTACTTTTCCACATTCTGACCCAAAATGGCACAAATCAAAACCAGAACTAGCACACTTACATTTTCTATTGGCCTATTTTTACAAATGGTAACTCATAGTTATGTGCATTTCTATTCATGCTAATACCAAATATAGAGACTAGTTCTTTTACCAAGCAGGAAACTCACATAACACCCAAGATAAATGACAAGCTTACATTATTTTAAACCTTTTATGAGATTTTACCCCGGTGTATAACCACATAAAGCATATAAAATAAAAACACACTTAAGAGACTAAAAGCTTCACTTAACTTAGTAATGCTGTAAGTTCTTTAAAATTCCTAAAAATTACTAAAGCATTCCCTCTAATTTTTACTTTCTCTACTGGTAAGTAGTATTGTATTCCACCCAAAAATTCAATGTCGAGATTTCACCAGAAATATATGGTTTGAGACCCCTTGAATCAAAAAAAAAAAAAAAAAAAAAAAAAAAAAAAAAAAAAAAATCTGTGTGTGTGCGTGTCAGTTTGTGGACAGTATAACTAAAAAATAAAAGGTTGGTTAAAAATCAAAGTTGGTACTTAAGTTTAATGTCTTTCAAGGATGCGACATGAAGATTTTGAAGAGAATAGTCCCACCCTAAACTACCCTTTACATGGAAAATTTTTATTTTCTTGAAAATGGTTCCAACGATTTTGATTAAAATGTCATATGTTTAAGATATTTGTATGACAAATGAAATGTATATTTTGAATTTTCTGGCTAGAAATAGCCCCACCCTAAACTACCCTTTACATGGAAAATTTTTCGAAAATGGTTCTAACGATTTTGATTAAAATGTCATATGTTTAAGATATTTGTATGTCAAATGAAATGTATATTTTGAATTTTCTGGCTATAGCTTATGTAGTCCTATTTACTCTGGATGACTTTTGAATAACTCGTAAACCATAAGAGATAGACAAATTCTTAACATACAAAAAATGTAGATCTCACTAAAACACACTTTATGTCTAAATAAATTTTTTGATAAAGTGAACCACTTTGGAGATATTCCTTGTTATTTGTGTCAGTTTTGGAAAACTAAAAACTTTCGTGAAATGGATCATCGTTCATTTTTTTATATGTGAAGCGTGCAAAGAGAATGGGATCTCAAAGCTTTCAAACATTTGACTATTGCTCAAAGCCTACTATATTCTAATATTCCCCTTTCACCTACAAGGAAATAAGCAATAAGATAATTTGTACAAATGCTTATCTCAAATAACACGAGGAAGATATAGGTATAAGAGTTTGTAAGACTGGTTAGTACAAGAGTAGAGAAAGTCATGTGAGTGCAACACACCAGATTTTTAAAATATGGTACAGATAGTGGATGATATTTTTGCTGTTGTCCCTGAGAAACAGATAAATGATTATTATTTAATTATACCAACAAACTTACTGTTGGTGTTTTTAAACACACAAGCCATGTGTGGGCAATGTTTGAGAGGTAGAATTGAAACTAAAAAATTGGTTCAAATCCCAGCAGTGGCATTGAATTTTTCAGTTCCAATTCTACCTCTTAGATGAATGATGCTTTAAAACTTTTAAATTTGTAAGAAAAAGCCATTAAATTCACCTTGGAAACAAAAAATGACTGCCTTCCGTTCCTAGATTTAAAAGTTAAAAAACTTAACAATAAATTAAATTTTGGCCTTTATAGAAAATCTACTCACACTGATAACTACATAAAAAATAGAATCGTTAATCCTTTTTCACACAAATTTGCTGTTTTCAATAGTTTAATTTATACGTTAATACACCCCTTAATAAGGATGATATAAAAAGATAGAAAAATTTAAATATCAAAAAGCTGTTGAAGTTTCTACCCTGAAGAAAATATAAGCTGACTGTAGTTTTAAAAGCTTTACTTACCATCCTTGGGCTAATAAAAAATGTACACACATTTTTAAGGAACATGGAATAACGTTGGTTCCTCTAAATAAATTTAAGATACAAAGTTTGCTACATTTTTCTGAAAAAGATAAAATTCCAAATTATAAAAAATCTGGCATTTATCAATTTAAATGTTTGGACTGTGACAGGATTTACATTGGTAAAACTAAACATCATTTGGAAACCAGAATGAAGGAACATTTTAGAAATATTAAATATAAATAGCTTGACAAATCAGCTCTAGCAGATCATTTTTGGTCATTTAATCAGAATTAATCCAAAGGTTAAATTATTAAAACAATTAAATGGATCTATAGATTTAATGATTTGGGAAAAGATATTCATTTTAAAAAAACAGGAACCATGTTATGAATTTTTGAACACCTCAAATGGATTGTATTTATGTTTTTTTTTTTTTTTTTTTTTTTTTTGAGGTTGGCTAGACAAAGAAATATTAAACAGTTGAGCATCTGTAGCTATGGTTACTGTTTTAAATAGACCTTTGGGAATGTGGTGGATGATCACAAAACATTGGAATTATAAAGGACTTGGAGCATTACTAAGATAAGTGAAGTTTTTAGTGTCTAAGTTTGTTTTTATTTTAGTTTCTGTTGCTTCTCTGTTAACAGCTGCAGTTTTTCATTGAATCACAAAGCATTTGCTCAAAGTTACGCTTGCAGAAGTAGGAGTTAATTCAAAGCTAGCTTAAATACCTTGGAATTTCAAGAAGTGTCACTCTAGCAGGGACATCCTTGTCTTCTGCCACCCAGTATGCCAGCACATTATCAGTGGGTGACCAGCTGAAATCCCTGATGCCTGGAATCTTCAAACTCTTCTTCTCCAGGAGTCCAAAAGACTGAAAAAAAACAATGCTTGTATAGCACAAATCTTTCAATGAGCAAAACCTAGAAATGCATAAAATAAATCTGAGTACAGCTATTTCCTATGTTTAAATATACGTAGAGTCTCACTATCCAAACTAATTGGGACCAAACCATGTTCGGATTAGCGAAAATTCAGATTCTGTGGATTTTTGTCAAATACAACATATTGACTTTAAGCATTTATGTGTTAAGTATTAAAATGATTGAAAGTAGGAAATCAGTACAGTATTCTGTAATTTATCTTACAACTACATTCTGAGGCTCAAAAACCAATTACTGTAATGTTTTTATAAGCACTGTTGGCGCCTACCTAGTGTGAGTAGCCTGGTGAAAGTCAGAATGGAAGTTGGCCAAACATTGCCTCTTTAAGTCGTTTCAGTGTATTGCATCAGAAGAAAAGATCACTGACTTCATTTCTTAAATGTTGATTTACTTTCCTGGTTAGTTTTCTCATTAGCGTAAAAAAATTGCATTCAAACTTTGTTATGCACATTGTTAGTAGGTCTAGGCCTTTCTTTTTTTAGTTTTAGTATATAAAACGACTGACAGGTTCACTGCTTACTCCTGTAGTATTTATTTTATGTTTTCCTGTGCTAATAAATTTACATTTTTACTTGAAAAAATGAGTTTAATCTTAATTTTTATTTTTTCCTATTTTAAAATTCAAAACAAATTTTGTAGATATTTTTTTTGAACCTGTTCGGATTAGCTGGGTTCAGATTGATGGGACTCAGCTGTACTCCAAACTGGAAAACTAATGCAGAAACAGAACAATTTCTGGAACTGTTGCATAACCTACTAAAATAAATACATAGTTACAATATTACCCAGCCTTTACATTCTCCTCTTGTTCACAACACTTTATTGGTCCACTTGGATTTCTTACAATCACACTGTATTAAAATCCTCAGGTCTACATTTTTTAAATTTTGTATTTCCTACTGTTTAAGTCATGACAGGTAGTTCAAGCAAGGAAAAAATTAAAATACAATGGCCAATCAGGAACACTTAACCTTTAGCCCAAAACTTCCACATTATCACACGGCCAGGCATATGATGTGATCACCCACGTATTGCAATTCTGCAGTTGTGAAGTTATTGTTGGTGATTCATTACATTACAGGGAATCAAAATAATTTTGACAATCTGTATGAACTTGAATGACAAATAGAAGATATAAATAATAAAAGTTCCAAACAGAAATCCATTTTGGATTATTTTGGTACAAAGCAGCAAGTTTTTTTCCTCATTCTGGTATAAAAGTTCATTCAAATTGTTATTTCTATACTACATAGTTTTATAGTTTAAATGTTTTATGCAGAGAAAGAATATTTATTACACCTTTAGTAATTCCATACTCATACCACAAAAAATAACCAAAATAAAAGAAACTGGATATTACACAACACATAACTGCCTTTATCCTGGTCAGCAAATAAACAGAATTACAAAGGCAATGCAGTATAGGTTGTGGGGTGAGACATGAGCAATTCCCTTAGATGCGCAGTGACACTGCACCTGAAAGACTGATGGTGGGGGAAGTTGCACAAGCATGTATGCGCAATTTCTGTCCACGAAGGAGTGAAGTTTTCTAGCATAGCTTTAATGCATATTGCTAATGACATATATGTATAACAATTAGCTTTATAACAAACAAAGCAATTTTGCTATAACTATGGCCATGAGCCAACAATAACTTTCATGTGAACTGCAATTGTTTCAGTTGCGCACAGTTGTGTTTCGACGTGTCTATTCCCCCTCTCTCAGCCGTTGCAGAGAGGAAAGGAAAGCAGCTTCCGCTATGTGCAAGAATTGTTCATGTCTTACCTCATGAACTATATTACAACTAATCTATAGTATTAAATGTGCATTTGGGAAACAATTTCGTTTTCAAGGCATTTTTACTTATGGGAATGCTTTCTAATTGCACCACTATTCCCCTGTGGCAGGTCAGCACACTCTTTATCTCTTGGGTCGTTGAATGGTTTGCAGATAAAAGAAGACAAGGGCTTATATATTACCAATTAATATAAATTTCTGCAAAATTACCTTTATTGCAATAAAATATTACTACAAATTAAATAAGGAAATAATGAAGCTATTAACTGTGAAGCGACAAGCTTTGAGAATGAGTTGGAGTCAACTTGAAACATGTTAGCTGCATAAGATCTTGCAATATTACGAAGATAAGTGAAGCTTCTAGTTTCTAATTGGTTCTTACTTTAGATTCGCTACAAATTGTTTCACTCTTCACACATATAATGGTAAATTTCCAAAGCTATTTGGTTCAACATTGTTGGAATTCTTTGTAATCCTTGGGTACACCAAACTCAAGTGTGTCGATTTCTTAAGCTTTCTCAGCTTCTCTCACAAAATATTAAGTCAACGTTTTACGTAAAATTGCACATAGCAAATACTCTTGCGCGATGTTTCATGGAATATCTCTCTACAAAATAATCCTCAATTTCAGATTGTTGTTACACATGGCTGCTGAACTACATGTCTGTACTGCACAACATTTGCATTAGTAGTCTATAGGGTTTCACATTTACTCTTACCAGTTACATGGCTAAAAAACATTTCTTCTCAATTGATTGTAACTTTTTCTTACAATCAAAACTGGCCACGTTTCCCATTACTGAATAGCTTCGGATTTGATACTGACATTTACAAAATAGACACAATATCCATATACCAAGGAACTTACACATTAAATGGATATAACTTGATATGTGAAATATTAGTGTGAATTTTCTCATCAGTTCATTCGGATATATAATTCCTGCTACACTCCTAATGCCTTGAAAAGAGCAAAAGAAGGGTAATACTGAATTCTCAATTTAAATACACCAGGCACCATTCAGTTTGACAACCCTGACCTAGGGTTTGTTATCAGATCTGATGAACAATATCCTTCTAATATATGGAATTTACATGTAGACATCACTAAAAGATAGAACTTCAAAATGAGCACTACACGAGTAACCTTTAACTTACTGGTGTCTCATAAACACTTAGGACATCGCTGCCAATTCTTGCGAAGTATTTATCGTCTTGAGACCATCGGAATATGGGCCATATTGCAGGTCCATCTGGTACAAAGGTTCTTTTTTCCAACCCAGTTCTAATGTCCCAAATGATCAACCTTTTCTGCTCTCCTGGGTGATCTTCAGCATGTGGTGAATATGTAACCAAATACCTGTGTAACAAAATATACATTTTGCTAAAACTATGTTACTTGCATATTTAAAAATTGATTAAACTGCTCACTATTTATGTCACTGCTCAGAAAAGATTAAGCCAATTTTGCTATCACCATTTTTCAAGCAATAAATTTCTCATCACTGCAGGATACTGTTTTAAATTCTGCTAACTTAGCATTTATATAAAAGTGAAGTCTTCTTAGCTGGTAGCAGGTGTTCCCTAAGTAGACATATCTGGAATCTTGCAAAGCACATCAAAAAGTGAAATTCTAAAATGGGCCACTTTGTGTCTTTTATGCATGTTATAGCTTTCAAGACATATTCATTAAAATGCTCCTTTATACAATAAGTGATAGTTTTGCCAACCAATGTTAATATCTTGTTTGTTAACATTACAAGCTAAACATAATATTAAAAATTTTGCTTTCATCAGCTTTTACAGCAAACTGTTAGCTAACATCTTGTTAATATTGAGGACTACTGCAAACAACAGCTTTTGTAAAAATGGTGATCGAACTTTGCAGCTTCTGAATGTGCTCCAGAACATTTTTGTCTGCACACTGCAGTGGCTTGTCTCAGTAACACTCAATTATAGTCTGATGGCAGCCATCAGGTTTCCCATGTGAAGAGCTGCAGTGTTGTCAAAAAGCAGACAGCAAGTTACACATATCCCCCTCTTTAATACTCAATACTTGAAAGATATACACAAACATTCAGGCTTATCTCATGGTAGCGAAAACAAGCAGATATAATCTGTATTAGCCCACCTTCAGAATAGAAGTAATTTGCTCTTAATATGAAAGAAGTAATGTGGTTTCTATACAAATTCACTGCATCTTTGCATCTTCACAGTTGTGATTTTGAGTACCTAATTTACAGCTGAATCTCTCTCTCAATTATAATAGGGACTCGTACTTTCAAGTATACTGTCTGTACAGCCCTTTGACATGGTATGGCTGGCGTTTACCCAAGTTTCATCACACCACACTATTTTGTTCAAGTTCCTATTTTGCACTTCTCTTAAAACCAAAGCTCTTGGTGCTACAAAATCTTACAGTTCAAATATCAGTTTTTTATTATGTTTTTGAACTGAAGTCCCAGATCATGATGGAGGATTTTGCTCAAAAAACTATGATTTCCCTCTAAAAGCTCTGATTCTTTAACACAAGAAAGAAGCTTACGTCTATACATCTAGGATGCTCCTTTCAGGTGTAAAAGCTATAAATGTGTCTTCTTATGGCATCTGACTAAAAACTGTCCAGTGGCCTAACTGCAGATGCTCTTGGTCCCTCTTCCCCAGGAGTTGCAATTTGTGATACACCTGGCTGTAGCTCGATTCTAGAAACCATCACGTCACTTATTTTAAAAGATTGTGCAGTTTGTTCCCTTGTTTGGCTGAAAGGTATAAGAGGTCTGTTGTGAAGGTGCACATTCTCTTCTTCCTGTTCGAAGAATTCCGTAAGAGAAGGGACAAATTCTGCAGCTTGACTGTACAATGATACATTGATAAAATATGCAATGATAAAAGTATAACGAAAATATCAGATTAGTATCACTTCATGAACCATTGCCTCATATCATGACCTACTATATATCAAAAGGCTCTTAAAGAAGTTTCTACCCTCAAGAAAATAAAAGGTGATTGATTTTTTAAAAAGTTACTTACCATCCTTGGGCTAATAAAAAATTGACAAACATTTTTAAGGAACATGGAATAACTTTGGTCCCTCAAAATAAATTTAATATACTAAATTTACTACATTTTTCAAATCAGGATAACATTTCAAATTATAAAAAATCTGGCTGCTTGGACTGTGACAGGGTTTACTTTAGTCCCCTTACTTGACATCTGTTATTTTCTTTAACCTCTTGAGCGATGGCCATTTAAAACTTCCGCGATCCGAGAACTGCTAGCATTTAAATTGTTAAATGTGCTTCATATATACACAGCTGTATTTTATGTAAATATTAAGTTATTTTAATGAAACAAAAACTGGTATAAAACTCGTTATTTGCAGTATAAATGTACGTCATCAGCAAAGTTGAGTTGTATTTACAAAACGTTGAAATGGCACAATTTTGTTTCACTGTGGTGAAAAGTCAACTTTGCTCTGTCATACGCATCTAATATAAGTTCTCGGAAGGAAACAGTAAAGAAACACCCATTGTATGTGTGACTTATGCGTCAGCATACTGTGTAATAAAGCACTACTGTATGCGTGGTATCTTGAGTCATCAGAATAGATCAACATTGCAACTTTTGCTTACGTGAGTTTCGTAACTGAGTAGAGTCCGTGTCTTTCTTTGTTGAAATACATACGTATTCTTTCCTGCTTGTAGCTGAAAGGAGAAGTGGTATAAAAAGGTGTTTTTGCACCATCTGGATATAACCATATACAATTGTTTGGGGATTTGGACAGCTCTCTAAACCCACACAGGACAATGACCGACCTTGACTATCGACTATAAATAACTTGCAGCCTAATTGAACAATACCACATTGGGGGTTGAAAATCCAAAACCCCTACACCCCTCAAACTTCAAGGAAAACATTATCCTAAAAGGATACCATCAACAGCAAAGAAGTCCCACCCATTTCGAAAGCGTTTCGTGTGCCGCAAGAAGGGAATTCGCGAATGTGGAGATGTACGTACCCTTGTGTGTTTATCCCTGTTTTGAGGTAAATCACTGCAGAACGAACATATTAAGGTAAGCCAATAAAGTATATAGACCTTACTAAAATGTTTCATAAAGGGAAAATTATAATAAGTTGAGTTGGATAAGGGATAAATAAGGGTTAAATGCTTAAACGCACAGGACATGTATACACGCCCATATCGCTCATCCGTCATTTTAAATGGACGTGATTTCACGTCGATATCCCTCAAGAGGTTAAAAAATCAGACTAGTTATTATAGTGCTACTCTAATGGTTAACCTGTGGCTTGTCAAAGCCTAGTGAGAAGATGAAGGTATTCAGTGTCACAAAAAGCAACATTGTCACGCTTTCTCCAATTAGGTATTCACACTCCTGTTTGGACAATTATTTCTAAGAAGATTACTGTCAAGAGAAAAAGATCAGAAAGAGAGAAAACAGGGTAAGATGTTGCAATGCTACGTTTCATTTCACATGGAGGGAACAACTGCCTGTCATTTGTGATTTCTTTGATTTCATTGGCTGAAGTGATATGCTCATTAGTGCAATGTGAAGCTCAGCAATTCCGAGTACACACAATGCATGAGTTATGTGTTACACAAGAGGCTTCTGATGATCAAAGCTAAGGCAACATTAACCATTAGAACAGCATGATAATACATTCATAGACAATTGCCACATGATTTTCCTGACAATTTTGTTTTATTCATTTATTTATATAGAAGCTTGCAGTGAGCAAATTGCTCAGGTAGAATTGTAAAGTCAACTGAAAAACCTAGGTGCAGAAAAAACAAAACTTAAAATTTAAAGTATTGAAGGTGTATCTCAAAGTATAAGACACAGTCAAAACTGGTTATAGCTACATCACTTTTAATGACGTATTGGCTATAACAGCGAAATCTAAGCATCCCATCTAAATCCTAAGTAAACGCTATATTTAAAAAAATATTGCTTAATACGTGATTGTGTATTGCAACCTATCGCATAAAACAACTTATTTTTATCACATTTTCAGAGAAATATATCGGCTATAATGTCCAACTTTCATTTTCGTTTGTTATTCAAGGATTGTTCACAATGTAACGCTTATTTTTAAACCCTTGTTGTCAGTAGATTTCAAATTAGTACGTGTGTTAAGCAGTGCAAGTGCTGATTAAAAGATGTCGCAAAAAAGATGAAAGTATTTAATATCCAAGAAAATTCACACATAATATGGCGATTAGAAAATGGGGAAACAAACGTCAGCTTTGTGAAAGAATTGTGTCTCACATTCAATGATTTCTACAATTTGGAAGGGCATAGAAAAAAAGTCTTTTCAAAGACAATACTTTAAAAATCAAGCAAGCTCTATCATCTGAGCCAAAGATATTTAAGCAGCTTTACTTATGTGGTTTTAGCGGCAAAGATCAAATAATGTGCAGATCAGTGCATCTATTTTTCAAGCGAAAGCGTATGAATTTGCACCCCTGTTAGGAAATAGAACTTCAATTGTTCATCTTGGATGCATTTCCAAACTCATCATGATATAGTCAAAAGGAAAATTTGTGGCAAAGCTGCTGGTATAATAGAGAAATGGCTACCTAAGAAGTGGCTTTCACATTTTGCCGACATTTTATTGTTGTAGCTACTGCATAAACATAAGAAAAAAATCCTCTAGAACCCTTCTCTGCAAATGCTAAATTCTAAATACTGTAGGTGTACTGTATTTCTGCTACTTTGTGGAGTTTTAACTGTTTGGCAGCGTAAAATTTAGATACAAAATTTTTTGCAAAAAACAAAAAAGCAAACATCTGGTTTGTGCAACTATCGGCTATAACAACCGTAAACTGTTGGTCCCTTCAATGTCATTATAACCAATTTTGACTGTATTTCAGTACTACCAGGTATAGAGTTTTGTGGTATAGATGGTATCCCTACCATCCCTAGTTAAAACTTAGCATTGGTTGGTGAAACAGACACCAATTAGCTGAAGATATAGTTTTAGCTTCTTTTACAATACTATTTGGGCATTGCCAGATATACCACTAGCATCACCTTTTTAGTAACTGGGGAAGTTTCTTCAAACCTGCTGCTTTGTGATGTCCTAATTATTGTCTTTAATTCTTACTTTTCACATGGTGAGAAGTCAATAAATTGGACTCCCGGGTGCGAGAATCTCATTATTTGTCCAAACTTGGGTCCACCCCATAGAGCAACACCCTTTTTGTGGAATGTAGCTAGGTATGTTCCCAAAGGTGACCACTTGATGTACGTCTCTGTCCATCTCTGCAAACAAATAACATTAAGCATAATGTAAGCAATTTTGTTATCAACACATCCTTTTATAAATGGCATCAATCAAGAAAGGGATTGACATTTTGTGGATAGAGAACCGACTATGAAGAAAGCACATTAGGATTATACGCACAAAGATGATTGGATTGCACCTGGAACGTAGATCAGGTATTATTAGTAATCGTATTTGAAGACTATAATAAAATAGTGAATCTACACGCAAAGGATAGAACATAATCTATTTAGTCAATGCATGTGCAGTTGGTTCACAAAGGAAATTTGCACCACCCACAGGTAATCACTGTCAAATCCATCTCCAAGGTTCAGAAAAGGCAAACCTGTATCCCTGTCTTTGAGGACCAATAGTAACCCTGTTTTTAAGGAAGTGACAGTTACAATTTTCTCCACGTGGAAGTTGCCAAAATTCAGAAATCCAGCTTTTTTGTTTCATTACCTGCAAAGGTTTATGTTACAGAGGAAACAGCCTATCAGCAGTTCCCAAGAATTCAATATGGCCGACATTACACTAAACTGCAGACGAAATTACGTCATAAAGCAGTACTGCTAACATATATAATGAAGTATTTCTAACCTCAAATATCACAGGGTTAAAGTAACATGCTTTCAAACAGTAATAAAGCTTAACATCACCACACAACACATAATGAACCTACTCACCTTCAGCAAATTTGTTCTGCAATAAGACTGGACAAAATCACTTCCAAATACTAAATATAATATATGTATATTTAATGCACAACTGTGTTGCAAAATAACACCAATAACAGTAACTATAACTGCATATACTGCTCTAAAACAATTCAAGACAAAATCACGCAAACACGAGCAATATAATGGCATCCACAGATTAATTAATATGGCACCTGAACAGAATCTTGTTTTAAAATCTATCAGTTGGCTTCTCTGCAACAATTTCAAAAACAAAGGCTTCTGTGGCAACATAACGGATGCAATACGACCATAACTTTAGCATGGTTATATTTTACGAACAGTTGCCACTACTAATGCAACTTAGATGGAATATCACCAAATATAACCAGTCCACGCCATAATGGAGGAACAATGTCACTTTGCGGGGGGGGGGGGCATCCCAATAAGCTGTGTCGTCTATAAGATGTTGCAACTCTGCCTCAAATGACTCAAGATGAAGGGCCCATGTTGTAAAATCGTGAGGGTTCCTCAAAGGCAGCGGCCGAACTGCACATGCATTGACTAAACAGACTCTATATCATGGCCGCTGTAAGTTGGCACTTGACAGCTTGCATGAATTCATTTCAAGTTGGCTATTCTGTGCTTGTGATGTCAAAATTGCTAATACACAGTAGCAGACAACATAGCTTTCTATCGCATCACAGAACCACATACACAATGCCTGTAAGCTATGGACATAGAACAGTAAACTACTTTGTTGTTGTTGTTAGCTAATGCTGGATTTATGACAATGAAGTCATTAATCCTCTTGCTCTCCAATATTTTTCACTGATGGATGGGGCACTAGAAGTGGCCTGGCATATTTGAAGGTGGTCTCGATCCATTTCCTCTTGCAGATCACATAGAGGACAGAGTGGTGAAGAATATATCCCAATTCTGTTTAAATGTTTTGCCAGACAATCATGTCCTGTAATCAACCTGAAGGTTGCAACTGCTGTTTTCCGAGGATACTCAGGAATTACTGTTTGAATGTTTGGTAGTTCCCATCTTTTATTCTTTGATTTTTCATAGTAATATTTTTCAATAATTTTTTTGAATTCAGAGTTGACTAATCTTTTAGCTGCGTAAAATGGTAGATTAATTATTGATTTGTGCACATTGTCGGTACCCTTTTTTGCAAGAAAATCAGCTTTCTCATTATCACTCAGTCCACAGTGAGCTGGTATCCATTGGAAGACTGGGTGTTTTTGAAGTGCTGTTAGATGGGTAAGGATTTTCCAACATTCTATAATTGTTTGGTTTTTTGGTGACAACTTGGAAGTAATTGCTATAATTGCTGCCCTGGAATCTGAGAGAATAACTGCTTGCTGAAAATGTGAAATTCTGTACAAAAGATTTTGTAGGGCCATTTGAATTGTTCTGCTTTGTTATTACTAATAATTGAAGGTAAATGCAGGTATTCTGTCACGGTGTCTTTGCAGTGACTCATGTCTCATCCAGCCACACAATTTTGTGAGGTCTGACTAGGATTTTATGCAAATACACATTTCGCGCCACTACTGTGTATCTTTTCCAGCAACACTTTTCGTCCATCCACCTTTTTATATTGGAAGCCAACCTCTCTCAACACCACTTCCTGCGATGTTTTGCCCCAGTGAAAAGTACTTTTTGTTGGTTGTGTAGTCCTTTCTACCAGGCATAAATATGCTTTTGAATGGCATCTATTTTGAACGCATCAAGCTCTGTGACCGGATGAATGCGGTTTCTTTTCTTCCCTGGAGCTGACAAAAACACCTGCTGCATTCCAGATGGTCCAGTAACCTTGTCTTACATCTCTTGAAGTACTACTCCCTTGCTGATTACAGTTCTTCTGCTTAATCCAAGTGTTCTTGCAGTCCGCTGTATAACTTTATCAGCAGGAATATAGGGATGCCCATGGATATCCATGTATTCCTTCTCTTTTTCCCTCGTTCTTCTTAATAACTCCAATGCTTGGCTGTTCAGTGGCACACCTCGGCATATAGGATTTTCACTTTGTGAATCACTCGGCGAACGGCGTCTCTTCTGATGCACCATCTTGAATGTTAAATTTTGTGTATATAATACAAATAATTTATATAAACATTATTTATATAAACATAGTGTAAAGAATAAATATAAGTAAATAAACACCAACACTATCAACAATAACAAATATAATAAACAACTCGCAAAGAACAATTAAACGCACATGACAGAAATCACAAACTCAAGCACATAGCTGGATAACTGGCAACAGAGCGTCTCCCTCTCCCATTTCCACTTTATGACTGACTGACCGAACGACCGACCGACCGACGTGCTGCCCTGTGATTGGCTCAGGAAGTTTTACGGACGACGATTTTCATCTGTTATTCTGCGAGTGCACCAACTTAACTGCTAGCTGTCAAGTGCAAACTTATAGCAGCCAGGGTATACATATATACATTAGTGTAAAGATTTATGTTAACAAAAGAGACGTACCTATGAAGTATTGATGCTTATTGTAATGAGAAAATGCTGCTGATTTCCAAGTTGCCTGCATCGCTGCTGTTGTTACTGGAATATCCCACAAAATAACAAGTTGTTCTATCCTTTTTTCCAAAACTCCATGCTCACTTATTAATATCTTTGTTTGAGTAACTGCCCTTGTGCAGTTTTCAGCTTTTACTGCTGTTAGTGCCTCTTCTGTCAGCTTAATTGCCAACAACACATTACTTCAACCCAAATTAAGCCAATCTGGTAAAAATGGCAATGATAGGGGATAAGCCCAAATTTTTTTTTGTAACTATGTTCTGCAGCAATACCATCAACTGCATTATCCTTTAATATGGATACCAAAGTGTTAGCACAATTGTAAATGTCTACAACATACACACACACACAAGCACACAGATACAGATGTACATAGGTAAACACAAGATAAGTACCTATATAAATAGAATGATACATACAAATTTTGTCAGCCCACAGGCTATCTTTAACTGATGTTAACATTGGAAGTGGGAGACATTATTTATAGATACTGCAGCAATGGCAGAAGATATGTATAGTTTGTCACTGTTAGTTTGCTCATCAGACACATGCCAATCACATATTACAATATCAGGCAACGTGTTTGGTTCTATCATCACTGTGGATATGTCTCAGCTCTAATTGGCCCTTTTTGTTGCTACAAAAACCATTACGACGAATCCATTCCCTTCCGTTCATTTCAAGATTTTCACCACATGGTTCACAGCTGTTAATCCCTTTTTGAAAGGCACCAAGCATAGTTGGCATTTAAGTTCCCATGAAAACATTTGGGTCAGTAACTTAAATGTATTGTTTAATTATCAAACCATCAATTCAAGTTCAAAGCATTTATAAAGAACTGCTTTTGAAAATGGCATGTCTCTACTGAAATATCTTGAGCCATTTTATCCAATAACTTAAAAGTTGTTCTTAATATGCAAATACCCAGCAAACTCACATAGTTTTTGGAAATGCCATGAGTTACAAACGATCTCTTCTACTCACCTGTAGTAAGTTAAAGTATTGCATTCCACCTAGGAATGTGATAGTAAGATTTCACCAGAAATTGAAAAGAGAGAATGGAGGGGAGAGGGGGAACAAATAACGACTTCCCAAATGAGAATAGTGTAAGTATTAGAAAATTAAAACTAATAACAAGGAATATCACACAAATGGTTAACTATACTAATAAAATTTCACATAAATTAGGCATTTTAATAAGATTTATATTTATTTTTTTGTGTAGCAAGATTTTGTCCATCTCTTATGGTTTACCAATTAGTAAAAGTCACTCAAAATGTAGAGGATTTCAAAGGTTATTCCTAGAAAATTTAAGATATACATTTCATTTGTCAAGAAAATATCTTAAACATGGTGTTTTTATAAAAAATGTGTCATTTTTGAGAAAATAAACATTTTCCAAGTAAGGGCGAGTTTAGGGAGGGATTTTCTTCAAAACCTTTGTGTTGCATACTTGGGAGGCGCTGAATGTTTTTAACCAACTTTTCATTTTTCAGTTATGCCATTCACAGACATATATACGGTGAGCTTCCACTAAAAGTTCAGGGTTCAGGTTCCTCAAAACACATTTCCAGCAAAATCTTGACATCAGTTTTGGGCAGAATACAATACTTCTACTTTCTATGTGTACCAGAGAGAGTAAACATAGTATGCATTTCTATAAATGTAACAAATATTTTATAGACTATAATCTTCACTTATCTTAGTATTTGGTGCAAGTTCTTGAAATTAAATGCAAACTGCAGTTTCATGATAAATACTAAGCAAATACTTAGATAAGTGAAACTTATAGTCTCTAAAAATATTTGTTAGATTTGTATTGCTTCACTGTTATTAGCTTCAATTTTTCATTGAATAGTATGCATTATTAAGTAAAACAACATTAACTACATGAATGCAGTACTCAGAAAAGATTAAGCCAATTATGCTATCAGCATTTTCAAGCAATGTCTGTCTCATCATTGCACTGCATTTCATCAAACTATAAATATTAATCAATATATTACCCCAGTAATCCCTTCCTTAATTTAAGTCACAACACATGATGTAGCCTTACAAAAGTAAATATTTTGCAATATGCAATAAAATCCATGTTTTGCAGTCTGCATTTAGTAAAAGCCACATTTCATTACACTTTTTGGGTTCCAAAGTTTAGTTTGACTGATGAGTTCTAAGATTCACACTGACAATTACATAAAAAGAATCTGATGTGTTGCACTCACGTAACTTTCTTTACTCTTGTACTAACCATTCTAATAAACTCTTATTCCTATATCTTCTTCGTGCTAGTTGAGATAAACATTTGTACAAATTATCTTATTGCTTATTTCCTTATAGGTGCAAGGGGAATATTAGAATACAGTAGGCTTTGTGCGAAAGTCCAATCTTTTAAAGCTTTGACATCCCGTTCTCTTTGCAAGCTTAACACATAAAAAACGAACAACGATGTTCCATTTCACCAAAGTTTTAAGTTTTCCAAAACTGACACATATAACAAGGAATATCTCTGAAATGGTTCACTCTACAAGAAAATTTATTTAGACAAATTGCATGTTTTAGCGAGATCTACATTTTTTTTGTGCAGTAAAATTTTGTCTATCTCTAAAGGTTTACCAGTTATGCAAAAGCCGTCCAAAGGAAATAAGACTACAGGGGCTATAGTCAGAAAATTCAAGATATAGATTTCATTTGTCACAAAAATATCTCAAACATGACATTTTAATAAAAATCGTTAAGAGCCATTTTCAAGAAAATACACCTTTTCGAAAAATTTTCCAGGTAAAGTGTAGTTTAGAGTGGGGCTATTTTCTTCAAAATCTTTGTGCCGATTCCTTGAAAGACAGACAGACATACACACAGACCTTTTTCTAAAATAGTGGGTTTTTTTTTTGGAGTCCCAAACATATATTTCTGGTGAAATCTCGACATCGAATTTTTGAGTGAAATACAATACTTCCCCTACTTACCATCCGTGGGCCAATAAAAAATTTACAAAATTATTAAAGAATATGGAATAAATTTGGTCCCTCGAAATAAATTTAATATACAAAATTGATTAAATTCTTCTAAAAAGGATACAATTCCAAATTATAACAAAGTAAAAAAAATCTGGCATTTATCAATTTAGCTGTTTGGATTGTGATAGGGTAACTATGGTAACTTGTTTGTATAGCTTTGAAAATAAGTTGGATGCAACTTGAAACATATCAGCTGTGGAAAATCTTACAATATTACTAAGATAAGTGAAGATTTTAGTTTCTAATTTGTTCTTGTTTCAAACAATTCTACTTTGAGAAATATTTGAAGCACAAATATCTGCCTGATCTGCGCTAAAAGTTTTAAAAATATGAATGCAATTACACATTAAAACTGTGAAAAATATGGAAGGAAACAAAAAATACAAAATGACGAAGGATTACTGTGGAACCCCTATTTTACACACTCGGAATTTACATTTTCCCACATTCTACACTGTTAATATAAAGTCCCAACTTTAAAGTACATTTAACAAATAAAAATAATTCTCTGATTTTACATTTTCCTCTATCTTGCATAGGAATACTTGTATCCCACAGCATCTAACACCTTGATTATATCCATGATATAGCATTGATCATCAACAACTGACAGCATGATTCTACCTCTGAATTTTCATTTCTGTTAGCGTATGCTTGTTGTCATCACAATAACTGTGCCTGAGAGAACTAATCTGGCACTTGACAGCCACATCACCCACATGGCTCATAAATGGAGGGTAAGGGGTCTCAGCTTATCACATCCAATCTCATTATAAATACACCATGTGACTAAGGGGCGGGTAAGGAGGCTCGGCTTATCACATCCAATCGCATTGCAAATACACCATGTGACTACCACATGACCGGAGGTATGAACTCACCCATGTTGCAACATGTGCGTGTATTCCCAACTTTGGCCTTCCGCATGTTTTGCCGCTCGCAACAATGTTTTATTGTTTAAAAAGTGCAGAGTGAAAGAAGGTGACTTATGGACGAATTACATACAACAGTGTATCTGGAGGGATTACAGTTTTATTATTTCATATATTTGCCAGCTGTAACGTCAAGTACCAGGTTAGTTCTTCCAGGGTATAATCATGTTCAGTCAGCCAGCATATATACTCGCTACTAGGGCATACTCGCAGAAGCAAGAGGTTGTTTACATGCCATGTTGTTTACCAGCTCATACTTGTTCTATATTTTTCTGTTATACCATTTTGTGGTTTCTTTACGTTAGCAATTCAGTTCATCGGTTTCTGTGAACCACATTTTAACAATGGCTACGAATCCAGCTAAAATGTGACAGAATGTATTTTCCATCTATGAGAACAAACATTCTTGTGCAACTTAATGCCCACATGGGTATGCACTTCGATTTAGAATTGCATCATAATTTGCCCGTCACAACATTAAATACACACCTTTGTTGGAACGGCTTAAAAGGTGACACTGAACACAGTGAACATTGTATCATTAGAACAGCCTATTGTACATTTAATATATGCCCTTGCACTTTAGCAGGTGGTCAGAATTGATTATATAATTTCATATTCTTCAAATAAATTATATGAAAAAGGCTTCAATGAATAAAACTTATTTATTAAAAAGTAATGCAAATGGCTATTACATTATTGCTGCATTCTTTGCAGTTTCTGTTTCTTGTATGTACTGGGAATGTTTGTTATACTTAAAACTACATATATTCCTAAAACATAGCTTTTAGCTTATAGAAAGTGAGAGTGAACGAGTGGATGAGTTCAAGGATCATGTGCCCGTAGTTAAACAATAAAACCTAAAACACTCTTACAGGTATAAACTTAGGCTTTCACGGCTGGTGTCCTATTAGCTAAGTTTACCTCTTCCAGGCTTGTAGGCCGAGGTCTAGAAGACATCGAAGATACACACGTTTCGCCAAGTACTGCACTTGACATCTTCAGGGTAAGATGATCCATTATCTGAGCTGGTCAGAGCTCAAATGCACAAGCAATGACTGTAGCATTCTTATATAGTGGGGGTGGGCGGGGCTGCTTGTGCTGACTAAGGTAGTGATTGGCTCAGTTGGCGGGGTGGGTGTAAGCACAAACATACACTTGTAAAGAAACCTCGCCTTCTTTCACGCAAGAAGATGAAGTTTGTTAGGTACATCGGACACATGAATCAGTTCTCACCTTCACTGAGATCCACTCAGTTTCTTCCAATACCAGAACAAGTGAATTGCAGAGTAGATACACACAGCAGAGATAAGATATTTTTTAAGGGCTAATTCATCTGGGATCCTTTGATTTACGCAATAAGATAAAAGTGTTTTATGGAGAGGATTCCAAACTGAATTTTATCAGGCAACTTTATGTCAAACCCTGGGAGAAAGGAATGGACGAGAGTACTTTGTGGACTTGTGTTAGAATCTGGGTGACCAGCAAGTCCATGTACTGGAGATTCTTTGTCTCACCAGCCAGCAACTAGAATGCCACTTATCCATCAAGAACAGCAGTTATAGTTAATAAAGTCTTCACACAGCAATGCCAAACTCGCTCCCTTGCCAACACTTCCAACCTTGAAAGACTAGACTGAAATGAAGGTGGAAATGAAAATGGAAGCACAGGAAATTTGGGGGATGTAATCATCCTTCCCAGCATTAGTGTTATGACCCAGAAAGACCCCCAAGAAGGTTGGTTGGCTGTGAGAATCAAACCTATGATCTCCTGAATGCAAGCCCTGCACATTACCACAGAGATTTCTCGCTCGGTTTTGCACAATATATTTCCAGAAATAATCGCAGAGTAGAATTATTTATTTCGTGGAATGTTGCTGCATACTAAAGCCTTACCAGGATTTGGGTTTTCCTGTGTAAAAGAAGTTGTGGTGTGCTGTCCTTCCTCACCTTTGCTAAAATGTGTGCAGTAGTATTTGAATATTGTTCAAGTAGAAATTACTTCATACTTTATTTCCTTTGAACAAACTTGACAATACAGTTCCATCTATAGAGCAGTCACAATAACCTGACACCCACTGATTTAATAAATGTCTTCTGCTGCTCTTTTCTTTAGATATTTTCAGAAATAAGAAACAAGTTGCAATCTATTAAAGCAAAAGTAACCCAATGAATGTCAAATAAATAAAAAAATCTGCTTTATTAGCACTGTCGGACTTGAATAACCTACCTAGTATAAGAGAGTCAAAGAGCTTGAGCCTCTCTAGCAGGGCCACTCAGTTTATTAGGCTTAGTAGACAAGCTACCAAAAGAATGAAGTTATGCACACTTTGCCTGTAACGCAGACAGGCAGAACCAGTAAATCCAGTGCCATCACATGCACTATGAACACGCATAAATTGAATCCTATTTAATGCAAGTAGACTACTACAGTCTGATTTTTAAAAGATTACATGACAGATGTCAAGCAAGGGAGGTAAAGGGTAGGATGGGAAGGCCATTTCTATGGAAACGTAAACAAAGTTTGCCACATTGGTTACACTGAGGAATCAGCGCTTCTCAGGTGTTATTGCGAGTTGTTTGTGAGATATAGAGCTTTTTTGAGCATTCAGTTGCATTGTGTATTGTTAGTCTACTTTGTTAAAATTCATATTAAAATATGCACTTAACGAAAGCAAGAGCTGATAGAGGTAGACCGAGGAATCATGGCTCAAGTACTGTATGCCCAGGACAAGAAGGCAAGTCCTAGGAATGTCTAACGTAATCAGTTTTTGCTTCCCGCACGGTGTTTATGCTTAGTTCACCCATAGCTAGAAGTCTAACTACCTCCCTTGCTGCACTGTGAATACTTCGTCCCTTCTTTCAAACTGCAGCCATATGTAATTATTAAGCCAAGAATAAAACTAATAAAATACGAGTATATAACTGTAGTGCCGTAGTGCATGTTTAGCAGCGAGAGTCAAATAATGCATAATATTAAAAAAAATCTTTGCACCTAGTACTGCAAAGCGCATTAGATCTGGCAACGTGGGTGACTCATATGCATTCTCATACTCATTTCCTAGTAAACAGATACGCTACCGGAGCAGATAAACAGTTGAAGCCCCCTCTGCCCTTCTTTCCCCTCTAGCCTTCTTGTCGTGGACATACAGTAGTGTTACATTACACAATCAAGCTAGAAAATGTGTCTGTTCTCTTAGGGGATTCTCCACAAT
The DNA here is from genome assembly GCA_030765045.1 of Tenodera sinensis. Taxonomy (NCBI): domain Eukaryota; kingdom Metazoa; phylum Arthropoda; class Insecta; order Mantodea; family Mantidae; genus Tenodera; species Tenodera sinensis. The sequence continues at coordinate 194,173,877 of CM060963.1, forward strand.
GAACCTGTTATTCCTTTCAACCAAGTGAGGAAAAGAACTGGCGCATGCTCTTAAAATAAGTGAGGAGACTGTTTCCAGAATCTGTAAAGAGAAGCAGATATAGCCAGGTCCATTGTGAATTATAATTCACGTAAGCTTCTTTCTTCTCTTAGAGAAGGAGACCCATTTGAGGGAAGTCTTAGCTCTTGGAACAAAATCCTCTGATCTGGCACTTCAGTTCAAAAATATAAATAACTGAAAACTGATATTAGATAGATCAGATACTCTAGCGCCAAGGGCTTTGTTTTTAAGAGAAATGCAAAACAAGAACTTGGAAGGATAGTGTGATCAGATGAAGTGTGGGTAAACGCCAGCCATACCATGTCAAAGGGCTGGACTGATGGCTCACTTGAAAGTACAAGGTGTCCTTACAAGAAACAATGGCTGCTTTATTATTGGTCATGCTGCTATGTGCCATGGTTTTGTTGATGGTATCCAGCTACTCTTCAGAGGGAGACAGAGAGAGATTCAACTACAAAATAGGTACTCAGAATCACAACTGTGTAGATGTAAAAGCACAGTGAATTCATATTGAGAACAAAATATTTTTATTCTTAAAGTAGGCTAATAAAGATTACATCTGCACGTTTTCGCTGCTGTGACTGCTCATTTATGTTTTTTGAGTATTGAGGGTTAAAGAGGGACGTATGCTTGTAATCTGTGTATTGACAACACTGCAGCTCTCCACGTGGAGAAGCTGACACCTGACATGTATCTTCTTTTAAAAATCAGAGTCTAAGCTTAATCATCATGATCAACAGTGACTGAAGATGCTGATGAATTCACCCACAATTTGGGAATGTTGTCAGAGCTTCCTCTAAAAATTGTGTTTTCTCAGGTTCAGGGAAACCCCAAAACATATATTCCTGTTGAAGCCTCAGCATCAAATTTTTGGGTGAAATGCAATTCTTCCCTACTTATATACATACCAGAGAAAGTAACAGTAAAACAACATTAATTATATGAATGCAGTGCTCAGAAAAGATTAAGCCAATTATGCTATCAGCATTTTCAAGCAATGTCTTGTCTCATCACTGTACTGCATCATCATCCTATAAACATAAATCTTTAAGCAGAAGCTATTACTGCAGTAATCCATTACTTAACTTAACTCAAAACACAAGCTGTAATGTTACAAAAGTATGTATTTAGAAATATGCAATAAAATACAAATTTTACAATCCGCATTTAATAAGTTCCACATTTTATTACATTTTGTGGGTTCCAAAGTTTTGATTAATGAGTTTTAAGATTCAATTTAACAAACAATCCTGCTTTGAGAAATACTGAGTATACTTTATGCACTAAATTTGAAGAAATGCAACATTTTACCACATGTCTGTTATAATAAGTTTCACTTCCAATGCATTTTAATTCTCTTCCAGACACAAATCATCTTTCTGCAGACTGGTCAGTAGTCCAATAATCTGACTCCAGTTCAAACATACATGAAATTCAACAATATCACATATTATTTATTTATGCCAACAAACTTACTGTTGGTGCTTTTAAAACATACAAGCCATTTATACATAATGCTTGAGAGGTAGAATTGAAACTGAAAAACTCAATGCCACAGCTGGGATTTGAACTACAGACCCTCCACTTACCAGGCTCTAACCATTAAGCTACTGTGACAACCTGCCAGAATGACACTGAATTCTCCTGGTAAAGCACAAAGGCAGTCTCACATCAGAGACAATTACCACAATGTTGACTTACTAACGCAAATACTTTATGTCCCGGGATTAAATAACCTTCAGATGGTAATTATTATTTATTTATTTATGCCAACAAACTTACTGTTGGTGTTTTTAATTGTGGGACATGAAGTACTTAAGATAGTAAGTCACCATTGGGGTAATTGTCTCTGATGTGAGATTGCCTTAGTGGTTTACTGGGAGAAATACGAATTGATTGGAGAATTCAATGTCATTCTGGTATGCTGTCACAGTAGCTTAATGGTTAGAGCACCCTCCTGATAAGCAGAGGGTCTGTGGTTCAAATCCCAGCTGTGGCAATGAGTTTTTCAGTTTCAATTCTACCTCTCAAGCATTGCCCACACATGGCTTGTGTGTTGAAACACCAACAGTAAGTTTGTTGGTATAAATAAATAATAATTACCATCTGAAGGTTATTTAATCCTGGGACATAAAGTATTTGCATTAGTAAGTCACCATTGGGGTAATTTGTCTCTGATGTGACGCTGCCTTTGTGGTTTACCGGGAGAAGTGTGAATTGATTGGAGAATTCAATATCATTCTGGCAGGTTGTCACAGTAGCTTAATGGTTAGAGCACCCACCTGGTAAGCGAAGGGTCTGTGGTTCAAATCCCAGCTGTGGCACCAAGTTTTTCAGTTCCAATTCTATCTCTCAAATATTCTTTTGTAAATAGAAATTTTAATTCAATAGAACCAAACTTAATATTTATTTTATAAAAGTAGATACCTATTATTTACACTGCAGTTTTGGCATCATTCAAATAATTTGTTTCCCCTCCTTTTTTCGTGGTAAACTGTGTAACATGCCCATGCTAGATCATCTTAGACTTGCTCTTTTTGTCCCTTACATACAAGATCACTGAAAGCTGGCATGACCAGTCTTTGCAATTACTTGCTTTTCACATATTAGCCCCATTGATTGCTTTCACCCCCAAACAACATAAAAATAAGTCAAATTTGTGACAAAATATAATGTACCAACACAAAATAAAACATGGAGAAACCTTAATGGTAGCCTTTACAGTCAGTGAGAGCTAAACTGGCACTTGACGTAACACCAGCCTGCCGGCCACTCTGTTGCAGCGTTATCGCTTTTTCACTCACTGTACGCTGCCAGTGGTTCCACCATAATAAGAGGTCTACAATTATCCTGTTCTTTTTCAAAGTATTCTCTTACAGCACATACCAACTCCCGGGCCTGACTTTTTAGGGTTATTCCTGTACCCAACACACACTTTTTGGCTTTACCAGGATAATATGCCATTTTTAAACAAAATGCAGCATAACCAAGATCAGTAAAATCTGTTACGAATACAACGAAACACTGAAATATACAGTGGTAAACTATATAAAGTATATGAAATAATAAAACTACAATCCCTCCAGATACATTGTTGTGTGTAATTCATCGTAAGTCACCTTCCTTCACTTTGCACTTATTAAACAATCAAACAATATATTGCTACAAGCAGCAAAACACGTGGAAGGCCGAAGCCAGGAATACACGCACATATTCCAACATGGGTGAGTACACACCTCTGGTAACGTGATAGCCACATGGTGTATTTATAACACGATTGGATGCGATAAGCCGAGCCCCCATACCCGCCCCTAATGAGCCATGTGAGCAACATGGCTGTCAAGTGCCAGGTTAGCTATCCCAGGATATAGCTGATTCACTCACCTGCAAATAAGGCTAGCCTACCTCATCCAATCGACTAGTTGTTGAGTGACGTGTTTGTAACACAATTGGACAAGATAGGGCTAGCCTCGTTCGCAGGTAAATAAATCTCATAGCTGATAAGTGCCAAATTAGTTCTTGCCATCTATAGCTATGTGCATATAGTTCCCCACCAAAACCTGTTAAGTGTGAAGCTAATTCCTTCACGTGTTATTTAGAAAGTATATGTCATGAATGCAAGAGACCGGAGGTTTCTGAAGGTAAATATTTTGAAGAAAATTTTTTTCATTATAATCTCTATAGCTATATTTGAAAGCATACTACAGAAACAATATAAGTACTTACTGATCGCTCTTCTAGCTTAGTAGGATCTGGAGCTGAATTTTGCCAGATCTGCACATTGGTTCCACCACCAGTGATAATACAATACTGATCATATGCATCTGGGTCCAGCATATAATAATGCAAATTTCCTTGTTCCACATATGGCTGTGGTTCTGGGGGTTCCCAATCATCGGGAATTTCTTCATACCTAAAGTTTTAAATAGAATATAAACATTTTGCATTTATAAGCCTTTAGCACATTCCTTCAAACATAAAAATATAAATTTTGGATTTGATTTGGTTTAAGGGCGCTCAACTTCTAGGTCATCAGCGCCCTATAAAAATATAAAGCTGATTCATTTCAACCAAAGCTAAACCTAATATGCATAGATCTTAAATTTTTAGCCTTCCATTGCATTCTGGTGCACCTGATTAGCCAAACCTTGTAGCAATTAATAAAGAATGGATACTGTTTGCCCAGCAATAACAAATATTATTTTGTGTTGCAGTTCACCTTATGCCCGCCTGTGTTCTAGGTGATAGTCATTGTCATGTCATTGATGACCAAGTATGAAAAATATTTTCTATTAGTGCCTAGTCAAGAAAGCATGTACTAATATAAAAATCTGATGTGTTGCACTAATATGACTTTCTCTACTCTTGTACTTGTAGCAGTTTTTACGAATGCTTTTGGCGATATAACAATGAGTCTTATATTCAGGGCATTACAGGTACAAGTGGACATACGGTGAGGCATTATTATTTGTAATAAATATTCAGGTTATCCGCTAATTCAAGTTTGTCATTAACTTGCAATAGATTCACAAATTAACTTCCTGGTTGCGTATCCCTATTCCTTTACTTTGCAGGTATTTCTAAATATTCACGTTAAGCTTGCTCATATTAACTATTTGCATGCAATATTCAATGACATTCCTCAAGGATATATCCAACACCGTTCGATTACTCACAAATCTCTTACTCGGTAGCTGTAATACGTGACCGTCTCTTGCGATGCACATATCGATAGTAATGATTCATTACTGCCCAATGTGGGTAATTGTTTATTTCCTTAGTTACGGACATAGCAACCAAGACTGATTGGATACTGTAATTATCGATTGTGATGCATCAATTATAGAATTATGATCGGCCTAGAACATATCTACAATAACAGTTTACAATAACCTCAGGATGTAAATTAAGAAATACAATTTTGATAATTACATTGTGTATACGATAGTTACATATGTCTATCTGATATTGGTATCAATCTTTTTCTAATGCATTTTAACATGCAATTTCTGTCACATACTAACTATTCTTACAAACTCTTATTCCTATATTTTCTTCATGTTAGTTGAGATTAACATTTGCAGAAATTATCTTATTGCTTATTTCCTTGTAGGTGCAAGGGGAATATTAGAATACAGTAGGCTTTGTGCGACAGTCAAATTTTTAAAAGCTGGTTGCTATATGAAGGCTGTGAAATTCTGTTCTCTTTGCATGGCAAAGTGAATAACGACCTTCCATTTGAGAAAAGTATATCTATTGCAAAACTCACAAATAACAAGGAATATCTCCAAAATGGTTCACTCTACAAAAAACCAGATCTACATTTTTGTATATGCCCTACAAAATCTGTATAGACATTTTCAGCAAGCAGTTATTCTCTCAGATTCCAGGGCAGTAATTATAGCAATTACTTCCAAGTGTCAGCAAAAAACCAAACAATTATAGAATGTTGGAAAATCCTTGCCCATCTAACAGCATTTCAAAAACACCTAGTATTCCAATGGATACCAGCTCACTGTGGAGTGAGTGGTAATGACAAAGTTGATTTTCTTGCAAAAGTCTACAGAAATCTAAATTAATCTACGATTTTATGCAGCTAGAAGATTAGTAAACTCTGAATTCAAAAAAATTATTGAAAAATATTACTATGAAAAATAAAAAAATAAAAAAGGGGAGCTACCAAACATTCAAAACATTAATTCCTGAGTATCCTTGAAAAACGGCAGTTGCAACCTTCAGCTTGATTATGGGACATGATTGTCACACAAAACATTTGAACAGAATTGGGATATATTCTTCACCACTCTGTCCTCTATGTGATCTGCAAGAGGAAATGGACCAAGACCACCTTCAAATATGCCCAGCCACTTCTAGCGCACCATCCATCAGTGCAAAATAATGGAGAGCAAGAGGATTAATGACTTCATTGTCAGAAATCCAGCATTAGCAAACAACATTTTTGTATAGTAAGATATGGTCCACTAAAGAACAAATTAGAAACTAAAAGCTTCACTTATCTTAGTAATATTGCAAGATCTTTTGCAGCTAACATGTTTCAAGTTTTGTATAGCTTTGAGAATGAGCTGGAGATTGAGTGCAAAGGAAATTATCTCTATTTTTTGCATCATGATATCAAATTGCTAATGGGGTGTAGTTTATTAACAGGCTGCATATAAAACTGAGTTTGTATAGAATTTGCACACATGCTTAAGGAAGAAGTTACAACTATAATCTTTCTTGATCTTGGTGAAGTTTTAAATAAATGGCAGGCTATTGAGCTTTCGATTCTTTCAAATCTCTGACCATGGTACAGCGTGAAATAATTGTGGACTCGGGATTAAGTCTTTATGAATTATTGTATTTGCATTTTAAATACGCATTGCATTAGTAAGTCCTTTTTGTTAGTGGATCGACTTTCTCAACTTCATCATATAATGTATGAGTTATTTAGCAATATTTCGCTAAATGCATTTTCCATCATTTTGCGCTTCGCCACAGTATTATGTACTTTTATTTAATTGCGCATTTCATGTTGATTAAAGTATTATGGTTAATCAATATTTCACTTAATCATTTCACTTTTATTATCTTATATCGTGCACATGTCAAAATGTGTCTACCTTTGACCGAGGCTACTTGCAAAGAGAAGGACTGATATTGCTGTATTATTTTAGTTATGCACATGTATCCATCTGCATAAATGCGCATTTTATGTCATTTTCCGTATATTTCCCTAATCCCGAAAACTTAAGAAAGTGATCTCACTCTAATTTCCTAACATTTCTGGCATTACATTTAAAATAACCCTTAAAATTTTATATATTAAATCAAAATATGATAGTTAACAATTATGATACTGATAAGCAAACAATATTCCCAACAAATGAAGAACAAAGTAACACAAAGTTAATTATAAACAGAAAATTAGTCAAATTCATAATGCACTTAATATATTTTGGGGACAAACCATATATTGTTTCAATCTAATGCTTTGAGCCTTTTTTTAAATAGCGTCCTCCAACATAATGTCATATTGGACTGTGAATGACTGAAATGATGCTCAAATGAAACCGAGGTCCATAGAACTTTAAGTTACCCGACATTTTGTCTTCTCAGGATAAGGGAAAACCTCTGAAATAAACCTTCTCCAGATTATTTCCCTAAGGGAGATTCGAATTTGCGACCTCTGGAATGTGAGGCAGTGCTCTGAGTTTAAGACATAATTTAGGGAATCTGGATTTTAGCAATACCCTTGCAATCCGTGCTGATACAGTATATGTGTCATCGGAGGTAATCCAATTAATCAGGAACTTGACTTTACACGTATATGTATTTGACTTTGTTTGTCCCATATCATTCTTTCATTGCCAGGAAGATTATCTATTTATTGATGTAATAATTATTGTTAAATGTTATATTTGAATTGTATTCATATAATGAAGGGTTACTATTAACAGTGAAGCAATAGAATCTAAAATAAGAACAAATTAGAAACTAAAAGCTTCACTTATCTTAGTAATATTGCAAGATCTTTTGCAGCTAACATGTTTCCAGTTGACAAGATTGAGCCAAAGCAAACTAAGCATGATCTCGATTGTGCTAAGAAATACCAGTCAGTGAAACTAAATTGCTGCAATTTAAAAACTGTAATAATCTACGTGCAAATAAAGGTCAAGTTCAATAATTAATCTTGCTCTGTACCACGACCTGAGATAGTAAAAGAGATGCCATAGCAAATCCATTATATAAAAACCACACCAGTGGATAAGCTTAAAAACTCAAGTGTATTTTTTCCTACTGAATAAAATTTTGGGTTTCCTTTCAAATGCAATCACCCAGGTACTTATGATTATAAACGTGTACTTACTTTTTGAAATCGGTGAATAAATTTACTACAAATGTATGCTGACGATCAAGCTTATGACCATTTGTTGTCTTCACGGCCTCCAAGGCATGCTTTGGATTACTATACTCCAAAAATATGTACCTGTACACCACAAATCAATACATTAGACACAGCACTTACAGAATCTACATTATTAAAAACACAGCTTAATAAATCTATACTAAGCTATGCCTTTCGATCTGTTTTAATAATAGTAAAAACTTCTATGACATTCCAAAGTTAGCAATTTTCATTCAAAACATACTAATATTAAGGAGTTATGGAAAAGTAAAATTCTATGCAATAATCATAATTGTAGTTTTTTGTTAATAGAATCACAGGCACCATGCAGCTAGTTCTATGTGAAATACAAACAATAGCTATTGTATGCTGTTTTCCGTCTAGACTGTTCCTGGTAGGTGCTTTTTGGGATACTTTCATCTGCTGTGTATGTAATGTCGGCCATGTTGAACTCTTGGGAACTGTCGATAAACATAGTGTCCACTATACTAATAGTTACAGTACGTATACATGTTCAGGATCTCAATTTTTTTTCCAAAATCAGCACTCGGGTACGACCACTTAGACACAATATTGGCTTTTTTAGGACAGAGTACTAATTTGTACTTAGCATATAAAATGTACATACATTTTTATCAAATCTTAAAAGTTATTTACATTCTAAGTAAATCTGAGTCCCGTTATTTCTCTCTTAAAGGCTACCTTGTGCCAGACACCCTAGCCTTTTGTGTTTCATTAGCCCATGCTCTAGCTCTTCCTTTCCTGTTCCTCTGAAGCTTACTTTTCTTATTCTTGCCCTTCCTGCTCCTTTTCTCGCACATTTTTTTTTTCTTCCTTTCCTCAATTATTTTTCCTTGGTGTTCTTTAAAAACTCACTCATAGTCTTTTCTGTATTTCTCCCAACTATTATTTTTATGGCTACCATTTCCTCTCATTTTGTCCCACTCTGAATCCCAAATGTCCTGTCTCCACTTCTCTCTTTGCATACTACTAAAGTAGGCAAGAGCTAACTTGGCACTTGACAGCTAGCTCATTCACTCACCTGCAAACGAGGCTAGCTCTATCTCGTCCAATTGACTAATCGTTGCACAATGTATTTGTAACACGACTGGACAAGAGAGGGCTAGCCTTGTTCACAGATAAGTGAATCACGTAGCTTTCAAGTACCAGGTTAGCTCTCGCCGACTGTAAGTAATGTATTTTACCTTCCTTTTCTTTGCATATAACACATACTCCTGTACTCTTCCTCTTAAGCCTCCAAGATCATTGCCCCTGTTCTCATGCAAGTTAATGCTTGCCTTTTCTGTCTGCTACATGCGTCAACATGACCTTCTCTCCTCCAACACATTTAAAACAAGTGTACCATTAAAAGAAATTAAATCGTACTAGGTTTAGAACTTAATTACTTTTTTTCCTTTTAGTGAGAAAAAGTAAAATTATATATAGTAAAATTACCCTTTTGTATGTCCATTTTCTGTCTTGGGATAATATTCATTTACAATAGGTCCAAATTTTGAAAATATCTTGTTGATAACACCTTGCAGCTTTTCCACACGATCTGGACCAACTTGTGGCACACCATCTACCACAATTACTGATTCAACCCCATCTGTCTCACGAGGCTTCTGCTTCAGAAGATCGCCCAACAATTCTGGATCATAAAATATGCATTTCACTAAAATATATTCTCTCTCATTAACACACACTTATGTTACTAATAGCACAAAAGCAGCTAAGTATTTATTGTAATCAAAAGCACATAAACGCAATGCTAAATCACCTTCAGATGAACATTTACAAATAGTGGAGCATGTTTTACAAGCAAGACAATGTAAGTAAGGACGCAACAGATAGAAAGGGTGTGGTGACAGTGAAAGAGGGCAATAAAACGAAACTTCAAGCAAGACATTTAATGTTTTCTGTTATTAAAACACATTCTGTTTCTTCAAGAGCACCCATATACAGGTTCTTAATTTAAAACCTAACGGGCGCACAGCAATTCACCTGTGCATGATTGGTTGTGCCACAGCCAGCTTTGCTCCTACATAAACTCCACGCGTAAAGCATGTATAACACTCTTACCTTATAGAAGATGCTGAAAATGTCATCCACCCTCAGCTCAACAAGCATTATATCGGGAGGATTATGTTGGGCCTCTCTAATGACGGGATTGCGTGGCCACGACATCCATTGGCTACTTCCAGGTCAAACCTGGTTGTCATGACAACAGACTGCTGTGCCATTCCCCTACTATGTGCGTAGCGCACGCCGAGGAAACTGTTAGAATACCCATGTTACGTTAATTCAAGATTTGTGACTCCTCTGTACCCTGACCAAACCCCCTGCGATTTCTATCTCTGGGGTAAGCATAAACTGTACAAGACAGACCCCCACACCCTGGGTACAAGAACACAGACAGAATTGTATTGTTGTTACAAGAAATATGATTAGGGCTTATGCGTAGAAGTGGGCATGGACCAATCCAGAAAAAGGCAAAGAATTTAAAGCATCAGTAGGTTGGTGCAACCTGTTCATGAACAGAAAAGATCTGGTGATATGACAGAAAACAAAAATTGCACAAAAATTACAAGATCTTCATTATGAAGTCACCAGTTTATACAAGTTTTATTATACGTGTGAGGCAAAAATACAACTTTCCATTTTCACATATTGGAAATATGGATGAAACACAGATGAACCTTGACAAGACAAACAGAACTGTGGAAACAAAAAGTATAATAACTGTTCAAGTTAGAAGTACAGGCCATGAAAAGACCAGGTTTGCAGTAGTATTAACTTGCATGGCAGACGGAACAAAGTTAAAACCCATGGTTATTTTTCAAGAGGAAAAGTACTACTCCTAAAATAAAATTCGCTAAAAATTTTAGAACATTTTCATGAAGAGTGGATGGACAAGAATGGTATAAAATTGTGGATGGAAAATGTACAACAGAGGTGAACAGGTGATCTACCAAATCAACACTGTTGATGTGGGATTGTTTCATAGTCACATCAATGAGAACAGTAAAAATTACTTAGCAAATTACTTAAGGTTGCTGTTATACTGGAGTGGTTTAACTTCAATGCTACAACCATTAGGCATCTCTTTCAATAAACCATTCAAAGATTACATGGAGGAACAGTGGAATAATTGGATAAGTGGCAAAAGGTAATATGAAAGGTGGAGTTATGCAGGCTGCGTCACTTAGTGTAATTTTATTATCAAATTATGCAAAAATATGAAAGTGGAAACAGTGATCAAATCCTTTAAAAAGTGTGGGGTTTCTAATGCTATGGATGGCAATAAGAATGATTTGTTATGGGATACTGATGATGAAATGGAAGTTGCCTCGCCAGGTACAAATTGGGTACCATTCGACCTGAACAACAAAAGTGAGAATGTATTTGAGGAGCTGTTAGCCCTCGACGAATGTGAGGATTTTGCAGGATTTTAAGCACATTGGGAGCAATCTGTTTTATTTTACAATAGCTTTAATTTATATAACTTTCAATCTAATTCTTTGTAACTGTCCTTTAAGATGAACCCAAATTTTGGGAGCCATTTTTCATAATTGAACTATCATCTCTGCTGAAATACACAATAAGTAATTTATTGTAATGCTTTTCAAAGAATGACAATGAAGCTAAACATTATTTTCTGCAATTTACGTAACAGAAGAAAGAAAAAAAATTAAATTAAATTAGTCATTACATGTTTCTTATTAAAAAAACTTCTGTAACTATATGAAGTGCTAGGTAATATAATAAAATTGTCACCTTATGAAGTGCAATTAATCTGGAACAATTTCTAAAAAGGCAGTATACTCAAGTGGCAAAGTTGTAATGTCAAAAATTTCATAACTATGGCCTGTCAAGGAAACATGCCTCATTGTCACTGTTGCTTTCTATCCAATAAAAACCATGAACCTCTCAACTTATGATTCCAATAATAATCTATGGTTTTCCTGATTGATAATCAGCAATTCTTTTAAGCCTTCTCAGTTGCAAAACTCTATGACATATATCATTCCTCACCCTCATCAATGAATAAAACATACAATGAATATGGTCTCCTTCCCCCAGTAGAGAGATCAACCTCAATGAGGAGGGGAGGGAGTAAGAGGTGAAAAATATCACAGATCAATCTCTGGTTTGTCTTTTGATGATTGTAAACTCTGTAAACAGCACCTGCTGGCATGGTTGAAATTTGTCAAAACAATATAAGCTTATTACATTACACCAGCCTAGATGATATTTAAATTAATATACCATTTTGACTCTAAAGGCAGTGGCCCATGGTCCAACTTTTTTGACCAAACTTTCTGTATTCAATAGAATTGCACACAAAAGAAACAGTGTCTGTCACACTATGATTCATTTTGGTCCAATACAAATGACATTACACACAGCAAGCGTGAGAAATAAACATGACGGATACAAATATTAATTTAGCGATTGCTATTGTAAGTATAGGTTTGGGATATATTTCCGTGAGTCTCAGTAGGAAGAAAAGATGTATCAGAAGTAAAACATGTTGGTGGACACTGTCGTGAGAACAGGACACGGGCTGAGGTATATTGCGCTCTACTACAAAATGAATTCAGGTTAGAAGACCTGGAAAACTATCACTAATTGATGAAGATTTGTTTCTCAACCTTTTACATCGTGTCAAAGGCAAAATTACACACCAGACACAAATATGAGACAAACACGAAAGAGATAAGTAACAATTGTGATGGTTTTAATCTCAGTATGGATGTGCAGGAAATTTGAACTCATTTCATAACATAAAATTTAAACACACCATTGACTGGACTTATTATTTGTAAAATATAACTATGTAATAACCACCTCAGTAATATGTTAATGGTCACGAAAAATCTTCGATGAATCTTCCACAAAAATGTAAATGTTGGATTCAAATGACCACCACACGCCACAAGCCGTACATATACAACAGCTGACTACATATTGCCTGCACAGTCTGCCATATTGTTATGTTACAGACGCTGATTGGCCATTTTCAAATTGTTGGATGAAAAAATTAGATGCAACTCAATTGCACTGTATACAAACAGGTTGGATACAAAAAACAGGACAGAAACTGTATGAAACAAAATTGTATTGCAATGTCTCATGATGCACTTTTGTTGTACACAATGCTTTGGACCAAAAATTTGGACTGTGGGACATCGGTATTAAGTAATTTAACTTCACAGGGAAGAATTTTTATTTCCAGGGGAATTTTCCACCCCTGGGCCAATCCTTGAATTCAACTATTAATAAAACTGTGTTCATTATTGTCTGATTCTATAATATCTGCAGTATTAAAATATACTACTTTTTCATGTCCAAATTAACCTTTTCTTGCCACATTCCTAACAAAAGAAAATTAAAATGTATTCCTTTCATGTTCAAACTCTCTTTTCCTTGCCCCATTTCTGTAAGAAATTGAATTCTCAGGGTCCTGGGTTTTATTCCCGGCTGGAAGGCTGAACTCTTTCTTTAGCCATTATTTCTCAGCCTCCCTAGAGTCTTGAAGTATGAATGAGTGTGTCAATGTATGTGTAAATTTAATGTAATAAACAGTGACACAAGTCCAAAGATTAACACACCATAAACTAGTGCTGAGCAATTGCCCCAAGGTAAAAAGTCGTCAATATGAGCTTGGAGGTTAAAAGTGGCATATAAATGAAACTTTAAAAAAATGAACATGTATTTGTTTCACCTGCAAATGGTCCTTTCTCTGATTCCAACCCTTTATAATAAATAACTGATAAATGTGTGGATACTAGATATGATAACAGTCAAATGACAAATATATCACTTTAGTGACGCGCGCAGTTGTTTGTTCGTTTAAAATAAATTAACGTGCATTTGTTTCAGGTGCAAATGATCCTTTCTCTGTCCCAATCCTGTAACGTAAGTAAATAATAACCTACGGATGCTAACTGCTAAAACATATGGTGGACTAGTTTGGGGCAGTCAGGTGGTATGACAGCGGTGGAGTCACATGCTGTATTTAGATGCAGTGGTGGCGGAACCGAGTTCGGTCAGAGGGGAGGTCGTAAGCGAGGTTAACCCTGCGGGCACAGTAAGTGCATTATTACCCAATAAATTAATACTCGAGCACATATAAAACCCAATAATAAAATAGCTTTTAACTAACCCTACAAAAGTAAATTAGTTAATAGCTTCGTAAATACCAGAGTGCATGATTTGCTTATTCTTAGATGATGCCGACAATCCCATATGCTACAGCATGCACTACTTTGTATTTTTATATTCCTTAGGTTACCTTCATCTGAAATATTGTCAGTGTAGCCTTCAGGGTCGCTAAAACTAGGCTCCTCGTTACTATCACTCTTTTCCGATTTATTTCCTTCGCTATTTTGCGAAGATTTATCACCGTCTTTCTTCTTTGCCATCTTGGAAACCTCGGAAACCTCCTCGTGGTAGATTGAGTATTACCAACTTTGTGCCTTGATTCGGCCCAGAGAGTACCTATGTTTATACACTCTTTGCTTCCAACATAGCTTCAAAATGCTATGTACGAAACATGTGTAGAGGCAAGCCACTGAATGATTTATAGGGCGCATAGTCCTGCTTAAAAGAAAGAAAAAGGGAAAATATGCCAACAAATTACAAAAAGCTAGAATAGTTAACTTATAAATGTCACTTCACTCCGTGATAAGAGGATAGACAACATGCTAACCTCTAGCTCCCGAAGTCGCGGTTTAAACTCGGCAGAGAACAATGGATTAATTTCAGGCATAAAATCTGTAGCACGACTTTGTTCGGAAAGGAAGTAAAGTCGCGTATTTATGGCACGTAAAAGAACCTCAAGCCTAATAAAGAGGTTTCTGAGAAAAATTAGGTGGGCTTTCACGTCTAATATAGAATGGGACGCTGAGAGCTATAGCAATTAAGGATATGCATCTGTGAAAAAAGGCTTAAAATTTCCAAAAATGGATTTTTGTTTTATCAAATAGTATAAATCTTCTGCTTTATTTTTATATGCTTTTTATAGCCATACGACCATTTTAACTATGTCACGTGGCCGTCTAACTGATTGCCTGTAAGTGGCCATGTCCATTTAAATCAATACACTTCCATTATCCTTGCTATGACTTCAAACTTAGTTTTTCCATGCTTTTATTTTTAGCACCGTTTGCTCTTTAAAATGCTCCACACGATGCAATTTTCAGTACTTATGCATGAAATTTGGTGTACCTGCTTAGAAATAATATTAAAAAGAAATGATGAGATAATTTCTTTATAACGTGAATAACCGCTGAGTAATTAAATATTAAAGTTTACATTTTGAAATTTAAATGAAAAAAATAATGATTCTAAAATTTTAAATTTATTTTTATCCAAACTAATAACAAGATTAAGACATTATCTCATCAATTTGTTAACATTCTATTACAGAACATAACTGAAAATTATTATGTTTTTCAAATCAAAATTGCATCATGGGGGAACCATTTATACAAATACTAAAAAATGTAATAAAATATTAATATGTTAGAAACTAATCTGACAAAATGTATGAAATTTAGCACAGTTACTCCTCACTATACAGTGATTGTTGTGTTAAAATTTCAAATCAATCCAATCAAAGTTGTAGGTTTTCAAAATTTCACAGATGGGTATCTTTAGACTGTCCATAAATAAAAACTCAATTTCAATGTCCAATATATTGTGTAGGTTACAGAAAATATTTTACTATGGTGGCTCCTGGCTAGGAAGTTAGTTTAATTTACATATGCTTATGTAAATACCTATTTCTTTCTCTTCGATCCTTTATGGCTACATACTTATCGGCGATGTCTTCATAGAATGGCCTTTTTTATTAATTGTACTTAAGTTTTGTCTGAATTGCAACATACACCAAGGTCTCTCTTCAGAGTTGTGTTACTGAGGTATGCTTTTATATGAATGCTTCAGGCAAGAAAACTTAATTTCCACAAGGTTGTAGTAGGAGATATGGACGGAATGGGGAGAACAGGACAGGACTCCTGGCCCATGAAGTAGACATTTAGTGCAGTAGCGGCGACGACTGGCCAAATCGTGTCCGGTGCAAGCTACTGTGAGGTTCGGCAAGCCGCAGAAGTGGTAGTATGGCTGCTTGGAGCAGATGAGCGCGGTAGTGGCGGGGGCACGGAATATGTTACGTAGTGCGGCTTGCATCGATCCTGTACGACTGGCTTTGGAGAGCTAGGCCATTCGTGGAAGCTGCTGTAAATTCCACCTGATCTAGAAAGGTTACGCTCAGAGCTGTCATCAGTTCTCCGTTGGAGGCTATTCTAGAGACCCTGACAAGCAAGGTCCAGGGCAGCTGAGCAAACCTCGCCAGCATAAGTCGGTGGACACCACAGACCATGATGTAGTGACCCGGGCATAGGAGCGTTAGGGCTGTGACGCCGGAAGTGGGCGGAACGGTGCTGACTGCGGCTACAGCCAGAGAATTCAGTTGAGGCACAGTGATAATTACAGCTGCAGCCAGTGTGTTCAGGTGGGGTGGCAGAAGTCGACTTATAGAACACATAAATGACATACAGTCATCTAGTTTGACTACTGCAGTAGAATTAGAGACTGTGGAGAATGGTGCATGCGCCTGATGCACAGGGAGCATCTCAGGCAGTGGGGTCGAGTTTGAAGAGGTCTGGCATTTTTCTTCCTTCCTGTGGTGAGCAGAGATGCCTCTTTGACTAGTAGAGAGCATAGGAGTAAGAACACATAAGAAATACACAGAGTTTATATCACAATACTAGAATATACATAAATATCCTAAATGGAAAGAAGAAAATGGTGAAACTAATCAAGTAGTCTGGTTTATTATTTCGCTGTCATGCAGACATTGTGTGAATAATTTCTAATGTCTTTTTATTTCAATTTGAATGAATTTAGTCATAATTTAATGTTAACCTGATGTTTACAAATCTCTCTTAGGAATTAAACTTTGCATGACATTTTAACATTAAATTGTGACAAAATTCGAATTGAGGTAGAAACACATTACAGCATTGTTCACACAAAGTTTGTGCCACAGTTAGTGAAATAATAAACCATTTACATCCATTTGTCAAAAAGCAAGATGGCTCCAAATATTTGCTACTAATTTTTTTATTTTATTTAATTTTTTTTTTTCAGCAGGATAGTTCTTTATTGGCAATAATTTAATTGAACATATTCGTTACACTCATACAGAATGCCTGGTTAACATACAGAATGGCCGAAGCAGTACCTTCCAGCCTGTATATACGAGGTGCATCCAGAAAGTAAGTCCCGATCGCATCCAGAGATGGCATCACCAGACGGATAGGAATGTGCGTGTGCAGCAGAAGAGAGGAAGTATATGGTAACATTGCAGTAAAGTTTCGGCTTTGTGACGGCAGTAGTTACTGCTCTGTGCTAGGAGAAAATGGCTTCTCAAATATTGTCTCCCGCCAAATGCGAGGTTCGTGCAGTCATCCGATTTTTGCATGCTCAAAAGCAACCTCCAGCAGAAATCCATCATCAGTTGTGTCACGTTAATGGACAGGGCCATTATGTGTGACAGTATGGTAAGACAATGGTGCAGGCAATTCACGGAAGGAAGAACCAAGATTCAGAACGAAGACCGTAATGGCTGAGTGTCCCTGGTGACGCCAGAGGCATTACGCTTGTGCATGGCAATGCAAGACCCCATACAGCCAACGCCATGAGCGTCGGCAGACATTTTTCCAGGGGGGGCCAAATGTTTGAAATTTGCAAACAGATAATATTAATTCTTAATTTAATGTCACAATTTATAATATTTGTTGCATATAACCATATTAATTCGTGCTAAATAAAAATTGATCTTTTAAAATAGTAGTTTAATAGTCAGTAATTGATTGCACATTAAGTTGACCAACTTCCAGGGGAGGGCCGTGGCCCCCCCCCCCCTTGCCCCCTCCCCCTTCGCGACGCCCATGGCCAACGTCACATGAAATGTGTTGAATAAGTTTGGGTGGGAGGTCTTCGAACATCCACCCTACAGATCCGATCTTGCTCCAAGTGACTTTCATCTCTTCCGTCTCATGAAGCGTTTTCTGGCAGGAAAACGTTTTCACAGTAACGCTGAGGTGCAGAATGAAGTGACTTCATGGCTGCGGACATTGGCGGCAGAATCCTATGAGTTGGGCATACAATTAATGGTGTACCGCTTCAATAAATGCCTCAACAATGGTGGTGACTATGTTGAAATGTAGCCAGTGAGTCTATGTAATTATTCCAATAGATATTTCTTACTTAGTGATGTTCTTGTTCTCTTTATTGGTCATCGGGACTTACTTTCTGGATGCACCTCGTATAAATGAGTTTTCTTTATTCATCCTTAATGAGAATGAGATAATGAGAACTTGGTTGAGCATTGGCGGCGCCGTGGCCGAGCGGTTAGCGCGCTCGCCTGCCACCTAGGCGGCCCGGGTTCGATCCCAGGGACCCGCATGTGGTATTCGTGGTGGACGAAGCGGCGTTAGGGCGGGTTTTCTCCGGGTGCTCCGGTTTCCCCCGCCATCTCATTCCACCGGTGCTCCATCTTCATTCCATGTGTCATCAGTGTCACCGCCTGTGGTGCCGTAGTAGTAAATGCGGGCGTTAAACACAACAACAACGCTGAGTAATTTTATAACTGGCAATGTAAATTTTACAATTTTTTTATTCGCAAGTGACCAAGTGATCAGAGGCTGGAGTGAAAATTATGTGCAGATAGTAATTAATAAATTAACTGGTATAACTAAAAAGTAAAATATGAAAATATCAATTAAAAAGACAAAATAGTGGTATTTTTAAGATCCCAGCTAATTAGAGGAAAAATTGAAATAGGTGATTAAAAAAAAGTACAAATAAATACAATCACTGAAGACAAGCTGTACAGAGCAGTGTATATTTTACAGAAGTTATGTGACAACTATAATTTTAAAATTTTGACAAATAAAAAAGAAAAAAAAAAGCATTTGCGTTCCAAGGTAAATATACTGTTAGAACCAAAATTGTAATTAATGTTGTTGTATTAGAGCAACTCACGCGTTTTAAATATTTAGGTTAATAAATCTGAAAATGATTTTAAAAATAAAATATCTATGTTCCAACAAATATGTGGTACAATAAACAGAAGCCTTAAAACAAAACCCAGGAAAGAAACATGAATGAAGTTTTATAAAGTAATGGTCATGCCTGCTTTTGTTTATGGATCCAAAACATGGACCATAACAAAAGCTGACACAAACAAGATACAGGCTGCCAAAATGAGATTCTTAAGAACATTAAAAGGATACGTACTTTTAATAAAATTCCAAATGAAAAAATAAGGAAAGAACTAGAAATAAATCCTTTGGCAGGCAAAATTATCAATTACAGGAATGAAAAGAAAGGGCATGTTAATAGAATGCCAAGAGAAAGGATCCCAAGGAAAGTGTTAAACTATAGACCTATTGGAAAAAGACATCTGGGAAGACCGAGAAAATGATGGTCAGACATGTTTTGAAGCCGAGTATTTTAGGGAAAACAAAGGAAGTCCAAAACAGATGGAAAGAACGTGTAGGATGTGTGCCAGACTCAAGAATTACAAAAAGTAAGTAACTATATGTAACTCTATTTCACAAGGAACAACCTCAATAGTATGATGAAACAAACACAGAATACATAAACAAAACATTAACATCTAATTGTTTACAGTTAATCACAGCTTTACTCTTCAAAGTAAATAATGGAATGCACACCCATTGCAATTAACACAAAGAGTGCATCACCTATTCTGCCATAGTCTCACAAAGACATCAGCCATTTCTCTGGATTAAACATTTGTCGGTCTAATTTTGAGTAGTAAAGCTGTAATTAAGTGTAAACAATGAGATGCTTGCATTTGTTTGTGTTCTGTGTTTGATGGATTAAGATTGTGTGCCTTGCTAAGATAAATGCAATCCTAATTTGCATTGTTGATTTTGCTGTAAATACTTAAACTGGATGGGAGACAGTAATGACATTAACTCGTCTGGCGCTTAAATGAAGCATCGCAGCAAAAAACTTTGCTTAACAAAAAGTGTTTGAAATAATGTTATCTATCAGCTCTCAAAGTTTGTTGGTCTAATTTTTGGACATTCTGTATATCGTTACCAGAAGCACTCTCGACAGATAACCAGAATCTTCTGAAGGTTTCCATTCTCTGGGTTTCTGGTGCAACTAAAGGTGCTGTTCTTCAAGAGATTTTGTGATGTACAGTGGGATCTGCTACTGTGAGAAATAACAGATATCTTGTATTCAATTCTATAGTGAGTGAGTCACTCAAAGAAGAGGCATGTATTTCATTACATGGCTTCATATGAAGATTGAGGGAGAAAATTAAAATAGATCACTTAGCAACAATAACTTAATGAATTTTTTCATTTCTTTTTGGAATATTACCAAATGTAGTTTACCCTATTGACACAGTAAACAAGTTATTCAAATAAACTATTGCATCATTTGGAGACATTAAAACTGAACTAGCGACTTTTGCTTATACCTTTCATTTCTTTTTTGATAGAGTTACTAAACTTCTCAACATTCATTATGTTTTTCAATTCAATAACTTTTGAAATAGGCAAATGAGAGTAGGGATATTTCAACCTTTCCCATTCCAAATATAAAACTGTTATAATCGAATATAAAGTGCTGCTTGATATCTTAGATACTTAAACGAGCAATTCTTGTGTGTATATATATTCTGCACTCTTGGAAACAGCTCTAATGATTTCGATCAAATTTTGTATTCAGGTAGGGTTTTGCTTTTTAAGTTTATCTATGTAGGTGTCATACCTGAAAAAGCACAATTTTACATAAATAATAACATTTTTTATTCCCACTTCTACAGAGCAATTGAAACTTATTTTGGCTTTTTCTTCTCTTCTAATGGACCGATTTCAACAAACAAAGTAGCGTTTTGAAGTCCTCTTCCAGGACTATCAAAATACAGTAAGAAAGTTGACTTAGCTATCTTAATCTATTTCATAAGTCACAACTACTCTAAACATTAGTTTGGGCATAATTTCAACAAACAAGCCAGGATATTAAAGGTCTCGTCAAGAGCTGAAAGTAAGAAAGTTGACCTAGCTATATTAGTTTGTGTTACAGCTTGTCCTGTCTATATGTTTAAAATAGAAATACAATGTATTACATTTTACGGCTGAATGATGGTGTTTATGAAATATTTATATGTATCTCTATATCTCTTGTATCCAGAAATGACTTAACAATTGTGACAAAGATTTTTATTTTGTTAACATTTTGCTTTTGCTTTTCAAGTTTATCTAAATAAGTATCTTCTCCCAAAATATAAGATTTCACAAAAAGGAGGGGAAAATGCTGAGAGACAGAGAGAGTCTCTGAATTAAGAAAAGAAACGAAGTGGAGTGAACATGTGGCGAGGATGGAAGGAACAAGACGGAACTACAGGAGAACCATGTGGGGCTTTGGCCATAATTTCTCTGCTAATGGGCCAATTTCAACAAACAGGCCAGGATATTAAAGGTCCCATCAAGAGCTTTCAGAAAACCTAAAGAAAGATGACTTAACTATTGACATAGGAGAATAATTTTTACAAGTATTACATAAGCCCTAACATTTGATATCAAAATTTTACCAGAGATACACATTTTGAGAGAGTGAAGCTCAGTCACCCAGGTACTTTTATTAAATTATAAAAATGTTTTTCCATTTCCAACAGCCAAATCACCACAGTGAAACTCCTTTGAAAATTATGTGTAGGACATTCTTCACAGACAGTTGAACCAATCTGTCATCGATTTAACAAAGAAACGAACTTATCGGCATGATTTTCATCAAAGTAAGAATGAAATGTCTTCAATTTTTATGGACATAGGGAAATAATTGTTACAAGTATTGCATAAGCCCTAACATTTGATATAAAAATTTTACCAGAAATACGCATTTTGAGAGTCTCTGAATTAAGAAAAGAAACGACGTAGGGTGGGCATGTGGTGAGGAACAAGACAGGACAACCATGTGGGATCCACGAACAGGAAGGAGACACGTGGGAGGGCAGAGAACCAGATGGGCAGACCTACTCACACAACATGCGGGGAAGCAATGGACAAGACAGGCAAGGAACAGGGATCAGTGGAAAGAACTAGGAAGACAACTAAAGACAGCAGTGCAAAACGAGACCAAGTGTAACAAAACCAGTGACGTGTCAGTGTACAAATTGAAGTGGAGGAAGCGAAGTGCCAAGGAACAAATGTGCTCTGCAGGAGCAGCTCCTCTAATGAGTGTACTAGAGCTGCCCTGCCAATGGCAGGAGGCCTTAGCCCTTATGGGAGGTAATAGACTCAATTCCATTCAATTTGCATAAAAATGTTACTCCAAAAACGGCATAAGTAGCACTTTTTACTTTCTCTACTGGTAAGTAGGGGAAGTATTGCATTCCACCCAAAAATTCGATGTCGAGATTTCACCGGAAATATATGTTTTGAGGCCCCCTGAATCAAAAAAAAGCATTTTTAGAAAAAGGTCCGTGTGTGTGTCTGTGTGTCAGTCTGTCAGTCTGTGGACAGCAGAACTCAAAAACGAAAAGTCGGTTACAAACCAAAGTTGGTATTTAAGTTTAATGTCTTTCAAGGATGCTTCACAAAGATTTTGAAGAAAATAGTTCCACGCTAAACTACCCTTTAGATGGAAAATTTTTCGAAAATTTTGATTTTCTTGAAAATGGCTCTAAAAATTTTGATTAAAATGTCATGTGTTTGAGATATTTTGATGACAAATGAACTGTAAATCTTGAATTTTCTGGCTATAGCCCCTGTAGTCGTATTTACACTGGATGACTTTTGCATAACTGGTAAACCGTTAGAGATAGACCAAATTATACTATACAAAACATGTACATCTTGCTAAAATACACAATTTGTCTCAATACATTTTCTTGTAGTGTGAACCATTTCGGAGATATTCCTTGTTATATGTGTGAGTTTTGGAAAACTTAGAACTTTCGTGAAATGGATCATCGTTGTTTATTTTTTTCATATGTCAAGTGTGTAAAGACAACAGAATCTCAAACATTTGACTATCGCACAAAGCCTACTATATTCTAACATTCCCTTTGCACCTACAAGGAAATAAGCAATAAGATAATTTGTACAAATGTTTGTCTCAGCTAACAAGAAAGAAGATATAGGAATAAGAGTTTGTAAGAATGGTTAGTACAAGAGTAGAGAAAGTCATGTGAGTGCAACACATCAGATTTTTCATTTTGTATCACATAGTTTGTATGTATATTCACAAATAAACCAGGAACTGTTCAATTGCTAAATAGTCACATAATGATTTGTAACACTTTTGTTTGCAATTAATATGATGATAACAATAAACAATAATTTTGATAGAAAATGTGAGGTTACAACTTGCAAGAACAATGTATTTAAAATACCTATATACAGTTTTAAAACTTATTCTTTTAGCTGAATATCATTTACATGGGGAAGTAAATTAATAACATTATAATGCTCAAGGATTTGCTCTCTTTTCATTAAAATGTCCTTTTATTAGCTATATTTTGTAACAGACATCTAGATGATGCTTGGGAATAATGGTTGAAATGAGAAGAAAGTGTTGGAACCTACTGGATATTATTTTATGGTAAACTGATTAATAATTACTTACCTCTGTCCAGGTAGGTGCAAAGTTGTTTGCAGAAAAATGAATGATGTAAGATGATAATTCTTCAGAACTGATGAAGGAGATTTTATAGTGAACAGAAGCTTGAAGATGATATCTTAAAATTTAGTATATGACTGAGCATCTGTTCCATTTCAGAAAAAGTTTATTTATTTCATTGGATCTTCTCTGACAGCATTTCACATTTGTTTTCTTCAAAGTTTAGTAATTTCTGGTCTGACTTGGGCATTAAAATATTTTACCATAACATTATATTATTCTAATCTTTACTATGCCAAGAGAGCTTTGATACCTCATTACAGCTTCAAAATTAGTTTACCTCTTCTAACAATATGTACTGAGGCTCAAAAATGAACACTTCATATTTTGCTTTTCAATCAAATTCTCCCTTGTCCAATCTATCAGATTTAAACCACATGCTGTCTGAGAATAAGCCTGCCATTCAGGGTTGCCAACTCGTACGATAATTATGGGGGTGTACGATAATCTGAATGTATGATAGTTCGATATTGGTGAAATATCATTTTCACTGGTTTGTCACACCAGCGAAATGAAACTAATTACAAAAGCGGCAGCACTTTGCCATCATGGCCTGTCTCCACCCATCTAAGCAACCGTTTCCAGCCCTACTAAGCCTCCTACCCTTTGTCCTCTTATTGCCAATGTGTCCAGATCTGGTAATCTCAATGAAGAAGGCACTGTTCAGAAAATGTGTTCAATGGAGAAAACTCGGAATAAGTGAAATTCCGTGTGAAATAAAGAACATGACTGAACCTGACAGTTTCTGGGGTGCTGTTAAACACATGTCAGCTTGGTGGAAATACTGATTTCAAAGAACTGACACAGTTTGCATTATCAGGGATTTTGTTGCCCCACAGAAGCCCTTCTTGTGAATGAGTTTTTTCTAAAGTGGATTTAATAAAAACCAAAGTTAGAAATAGATTGGCACTAGATGCGGTAAATGGACTTATTTGGTCGTCTCAGCTTATGAAAAATGTGGTGGGTCCGAAAATCTGCAAGTCACCGAGAAAATGTTAAGGTTTATCTCAACAACAAATTTGTACAATGCTACAACAATTGGGGAAGATGATGAACTTTCAGATGAATAGTGCGAGAAACCTTACTAAAGTTGTTATACTGGTTTAGGTCACCAATCTTGTAAGTGGAAATCATAAACATCAATACTATTACATTTTCATAAGTGTTATACTGATATTTCTATTATTGTACGATAATTTTACTTTTAAATGTTGGCAACTCTGCTGCCATTTGTCACATAAAAACTGGGACTGTCCCCTTTCTTTACGTGTGTCCCGCGTACTGAGAAGTTTTGTTGGGATGCGAATAGGTCCCATATTTTCTTGGCACCATCTCCCTAAATTAAAAACGTAACTACATATTGCTGCCCTGTTCTCCTGTTGTGAGAAATGCTGAGTCAGTGCTTATCTCACTTATTGTCAATGTTTAGCGTGCTCTGAATAGTGAAAACAGAGGATGTTTACCTAGTCTAGTGTTGGAAGTTATGTGTTGAGTTGCTATTTGCATCAACTTAAGCTATTATGATGCACCTTCTCTTCCAACTTAAATGAAAAATATCCTTTCTTCGAAGAGACAAAACTTAATTATGAAGTTTGCTGTAAAATTTGCAATGCAATATTTTTGATTGCACATGGTAGAAACTCAGACATTGTTTAGTATGAGAAATCAAACACAAACTGGCTTCTACTGTTGCTGTTGCAACAGCCTCAAAAATCAGTGACTTCTTCACAAAAAAAAAGTAAGTTTGTTTCACACATCCTAAGAAATTCTGCTTATGTTGTTTCTATTAAATATGTATTTAGAACTGTAAACAAATACCAGCATAAACACACCAACTTTCATTTTTAAATTTAAAAATCATAAAAATGAAAAACAGAATAACCTTTGGGATCTACAGAAAACCAACATACACATATAATTATATCAAATGCAATAGCTTCAACCCGAGACAGCACAAACAAGCAGATTTCAATAGTTTAATTTACAGACTAGAGAACATACTACTTTCAACATAGGAATACCACACAGAACTCAAAGAAATCATTAGAATTCCAGAAATTAATGGCTTCCGGAAATCTTGGATAAAGAAAAAAGTGAATATAGCAAAAAAGAAAAAAACTAATAAAAGAAACAACCACTCTAAGCAAACTTCGGCAAGTTTAGAGGAGTAGTGCAGTAGGTCTAAAGGCTGTAGATTTTAAATTGCTGCACACATGTTATGTTTAATAGCACTCAAATAAAACATAACCAATATCCATGAGGTATCAAAAGCAAGGGTGTTCATGTGCTCTTGCACAGCTGTCCCATTGATCATGTTTCATTAAGCTGATCATAATTTTTATACAGGCAACTTATTGAAACATATCTGTATTTGAAGCTTCTGTATTAAAAGTTTTACGAGTAATGAACAAACGTAATACAGTTGAAATGTTCAGAGTTTTTATTATTATACAATACTGTTTTTATGTAATGTAAATGCATCACAAGCAAAAAATTAACATTTATTCACTGTTTTACAACTGGCTTCAGAATAACATCTTTGAACATCATGACGCTGGCTCCTTTTCTTTTCTATATTTTGCAAATGGAAAAATTTCATCTTTATGTTCATAAATATACTGTGCTAACTGGGGAATGCTGCCATACGTGTCAGCTCGAGAACCTTTACACATGCTTAGCTGCAGTTTGTCTAGATGTGGATCACACTCCACCACATGAAACACATGCACAAGATGCGGATCAGCTGCACGAAACACAGACACATTTGCTGCTACACTGACAAACTTGTCAAAAAGATCAACATCTTCCTTCCCCCATCCTCTTATGCCAGTGTCAAAACCTCCTATTTTTTGTAAATCACTTTTATACACACTTACGATGCCATATCCATATTGTCTCCAATAGCCTCTAGTACTTTCCACTGCAAAATGATCTGGCAGAACTGTTACACCATCGTATACAAAGTTAGGATCAAATTCACTGAACACTATTGGAAAATAAACCTGTTTTCCTTGTATTGTGTTTGTCCGTATCCTTTCCAGACTTTTGGATGTGAAAATTATGTCCACATCAATGAAAAGAAGTAAACTGTCACTATCACTAAAATGATCAGCACCTAATTGTAGTGCTGAAGCTCGGGCAAAATAACCTCTGGAGTATATTGTATGTATTTTCGCAAGTGGATATTTCTGGTGAAGGAGTTCTAACAAACTTAATGATTGATTATAGCTCTGAGTTTCTTTCTCACAATGGTACACAACTACAGTAAGGGTAGTTTTTTGATCATCTTGAAGGCACAAATCTTCATAAACTGATATAAAACGTCTGAAAGCATCATACCTACAGGCTAAGGGCAGGATAAAATTAATAACTTTATTACGGACATTGTCATCAAATTCTTTGGTATCAGATGCACCCAGGACTCCTGGAAACACTTCTCCTATCCTGAGTAACCCACTTTCCAAAACGTCTCTAATGGATGCTAGTTGATTTTGAGGCCCAGATTGATCTTCTTGAGTCATTCCTTCTTCATCTTCACTATGCAAAGGAGGAACTATTTCTTGCCCATCCTGTGTTTCTC
Organism: Tenodera sinensis; assembly: GCA_030765045.1. NCBI lineage: Eukaryota > Metazoa > Arthropoda > Insecta > Mantodea > Mantidae > Tenodera > Tenodera sinensis. The sequence goes on from CM060963.1 coordinate 194,201,164, forward strand.
GAATCTCCAACCCTGCAACAATGTTATTACAGTAAATAAGATTTGCAGACAATATAGTGTTGTTTGCAAAATCTGCCACAGAGCTACTGGAAATGGATTAGATACGAAGCTAAAAAATGTCAAAATTAGAGTAGAACAAAAATACCAACATAATATTCAAAAGGAAATTTCCAATAAAAATTATTTTAACATAAAAGAAATAGTACAAAAAATAACAAATTTCCCAAGGAAAGAAGCAGTTGCTCACTGGACATGACTGTTTGGCGGAACATCTGCATAGGTTTGGATTTACGAGTGACAATACATGTAAGATCTGCAATGCTGACAAGATTTTAAATGGAGAACACCTACTGGAATGCCCAGAATTGAGGAAAGCTCTACCAGATGGGAAGATACATAATTTATATTGGCTGGCTAGGGAAAAATTGTTGTTAGCTAGTGCTGGATTTCTGACAATGAAGTCATTAATCCTCTTGCTCTCCAATATTTTTCACAATGATATTGAAGAGAGCAATAGCAGTAATAGTAACTGTTTTTAGAGAGCACCATATTTTTATGTTTTGGCAGTCACATCGCTCTCTCACAACCCCCAGAATGTCTGGAGGACCACACCTGTCGTTGGTTTACGGGTCTCACCGACCTGACCGGGAGAATTATCAAAATTCACCGACCATATCCTCTGATTACCAATCAGAGGACGTATTACATGCCATGACAAGTCAGCATGTTGGGGTTAAGATTTTATAGAGAAATTAGAGAAATGGAGAGGTTGGAAAAATAAAGACTCCCTGGCTAGGGATAAATTGATGGATTAAAATCCTGCACATTAGATCAACAACAACACTACAGGAAATGGTAGTAGAACCGAGCTCTAAAAGCACATTAACTGAACTAAAAATGAACCCCACAAAAACCAAAGCAATGGCAAACAACATAGAGACACCAATAATAATAGATGGCACACAAATTCAATACTGCAGCGAATACATATATTTGGGTCAAGTAGTCAGCTAACAGAAAAAGGGGACAAAGAAATTCGAAGAAGAATATGTCAAGAATGGGAAAAATTCGAGGAATTCAAATTCCCACTCCTAGACGAAGATATTAACATTCAATTAAGGTTGGAAACCTTATGAATCTGTATCATACCAGCGCTAGCCAAACCTGGACGCTGACAAAACAACAAGAACAGAAGATACAAATATCTTCTTTTCTCCTTTACCTGATTACCCTCCCTTATGTAGGATTTACAACCCCTAGGACTTACAAGCCAGTGCCTATGGTCAGATGGCTGTTGGGGAGCAGAGGAAGCTATGGACCAGACAGTATGAAGACCTGGAAGCGGGTGGACAGCCAAGCACCAGGTATGAGAGTTAGGAAGAGGATGATATGAAATGCAGGTGAAATCGATGATTGGAAAGGTGATAATGGAGCAATTGGTGAAATGAGTGGCGGGGGAAACCAGAGAACCTGCGACCTTGTGGTCTCCTGCAATTCCCTCACTTCATCCCTTTGTTCTGGGTGGGGGTGTTAGCCACAGTAGATCTTCATAGGTTGTCGCACGCCACTCTCTCCTTCTTTAACTATCTGCTACCATTACTTGACTTGACACTTGCTAAGCCTAGCCCCATGCTTTTTCTGCTACCCCACTTGACTTGACTTAGCGAGAGTGAGTGGACATCTATTTGCGGAATCGTGTTGGGAATGGATCGGTGGGGTATATTGTGGTTACATATAATACCAAATGCCTTTTCCTTGAATATATTTTGAAAACATAAATAAATACAAGACTTAACACTGACATATACATAAGAACCTTCAAAGTATGGTGAATGATGAAATATATTATGAAAATGTAGTAAAATAAACAGTTACATAAAATAGACATAAATGTAAACTATTCTTTGCATTAAGTAATAATCCCTTCCTGACTATTTGACTTCCTGAGCAACACTGGTAGAATGGGCCTGACTCACCAATATAACTTGGCACCCAAAAGTCATCCCATTTAACTACACACTCAGTTGATTGTGTTAGTCGGGATTATAACTATTGCCGTTTAGGCTACATTAACCGTGATACAAAAGATCACCTACCCTTCTTTAGCATAAAAGCCCTAAAACACTGAACACATACATCTAAATGAAATACAGAACTGTTTGTCTCACCCAAATGTCTGGTGTGCTTTGGAAGAAGTCCTTCTCCAATTATGTTGAAATGAACATGCACATGGACTGTGGCACATTCCTGCATATCAGCCATGAAGAATAAACGCGTCGTTCCTGCTTAATTCCGCGTATGCCCAGTGTATGCCTGAATTAGCATACATCTCGAAGAAATGATGGTGAATGCCGACATTGCTTCTCTACGGAGAAAAGTTGCTCACTTGCTTGCCCCCTTTGACAAGCAAGAGCCTGAAGCATGACCCTGTTGACTTCGATGCGTGCTGACGTCACTGTTGGTGAACCGCTTGGCTCGATGAAGAAGAGCTTGCCGAGTAATGTTAATAGAATTGAAAATTGCTAAGCCTATCGGCTCATTACAGACGAACATGTAGGAAAGTAAGTAAGATACTAATGCTGAGCGCCTCGGCTCGATGAAGATCAAACCATAGTGTGTAAGGCTCATACAATACGCTTGGTCGAAGCTGACTATACTTTGGCTGACGAAGACAACTGATGGCAGCGCCTAATGGAGCTCGACTACTCTACGAAGACTGAAGGCAGCGCTGAAGTAACTACGAAGACTGAAGGTAGCGCTGAAGTAACCACGAAGACTGAAGGCAGCGCGCTTAGCGCTGAAGTGAACCTCACGACTGGTCGGGCAGCCGATCTTTATACTGAGTGCGGGGCATAGCGGAGCGAGAGGGGTTGCGCTTACCAACCTGACGGCTGTACACCTCTCTAAGGGAAGGCCAGTCGATATCTCGAAGTGACGACCTTCCATGACGTCACAAGGTTACAGTGCATGAGGTGTCTTCCTCTATGTCTGCTACCTCTGCCCTAATCATACTGCTAGACAGAATAAGTAAAGTAATCCATTTCACTTATTTAAGAATAAGAAAAGTCACAAAATCCTTTGCAACTAAAGGCAAGGGTTAGCTCAGTTTTACACACAGGGTGAGCTATTCCCTGTGTGCCTATCTCAAACTTCCAGTCTTCGCTTTACACAACATTTTCAATTCTAACATGTTAGTGTTTGTTCTAAAATTAAAATTGTAATTTTCCACTCTTTCCTGTTTCTTGCTAGTCATGTCCAATCACTTCCGTGAAGTTCTGTGCCCATCTCCTTCTTGATCTTCCCCTACCTCTTTTCCCACTTCTTGGGTCCCACATAGGCCCGTCTGTCTGCAGGTAGTCTGGCCACATGTCCTCAGTTGCCATCAAAACAACTGTCCAATATTAATGTAGCCTAGTAGCTGAAACTAAAGTGCAATCATCCTATTCATTAAAAAACTTATTTGACAAAGCTTCACTGTTTTAAACACTTCCATAAGCCTAGACCGCACCATGGCAGAGTGCTTAGACCACTAGACTCTCACCAAAGCGACCCAGGTTCAATCCCAGGCATTCGCTTGTGGGATATGTGGTAGACACACCAATGCAGGAGCGGGTTTTCTCCGGGTTCTCCAGTTTTCCCCACCATCATTCCACCAATTGCTCCATCCTCCTTTCCTCTCCCTCCATTTTACTTCATACTCATTTTGTTCATCCTTTCATCCGTTTGGTCTCTTTCAGGGTCGAAAGTGTCAGCAGGCATTCAGGTGCAGCATGGTGGGATGTAATGCTCTGAGTGACTCCGTCCCCTGTCACGGTGGTCATGCTCTGTATTGCGTACACACTGGTGGCGCTCTGTGCAAACCGGTGGACAGGTGTACTGGCTGGTGTCAGGGAGTTTCTAAGTGGGAAAATGCAGGGACCCTGCCCTCTGCTGTACCTGCTCTCCTGTGGTCTGGCTGCCCTCTTTCTCCTTTCACCTCACCCCTCCCTCCCGGGAGCGCCCTTCAGGGCATAGGCACAAAAGATCTCTGAGGTCAAAATGTCGAAGTCCCCCTCTGCATCTGTCCTTCTACCTTCTACCTTTTTCCATAAACCATATAAAGAAACCAGGTTGTGCCATACTTTTTCCTCTGCTGCAACTTTATCATTTTGGACAGTAGGGTTTAGAATTGTGGTTTTTATTTTAGGTAACCCTCCAGTGTGACCATAGAGGGTTAAGAAATGCCCTTCACATTTCATATAAATTTGCAGATCTTGCAGTTAATCAATGTTTTTCATTTTAAAGAAAATCAAGTTTACTATCTGCTAGCAGACAGAAAACTGCAACAATGACATCTATAAAAGTTAGTACCTGTAAACTGCTGCTGTACATAAACATGTCTTCTTACTGGAACTGTCATTTTTCGTCCCCGATATTTCTTGTAGACTAGCAATAAATCAAGAATGTAGTCTGCCCCAAATATGGGGTTAACTCTGTGGTAACCATACAGTATCTCCCGGTATTCAATTACTCGACCACGCTGCTTGGAATACATATTAATCATGTCCATAACCTGAAACACACCATCATGGACCATTTTAATTGTACTGCAGTTCACATTATGGCTAAAAATCCTGAAGTTATGTAGGTATTTTTCTTAGAGGCTGAAAGAGAGCTGAAATAAATTAATTTTCCTACAAACATTATGATATAATCATGAATTATAAAAGAATACAGGGTAAATGTTTTAAACTGCCTCTCATGAAATAAACTGCTACACATGGGCGTCGCAAAGGGGGGGCCGCGGTCCCCCCTCCCCTTGGGAAACAACAAATGGAATGTGCAATCAATTACTGTCAGATTATTGCTTTAATTTTGAGGTAAAGTACACTTTTTATTTAGCATAAATTAACATACTTATCCGTCACAAATAATATAACTCAATTTTTACAGTTTCTAGCTCTAGAATAATGAATTAATTGCAAACTTCCAACATGCAGCCCCTCCCTGAAAAAAAGTCTGCCAATGTTCATGCTGCTAAATGGGTTATTCAGAAAGTTCTCAGTCTGAGAAATGTAACAAAAGATTTGTAACTGCATTTACACCTGCGGCAGTAGTTTATTAGGCAGATAGCGATGGATTCCTAACTTCAGGGTCGTATGAACTGGGTAGCAGATAAAGATGGCAACAGCTAACATTCTTTTAATTAAAATTCAGATTTTGCCAAATTAACTTTATTTCAAAGAAGATAATATATACATTCACAAGTTATTTCACTTTTTAAATATTTACTTGTAGAAAATATCTGAAACTATTCAGGCTATTGCTGTTTTTAGTGTTTTCTTTTGTAACTTTTCCATATGCTGTGCTCAAAATGATGTCACTTTATCAATATGCATCGGTAATTTCTTTTACAAATGACTATTTATACCTATGAATATCAATTTTAGGTGTTTTGAAGTTTTAGGTGGAATAATAATAATAATTAATAATAATAATTAATAATAATAATTAATAATAGTAATACTAATACTAATAACAATAATAATAATAATAATAATAATAATAATAATAATAATAATAATAATAATAATAATAATAATAATAATAATAATAATAATAATAATAATAATAATAATAATAATAATAATAATAATAATAATAATAATAATAATAATAATAATAATAATAATAATAATAATAATAATAATAATAATAATAATAATAATAATAATAATAATAATAATAATAATAATAATAATAATAATAATAACAATAAGAATAACAATAAGAATAATAAATAATTTACTTATCACAAACATTTACAAAGTGAGCAAGAGCTCAGTAAACAGGTGACATGTCAATGAAATACAATGAGAAATATTATATACAGTTGTCAGGTACAATATTTAGGGCAAAATGCCCTTACAAAACTCAATGAATACAATTATTTAACTTTTTATAGACTACCCTCCATATATTCAATTACCGAGTAGTGTGACTTTTTTACAAACATGTTTTTTATGGTTTTACTAAATGATTTTATATATTTTATTTGTCTTATTTTAGTGGGTAATTCATTATACATATTTATTCCTGCATAAAGTGGGCTTTTTTCAATTAGTATTAGTCTATGTTCTAGTGGTTTTAAATTATCTTTGGTTCTGGTTTGATAGCCATGTTGATTTTGAGTACTATATTGAGTATCGAAATTTATGTGTATATATTTGCAGAGTTCCCGTATATATTGAGTTGGTAAAGTTAATACTTCCAGGTTTTTAAACAGTGGTCTACAAGATTCTTTTGGACCTGTATGTGTTATTATACAGATTATTTTCATGTATGCATACAATAATAACAAAACATTTAAAAAAATACAGTTATTCTATCTACAAAAAAATCTGATGTGTTGCACTCATAACTTTCTCTGCTCTTGTACTAACCATTCTAACAAACTCTTATTCCTATATTTCCATGTTAAGATTCGTACAAATTATCTTATTGCTTATGTCCTTGTAGGTGCAAGGGAGATATTAGAATACAGTAGGCTTTGTGCGACAGTCAAATCTTTTTGACCTTTGAGATTCCGTTCTCTTTGCATGATTAACATATAAAAAATGAACAACGTTGTTGCATTTCGCTAAAGTTCTAAGTTTTCCGAAACTCACACATATAACAAGGAGTATCTCCGAAATGGTTCACCGTACAAGAAAATTTATTGAGACATAAATTGTGTATTTTATCAAGATCTACATTTTTTGTATAGTATGATTTGGTCTATCTCTAACGGTTTACCAGTTATGCAAAAGTCGTCCAGAGTAAATAAGACTACAGGGGCTATAGCCAGAAAATTCAAGATATACATTTCATTTGTCATAAAAATATCTCAAACATGGCATTTTAATCAACATCGTTAGAGCCATTTTCAAGAAAATCAAAATGTTCGAAAAATTTTCCATGTAAAGGATAGTTTAGAGTGGGGCTATTTTCTTCAAAATCTTCGTGTCACATCCTTGAATGACATTAAACTTAAATACCAACTTTGGTTTTTAACCTAATTTTCGTTTTTGAGTTATGCTGTCCACAGACTGACAGACTGACAGACAGACTGACACACAGACACACACACGGACCTTTTTCTAAAAATGCTTTTTTTTTTTTGGATTCAGGGGGCCTCAAAACATATATTTCCGGTGAAATCTCGATATCGAATTTTTGGGTGGAATACAATACTTCCCCTACTTACCAGTAGAGAAAGTAAAAAGAATTGTTTCACAGATTATACAGTTATATGTACTAGTTTTGTAACTGAAGCAACTGGGAAATCTCTGCAATAAACCAGTGGCAGCATAGTCTATATATTGCTGTCCACAATACTATGTTTCTGACCGTGAATACTTAAGCTGCAGTAATAACAGTACAAACTCCTGACTGTGACTGTAAATGGCTGACAGCTAACACAAGAAAGGGCAAGTCTGCCATTTATGAAAGAGGCAAAACAGTTGCAATACAGAAGGATGGAAACAGTCAAGATCAGTCACTGCTTTCTGTTGTGCATCTCCTTTGTCTTTCCTAGCATAAGTTTACATGTTCTTCCAATTCATTTTAGCTAAAAATATTAATTTTTTGGTACTTTCATGTTGTTTTGGTTAAAAATGTTTCAGATAACATAAGTGCTACTGTATTTACTACATATTTTAAGAAACTTATTGTTTTATTTATGCCAACAAACTTACTGTTGGTGTTTCTAAACACACAAGCTGTGTGTGGGCAATGTTTAAGAGGAAGAACCGGAACTGAAAAATTCAATGCCACAGCTGGGATTTGAATCACAGACCCTCCACTTACTAGGCGGGTGCTATAACCATTAAGCTACTGTGACACCCTGCGAGAATGACACTGAATTCTCCAACCAATTTGTATTTCTCCTGGTAAGAAAGTTACTTATGTGAATATGCATTTAAAAGAATAATAATTATGATCTTGAATTAATTAAATTATTAATGATTCAAAATAATTAAAGGTTCATTCTGAGAAGATATCCTTTCTAAGCCGTTATAACCCAAAGAGAAATTTAGAGACTTTGGAAGTCGATTCTCTTATGTTTAGAGAATAAATACAATGGTTCTCAAGATAGGCAAGAGTAATTTTGTCTGAAATAATGAGTATAACTATTTAGTTAAATAGTGTCAAAGGAATAAAGCTCTTTCCAAGTTATACATCTAAGAAGAGTGTTATTTCTAATTGAACCATTGATCCAAGACCAACTGCAGTGAGATCGAGGCATTTAAACATTAATTTAAAATCATTACAAGTCATAACGTTGAAAAGCAAGAGCTTAATTTATTGTATTTGCACATTTCTTAATTACTGCAAAGCAAGGTTTAACAAAGCATGCAATACTGACAGGGCTGGGTCTATATTTAAACTTAGTACAAATTAGGGCTATAATTGCTCTGCTCTGCACAACTTTTATTCTTTAGTACATTACACATTAGCTACTTGGACTAACAGCCAGGTCAAATTTGGGCAACTGCCCAAGCTTTCAGTGACTAACTCTGTCACCATTCTCAGGGGAACAAATTTGGCCTGGCTGTTAGGCTGAGAAACTATCATATATAACCAATGCCGGGAAAGCTTCAAATCATTAATTACACATAAAATTAGAAAGCTAAGCTACTTCTAAATTATCTCATGGAAATTACTTTATGAACAATGACAACTGGCACCTGCATTTTCTGATTATGATGTAGTTGTTTTACTTAAGTGAAACTTTACCTCACGAATAATATCATCCAGGCCTTCTCGTAATGGAGACTCAATTCGTCGACGTGGATTGGCATTGTTGGATGAATAAAGTGAACGAGAGATAAAATCCCAGGAAAGAACTTCTGACTCTGAACGGGGCTTGAATTTATTCAACCCTGGTTCCATTCCTGAAAATAATGGCAGAATTATTAACATATACACTATTCATTACACTTGTACTAGCTTTATCCAAATTTCACTAAAATTGGGTTATTTGGCATATCCTTCAGATTCATCTTGTCCACTTCACCTTCATTTGTCATCTTGCAGACTTCATTTTCTATACCTTGCTGATTTCATTGGTATTCCTCTCTAATATGCTTATATAGCCTTAAGTAATCTCCAGCTTCTTTAGTGACAAATCATTGTTAATTACATTTGATGCCTGTGTGAAAGCTACCTAAATGTATATGTATAGAACATTGCCAATTATATTATAACTAAATAGTAGGACATGGCAGGAAAAGCCTAGTCAAAGTTTAAAATAAAGTTCAATTTATATCTGTAAATATACATTATGTAAGTCTTTTAATTACAGGGAAGTTTCTCCATTACCCTGTTTTGTGTGTGTGTGTGTGTGTGTGTGTGTGTGTGTGTGTGTGTGTGCGGGAGTGAGCGTGCGTGCGCTTGTAAATGTGTTTTATATGCTATTCTGTGATTTATTGACATGTTCAATGTTCACTGAGCTCCATGGCTTCTTGTGAACTCGCTGAGCGCAATCCAATCTAATCTAATAGATCTCTCTACATCTTGTATTAATTAAATAACCTTGATTATTCATGCCAAAATAAATGGAAAATGATGGTACACATCTTTCATTTTTAACTCATAGTTACTGTGGATTTCATTATGGCGTATAATTAATATTTTACTCAGTCTCTTAGTTATATTTCCAAAATAACTTCTAAGGTCTTTTGTTTAATAAACAGATGTGGGTTTTAAAGTTTTCAAAATTCTTACCCAACATGGCTGTATCTCCTAGGTAACTTGGACTTCCCTTCTTAGCAGGAAAGAGTGGAGTACTTCCTAGCATGAAGTGCTCTGCATTTTCGGGCCTGTCACCTAAAAGTTGAATCATCTTAGCTATATCTCTATGTAACTTCAAGGACTGCTGCTGTAGCTCTTGGATTTTCAGGCTCTGAAACAGAACAAACAATATTTTCTGTGCTTTCAACTGTTTATCAACATTACTTATTAAGCATTTCACAATTCCATAAATTATGAAATGGGCTCAGAAGTTGAAGATCCATAAATTGCCTAAAAAGACCTTTAAAAATATCTAAAAATATGTTTAAAAATCTGATGTGTTGCACTCACATGACTTTCTCTACTCTTGTACTAGCCATTCTTGCAAACTCTTATTCTTCTATCTTCTTCGTGTTAGTTGAGATAAACATTTGCAGAAATTATCTTATTGCTTGTTTTTTTGCACATGCAATGGAAATATGGGAATACAGTAGACTTTGAGCAATAGTCAAATATTTTAAGGCTTTCAAATTCTGTTCTCCTTGCACGGTTAACATACAAAAAATTAATAACAATGTTCCATTTGACAGAAGTATAAGTTCTCCAAAACTCACACAAATAACAAGGCATGTCTCCAAAATGTTCACTCTAAAAAACATTTATTTAGACATAATTGCGTGTTTTAGCAGGATATACATTTTTGGAATAATAAGATTTGGTCTATCTCTTACAGTTTACCAGTTATGCAAAAGTCATCCAGAGTAAATACGACTACAGGGGCTATAGCCAGAAAATTTAAGATATGCATTTCATTTGCCATAAAAATATCTCGAAAATATGGCAGTTTAATCAAAATCGTTAGTCGCTTTCAAGAAAATCGAAATTTTTTAAAAATTCTCCATGTAAAGGGTAGTTTACAGTGGAGCAATTTTCTTCAAAATCTTTGTGTCGTATCCTTGAAAGACATTAAAAGGTTAAATACCAAATACCAACTTTTTAACCGACTTTCGTTTTTGAGTTATGCTGTCCACAGACTCTGACACGTGCACCCCCCCCCCCCCACACACACACACACACACACACAGACCTTTATCTAAAAATGCCTTTTTTGGATTCAGGGGGCCTCAAAACATATATTTCCAGTGAAATCATGACATTAAATTTTTGGGTGGAATACAACACTTCCTCTACTTACTATTAGAAAAAATAAAAAGTACCTAAAAGCTGGAAAAGAGGACATAAAGGGGTGGTCCAAATTAATAAATAATTTAAGTTTTGTAAAATATGATTTGAAGCTTTCCTGGCGACGAACATATTCAAGATGTTCTCGGGCTTCGAGCCACGTATAGTGATGAAGAGCCATCGAGTGTACAGCTCTCCCATCAGGATGATGGGAGAGATGTACACTCCGGAAACGTCGATGGGTCTTCATCACTATACGTGGCTCGAAGCCCGAGAACATCTTGAATATAATTTCAGTTTCAATTACATTTAACACATTTATCTTTGCCAACAGAATAGTTATGCTAACTAAGACACTACCCTATATTTGTTTCTTATGCACTTACATGTGGGTTTTTTGTATTACTTTCAGCTCTACTTTTACCATTGCTGGCACTGTTTTGGCGACCTTTTAATTCTCACAAAATTTTGGACAGTAGGTTAACTGCTGCACTTTTCCTGTTCTTGTTTTGTTTGGGTGCTGATAACCCCAGATCGATGTTAATTCGTGACTAAATTATTCTCTTCAAATCATTTGTAATGAGTTTTATTTCCTTTTAATAAAATTTAACATTCAAATATAACACATAATATCACAATTTTCCTTATTCATTGCTGTTTTTATACTTAAGTTAATTGCCATATTTTCGACAAAAGTATCTTTAGTAATCATAACTATGTATGGCAGGATTGCAGATTACAATATTTTTTATGGAATTCATTCTAATAAGTTCACAAAATCATTGTTATATTTCATGTATTACTTGTGGAGAAAAACTGTTGCTGTTTATAACAAATGAAGCATGACTTCCCAACGCCTCTGCTTTATGTGTAATTTTGAGGGCTTAGAAAAGAAGCTGCTTCAACTCTATTTACACTAGGCTTCTGCTACCGTACATAGAATTTATGGCAGAAGGATCAATGGCAAGTACATTTTTTTCTGGGTACTCTAGCTTCCCCTACGCTCGCTCATTCTGCCTCCTTCTCCATCATTATCTACATCCTCATTATCATACTTGATGCAATACAGCGCAGACTGACAACAGGTACGCAAGTTGAAAATGGGTCTATATGGATTACTCTTTGCTTGGTGAGGAACTCCAACACCACATATGCACTTATGCCATTAGAAATCACCATTCAAGGAAATTCTGGTAACAAAATGTACAACTATACAACTGAGAGTCCTGTTTTCTATAGTTTTCAGTCAATTTGTCTGAAAATTTAGGTTTGTCTTTCTCAAACATTGAAAATTATTATATTTTGTTTATAAATTTGTTCTAATTACTTTCTCTACTAGTAAGTAGAGGAAGTATTGTACTCCACCCAAACATTTGATGTTGAGATTTCACCACAAATATGTTTTGCGACCCCCCTGAATCCAAAAAAGAAAGCATTTTTAGAAAAAGGTGTGTGTGTGTGTGTGTCTGTCTGTGGACAGCATAACTTAAAAACGAAAAGTAGGTTAAAAACTAAAGTTGGTATTTAGGCTTAATGTCTCTCAAGGATGCGACACAAACATTTTGAAGAAAATTACTCCAACCTAAACTACCCTTTACATCAAAAATTTTGATTTTCTTAAAAATGGCTCTAACAATTTTGATTAAAACGACATAAGTTTAAGATATTTTTATGACAAATGTATATTTTGAATTTTCTGGCTATAGCCTATGTAACCCAGTTTACTCTGGATGACTTTTGAATAACTTGTAAACCGTAAGAGATAGACAAAATCTTACTGTACAAAAAATGCAGATCTCTCTAAAACACAATTTATGTCGAAATATATTTTTTTTATAGAGTGAACCATTTCAGAGATATTCCTTGTTATTTGAGTCAGTCTTGGAAATCTTAAACTCGTCAAATGCAACAGCATTGTTCATTTTTATAAGTTGCTAGCTAATGCTGGACTTCTGACAATGAAGTCATTAATCCTCTTGCTCTCCAATATTTTTCACTGATGATATTGAAGAGAGCAATAGCAGTAATAGTAACTGCTTTTTAGAGAGCACCATATTTTTATGTTTTGGCAGTCACATCACTCTGTCACAACCCCCAGAATGTCTGGAGGACCACACCTGTCGTTGGTTTACGGGTCTCACCGACCTGACCGGGAGAGTTATCAAAATAAATTCATCAACCATATCCTCTGATTACCAATCACAGGACGTATTACATGCCATGACAGGTCAGCATGTTAAGGGTTAAGATTTTATAGAGGAATGGAGAGGTTGAAAAAATAAAGACTCCCTAGCCCTCGGGAACCTTAATAGCATTGGGGTCGGAAGAGAACAAAAGATGACCAAGGTGAGGTCAGATACAAAAGTTACAGTGAGGAGCAAAACACCAGTAAGTGGAAGTAATGTTCTGCTCAGCTTGGGTACCTTATATGTAGTTGTACAAAGAGAAAGAAATTTGTATGCTTTAAAAGATATGACTATTGCACAAAGCCTACTGTATTCTAATATTCCCCTTGCACCTACAAGGACATAAGCAATAAGATAATTTCTGCAAGTGTTTATCTCAATTAACACGAAGAAGATATAGGAATAAGAGTTTTTAAGAATGGTTAGCACAAGAGTAGAGAAAGTGATGTGACTGCAACACATCAGACTTTTTAAAGTTGCAGTAGACTGCAAATTTTTAGGTTTTAAAAACTTAAGTTTTAGGTACCTAAATTAGGCACTTTAAACACCTATTTTAGGCTCTATAGGTTGTAATATAGGCTCTAAAACTATTTTGAAAATCAATGTCAAAGCAGTTAAAAATTTTATTAATAGCTAAATAAAACTATGAGTCATACATTGCATGCACAAAAAATCAATAAAATAGGTACTTCAACCGGCGATATTCTTTGAAGTTTGAACATCAGCTTTATTTTACATGATTGTTGACCACAGTGATAGAAGAATGCAGGAATCAAAGTTTAAATTCTCAGCTGGTTCTCAAATACCTTTTGTGAGTGTAAGTGGACCATGAAGTGTATTTCAATGCCGAAGGAACCATCCAGTAAAATATCTTTGCTCCATCAATGGATTGGTGGGCACCATACATTAACAAGTCCGACAGACATGTATTGTAAATAAATTATCAGTTTATCACACATTAAGCCAATATAATTCTGCACTGAATATCTTTTCATATACAATAAAGTAAGGTGAATTACATTTAACTAATTATTCATTTTTACTTATGTTTTTTATTTATTTATTCATTCAGTTCAATACAGTGGAATACACAATTGAACCATATCATGAGTCAATACATAAGATGATATAAAAAGGTACCCTATAAGGGCCCATGTCATGAGAAACATAAATAGAAAGGAATTTAGTAATTACATAGTATATACAATATAATTAGATAAGAAGTTAAAAGTACAATTAGTATAATCAAAACATCATAGAAAATATCTATAAGTTTAGGTATTCTTCAATACTGCAAAAAGCTTTAGTTATTAAATAATTTTTTATCCTATTTTTAAAGGTATTATAATTTTCATATGATTTTAGATGTTCAGGCAAAGCATTATAAAACTTCGCTCCCATATAACTAGGGACCCTCTCTGATAAACGTAATCTGGTTCTGGGGAGATTTAGTAATTGATTATTCCTGGTATTTTATGTGTGAACATCTGACATGTTTTTCATTGGGAATTTAAATTGAACTAAATATAAAATGGTTCTATAGATGAACAAGCTTGGTAATGTAAGGATTTTCAGCAGAATAAAAGTGCTTTTACATGATTCGTTATACCTTAGACCACCTAAATACCTAATAGCCTTTTTTTGTAATACAAATATTCTTTGAAAATTTTGTTCCCTGCGACAGAAAGTTTCAGATCACGCAACACTTACAAACAGCAGCTCACAAGAAAAATGCTGCTGGGAAAGCCACATAAAAAATTCAGACAACTTTAACATCAGCATTTTCTGCAAGGAACAGTGCAAATGATGTTTTTTTCAACAGACCTGTGTTTTATTTTATTTTAGGTGCTCCAAGAGATCAGAGCTGACATTGGGGATTCAAATATGTGGCTGTCTGTAGACAAAACAACTGATTCATGTAGAACATACATTGCCAATGTCGCCTTGGGAAAACTTGTGGAATATGAACCATGAATACCCTACCTTATTGCCTCCAGAGTACTACAGGAAACAGATCACTCCACCATTGAGCGTTACGTTTCTATGGCCCGTTCAGGAAACTGAAGAACTTTTGTTGATAGTGACAGATACGTAGCGTATATGATTAAGGCAGCTAAAGCTTTAAAAACATTTCATCTGAAGGCAGTGCAAATGACATGTCTGAATGTTTGGGTGGAACACAACACTTCCTCTACTTACTATACATAGTAGAGAAAGTAAAAAGGCAGAATGTGCCTAATATGCATTTTTTTTTTAAATGATTTATTGATCGATCAGCGCATGTGCGCTCTACAGATCATTGTTGAAATACACATAACAATAAATAAAATATAATAAGTAACATTGAAATGAGGTAAACCCCATTGGGCCCCTCACTGACAGTATTAGTTGAATTTAAATCAGATCTTGCTGTGATAACTGGTCCAGTGGTAGACGACTCTTGATGCGTGTTGGAAAGTTGGATTTTCTGCCAAGAGAGTAGTGAACAGATCCAGGAACGTTCTTTAGATTGCTGTAAAACTGTTCGGCTTGTGAAGAAATTGACTGTTGAATGGTACTGATTCCAGTTTCTCTGTGTAGTTGATTGTTTCTGACAAACCATGGCGCATTAGTTGAGATACGTAAGATTTTGTTTTGAAACGTTTGGATGCGTTTAATTTCTGTAGCACTGGCTCCTCCCCAAATTGGACAGGCATATAGTAAAAGCGGCCTTAAAAGAGTTGTGTAGAGTAGTATGCAGTTTTTTAACTTAAGCGAAGATTTTTTGTTGAGAAGTGGATAAAGTTTTGTCAGTCTTATTTGGGCAAGTTTGAGTTTATTACTTATATGTGGCTTCCACGTGAGTTTTCTATCAAACAGTACACCAAGGTATTTCACCGTTTCTCTGTCACTTTTCCAGGGTATAGAATTTGTTGCTATCGTTACTGATGGTGGATATTCCGGTCTGCATAATGTAAACACCATTGCTTCACATTTGTCATGGTTGAGAGAAATGCGCCAGTTGTCAAGCCAGGGTATAATTAAGTTTAAGGCCTCTTGAAGGCCATTTCTAGCGGTGTAATATGCAATAAAACTGCCTGAAGTATATAAAAATGCACAATAATGCAATAAAACCTGCTAAAATACACAATAATGCAATAAAATCCCTAAAAAAATGCACTATACCACAAAATTAGCAAAAAATGCACCAACAAATATTAGTTTAACTTCTTTTACTCTGAAACAGATTTATATATAATCCATTAATCAATAAGACTTACCAAAATAAAGATGTAAAGTCATCAAACTCATGGCCCTAGTCATGACATAAATAATGTACTTGACATTTTTGAGTCCACAGTTGCTGTATCATTCTAGTTTTGATGATTTTAAAATGTTTATTTGCATTTCTGTTATATGGACAATGTTCATGACATAGCAACTTTGTCCTTTGACTAAATAAAGAATTGTATTGAATTGAAAAGGCATGACATTTTCAACAGAAATGCAAGTAATGCAATGTTAAGCTATTTTCTTGAGCAAGATGTACATACATACATACCACTTTGTTGTCCAATGTGTGCAAAAGAAAACAAATAAGATATTAAAGAAAGAACAGACTATATACATACTGCAATACAGAAAATAAAAAACTGCATTTTCATGTCTGCAGATGATGTAATAGGTAAACATTTATGGTGAGCAGAGTCTACAGAAATTTGCTTTGTCAATCTTAAAAAAAAAAAGTGAGAACTTTATCTAAAACCAATGTAAATACATAAAGGATCAATGCAAGAAAGTCATGGAAGCGACACTAATATGTGTCGGCAGAACATACTATATACAGAGTGGTTAAAAATAACTCAACTCCTGCTGTATATACACAGGGTGTTAAATTAAAAGGTTTGAATATTTTGACTGGTACAACTATTCAAAATCACCAGTAAATATGATATGAAAAGTTCTACTTCAAAACCTAAAACACTGGCAATGTGTGGAAAAAATGTACAACGTATGAAAATCAAGAATAATGGAAAAATCATAGAACAAGTGTCTGATTTCTCATACTTAGGAAGTTATTTGCAAATTACAAGAGTGATATTGATACAAAATTACAAAAATATAATAAATTGAACGGGATAATAAGAAGACATTTTGGTAAACAGATGACGACCGATACAAAACTAACACTGCATAATATCACATCAAAAGCTGCTCTCAGACACGGAAGTGAAATTTGGGTTTTAAATAAGAGAAATTCACATAAACTTGAAGTAGCCCAAATGCATTACTTGTGATCACTGTTAGGAGTTACTAGATTGGACCACCAAAGGAATACAGACATCGGAGAAAACCTTGGAGTACCAAGTTTGGCTAAGATAGAAAAACACCAATGAGAATGGAAAAATAATTTGATGAGAATGGAAAGAACTAGATTCCTAAAATTGCCATACCAGTATGCTCCAAATGGTCATAGGGACCAAGGAAGACCACAACAGCCATGGAAACACCAAGACCATCTTCACTAGGTTTATCCTTACAGGCCACATGGCCTAAAACAAACTTGTTCATGGTGATATAGGGATAGAGAAAGAAGAAGAATATTTTGACACTGTTTGCCTACCACGCTTGGTTGACCACCTGCTTCCAGGTCTCACTCTGTCTGGTCCAGAGGTCCCTGTGCTCCCCGACAGGCGTCTGACCCTAGGCACTGGCTTGTAAGTCCTAGGGGGTGTAAGTTCTACATAAGGGGAGGGTAATCAGGGAAAGTATAAGTATTGCCTACCACCTAGACGGCCTGGGTTCAATCCCAGGATGAGGCAACATCTGCGCAGGTTTTCTCTGGGTTTTCCAGTTTCCCCCGCCACTCATTCCACCAATTGCTCCATTATCACCATTCCATTCATCCATCTCGCCTACATTTCATATCATCCACTTCCTCACTATCATACCTGGTGCTTGGCTGACCACCCGCTTCCAGGTCTTCACTCTCGCCGGACCATAGGTTTATGTGCTCCCCGACAGGGGTCTGACCCTAGACACACGCTTATCTTACATAAGGGAAGGGTAGTCAGGTAACGAAGAAGAATATTTTGACAACTAGTATCACATATGAAAAAAGAAACAAGTTTCACTAAACCATCTATTTACAAGAGTAAAACACGTTTAGCATGGTTTTGCTCAAACAGGAAGTAAACCTGCTGGTCCTGTGTGATGTTTGTTCACACATATAAGAGCTTCATACCTTGGGACAATATCTGAACAAAATTGTCAGCCATTTTCACAACCAACAAGCACCTGTTTCTCCCTCTGATAATATCTAGTAGGCCAATAACCCATTTCAGTAGAATCCTGATAACTCTCGATAACTCGACATTAAATGTAACTCGACCTTTTTTATTTTATTCTATTTTTTTACATTTTTTATCGTCAAACTTGACTGTAATCATTTCTATTATCTACTATGCAGTATAAATAGTATAGATACATGTTAAGTAACGTACGTATACGAACTACTTACTGCATTCTCCCTCACAGTAACAAAATGGCTGACCTTCATGTTCAATATCTAGCCAGAACATATGCAACTACCAGACCATTGTCACGTGATCAAAACTTTGCCGGCGTAATGTGGATACATAGCACAAGTACTCGTTAGGAAGGTTTGGAGGTTTATTGCTTTAACCAGTGCAAACGTATTTTTAGACGTGACGAATTGCGCAGTATTTATGAGCGAGTTCGCTTTTGTATTTATAAGACCATGGATTATCTTTCCTCCACCCAATGCGGGTCTCCTGTGATTACCACCCCTGAGAGGAAGAAATGAGGTGAAGGAACTGCAGGAGGCTATAGGCCGCAGGCAGGTCGGCCGACACGGACGCGCAGAGGTCCCCAACGATTCTAAGCTTGAGAACTGGCTCACACCGGCGGGCTGCTCACCTGGTGGAACCGAGCAGAACTCGACCCACTTGAGGCGGCTCATAGAAGGCTTCCCTCTGGCGGAGCCAGAAGAATTCTACCCACTTGAGGCGACTCATAGAAGTCTTACCTCTGGCGGAACCGAAAGAACTAGACCCACTTGAGGCGGCTCATAGAAGGCTTCCCTCCGGCGGAACCCAAAGAACTAGACCCACTTGAGGCGGCTCATAGAAGGCTTCCCTCCGGCGGAACCGAAAGAACTAGACCCACTTGAGGCGGCTCATAGAAGGCTTCCCTCCGGCGGAACCGAAAGAACTAGATCCACTTGAGGCGGCTCATAGAAGGCTTCCCTCTGGCGGAGCCAGAAGAATTCTACCCACTTGAGGCGACTCACAGAAGTCTTACATCTGGCGGAGCCAGAAGAATTCTACCCACTTGAGGCGACTCACAGAAGTCTTACATCTGGCGGAGCCAGAAGAATTCTACCCACTTGAGGCGACTCATAGAAGTCTTACCTCTGGCGGAGCCAGAAGAATTCTATCCACTTGAGGCGGCTCATAGAAGTCTTCCCTCTGTCGGAGCCAAAAAGGACCTTCCTATGAGCAGAACTTTCCGACAGCGACCGACACTGCACAACCCCATAAAGCACATGAAACATGTTAGGGGAGGTGAAATAATAGAAAATATGGAAAAGGACATTTCTGATAGATGAGAAACCATCCCAGCATTTGCCTTGTCAACCAGGAAAACCACGAGAAACTCGGTCCACTGGCATGAGTCTCGCACGTTATGTCACTGTACCGGATGAAACAAAGCCCACTGGAAGCACCAAGTCCTTACCTTCATGTAGTTGTGCATGCGATACATGTGCTGGTAATTCTTGACTGGATGTAGAGTGATAGCGCGGTGCACTTCTTTCTGCTTCAGATTCCCTGTGAAAGCGTCATTCCCACTCGAGTTGTGGTACAGGATTGTCTGCATCTGCAACAAACATACGAGAAATATTGTAAATACGCATTATAACTACAAGCACCATAAAAATTGTCTTCAAAAATCGCTCTAACCTGTTAAACTATTGTGTTTTAGATATTGCTATGCAGAGGTCTTGGTCCAAGTTTCGGGAGGTCTGCATCGGGCAGTTGGAGGGATAAACAGATAAGTAGCACTACCGTGAACCTTAAACATCAGAAGCGTTAAAGCTGACGCTACTCCAGGACGGTTAAATCAAGCAACCGTACTGGAGTACTTTATGGACAATGTTCAGGAACCTGTGGGGCAGATCATAGTTTCATACCTATTCTAATTGAAAGAACTTCTACAAATGATTTCTTAAATTGAATTTCAAATATATCCAAATCATCTGGTGACTCAACCTCTGGTTTTCTTGAGACAACCAGAATCTTCAAGAAGTTTGCCACCGAATGTACATCAATAACATTCTAGAATGATCTGTGGAAACTTCCAACGGCTATATAAGCGAGCGCTCTCACGAGTTAGGGAGTGACTCCAGAGGTTCCAGAGGCAGTTCGAGTCGAGCAGAGATGATGTTTCCCCCGCTCGAGTGTCTTTACCGCAGTACCTAGCCGTTATACAGCTTAGAGTGACTGAGTGAATGAGCAAGCAGAAGAATGCTTTTCTGATGTGCTACTCTCCGAGCAAGTTTATGACGCCCCAGCGTCAGGAAAATGAGGTTACGTCACGCACATACACCCATACACTTCAGAAATTATTTTTTTTTCCCTCTAGCGTTAGAAATCATCACTCAAGGATTTAAAGGTACTGTTTATTGTTTCTGTGGCTCGCATTGGGAAGGCCGTGGGTTTGATGCCCGTGGCCTACCTTCTTGACCCACGGTTTTTTGGGGGGTTTCCCGTGTCGCTAGACGAATGCTGGGAAGGATAACCACATCAATAACCACATAATTTTTTTTCAGACTGACACACAAACTCAAAAACGAAAAGTCGGTTAAAAACCAAAGTTGGTATTAAAGTTTGATGTCTTTCAAGACACGACACAAAGATTTCAAAGAAAATAGCTCCACCTTAAACCATCCTTTGCATGGAAGATGTTTCAAAAATTTGTATCGTCTTGGAAATGGCTCTAACGATTTTGATTAAAATGCCATATGTTTGAGATATCTTTATGACAAACGAAATGTATGTCTTGAATTTTCTGGCTGTAGCCTATGTAGTCCTGTTTACACTGGATAGCTTGTGCATTTTACATAGCTGGTAAATCGGTGAAATCTTACTATATGTACAAAAATGTAGATCTTGCTAAAGCACACAGTTAATGTCTAAATAATTTTTTTGTAGAGTGAAATATTTCGGAGATATTCCTTGTTAATTGTGTGAGTTTTGGAGAATTTATACTTCCGTCGAATGGAACATCGTTATTCATTTTTTATTTGTTAACTGTGCAAAGAGAACGGAATCTGAAAGCTTTAAAAGATTTGACTATCGCACAAAGCCTTCTGTATTCTAACATTCCCCTTGCACCTACAAGGAAATAAGCAATAAGATAATTTGTACAAATGTTTATTTCAACTAACACACACACACACACACACACCTTTTTCTCAAAACATTTTTTTTATTCAGGGGGCTCCAAGACATATTTCCGGTGAAATCTCGACATCCCCTACTTGTTCTACGTAGTAGAAAAAGAAAAGAAAATCGTCAGTCAGAGAGGATGGCCCCGTTGAATCAAGAAGCTCCCGTTCAGCAGACAGTGCGTTAACGACCTGTTAGCCGTGAGAGATTGTAAACACAAGCATCACTGCAGAACACTGATTGAAACTGCTTGCAATGCTGTATTCAATTATTCACAATATTCTCGCCTTTCTTCCTCCTACGACTGAATAATTTTCTCGTCACTTTCATCTTTCCGCATTGTTACGCCTCCCAATTACTTAATATACTTACTCGTCGTGTTGCCAAGATAACAGCTTCTAGTGACAGTTCCTGGGCGGAATCTCGAATAAGGTTTCCGTTTTGAAGCACAGATTGTCACCCCATTTCACATCTTTGCCAACTACGCAAGCAGATTTGCATTATGAAAGGAAACCCGGCAGTAGGGAGAAATAACGAAAATAAAACTAGGGATAGCCATGAATACTAACAGGAGCAGAGAAATCTGATCACCTTGGGGCATATCCATTAAAATTTAGAAATAATACAAGATTATTTGTTACAAACTAGCCAAAGTGCCCGGCGTTGCCCGTACTATGACAATTCATCCCTGCAACTTTTAGGTTAGGTTGCATTTGCCCAATAGCCTTGTGTTTCTTTGGAGACATTTAAAAAAAGTCTGATATGTTACACTCAGATGACTTTCTCTACTCTTAATTCTTACAAACTCTTACTCCTATACCTTGTTCGTGTTAGTTAAGACAAACATTTGCAGAAATTATATTACTGTTCATCTTCTTGTAGGTACAAGGGGAATATGTGAATACAGTAGGCTTTGAGTGATAGTCAAATCTTTTAAAGCTTTCAAATTCTGTTCTCTTTACACGGTTAACATATAAAAAATGAACAACAGAAATAACAAGGAATATCTCCGAAATGGTTCACTCTACCACAAAAGTATTGAGACATAAATTGTGTGATTTAACAAGATCTGCATTTTTTGTATAGTAAGATTTGGTCTATCTCTTACGATTTACCAGCTATGCGAAAGTCAACCAGAGTAAATACGACTACAGGGGCTATAGCCAGAAAATTCAAGATATACATTTCATTTGTCATAAAAATATCTCAAACATATGACATTTTAATCAAAATCGTTTGAGCAATTTTCAAGGTCAAAATTATCGAACAATTTTCCATGTAAAGAGTAGCTAAACTTAAATACCAAACTTTGGCTTTTAAGGGACGTTTCGTTTTTGAGTTATGCTCTCCACAGACTGATAGACAAACACACGCGCACTTTTGTTCTAAAAATGCTATTTTTTGGATTCAGGGGGCGTCAAAACATATTTCCGGTGAAACCTCGACATCGAATTTTTGAGTGGAATACAATACTTCCTCTACTTACTAGTAGAGAAAGTAAAAGTATAAGTATTGGTAAATTGAAACAAATAAGAAAGAATATATCGGAAATGTTCAATCAAAAGAAAAAAGAAGTATACGACATAAACTGTGTTTTAAAATAGATCCACGGTTTTTATTTAGTGTGCTTTTGTCTGTCTCTGTTTACAATTTATACAATTATCAAGAATGACGAGGTCTTCTGAGGACATTCGCAGAAAATTCAAGGTATGACATAGAAACTTCCATGGAACCGCTTGTTTGTGTCCACTCACTGCGTAAGGTTTTCCAGACAGAAGTTTGGACACCCCTGTTATATTATTCGCGTTCTACTCACCGTAAAATGGTTTGACCAACTCAGAAACCGAGGAAATATGTAGAACTCACAGAAGTTGCAACGCAATCAGAAGAATGGTATAAGAACCCATAGGACAAACAAAAGAACATTCATATACACAGGTCAACTCTGAAAGTTTCGTTGGTGATCACGTGCTTATCAGGAATTACTACACCTTCTTGCTTGTCAACGGTCTTCCTCTCCTTCGTCTTGCGTTTGCGATATACCAATACAACAAGGTTCCCTTGGAAGACATAGAACTAACCCCACTTCGCAATCGTTCCAACAGACATTCAAAACACACCAGGTCCCGTAAAGTGTGACCCAAGCCTGAGTTTACAGTTAGAAGAGCAAAACAAAAAATCTGATGTGTTGCACTCACATGACTTTCTCTACTCTTGTACTAACCACTCTTACAAACTCTTATTCCTATATCTTCTTCGTGTTAGTTGAGATAAACATCTGTACAAATTATTATTGTTTATTTCCTTGTAGGTGCAAGGAGAATATGGGAATACAGTAGGCTTTGTGCGATAATCAAATCTTTTAAAACGTTCAAATTCCGTTCTCTTTGCACGACTAACATATAAACAAATGAATAACGAAGTTCCATTTGACGAAAGTTAAACAGATAACAAGGAATATCTCCGAAATAGTTCACTTTACAAAAAAGATTATTAGGACATAAATTGTGTATTTTAGTAAGATTTACATTTTTTCTATAGTAAGATTTGGTCTATCTCTTACAGTTTACCAGTTATACAAAAGTCATCCGCAGTAAACAGTACTACATAGGCTATAGCCAGAAAATTCAAGATATACATTTCATTTGTTATAAAAATATCTTAAACATATGGCATTTTAACCCAAATTGTTAGAGCCATTTTAGAGCAAATAAAAAGTTTCGAAAAATTTTCTATGTAAAGGGTAGTTTTGGGTGCAGCAATTTTCTTCAAAATCTTCGTATCGCACCCTTAAAAGATATTAAATACCAACTTTGGTTTTTAACGACTTTTCGTTTTTGAGTTATGTTATCCACAAACTGACAGACACATGCGAGCGCACGCAGACCTTTTTCTATAAATGTTTTTTGAGGGGATTCAGGGGACCTCAAAACACTTCCGGTGAAATCTCGACATCGAAGTTTTGGGTGGAATACAATACGTCCTCTACTTACTACACGTACTAGAGAAAGTAAAAAGCTGATGTTACGTTCACGTGACTTTCTCTACCCATTCTTCAACAAATTATACCTATAAAAGCTTATCATTCTATCTACTGCATCTTAAACGAGATATAGAAATTTTTAAAAATGTTTTATTATATATTTCCTCGTTAATACAATGCGAATAGGGGAATATATAAACGACAGTCGAATCTTTTAAGAGCTGATAGCTATGTGATCATTTGAAAATTTCTCTCTGCTTGCACGACCAGGAGGGGAAAAAAAATCACAAAAAAAAAAAAAAACAAAAAACAAAAAAAAAAACAATAACGACTTCACATTTATAAAAAGTAATGGAAAATCCGAACTAATGACAAGGAACATACCAGAAATGGTTAACACTTGTATTCCTTTTATTTTTAACCTGGAAGAAGAAGAAGAAGAAGAAGAAGAAGAAGAAGAAGAAGAAGAAGAAGAAGAAGAAGAAGAAAAGGAAGACCTAGAAACTCATGGATGGGCAAATAAGAACTGGAATGAGAACAAGACGACTGGAAGAAATGGAATGGATATATAGGGATGAGTGGAGAAAGAAGATTCTTTATAA
Organism: Tenodera sinensis; assembly: GCA_030765045.1. Lineage (NCBI taxonomy): Eukaryota > Metazoa > Arthropoda > Insecta > Mantodea > Mantidae > Tenodera > Tenodera sinensis. The sequence goes on from CM060963.1 coordinate 194,226,320, forward strand.
TAATAATAATAATAATAATAATAATAATAATAATAATAATAATAATAATAATAATAATAATAATAATAATAATAATAATAATAATAATAATAATAATAATAATAATAATAATAATAATAATAATAATAATAATAATAATAATAATAATAATAATAATAATAATAATAATAATAATAATAATAATAATAATAATAATAATAATAATAATAATAATAATAATAATAATAATAATAATAATAATCATAGTAATAATCATAGTAATAATAATAATTAATAGTAATAATAATTAATAATAATAATAATAATAATAATAATAATAATAATAATAATAATAATAATAATAATAATAATAATAATAATAATAATAATAATAATAATAATAATAATAATAATAATTCGAATTTGCAAGAATCAAGCTTTGTCTTTCGTTACTGGATTGATTCATTTACTTCAATCCTGTAAATTTATCTCTTATAAGCTTAATCTTGAATTCTTTAATTTCATCCCATAGATATTACGTTGGAGACGTTAATATACAAAAATAAAAAAATAAATAAAAGAAACAAAGAAAAAAGGATCGGTTTTTTTGATAGAATGGAATACTGCTATTATCTACTGGCTTATGATAGTCAACTTGTTCTATTTGGGTGCTTTAGGGTGTTCTGTCTAAGACCTTCGAAAGCACACAGCCCCCACTCAGCCCTCTATTGTCTGTTAAATGAATACATGACTACATCACATCACCGTGAAGAGAGAAACAAGTGAATGTTTCTGTCTCTTTAATTTTAGGACCTGACAAGTTAAATCTCACCAAGGAAGAAGGTAGACAAAGTAGAAAGGAGGGGTTGATGAAAGGGTCTTGGTATGGAGTAAAGGACCCGCATTTGGGTAGAAAACTAATAACTGATAGGTGTTAAGAAAACGTTACGCCGTTATTTTGTGATGCTGTATCACTCTGAAGACGTCATCATCAGTGAGCATGTGCTGACCATATTGGTTTGGCAACAGGAAACGTAAGGGAGAATATCTCACCCCAGCCAGGGCCAGGGCCAGGCCACTGTCTATTAGCAGGATGAGTGACCGCTGGGTTCCCTCTCGGCCTGGCTCAATTACACTCGGAGACCCCTCCAATAGATGTCAGGTCACGTTCCTTCCGGCTAGCCCCTTCCCGAACTCTTCGTCTCTGGCCTGGCGATCGTGCTGTAGCAGTTACCTGTGAACACTTTCTCAAAACAACCGGCAAACACTGAACCGCTTTTGTTCTCTGAATGGCGTAGAAGACAGCGGCCTTGGCTTGCATAATAATGAACGTGGTGTCTATTATTGGCCGGTCATAATTTCAATCATGGGAAAACTTGGTGCATCTCCCTCCAAACTTGTTTCTGTTCCTCTCTTTCACACCGAGCAAGTGGCTCCGCTGTGTGAGATTCGCTCAGGTTGTACTCCCGGCGACAACCCGTGGGTTTTTCGTGGTTTCCCCGAATCGATAGGCAAGTGATTTCTACAGCGACTCTCCTCTCGCTCATTTCTTGCACCTATTATTTCCTTCTGTCTCATGCTTAAATAAATAAAGTGCGCTTTAGTTATAGACGCTCTTTCACTGTTATGGTTCTCAGCGTCTCAGTGAAATACCACCGGGGAGTTTCAATGTGGCTTTAGGGTCCACTCTCTGCTGTAGTCTTTCCTGAGGTTCAGGCACCCTTATAGTGGACGAGTTTTAACTTGGCAATTTTTCTACTATCCTTGTCTAGAACGGGCCATGGAGAATTTTTGGGTTTCTTTTTTTGAAAAGATCAATCCCTTTTAAAGCTCTATTGTATTCCCTAACTTCTTGCGGTAGTATGAGGTTAGTAGGCATCAGTGATGTTACAACCCTTATAACCATTATGTGTCGAAGAAGGGTCATCCGCCACTGGTTCGTCATAAAAGAGGGAAGGCTTAGAAAGAAATGGTATTTCTTCTTCTAATAAGCAAGCGCCATGTTACCACTCGTCATCTCTCCCTTCCAGGGGGGAGGGGGGCGCCATATACGGGCATAGATACAAAAGATCTTCCAAGGTGCTAAGTCCCCCCTCCAAGCATTATCACAGATTAAACAAATAATACTGAGAGAAAACAATTGGAAATAACAAAGGCATGACAAAGTAACTGAAAGCTGAAGCGAAGGGTATAACGCAGGGAGTAAATAAACCAATCAATGGCCACGTGGTAACGTGGCGTCCATGAGTCTGGCAACAAGGTGACTGCTACCATAGCAACGGACCAGCTGCACTCGTTTGTTTTTTTCCGACTGCAGCGCTAATGTCAGACCCCAACTTATGAAAACAGAGGCCTGCAAATATAATTACCGCAGCGGTAGTTGTATTCAAGCGGGGATATCTAAACGTACTTCCGGAACGCGAACATCAAAGCGCAGAGCTTGGACTGCGTTGGCGTACTCGAGTTGCCTACACGAGGTATGAAATACTATTCTTTTTGACTCGACGACTTCCTTTAGCTTATCGCGCCAGACAGAGTGGCCGCACTTGAGAAGAAAGTTATGAATGGGCTGTTCCAAATTTACAAGTTCCCGCTGCTGGCTCAGATGTCGAGAGCCTTCTGTAACTGATACCGCTCACTTCATCATCGAAATCCCCCCTCTTAGGCCTCATTTACGCAAGCGATTTCGTGTCGCGCGACAATTTTGCTAACTGGTAGAGTTTTTAGTGGTATATTTATGCATGCGACATGTCGCGCTGTCTTGATGGAAAACAGTTCTGCCAACCCGTTTCAACTTGTCAGTTAATACGCATCCCTGTGTGCTACTGTAAACTCTTAACTCAAAAGGCAGACGAAAATATGTATATCCCACAGTGCTTATGGTGACAATCTATGGTATTGAACCAACAATGCTGAGAAAAAAAACATGACCAACAAAATAATTTGGCTCTACTTTTACAACCAGCAAATTATTCTACGCCACAAATATCTTTATTAAAATGTGCACATAAGTTTTGATTTTTATTTTCCAGCTTCTAATGCAGGAGTTCCCCTAACTTTTTCGATGATTTCTTTCTGCTTTGCATAGCTAGCCCGCCTATGTAGCATAGTGGCAGCGTGTCTGTCTCACGTCCAAGAGGTTGCGAGTTCGAATCTCGCTTAGGGTGAGTTATCCGGATAAGGTTTTATCGAGTTTTTCCCTTATCCTGAGAAGACGAATTCGGGTAATTGAAAGTTCGTGTCTAAGTTTAAAACATTTATGAAAAGTTTTAATATTCTACGTGCATGTTATTGCCACTGGTGTCCTGCATTTGTTATTCGATTGTACATACGACAATCGATAACTACGCCTTCAACTGCAAAATTATTGATTATATTGTCATGTTGGTCTTGACATAATGATACAGAGTATATTACGTATATGCTATAAACTTTAAAAAATATAGACTTTGAAAAAGAGAAGACAAATTGAATTTATTAGAATGTTACTTACAATAGTAACACTAATTATTGGACTGAACATACGAGAATCGATATGTTTGCTTTCAACTGCGTGGAAATGTGTCAGACCGCAAAGTATTGATGCCCATCTTTTGATTGGTGCATAGCTATCGTTATGAACAGGTGCACCTTTGATTGGTGGATAGCAATATCGTTTCGAAGAGGTGGTTTAATGACATCCATTAGTGCCATTATGGCACGGTCGAGCATAAGATTATGTATACACAATAATTATTTCCATTTATCAGGCCAAACAATAATTTTTCAAACACACACAAACCGTGTATATGTAAGCTTTAAAAGGTGGGATCAGAAATTACAAACTCAATGTCATTGCAGGGATTTGAATCAGGGAGTTTCCGCTCTACGTGTGGCTGCACTTCACCATTGAGTTACCATAGCAACATGCCGGCAGAGCCTTAAATTATCTTTAATTAGTTTACATTACTATATTTTGTTAACCAGGCATTCTTCACTGGTTATTTTACAGTACAAAGTACGACGGCATGAAATTGTGCTTGGGTATATATCTCTCTTACTCTAAAAAGAAAGGGAAGGACAAAAGCCGCGACCGCTCAGGGCATATTAAGCTCCATCAACTTCACAGAGCACTTCAAAGTCCTACTCGCGATTCTGCAAGTGATGATGACGGAACAGTTATTCACAAAAACTCATCTCCGCCATTGTAAGTGGAAAATTTAAAAGAAGTGAAGCGGGTTATTCTTATGAATGAAGATAATGGAACCGACAGGCTGTGAGTCACCAAGGAACGGAAGCGGAATTCACGGTTCCACGGAGTAATTAACACTATCTTTGTTACGGCATTCCAGTAGATGAAATTCCTGGTTTAGAGTCAACGTTCCTCTGTTTTCTTATCACAACAGAGAATTGATAACTGTAACATTCAACCTTACGAAATAATATAAACTTCCTTAGACATTGCACACCAAGCGACGAGGCGTAGGCAGTAATGCGTGTGACTCCATCCGGGAAGGCGTGGGTTCGATTTCCACGGCCGAACTTACTGGCCCATGTGTTTTCGGGGTTTTCCCGGGTCACTAGGCGAATGTTGCTAAGGTTGACTACATCCACTAAATTTCCTCTTCCTTCATCTCATCTCACTTCTTATTTCACTTAACTTTCAGGGTTATAAGTGTCGGAGGAAGTCTCGGTGTTGCATGGCAGGGGGAAAGTATGCTCTTTGTAAACCTTCCTTCTCTGGATCGGGGACGTTTTCGAGCATCGCCCCCCCCTCCCCCGTGGAATGTGTAAATCTGTATGGGGTAACCGGCTGTACGACCTACCATTGTGGAGTCTATATCTGAAAACTGCTGGGACCTTGCCCTTTACTGTGGTGTCTCCTAGTTTGGCTGCCCTCTCATCTCAGTCCTCCCTAGAGGGGCGTGCTCCGTCAAATCTTCAACAGGTCGAGGTGCTAAGCCCCCTCCGAGCCCCCCTGCCAAGGGGAATTGCCGCTCAACATAGAAACTTACGCTTCCATTGCTGTTACGGGAACAGTTATTTCAACCTGTAAATGTATTGAAAGTTCAGAAGTTAGTAAATATTATACTTCAATAATTACAGTTACTAGATTTAGAAATAAGTTATTCCTTCATCCTCAAACAGTCAGCAGCTTGCTTCAAATAGTTCATTTATTAGTCTAGATTAAATTTATCACTTTCACTTCCACCACGCATACCCTGAGACGAAGATCCCATAGCTCACCACCAAAGCAGCTGGCAGCAGAGATAGTAAGAGATAAGTATTAAGGCGGCATCAAAAGTATCCTTTACCGGGAAAGACGTCATTACACTTCATAAAAATCTGGAGTTGCACTCGCATGACTTTCTCTACCCTTGTACTAACCATTCTTACAAACTCTTATTCCTATATCTCTTCGTGTTAGTCGAGATAAACATTTGTACAAATTATCTTATTGCTTATTTTCTTGTAGGTGCAAGGGGAATATGGGGATACAGTAGGCTTTGAGCGATAGTCAAACATTTTAAAACTAGTCACTATATGAAGGCATTGAAATTAGGTTCTCTTTGCACGGCCAAGAGATAAAAAGGTGAATAAGATTTGGTCTATCTGTTACAGTTTACCAGTTATGTAAAAGTCTCAAGAGTAAACAGGACTATATGGGCTATAACCAGAAAATTCAAAAATATACATTTCATTTGCCATAAAATATCTTAAACGTATGGCATTTTAATCAAAATCGTTAGTGATTTTTTAGAAAATAAAAAATTTCGAAATATTTTCCATATAAAGAGTAGTTTAGGGCGGAAGAATTTTCTTCGAAATCTTCGTGTCGTATCCTTGAAAGATATTAAAACTTAAATACCAAGTTTGGTCTTTAACCGACTTTTAATTTTTTAGTTACCCTAATTTTTTTTCAGGGGGTCTCAAAACATGTATCCGGTGAAATCTCGACATGGTAATTTTGGGTCAAATACAATACTTCCTCTGTTTAATATACGTAGTAGAGAAAGTGAAAGTAATTAGTACCTAATTCTTCATTACGAAGAGCTATAGCCCTTAACAGTAGTCCTGCGTGACCATTCTTGCTTGTTATATGAAGCATTTAGTTTCAAAGAAAGCACACACTGTTTGTCTGCTGTCTGCGCGTGCGAAAGTAGATGGCAGTTGTTTCAATGGCGGTTTATTGTCAGGTCGTTAGTGGTGTACTTGAGCTGCACACGCTCGTCTATAGCACAGCTTCAACAGGATCATTACGTGAATTACAGTGCGACGAAGAGAGTCCTCCCTTGTAGCATTTACATCCTGAGGAGATCCACGACTCGAGAGGCCAGGGGACAACCAAGAGGTCCCCTGACCTCATTTTGCTTCGGATGAGCGGCAACCGCCGCACCCTGCAGTGCTTGTGAGGCGACTAAACAAGCGAAGGGTCGGCAAGGGGTGGGAATTAATACATTTAATTTGGAGTCAATCACTATTAGACTTACTATACAAAAAATATAGATCTTGCTAAAACACGCAATTTATGTCTCAATAAATTATTTGTAGAGTGAACCATTTCGGGGATATTCCTTGCTATATGTTGTTTTAGAAAACAAACTTTCGTCAAATGGAACATCGTTATTCAATTCTTCGTGTTAACCGTGCAAAGAGAACGGAATTTCAAAGCTTTAAAACATTTGGCTATCGCCCAAAGCCTAAGGTATTCTAATATTCCCTTTGCACCTATAAGGAAATAAGATAATCTGTACAAATGTTTATCTCAACTAACACGAGGGAGCGGGGTTCCATCAAGTTAACCGTGCACTTACAACGGGAAATGGAAGCACCGGCGACATTGCAGAGTGGAAGGCAGTACAGCCCTCACGCTACCTGCCGGCTCTATACTCCGTGCTGTTAATCTCATTCCTATGTTTACTTACTAAAACCCCGCTCCCTGGTTATAACATATTTTTGTACACATTTTTACACCTGAGGTCCGTGAGAATTCTTACCTAGAGAGATTGAAAATAGAAAACCTGTGATATAACTATGCAATCAAATCAACAAGTTTTATTCAGCACAAGTTAATACGATTATCCGCAACAGATACTATAGCTAACTCATCTTTTACTGAAGAAATTGTTTCTGCATTTAATGATTTATTAACATTATCAAAGCTTATCTTCTATTTAAAACGCATAATGCATTAAATGATTATAAATAAGGCACCGCCGTGGCCGAGCAGTTAGACCGTTGCGCTAATTTTTACCAGTGTCACAATGAAAAAAAAAAACACGTGTTACATATAACGTTTTACATAATTCTAGCATTAAAATATGTAAAAATAACTAATAAATTTGCTAAATATAAAAGTTTAATTTACCAGAGGTCACAGATGTATGACGTAATATGGTTACTAAGAAGATATTGTTTCATTTGTTTCAACACTTATAGAGGAAAATGGAAGAAAATGATAAAACTACTGAAAATATGGATTTTATTCGACTTGACATTGTGGACGAAGTCAAGAATGCTGAGAGTCCATTAATGCCAGACAAATCAAAAGATGTTTACGAAAAAGAATATGAAAAACTTTGTGGATGGAGAAACGAAAAATGCGTTAGTTTGACTAATGAAACCAGATTACTGGCAATTTCAATTGGCTAATCTTAATAACAAAAGACCTCTGAAATTATATAAAACATTTAAAAATTATCGAGGCAGAGAAAAAATATATTGAAGTCTGTGATAAAGTAAGGAATGGATATATTAAGGGGAGATGTCCAATGCGTAAAAAAGAAGACGGAAAATATTGGACAGATGAATTCCTTCTGAAATAAGAGGCAAAAGAATCTTGAATCTAAGACTAGAAGAAAATATAATGGAAAGTTTATTGGCAAGGTGAGACAAAATGGCCATGGAAAACAGGGAACACCAAGAGAACAATCAGGTTGCTAATATGAGAGGAAAATTAGTATGAGGTATACAGAGAAACCAAAATTTTAGATCCTAAGTTTAATATATTTATATCCCATTATATACACAACCCGGGTTAACAATAATAGGGCATGGGAAAATGCAACTCTCAAAACGAGGAGTTAAACCAGGCATTCATAGCAATAAGTCAATAATTACATATGTAATCAAGTACTGTAATGAATTTAGGATACTGAATACTTTGAACTAAGTAATATTTAATAGTAAAACAGCCATCAGAAAAAAAATTAAATATTTTGAAAATAAATTTGTAATTAATGTTTTGTATTTTATATATTGGAAAAGTAAAATAAATAATAATAATAATAATAATAATAATAATAATAATAATAATAATAATAATAATAATAATAATAATAATAATAATAATAAATTTTCCCTAGGGCGTCTTCCCCTTATTGAGAGGTTACCCTCATCGCCCGGCCGCTGCGTCCTCCAGCCGCAGCCAAGGCCACGGAGGAGTGCAGGTTGGGGGTGGCGGGGGTCAACACGCCGACTCCCCCGACAGTAAGGCGACTACTTTGACCTTTTAGGGACGCTACCTTTCTATCAGGATAGCTCCTCAATTGGCCCCCCAGGGACCTAACGAGGCTGAGTGCACCCCGTACCAGAGCTCCCAGCGGGGGAAAAATTCCATGCCGGTACCGGGGATCGAACCCGGGTCCTCCGCGCCACATGCAGGCACGCTACCACTGCGCTACGGAGGCGGTAATAATAATAATAATAATAATAATAATAATAATAATAATAATAATAATAATAATAATAATAATAATAATAATAATAATAATAATAATAATAATAATAATAATAATAATAATAATAATAATAATAATAATAATAATAATAATAATAATAATAATAATAATAATAATATATCATACAGGCATAGTGGAGAAAATTATGTTGTAGTGGTGATGACGTCATTGCTGTCTTGTTGCCAAGGTAATTACGTCATTCATTTTCTGGCATTGTGCCAGAAAGAGCCCGATTTCACACGATTTATGCCTTCTTTGCAGTACTAAGGTTGCATAAATAATAATTTTAGTTGCACAAATTAAAAGTTGTGTGTTATTGGACGTTATCGCGGCTTCGTCATGATTCCTTTCTGATTGGTTGCTGCGTGTTGTCTTGCAGCTCCCCTCCCTTTAGTTGCTCATCCCCTCACTTCCTTTGTTTCAGTTCCTCCCAGATTCCTTAACGCTAGGCATGACGATATATATCCTCAACTTCTAAAATTCTTGTATATTGAATAAGAAGGATGAGTTTTCTCATCGGATGAAGTAGGAAATGTGGCAACTGTGCAGTCTAGGGCCCAGATGATCTGATGCATGTGTGTGTGAGAGTGTGTGTCATCTTGAATCCGTTACGGAAGCCTTCACGCCCGAGTTGCAGACGAACGAAGGGCGAAGCGGTCTAGTGCAGAGGGGGTGCATGCAGCTAAGCTGCAAGAAACATCTGTGTGCCTGTCACTCATCGCCGTCGGCAACTTGCGCCAATGATTGCACTCAAACCGGTTTTAACTTCCCTTCTTCCAGAAATGCATCAATTAATGCGTTTGTCCATGTCACGTTGCAACACATTAGCACAGGTGTAAAGAATCTTGTATCTTCACACTTTCCTCCTGAGCCCTAAACAAAGGATTTCCTCGGGCATTCAGCCTTCAAAAATCTTTTGAACCAAACAGTGCATCAATATGGATTGCGCATTTGTGTGTCTGCATCTTAGAGTTTTTGTTTTTGATTTTAACGATAAATGAGAGTTATTCAATTCATATTTTCGAGAATATTGTACTTTTTAGCAATAATTTTGCTCGGAAAAATAAGTTTTTAGTTTCTCTAGTAAAGTATAGTAAAGTAGAGGAAGTACTATCTTCCACCCAAAAATTCGAAGTCGAGATTTCACCGGAAATATATGTTTTGAGGCCCTCTGAATAAAAAAAGCATTTTTAGAAAAAGGTCCGCGCGAGCGCGCGTGCGCGTGTGTGTGTGTGTGTGTGTGTGTGTGTGTGTGTGTTAGTCTGTGGACAGCATAACTCAAAAACGAAAAGACGGTTAAAAACCAAAGTTGATATTTAAGTTTAATGTCCAACGATGCGACAAGAAGATTTGAAAAAAATTGTTTCACCCCAAAGCTAACTTTTACATGGAAAATTTTTGCAAAATTTTGATTTTCTTGAAAAGGCTCTAATCATTTTGATTAAAATGCTATATGAGATATTTTTATGTTGTTGTGTTTAACGCCCACTTTTACTACTACGGCACCGCAGGCGGTGACACTGATGATACATGGAATGAAGATGGAGCACCGGTGGAATGAGATGGCGGGGGAAATAGGAGGACCCGGAGAAAACACGCCCTGTCGCCGCTTCGTCCACCACGAATACCACATGCGGATCCTTGGGATCGAACCCGGGCCGCCTAGGTGGTAGGCGAGCGCGCTAACTGCTCGGCCACGGCGCCGCCATTTTTATGAAAAATGAAATGTATACCTATCTTGAATTTTCTGGCTATAGCCCATGTACTTACTCTGGATGGCTTTTGAATAACTCCTAAACCGTAAGAGATAGGCCAAATCTTACTATACAAAAAATGTAGATCTTGCTAAAATGCACAATTTATGCCGAAATAATTTTTTTTTTTCTGTAGAGTTAATCATTTCGGAGATATGCCTTATTATCTGTGTGAGTTTTGGAGAACTTATACTTCTGTCAAATGGAACATCGTTATTCATTTTTATATGTAACCGTGCAAAGAGAACGGAATTTCAAAGCTTTAAAATATTTGACTATTTTTAATCGACTTTTCATCAAGGCAATCACACATCCATTATCCCCAAGGCCAAAATCAATGAGTTAAAGTTCGAATTGCTTCCTCGTGCACACTATTCACCAGATTTATACCTTTCTGATTATTTTCTGTTTCCAAACCTGAAGAAATGGCTTGGTGGTAAAAGATTTACCAACAAAGAAGAGATGGTGTCTGCAGTTGATGGTTATTTTGCAGAGCTCGATGGTTCTCACAAGTGTATGGAGCTGAAAGAAGACTATGTAGAGAAATAAAGATGTTTTTCTAAAAAATTTGTGTGCTTTCTTTGTTAGGTCGGATACTTCTGGGACAGCCCTCGTATAGCAAAGTAATAAGAAGAAACAACGCAATGAAAGCGTGGAAGGAATGGTCAGAAACAGAGATGAGCACAGTTCTAAACCAGCTGACCTTGATAAAGATGTATGTGACAGATGGAAAGGCACAAATTGAGCTGCAGGATGAAAGTGAGTTACTAGAAATAGACAAACATTATTTGATTTCTGTTGAGAAGAGATTGAGGTCGCCAGTGTTCAATTATAGCGAGGTCTGCTCCACCCTGGTGTATGTCTGTCTTGGATGCACTTGACTAACGCTGATAATGGAGGAGTGCATCGTCAGTATTCACTTGTTTTATGATGGGATGTGCGGGCGACCGAGTCAACAAAATGAGTAATGAAAATTTACTGCTTAATAGACTACCTCTTGACATATAGCATTAGATATTCTTTTCGATAAATCAATAACCGTCAGCTTGTAAACTGAATATTGTCAATGATTTACAGCCTAGAATCTTTGGCGTGCAACAGTCAGTCGTTACTAGGACCCAGATGTTATGATAAAACTGTTAGAAATATGCAAGCAGGTATGACCAAAAAAATTAGAAAATATGACGATAAATATGAGTTAAAATTGTTTGGCGCATCTTCGAAATCTTCAAAATTTTAATGCTGTTTAACATTATATTGGAAATCTACTTTAAAAATCTAGCACACTCAATAATAAATCATTTTTTACTTTCTGTACTGCATATAGGAAGGTAGACTAAGTATTGTATTCCACCCAAAAATTCGATGTCGAGATTTTACCGGAAATATATGTTTTGAGGCCCCCTGAATAAAAAAAGCATTTTTAGAAAAAGGCGGCCCGTGTGTGGACAGCAAACTCAAAAACCAAAAGTCGGTTAAAAATCAGTTGGATTAAGATTAATGTTTTTCAAAAATGCGAAGCGAAGATTCTGAAGAAAATTCCTCCATCCTAAACTACCCTTTACATGGAAATTTTTTCGAAAATTTTGATTTTCTTGAAAATGGCTCTAACGATTTTGATTAAAATGTCATGTTTGAGATATTTTTATGACAAATGAAATGTATGTCCTGAATTTTCTGGCCACAGCTCATGAAGCCATATTTACTCTGGATGACTTTTGCATAACTAGTAAACCGTAAAAGATAGACCAAATCTTACTATACAAAAATTGTAGATCTTGCTAAAACACACAATTTATGTCTAAATATATATATTTTTTGGTAGAGTGAACCATTTCGGAGATATTCCTTGTTATTTGTGCGAGTTTTGGAGAACTTGCACTTCTGTGAAATGGAACATCGTTATTCATTTTTTATATGTTAACCATGCAAAGAGAGGAATTTAAAAGCTTTAAAGGATTTAACAATCCCTCAAAGCCTACTATATTCCTATATACCCCCCTTGCACCTACAAGGAAATGATACTTTCTGCAAATGTTTAACTCAACTAACACGAAGAAGATACAAGAAAACGAGTTGGTAAGAATGATTAGTACAAGTCATATGAGTGCAAGACATCAGATTTTTATTGTTGCATTTTGAATTTATTCAATTACTAATCCTCAACTCTGCACAGAATGAAAATAAATGTCACATTTTGAAGGGCGATCAGCAGGAAGAATTACAATAGGAAATTACATACAGCTTACTCTCCAAATTAGAGGAAACACATTTCTAAGAAATATTACAGACAAGAATTAGAAGATGTGAAAAATCGGTTTTGGGAATGACCGTACGCACATATGGGAAACTGGAATAGAAGTATAAATATATGACAAAAATACGAAAATATAATAGAAAATATGAGTATAATAAAAATGACAAGAAAATAACAAAAAATCTTTAAAAAAGCCAAAATATGACTTTACATACCCCATGAGAATTGCATAATTTTAATCTCCATTTATAAAATCGTGCTTTGCTTATATTTTCCATGACAAAAAAATCTGACGTGTTGCACTCACATGACTTTCTCTACTCTTGTAGTAACCATTCTTGCAAACTCTTATTGCTATATCTTCTTCGTGTTAGTTAAAATAAACATTTGTACAAATTATCGTATTGCTTATTTCCTTGTAGGTACAAGGGGAATATTGGAATACAGTAGGCTTTGTGCGATAGTCAAATCTTTTATAGCTTTGAGATTCCGTTCTCTTTGCACACTTAACATTTAAAAAAATTAACAACGATGTACCATTTTACGAAAGTTCTACGTTTTCCGAAACTCACACACATAACAAGGAATATCTCCGAAATGGTTCAACCTACAAGACAATTTATTGAGACATAAATTGTGTATTTTAGCAAGGTCTACATTTTTTGTGTAGTATGATTTGGTCTATCTCTAACGGGTTACCAGTTAAGCAAAAGTCGTCCAGAGTAAATACGACTACAGGAGCTATAGCCAGAAAATTCAAGACATAGATTTTATTTGTTATAAAAATATCTCAAACATATGACATTTTAATCAAAATCGTTAGAGCCATTTTCAAGAAAATCAAAATTTTCGAAAAATTGTCCATGTAAAGGGTAGTTTAGGGTAGAGCAATTTTCTTCAAAATCTTCGTGTCGCATCCTTGAAAGACATTAAACTTAAATACCAACTTTGGTGTTTAACTGACTTTTGGTTTTTGAGTTATGCTGTCCACAGACACACAGACACAAACACACGGACCTTTTTATAAAAATGTTTTTTTGGATTCAGGAGGCCTAAAACGTATATTTCAGGTGAAATCTCGACATAGAATTTTTTGGTGGAATAAAATACTTCGCCTACCTTACTATACGTAATAGAGAAAGTAAAAATTTGGTGAACTTCTACCACACTTGTTTTACGATACTCTGGCACACACAAATCCCATTCACAAAGTCTATCTATGAACAAAGGATACCTAACGCTAATTAAATATTCGAGACATGCGCAGAAAGTGAGGATGCGCCGCCTCTGGAACAATAGGGAACCGTTTTATGTTGTAACCAAGGTAGTTTTATCCTTGGCTATTTCACTAGTGGCTGCAAGTTGGAGAGATGTTGTTTACTAGGTGAAGTCGATCTCGCATCGTGCAACATGCCAGACTGGTTACTTACTGCGAGCAGAAGGTGAACGCCCTACCGATTATAATAATACTGCAATTATCGAAAGAGTAAATGGCAGAAGTGATGGTGTTCACTGCAAGCACGGCAACCGCAGTTTAACTATGATTTCTAGGAGTCATAGCTGAAAACACGATCAATAGTAAGGGAACAATAGCGTATTATAGTAAAGCTTTCTACGAATGTTTATGCTCGACCATGTGTTTAAATTTAAAATATTTACATGTTTTTAATGTCCTACGCTGCATGTTATTGTGTGGTGTCCGACATTTACATAATGTATTTGTTATTCGATTGCACGTGTAAGAATCGATAGTTGTGTCTTCAACTGCGAAATTATTGATTTTATTGTTTATGTTGGCTTTGATACAATGATGCAGAGAGTATACGAATATGCTATAACCTTTAAAAAGTAGACTTCCAAAAACAAGAGGACAAATTGAATTTATTAGAATGTTATTTAGAATATTAACACTAATTGTTAATTTCACACTAGTTGTTATTCGATTGGACATACGGGAATCGCTTATATCTACGTGGGAATATGAGCAGACGGCAAAGTAAATATGGATATTTTGATTGGTGGATAGTAGTATCGCTATGAACTGCTGCGCCTTTGATTGGTGGATAGCAGTATTGTTATGAACAGGTGCACCTTTGATTGGTGGATAGCAGTATCGTTATGAACAGGTGCACCTTTGATTGGTGGATAGTAGTATTGTTATGAACAGGTGCACCTTTGATTGGTGGATAGCAGTATCGTTATGAACAGGTGCACCTTTGATTGGTGGATAGTAGTATTGTTATGAACAGGTGCACCTTTGATTGGTGGATAGCAGTATCGTTATGAACAGGTGTACCTTTGATTGGTGGATAGCAGTATCGTTATGAACAGGTGCACTTTTGATTGATGGATAGCAGTATCGTTATGAACAGGTGTACCTTTGATTGGTGGATAGCAGTATCGTTATGAACAGGTGCACCTTTGATTGATGGATAGCAGTATTGTTATGAACAGGTGTACTTTTGATTGGTGGATAGCAGTATCGTTATGAACAGGTGCACCTTTGATTGGTGATAGCAGTATTGTTATGAACAGGTGCACCTTTGATTGGTGGATAGTAGTATTACTATGAATAGGTGCACCTTTGATTGGTGGATATCAGTACCGTTATGAATAGGTGCACCTTTGATTGGTGGATAGCAGTATTGTTATGAACAGGTGCACCTTTGATTGATGGATAGCAGTATCGTTATGAACAGGTGCAACTTTGATTGGTGGATAGCAGTATCGTCATGAACAGGTGCAATTTTGATTGGTGGATAGCAGTATCGTCATGAACAGGTGCAACTTTGATTGGTGGATAGCAGTATCGTTATGAATAGGTGCACCTTTGATTGGTGGATAGCAGTATCGTCATGAACAGGTGTACCTTTGATTGGTGGATAGCAGTATCGTTATGAACAGGTGCAATTTTGATTGGTGGATAGCAGTATCGTCATGAACAGGTGCAACTTTGATTGGTGGATAGCAGTATCGTTATGAATAGGTGCACCTTTGATTGGTGGATATCAGTATTGTTATGAACAGGTGCACCTTTGATTGGTGGATATCAGTATTGTTATGAACAGGTGCACCTTTGATTGGTGGATATCAGTATTGTTATGAACTGGTGTACCTTTGATTGGTGGATAACAGTTCGTTATGAACAGGTGCACCTTCGATTGGTGGATAGCAGGATTTTTATAAATAGGTGCACCTTTGATTAGTGGATAGCAGTATCGATTTGAACAGGTGCACGTTTAATTGGTGGATAGTGGTACCGTTATGAAGAGGTACACCTTTGATTAGTGGATAGCAGTATTGTTATAAACAGATGCACCTTTGATTGGTGGATAGTAGTATTGTTATGAACAGGTGCACCTTTGATTGGTGGATATCAGTAGCGTTATGAACATGTGCACCTTTGATTGGTGATAGCAGTATTGTTATGAACAGGTGCACCTTTGATTGGTGGATAGTAGTATTACTATGAATAGGTGCACCTTTGATTGGTGGATAGCAGTATTGTTATGAACAGGTGCACCTTTGATTGGTGGATAGCAGTATTGTTATGAACAGGTGCACCTTTGATTGGTGATAGCAGTATTGTTATGAACAGGTGCACCTTTGATTGGTGGATAGTAGTATTACTATGAATAGGTGCACCTTTGATTGGTGGATAGCAGTATTGTTATGAACAGGTGCACCTTTGATTGGTGGATAGCAGTATTGTTATGAACAGGTGCACCTTTGATTGGTGATAGCAGTATTGTTATGAACAGGTGCACCTTTGATTGGTGGATAGTAGTATTACTATGAATAGGTGCACCTTTGATTGGTGGATATCAGTACCGTTATGAATAGGTGCACCTTTGATTGGTGGATAGCAGTATTGTTATGAACAGGTGCACCTTTGATTGGTGGATAGCAGTATTGTTATGAAGAGGTAGATATAAGAAGGTCCATTACAGTGACGTATAAACGCTGTATTATGGCATGGTAGAGCATAAAACTGTATTACAATGAGCTATTTTGCATGCTGCTTGCACAGTTACGAGTTATAGGATCGCTTTCGTGTCTGCCACTTTGTACAGTTTGTTTTAAACAAGAAGCGACTTGCACGTGGTTTCCATGGTAACCTATCCCCGCTCTGCTAGCCAGTAGGGTGGCATCAACCTCATTTCCCTTCATCTAAAAGCGCAACTTTGAAGGGTTGCATCTTGCAACAGCCACTTGCTTTCCATAGTCACAATGAGAATGAGGGATCTTCAAACACAGGCAATTATATTGAATATTTAAATGGATGACCAATATATTACACTTCTCTGAAACAGCGTTTGGAAAAGTCGATTGGTTTTCGTGCAATAACTTGATTTTATGTGTGTCATCATGATCCATGGAATTAAGAAAGAAATTTTTGATGCCTTCTTTGCTTCACTGATATTAGATAAATATTGAAGAGAGGTTTATTTGATTTACAGATGTATGTTCTGACAGAAACGCAGATTCTCTTTTGAATCATGCTCACAATAGTATGAAACATTTATTTGAGACAACGATAAAAGATGAAAACTCTGATGGGCAATTCTGTTTAGGTTGGGTCATATTTTAACGAAATTTACAATATTCGTTGGATTACATACCCGAGTCTGATAGGCTATGCCATTGCTCCTCATTTGCTTTTGAAAATTGAACCTATAACAACTGTAATTTTAAATAGAGCAACGTAAATTGTTCCTGTACATTCCTCATTGCACTAGATTAAACGCTAAAAATAAATCTTACTGAAATGTATGAATATCATTGTAAATTGTCTACCTTTAAATCACTACTAATATTAAGCAGTATTAAATAAATGAATTATTATTTCGGGGAATACTCTAATCAAATTCGAATTATTTCATATATTTCAGCATTAGATGCTTCACCGAAGTGGGAGTAGTCATTTTTGACATTTAAACCTAGCGGCCCTGTTGCGTCAAATTAAGTAAGCTGTTGCCCATATATGGGGTAGCGTAGCTCTAACCCAGGGCCGCCAAGATGAGCACCCGAGGTGTGAAATGCCTTACCTCTACAATCACTCCTTCCTTTGTCTTTCTATCCGGCAGGTAACCAGAGACACGACGTGTGCCACACTGGCGGTCCTAATCAAATGCATGCTTTTGAACTTGATAGTTGGCTAGGAAAGCAACAAGAAGGTTAATGAAACTAGAGAATATGAGTGAAGCACGTAGCAACAATGCTAGACGGCTCAAGTGGGCATTGTATGAGAAATCACTCTTATCTCTCACATTACTGACTCTAGCCAAACCTGAAGTTCACAAAAGCAGTTCTATAGCATTAATATATAGTTTTGTTATCTTTGTTTTATTTTGTTATATAACATTTGCGTAATGATAATGATACTCCACTAATTTACGCTATTAGTATTCTTGCTGGTTTCTTTTTAAATATTAGACTTTAAATGTGCGGTTGCGAATGTTAATATGCTAGACAGTTGTTCACACTGATAAGTAGCACCAAACTTGACCAGTAATTTGCTTGCAAAAGGCCGTAGGTGCTTCACCCAGTCCTGTTCGTCGTTGACTCATGTTGCACATGCAAGCCGTCAGTGCACTGGTAACACTGCCAGGCGACTACAGCCAGAATCAACCGGTTTAGTTGGCCAGGGACGAGAGGGAGGGTAAATTCACACCTATAGTGCCTTCCTTCCCCTTCCCACCCCTGCTCTAACCTAATCACAGCCCAAGAAAAGCAGAGGAGCTGATAACGAAGGCTGTCATTGGTTTAAATTTGAAATTATGTACTCTTGATTGATTTTAATTAAGTCACTTACGGGTAGAATGGCGTTATATGAAATCCTTTCCTGGTATTGCTACTGATAATTCCATTCCTGTTTATGACTCAATAGCAGTTTGGTTTAGCTAATACGCCACTTACAGCGCGATTTAAATGAAACGGCTCCCATTCCAACAATTCTAATGCTAAATGGAACGGATCTCATTTCTCGGAAACACTAACCGTAAGGGGTTCCCGGAGTCAACATTTTCCATCATATTCATTCAATATTTCGTAGAAGTCGAGTTCACCGAACGGATGCGCAGACAAGATGTCTGGTACAAGCAGCAATATCCGAGAAGCTGGATTTAAAAAAACATATGACGTGTTGCACTCACATGACTTTCTCTACTCTTGTACTAACCATTCTTACAAACTCTTATTTCTATATCTTCTTCGTGTTAGTTGAGATAAACATTTGTACAACTTATCTTATTATTTCCTTGTAGGTACAAGGGGAATATTAGAATACTGTAGGCTTTGTGCGATAGTCAAATGTTTGAGATTCTGTTGTCTTTGCACACTTAACATATAAAAAAATGAACAACGATGATCCATTTCACGAACGTTTTAAGTTTTCCGAAACTCACACACATAACAAGGAATATCTCCGAAATGGTTCACCCTACAAGAAAATTTATTGATACATAAATTGTGTATTTTAGCAAGATCTACATTTTTTGTATAGTATGATTTGGTGTATCTCTGACGGTTTACCAGTTATGCAAAAGTCGTCCAGAGTAAATACGACTACAGGGGATATAGCCAGAAAATTCAAGATATACATTTCATTTGTCATAAAAATATCTTAAACATATGACATTTTAATCAAAATCGTTAGAGCCATTTTCAAGAAAATCAAAATTTTCGAAAAATTGTCCATGTAAAGGGTAGTTTAGGGTGGGGCTATTTTCTTCAAAACCTTCGTGTCACATCCTTGAACGACATTAAACTTAAATACCAACTTTGGTTTTTAACCGACTTTTCGTTTTTGAGTTAGCTGTCCACAGACTGACAGACTTGACACACAGACACACACACGGACCTTTTTCTAAAAATGCCTTTTTTTTTGGATTCAGGGGGCCTCAAAACATACATTTTCGGTGAAATCTCGACATCGAATTTTTGGGTGGAATACAATACTTCCCCTACTTACCAGTAGAGAAAGTAAAAAAAGAAATAAATTAATTCTTATTCGAGAAAAGTAATCAATAATAAGGAATATCTAGGAAATGTTTGATTCCCGAAAAATGCATTTGGCATAAATTGTTTGCTTTTACGAGATCTACATTTTTGAAGCAATAAGATTTTGTACATCTCTTATGGTTTACCAGTTATGGAAAATACATCCAGAATAAAGACGAATTCGGAGGTTGTATGCGATAGTGAAATGTTTTAAGAGCTGGTTGCTGTGCAATGCCTTTGAAATGCCATCCTCTTTGCAAGGCCAAAAGATAAACGAATAATATATTCCTAATTGAGAAAAGTGCAAGTATCGGTAAATTCAAACAAATAATAAAGAAGATCTCAGAAATGGTACGCTCAAAAAGAAAGAGATATTTCATATAAATTGTATGTTTTAACGAGATCTACGTTTATGCAAAAATCATCCAGAATTAAGAGATCTTCTGTGGACATTCTCAGACAATTCAAGGTATGACTTAGAAACTGCCA
Organism: Tenodera sinensis; assembly: GCA_030765045.1. Taxonomy (NCBI): domain Eukaryota; kingdom Metazoa; phylum Arthropoda; class Insecta; order Mantodea; family Mantidae; genus Tenodera; species Tenodera sinensis. Next base: position 194,246,521 of record CM060963.1, read on the forward strand.
TGGAATCGCCTGGTTACTGGATTCACCCTCCGACTGAAGGAGGGGTGCGGGGAGTAGCAGCTAATGACGTAAGCGTCTCCAAAGAGAGAAGTTTGGATATCGCTGCTCTAAACTTCCACTAATAGAAATTCTCATGTGCATGATTTACACTGGTTAATAAAACGAACTATTCTTTTTCGCGAGTTTCAACTTCTAGCAGTATGATCACTTCAGTTGTGTGCGAGAACGGTAGTTCACATTGTGGCAGGGGTTGATTTTATCTCCCACAACCAGAGAACGGAGGGGGCACCTCGACTCAACGCGGATTTTTTTGTGCTTACCGCCCCTGCGAGGAAGGGATGAGATGAAGGAACCACTGGAGGCTATAGGGCGCAGGCAAACTGGCCGGCCGACAGAGACGAGCACAAGTTCTTAAGGATTCTAAGCTGGATAATCCGATCGCACCTGAGGATTGCTCAGGGAAGGCTTCCCTCTGGCGGAACAGAGGAGAACTCGAACCACTTGAGGCGGCTTAAAGAACGCTGCTATCTTGCAGGGCCAAGAAAGAACCTGCAAGCCATCCACAGCCTCTAAGCCTACTTGAGACATAAATGGGGAAACGAAACGATAGGAAACGAACCCAAAACATGCCAAATGTGAGCCTCACCATCTCCCTCGGTAACCTATACTTAAAAACCAGTTCGTTTCGCGGAAAAAGGGTAGTGGCCGCGAAGTCAGCGTTAATTCCCAGAGGCAATGACATCGATCAACTCCTCCCATATAACAGCTTTCCCATTCCTTCTTCACTTCTCGCTAATAAGTTAATGACAACAAATTATGAAAGGAAAATTTTCGCCGTTGCTCGACCTCAAGATCTTTTCCCCATATGGCCAACGAAGAGATGGAAAAACAATTCACGTGAGACAGAACAAGCAAATAGGCATTTATTTTATCTTAAACAAATAAGTAAAAGTTATATAAATAAATATTAATACAATGAGTACATAGCAGAGAAAGTAAAACAGTTAATATGTATTTTAGTTATTCTTTTGTTTCTTTTGTGAGCCGTATACTTTAATGCCATTGGACAGTCTTTATAAACGTGCCGACTAACAGACCACAATAAAATTCCACAAGTCCGGAAGGTAAGAAAACCAAGAGTAAAAGGAGGGGAAAGGGCTGGGAGGAAAGCACGAATGAGGGATAGAATCAGGATGAAGAAAAGCTGAAGAAGAGAGAGAAGCAGCTGAAGAAAAAGAAAGTAAGAAAGAATTACAAATTTGTATGATCTGTCAAAGGCTAACATAGACACTAAATGTAACGGAAAATAAGAGAAAGGTAGGAGATATGGACAAAGTAAAGCAACTAATAAGAGAAAGATAATACATTACGGATGAAATTAGGCGGAAGGAAGAAAGAGACGAGGAAGAAATGGTTTTTTTGTCTGGTTTCACGAAGACGATAAAATGACCTCACTTCCGCTGCAAACAGGAAGTGTTTCTCAACACATCCCACGCCGACTGCCAATTCTCCAGTATCAGAGCAACAAAATACGCGAAATTAAATGCCGCCGACTTCCTTTACCCTCTGGTATTCAGTGGCACAAGGTTACGTGAGTTGCGATGCGATGCTCACTACACGCGTCACTTGTTTGTATACATCACGTGACGTCATTCACTGTTCTGACGTGCGAGCCCTTGATAGAAACAAATCCTTTAATAATCTCTTGTTTATATCATCTTCCTCACCTGTTTCCCTTCAACACTGCCACAGATCATACGCTTTGTTTTATATTTACTTTTTTATTTTTTAAAATCTTTAAATTTTGCAAAGCCATGCTGCTTCAAAGAGAAATTAAATGCCGGATCACCTCTCCCTGTGGTTCCACCAACCTATACATTTTCTTACGTTTCTGAACATCTGAAGTATACATGCGCAGTACAAACAATAAACGGACCATTCAAAAATGGCAGACAAAAGATTACACGAATATTCTAGTGAAGATACTCATACAATTTTAATTGAAGAGGTTTCAACAACTGTTATTTTAAATATAGTAGGCCTACCTTTAATGAATAGCCTACTAAGCAAATTTGTTCATTTATATTCATATGTCTAATTCATTTCCCTGGATTAAACGCTAAAATGATTGCTCTTGCTGTTGTTTTTACAGCCTAAATACTGTAAACAAATACCACTCGAGGTTTTCATATTTGGGATAATATTTCTAGCACTTCACTCTCGCAAAATTATTGTATTACTACAGACTATTTCACACATGTATAGATATATTAAATTGTCATTTACGAACTATCACATGGTCATTCTTTTGTTTTGAACAAATGATCACTACATTATTCTTTTGTTTAGCCAGTGTAGCCAACTGTATCCCACAAGTCGCTGAAAAACAGTTTATTACATATTACAATCGATTAACAAACAAAATAGCAAACTGTGTTTTTAACAATTGTTCTTTTAATAATTAATCTATTTTTCCAGAAGAAAAGCTATTTGTTAATGTTAACGTAAAGTGAGATTTATTTGAGGTTATAAACTGGTTTTCTGGTATAACAACAAAAGAAATTCGAAATACGTGTAATTCTTGGGATTCGTTTTCTTCAGTTGGCAGTGCTGAGTAGATCGGACTACACTAATCGAAATTAATATATTTCAGGTTATTTTTGCAACATTTAATATGTTCTGATCAAATCTTTGCGACATACTGTTTGATTCATAATTACGAGTATGACCGCCTCCGTAGCGCAGTTGGTAGCGCGGAGGACCCGGGTTCGATCTCCGGTACCAGCATGGGAATTTTCCCCCGCTGAAGGTCTGGCACGGGGTGCACTCAGCCTCCATAGGTCCCGGAGGGGAGTATTTATGAAATAGTCCAGATAAGTTTCAGAGTCATATAACCAAACTATCTTTCTATAAAGCTTAAGAGTTAAATATACGCTAAAAGTTCTCCACGTTGGTCTTCGTCTTCAACTTTTTCAAGGTCTCCCTTTTGAACTATAAGTTATCAGAATGAACGTAACTGAAAAGGTTTATTAAATACGCTTAATATAGCATCACTTTCAAAATTACTCATGATTTGAATGTGCAGCGGCAAAATGTACTAAAATGCAGGTTTAGGGGACCCCAAAACATGTATTTCCGGTGAAACCTCAACATCGAATTTTTGGGTGGAATGTAATTCTTCCCCTGCTTACTACAAAGTAAAAACAGAAAGCAAAAAACACTTTTATACCTACTTCACCATAATCGAGATAAACATTGTAGAAATGCTTTTAGTACAACTTCCTTATAGATTGAAGCATATCTTAAGTAAAGAATATAATTATTATGAGAGTTAATAAAATATGAGTTTCGGCTTTATATTAATACAGGAAAATATAGGTTCGTTCGGGAGGTAGACCGGCTATGTATACAATAAAAACAAGGCAACATCTGTCGGCAAACAAATCCTTTGTAATTTCGGCAGACGTGTGCGTTACAATAGAACCCCGGATTATAAGCGGACACTAAGGTTCTGGAGAGACGTGCTTTATCTTGATATCACATCAGTTCTCAAGGGAACATTTATGTTTAAAATTAGTGGAGAAAGACACATGTGTGGCTGTTTCGGAAATATTTATCCACCGATTAGAAAATTGCATTTATGTGAAAATTTTATCACCTAACAGAAGTAGAGTTCACGCGAAGGAGAAGAAATGCAAGTTATATGGCGATTTTCAGGAGACACTATGTACGTACTTGTTGAAAGTATGCGAAGGCGGTGCGCGTATTTACAAAGTAGAATATTATATTAACACTAAATGTCGAAGTGTCGACAAGGGTAGTTACGGCCGAACACGGAAATAAACATTTGGGTTCGGAATCAAACGGCGAGTGTTAGGATGACAGGAATAATACGTGGGGAATTCAAAAAGTAAGTTACACATGATTATGACAGACCAACTAACTTTCATCAAGTGTTGCACTGGACTGCAAAATGACACAGATACATGCCACTACTTTCCAACATAGTCACCAAATCTCTTTAAGCGACTGAAATGCGCTCAGTGGTCGGGGAGGCATTCGAGGACTGTTGTGCGAACTTCTTTAGTAAATATTTCCCTCCAGATGTTCTTTCAACTTGCTGAACAGATGGGCAAGATCTGGACTGTGCTTTCATACCTCCCATCGAAAACAATGAAGCAAAGCTTGTGTAATGCGCGCCACACAGAATTTCACCATCAATCTCAGTGTAATTTTGATGTTTTGTCCACAAGAATCGTGCCATCCCGCGTACTTCAACTTTGGAGTGTGTTTCCACTTGATGGGTGCATCATTTCGCTCGCACACTGTGATCCACCTGTTTTCAGTAGCATAGCAGAACGCTGTCTGCAGGAATTCCGGAACATGAACTATATTCTGACAAAGCGCCTTGATGCGCAATGATCTTAGCCTGGGATATGTGTAACTTACTTTTTGAACTGCCTTTGTACAAAGTGCGTGTGATTTAAGCTATTCAGCCATAAATGCCTTCTCAATTCCACATCGGAACAACACTCCCTGAGGAGTGTTTATCACACTCATTCATTTCCTGTACTTATTTCGCTAACCTTTCCGTGGCAAAGAGTTCCCTTCAGAAGGCATAACCTGGGGATCCATGGTTTTCCAGTTTCACATAAAGGGACAATTCTGCCGTTCTCTGTGGTGAAAGTTTATTATAGGTATATTTTCCTTTAAAATAAAATAAAAAAACACGTGAACAATGCTGCGTTAAGTTCGGCAGCAGAGTCATAAATTTGTGAAGTTACAACATTAGAATCAGACACCCAGGCAGTTCCTAAAGTGAACACGGCCCAAAACAGGCGTCACAAGCGCTATAAATTTGTCAAGCTGCTCCAAGGCCAGAATCAAACAGCGACCCTACGATACAATGGAAATGGGGGCTTAAGCCATTTTGAAACCTTTTAAGAGCTCGTCACTATATGATAGCCTTGAAATTCCGTTCTCTTTGCATAACCAGGAAAAAGATAATATGTAATGTGCTGCTTTGAGATACACATTTATAGAAATGGCTTTATTACACATTTCCTTGTAGGTACAATGAGAACAGGAGAATACAGTAGGCTTAGACGATACTCAAATCTTTAAAGAGCAAATCGTATTTGTGTGACGAGGAGGACAAAATCGAATGACTTCCCATTTGAGAAAACTACTGGAAAATTCAAACCAAAACAAGGAAAATTTAGAAAATGATTAATCACACAAACATGATTATCTGACATCAGTTAAAATTCAAGATACACATTTCATTTGTCATGAAAATAATATTTCTATCAAAATTGTTCAGTCATTTTTTGAGAAAATAAATAAAATTTTCGAAACATCTTCCACTCAAGGGTTAATTTAGGGTAGAAGATTTCTTCTTTGAAAATACAAAGTTTGATACTCTTCTTACTCTCTCTATTGCGTATAAAGTAGGGACAGTATTGTATTCCACCCAAAAATTCGACCTCGAGATTTCAACGGAAATATATGTTTTGAGGCCCCCTGAAACAAAGCGTTTTTATAGCGCGCGCGTGAGTGTGTGTGTCAGTCTGCGAACAGCACAACTCAAAAACAAAAAGTCGGTTAAATATCAAAGTTGGTATTTAAGTTTAATGTTTTTCAAGGATGCGACATGAAGATTTTGAAGAAAGTTGCTTCACCCTAAACTACCCTTTACATGGATATTTTTTCAAAAATTTTGATTTTGTTGAAAATGGCTCTAACGATTTTGATTACAATGCCACATGATTAAATGTATATCTTGAATTTTCTGGCTATAGCCCCTGTAGTCGCATTTACTCTGGAAGACTTGCATAACTCGTAAACCGTAAGAGATAGACCAAATCTTACTCTACAAAAAACGTAGATTTTGCTAAAATACACAATTTATGTCTGAATAAATTTTTTTGTAGAGTGAACCATTTCGGAGGTATTCCTTGTTATTTGTGGGAGTTGTGGAGAACTTTTACTTCTGTCAAATGGAACATAGTTATTCAATTTTTTATACATATGTTCAGAAGGCCGACCGCAAGGTTCGAACCAACGACCTCGCTAGGTATCCGTGTACAAGTTACTAGAAAATTTATGGAACAGTTGACATCTGACTGATATCAAAAGGAAATTAAGGACAGTTTTATATGGCGACTTGTAAAATTTAAGACATTTAGGGTTATTTTCCGTAATAACTCATACCATTTCTGCTGCAGTGTGAAGCATCTGCAACACAACGCTATTAACTTTTTCTGTTAGTATTTAAATGGGACAAGGAACATTAACTATGAAACTAGAGCTGCCTGCGTCCACCTACACTTGCTTTTGTTTTCGCCGCTTCAACTGCCTCGACCTTGAACTGCTTTGTCCGCTGGTTTTCTATCTTTTGTTTGTTGCATCTAAAACCTCTCTGGAAACCCATTAAATAACCACAACGATCTACAAATATTTCGGACGCAAAACACTCTTTACTCCTGGCTGTACCTGATACCGAGATTTCGCTGGAAATACGTTTTGAGGTCCCCTGAATAAAAAAATTATTTTTAGAAAAAGATCCGTGTGTGTGCACAACATAACTCAAAAACGAAAAGTCGGTTAAAAACCAAAGTTGGTATTTAAGTTTAATGTCGTTCAAGGATGTGACACGAAGATTTTGAAGAAAATAGCCCCACCCTACACTACCCTTTACATGGAAAATTTTTCGAAAATTTTGATTTTCTTGAAAATAGCTGCAACGATTTTGATTAAAATGTCATATGTTTGAGATATTTTTATGACAAATAAAATGTATATCTTGAATTTTCTGGCTATAGCCCCTGTAGTCGTATTTACTCTGGACGACTTTTGCATAACTGGTAAACCGTTAGAGATAGACCAAATTATACTATACAAAAAATGTAGATCTTGCTAAAATACACAATTTATGTCTCAATAAATTTTCTTGTAGGGTAAACCATTTCGGAGATATACCTTGTTATGTGTGTGAGTTTCGGAAAACTTGGAACTTTCATGAAATGGAACATCGTTGTTCATTTTTTTATGTTAACCGTGCAATGAGAATGGAATCTGAAAGCTTTAAAATATTTGACTAACACTCAAGGCTTACTGTATTCCCATATTCTCCATGTACCTACAAGAAGATAAACAATAAGATAATTTCTACAAATATTTATCTCAACTGACACGAAGAAGATATAGGAATAAGAATTTGTATGAATGGTTAATACAAGAGTAGAGAAAGTCATGTGAGTGCAACACATCAGAGTTTTATTGTTACTTGCTCCTGTGCATGCAACTATTGAGCGAATCATCGTCCACATCTTAAAGTTACTGAAGGTAAATCTCTTACGATTTGCAGTAAGATATTCCTTATATCGTGAACAATTGCGTCTACGTCGCAAACTGAATTATCAGTCACAGAATTTCTTATATAATCAAATACCCTTCCATGTGCATGTTTTCTCTTTGCATGCCTTACACCTATTTACATTTGTGCACATAACCACGTATGTACCTGTTACTATGGCCAGAGAAAGCGACACGGAATCGACACTTGAAGACATCAGAACAAGGTGCAATGTATATGTGCAAAGACTGTACAGGGAGTAGGGGTAATGAATAGTGAAAATGTATTGGAATTTGTGTTTTTGTTTAAATTATTTATTTTTATTATATTACTATTTTTACTTTTATTTTATAATTTGTGTATTATAAATGTTTGTGATGTAAACGTTAAATATTATGTTTTTGTTTACAGTATTTATATATTTTTGCTACATTTCTATATTATTAAAATTTTATTTGTATTGTATAGTCTGCAAATAATAAATGTGATGTAATTGTTTGGGAACTTTTTAATACTTTTAAAAATCTGGAATATTGATCCTGGATTAAAAAATTACGTGCCAGGATTACATATATATTTTTATTTTATTTTAATCAAAGACATAATATATTTCTGGTGAAATCTGGATGTCAAATTTTTAAGATCAATATTAATAAACCAAACGCACAGATGCAATTTAGTAGTATGTATAATTAGAAAACAGATAAAATTGCAAATAACACGCGAATCTATTGCCAAATAACAAACTATCAAAAGTATCTGGAGGAACCGGAAATTCCGGAGGACTTAATAAGAGTTGGTTACAGCAATTTGAATCCGGAACAAACTAATGAATGTGCAAACTGTGCAGGAAAAGAAAAAACCAGCTTAGTAAATTGAAATAGTTTCGTAAGCGGATAATTGATGGCAATTGTTTGGCGAGGACAAAGGAGAGCGTCTGGTCACACCATTTCCGGTCCTAGTTGAATCCATTCTCTGTTTAATATCCGAAAAAAATGTAAATTATATACATGGCTTCTATGAGCTTTGCCTCCCAGAAATGCATTTCCTTTCTAGACACAGTTCAATTTCCGAAGTAGCTTCTTTCCTCGAAAATGGCAACAGTCAAACTAGAGGCACTAACTTCAGTTGTTAAATCAACAACCACAACGAAAAATGGACTTTTAAATACTGCAACTATACATAACATTTGGTAAGCTTAATTAAAAATAAGATTAAAATGTAGTCCAAAAAAATCTGATGTGTTGCACTCACATGACTTTCTCTACTCTTGTACTAACCAAATAGAATACAGAAGGCTTTGTGCGACAGTCAAATCTTTTTGACCTTTGGGATTCCGTTCTCTTTGCACGATTAACATATAAAAAATGAACAACGATGATCCATTTCACGAAAGTTCTAAGTTTTCCGAAACTCACACATATAACAAGGAATATCTCCGAAATGGTTCACCCTACAAGAAAATTTATTGAGACATAAATTGTGTATTTTAGCAAGATCTAAATTTTTTGTATAGTATGATTTGGTCTATCTCTAACGGTTTACCAGTTATGCAAAAGTCGTCCAGAGTAAATACGACTACAGGGGCTATAGTCAGAAAATTCAAGATATACATTTCATTTGTCATAAAAATATCTCAAATATATGAAATTTTAATCAAAATCGTTAGAGCCATTTTCAAGAAAATCAATATTTTCGAAAAATCTTCCATGTAAAGGGTAGTTTAGGGTGGGGCTATTTTCTTCAAAATCTTCGTGTCGCATCCTTGAAAGACAAACTTAAATACCAACTTTGGTTTTTAACCGACTTTTCTTTTTGAGTTATGCTGTCCACAGACTGACTGACACACAGACACACATGGACCTTTTTCTAAAAATGCTTTTTTTGGAATCAGGGGGTCTCAGAACGTATATTTCCGGTGAAATCTCGACATCGAATTTTTGGGTGGAATACAGTACTTCCCCTATTTACCAGTAGAGAAATTAATAAAACATCAAATTACAAAAGCCGATTCTAACTTTCCCGGTAAGGCTACAAGGCAATCCCATCAGAGCTCTTGTGGTCTCACCGGAAAAGTTAGAATCGGTTGGGAAATTTGTCATACTGGCCATGGTAGCTTCATGGTTAGAGCTGCCGCTCGCTAAGCGGAAGATCCGTGGTTCAAATCCCGGCTATGATATTGAATTTTTCAGTCCTGATTCCACCTCTTATCTAGAAAATAATTAAACCCAGAAAAACTGTGACTACGTTTTTTGTGTAGCAAGATTTTATCTATCTGTTTACCAAATATAAATACCTAAGTTGTCGGAATAAAGAGGCCTTCAGGGTCTATTCCCTGATACTTAAATGTATGGTATTTTAACCCAAATCGTTTAACTCATTTTTGAGATAAAAAATAAGGAACGTTTTTCCATGTAAGCGATAGTTTGGGGAAGGGAATTTCTTCAAAATCTTCGTGTAACATCCTCGGAAGATCCTGACAAATACGAAATTTCGCATTTAAACGACTTCTAGTTTTTGAGTTCTTCTGCTCCACACACACACACACACACACACACACACACACACACACACACACACACACACACACACACACACACACACACACACACATACACACAGGGGCCTTCTTGACTGACAAGAACTTGTTTCACACTCAAACTGAAGTTCTAGTTCACCAACATGTTCATCACTACTTGACTCATAGAATCTTCTAACTAGAAATCTTTGGAGTTCTTTTTCCTTGTAGTAGTTCTTTTCCTTGTGTTTGTAGCTTCAACTTCCCCATCAGAATAATTATAGAATCATCCCGGATTTTCCTGTAGTCTTCTTTTTAGATCTTTTTCTTTCTGCTGCTTCCAAGAAGAGTATAATTACAGGTGTTATTCTTCCATCGTTAGATACTGATGAATGAAAACAGCTGAGCATCCACATGATTTGCGTTTTCTTTTGACTTAACTAGTAGAGGGATCTCTACGTAATTTCACACAGAGGGAAGATTTATATTTCCTGCGAGAGGAAATCATAATCGCAGAAAATTCGAATTTTTGGGTGGAATACAATACTTCCTCTGCTTACTGCGTAGTAGACTGTAACATATGGCAGCCATTTCTGTTGATTTTTGGTGGGAGGTTGTGTTCAAGTGATACCAACAGTAATTTAATGCCTCTGTGTAATAAACCAAAGATTATAGCAAGTTCCTAAGAAGCAACTGCTGCTGTTAATTGTAACAGAGGGCGATTGCAGCGAGCCCAGGGCAAGTAATGATATCTACCGTCGCTGGAGTGGAGCTCCTGATGCGGGTCTTGTCACGATTTGACTCCTTGATGCCAGACGGTGTGCCACGGTTGGCTACCTTGCTCCAGACACTACTACTGGCACGCTTAGGCAGCAATTATTATCGGCACTTTCACGCACGCCACTGCGCACTTTTTGTTTTTCAATGTTCGCAGCAACAGGAGACAAAGGTATTGTGTTACAGGAGGCTTCTAATGATGCATATACTCGCAGAACAAGTCGTGACCATCCTTTGCATGTATGGGCTTCACGTCATCAATATACAGGGCGTCCAGAAAAATACTGTCATACTTTAGACTGATACTACGCCGCTTTGGATAACTGTATTTAAATTAAACTGGTGACATTCGAAAGATGTCAGCAATGGACAAGATCGCAGGAATCGCGGGAATCAAAATAGAAATTAAACTAAATGCACTTACGTTTGCGATTGTCCATATGGGTTCATTGTTGGATATTTAGCAGGCAGGACGGCGCCCTGACCGAGCGTTAGTCCGTTCGCCAACCACCTAGGCGGCCCGGGTTCGATCCCAGGGACCCGCATGTGGTATTTGTGGGGACGAAGCGGCGTCAGGGCAGGTTTTCTCCGGGGTCTCCTGTTTCCCCCGCCACTCATTCCACCAATTGCTACATTATCACCTTTCCAATAATCCAGTTCACCTGCATTTCATTTCATCCTCTTCCTCACTCTCATACCTGGCTGACCACCCGCTTCCAGGTCTTCACTCTGTCAGGTCCAGAGGTTCCTCTGCTCCCCGACAGGCGTCTGACCCTAGGCACTGGCTTGTAAGTCCAACATAAAGGGAGAATAATCAGAGAAATAAGAATATTTCAATTCATTTCTTATAGTTTACACGTTATACAAAACTTTACAAAACTACTTCCGAATAAAAGGAGCTTTACAGGGTGTTTCCAGAGATCAAGATATACATTTTAAGTATGCATAATTTGTATGCAAAATCGTTTGAGCCATTTTTAGAAAGAAAGTAAAAACTATGGCATTCTATTACAAGTAAAGGGTAAGAGTGGTGTGGGGAATTTTTTAAACACCTTCGCATAGCAAAGTTGGTATTTAAGTTTAATGTCTTTCAAGGATGCGACACGAAGATTTTGAAGAAAATAGCTCCACCCTAAACTACCCTTTACATGGAACATTTTTCGAAAATTTTTATTTTCTTGAAATTGGCTCTAATGATTTTGATTAAAATGACATGTTTGAGATATTTGTATGACAAATGAAATGTATATCTTGAATTTTCTGACTATAGCCCCTGTAGTCGTATTTACTCTGGACGACTTTTGCATAACTGGTAAACCGTTAGAGATAGACCAAATCATACTATACAAAAAATGTATATCTTGCTAAAATACACAATTTATGTCTGAATAAATTTTCTTGTAGGATGGACCATTTCGGAGATATTCCTTGGTATGTGTGTGAGTTTCTGAAAACTTAAAACTTCCGTGAAATGGATCATCGTTGTTCATTTTTTTTATATGTTACGTGTACAAAGAGAACAGAATCTCAAAGCTTTAAAAGATTTAACTATCGCTCAAAGCCTACTGTATTCTAATATTCCCCTTGTACCTACAAGGGAATAAGCAATAAGATAATTTGTACAAATGTTTATCTCAACTAACACGAAGAAGATATAGGAATAAGAGTTTGTAAGAATGGTTAGTACAAGAGTAGAGAAAGTCATGTGAGTGCAACACATCAAAGATTCTCCAAATATCTATTTGTGAAGAAATCTGGGCGTGGAATTGTTGGGTGGAATGCCTCTTTCCCACTATAGATAGCAGAGAAAGTGAAGAATGAAAGACATTTAGAATCCTCGGAAATGAAGTTCCTGAGATCAATATTTGGATATTCTTTACGGGGGAATGAGCTAGGAATAAAGGGAATAGTACAAAAGATGAATAATATGTCCATAGGTGGATGGAGCATTCTGCAGAAAGAATGGAGGATCACTGCTTTAAAAAGAAAGCTTTCCAGTGTGTTCCATGAGGCGAGAGAAGTCTTGGAAGGTCTGGATGGAAGGAAAAGTTGCACTGCCAATCGAAGGAGCCTGGTAATTATCAATACTAACTATGAAATAGGAAATTTTAATTTAAAATATCCTGAAAAACTAATATCACTTTATAAAAAAGGGTTGTGTTCATATAACTTTCTCTACTCACTCTTCTTCAAACTATTATTTTCTCTACTACATATCGTAAACAGAAGTAATTGTATTCGACCCAAAATTTCGATGTCGTGACTTCACCGGAAATATAAGTTTAAAGGCCCAAAATGAAAAAATCCAAATAAGGTCACGTGTGTCTGCGAACATAACTCGAGGACGAAAAGTCTGTTAAAAACCAGAGTTGGTATTTAAGCTTAATGTATTTCAAAGAGAACGGAATTTAAAAGCCTTCATATAGCGACCAGCTTTAAAAGATTTGACTATCGCTCAAAGCCTACTGTATTCCCATATTCCTATTGCACCTACAAGGAAATTAGGAATAATTTCTGGCATGTCATGTGAGTGCAACACATCAGATTTTTAAAAAGATTATGCTTTAGACCTTCATTATTTATTTACTTATTTCGTTGTAGATATAGGAAGAAGAAAGCAGGCTAAAGCGATCGTCAAATCTTGATATCTTGGCACCGGCCGCGGCGCACACCAAAGGACGATCGAGGCCAGGCTATTTCACAGTAAATAACAGGCGCGGCGTTTAACAAAGGGGCTCAAGGTCAATCTTTCCCACACAACTCACGTGACACGTGACAAAACCAAAAGGGGGTTTCCAGATTATTCGAGAAGTGCCCGGCAGCCGGCGTGTTGGTAGAACTTCAAGAAAGGTCCATGCTACGCAATCCTCGGTATATAAGAAGGCGACAAGAGGAGTTAGTAAGAGCGTTTAGTGTGTGTCTGTGTGACAACTGCGTGCGCATGTGAGAGAGCCGGCGCGTCGTGCAGAAAAATGACAGTTGATGAGTGTTGAGTGATTGTATCGTCAAAGTCGGCTGTTTGAGAGACAGAGAATGTGAAGAACAGAAAATAATGTGTGTTAGGAATACGAAAAGAAAACAGTTGTAATATCACGAAGGACTGGATACTATGTAACGTAAGTAAAAGAGAACTATGTATGTGTGCAATCGCTTTTTGGAGGAGAATAAAGTGACAGAAAAGTAACTGAAATGGATTCTTGTAATTTTGTTACAATATTTTTAATGGCCGGTTTTTAACTGCTGTGGTTCTCAGCTTGCCATTCTATATTAGGTGTGAAAAACAACTTAATTTTGCTCAGAGGTCTCTACCAGGTTTGAGGTTATGTGACGTAAATCTACGACACGAGATCACCGGCTTTACTGTCCTTCTGAAGGAAGCCTGCTATGGATTTTGCGCCCGAAAAAAAAAAATAAATCGCTCTCAGAAGGTTTGAACCAGGGGCCTCGGAAACCAGAGACTACGGAGGTCAAATGTTGGCTGCGCTACGTGATGGTTTAGAAATTGTGTATCCTTTGCATGAGCTCTAAAAAGAAAGAAAAAGTTGTGTACTCACATGACTTTCTCAACTCATTCTTGTAAACTATTCTCAAAGGCGTTTATTCATGACAATCGAGATGAATTTGTGTACAAATTGTCCTATTGCTTGTTTCCTTAAAGGTGCCATGAGAATAGAAGAATACGGTAGTCATAAGCGATAGTAAAGGCTTTTAAGAGCTGACCGCTATGTGATGGCTTTAACATTCCACTATAGCCAGGACATAAAAACTCTGATGTGTGCACTCATATGACTTTCTCTACACACCATTGTACAAACTATTCTTAAAACTCTTATACTTCTATTTCATTTTAATCGAAATAAATGTTTTTAGATTGGCTTATTTCATATTTGTTATAGATACATATAATAGGAATACAGTAGGCTTAAGAGATAGTCAAATATTTTAAGAGCTGGTCGTTATGCAATGCCCTTGAAATTCCGCTCTCAGCAATTCTGAACATTCAGGAGACGCAGAGATCTTGCGTGAGATTGTTTACATTTCATTAGTAGCTATTTACTTACTGAAAAGAATACTTGTGATTCCAAGATCCTCATCTTTGCTTTAAAAACTTCATTATAAGCTGCGATTAGTTAATTCCATTTATGAACTCCAGAAAAAAACAATGGAGTGACGACTTGGATGATTCAGGAGATCCTGAGTTCATTTCTGGAGCCGGCAGTCAGACAATATGTTTTTCGTGGGTTTCCCTGCTAGGTAAGGCAACTGCTGGGGTGGTATCTCCAACCATTTCTTTCCTTTACCTCTCCCATATCGTTTCGTTTCCCCTTTCATGTTTGATGTGGGCTTACGGAGCTGTGAGTGTCAGTGGGTTGGTCAAATGTGCAGATGCTTGTTCACTGAAAAGTCTTCTCAACCCTGTACGTCGGTCTGGGTGGCTCAGTTGGTTAGACGCTGGCCTACTGTTCCCAAGGTCGCGGGTTCAAACCCGGCCCAGGCCGATGGTTTTTAAGTGTGCTTAAAAACGACAGCTCCATGTCAGTAGATTTACTGGCATGTAAAAGAACTCCTGCGGGACAAAATTCCGGCACACCGGCGACGCTGATGTGATCCTGGCAATTGACAGCGTCGTGAAATAACAAAATAATTTAATTTAATTTTCAACCCTGTAGCCTTCTCTGAGCCTTAACGGCCTTTCTCATCCCATTGTCTTTTATAGTACCAATTGGTCGCTCTGAGCTGTAACTCAACAAGCGGAATCTCTAATAATACTCTGAATGCACAACTGTAACCGGCTTGGCAAGAGCAGATTCTTTTGTTAAGAATATATTGAGAAGACCCTCTCTATTCTGTTCGTGTCATTAAAGCGGAAGAAGATTGGGGGATAGGTTTACAACTTCTTGGAATTTATAGATCAAGTTCTCCCATGTTCCGCCAGAAGGAAGCCTTCTTTGAACAGCCCGCCATGTGACCGCCTCATCGACCTCGGTCAGGATGGCTCAATTGGTTAAGCGCTGACCTACTGACAAGGCCGCGGGTTTAAATCCAGTCCAAACCGATGGTTTTTAGTGGTGCGCAGAAGTCGACAGACACTTAATCGATTTATTTATTGGTTTTAATGATTATACTGTCAATAAATGTTTTAACTTTATTATTAACCCCAATTTAATTTCGTTGATGCCTCCATCCAAAAATTAAATACAAAAGAATTGTATTGTCTTAAAATAAGATTCTTCTACATTATCTTATTTTTCTGGAAGATTTAGGCTTTCGTTTTTACCGTGCCCTTGTGCGCTATTAACGCCGGATTTCGAAAGCAAGGCTTTAAGAGCAGCAAACCCGTCACCTTCACATTTAAAAGACGCTACGTCATCAAATGAAGACAACACGACCTTCTTGCAGATCATGACATTTGTGAAGTCCCCTCCATATAATGCATGTCTACATGTTTTTGTCATTTAAATTACTTCACTAACATTGTATCATCTTGTTCACTTGCACTGAGAAATGTTTCCAACTGCAACAACGTTTTAAAATGTTTGTTTCCAGTATATTTCCTACAACAGTTGAAATAAATTGGTGTATTTATTTCACAGTTCAAGGACTATGCATTCGCACACTTCGTCTTGAGCCTGGAATCTAGTACTGCGAACGGCTTGATTCACGAAGGCCTGTTCAAAGTAACAACTGAGCATCGTTGTCCATACTCCAGTGTTACCACTTGTAGGTTTCTTTCACCGTATCACGTTACCTTTCTTGCTGTCCCCTTGTGTTACCAAAACGGTTTACTTTCGAGTTTTACTAGCTTAAACCGTGATTTTATGTGACAAAATTGCTGAAGCATATTCACAACCATCAATATTGACGTAATGCCAAAATAGTCTTTTACTTTAGTCATTAGCAAATTTGGAGAAAACTGTTTCATTAAAGAACTGGTCTTTATCCAGTCGGACGATTCAATTTTCACTAAAGGACATGTGTTTCACCAATCAGAGAGTTGCCATGCAGCAATGGCAAAGCGCGATATCGATTAATTCTCGAAACACAACTAGTGCGAGTTCAGAAAGTGCTTAAATGTCGGACACTACTGACAGTGAGATGCAAATTAATTTCACTAATTGTATAATAAATAACTTATACATGAAATAAAGTTTCGTCTGAAAGCCAATATATTCAATTTGCGTTCTATTTTTCAATGTTACGTAGCATTCCAAGGTTATAATTTTCATCATGCGTGCTGGAAACGAATCGATCGTTTAGCGCTTGCGCAGAACTCCAAATATCAGCTGATGCAATATGTAGGTCATTGTCCCTGGTGAGTGTACATTTTAGAATGTTTCAACTATAAAATTAGGTATATGGTCGGGCATAAACTGTCGTTATACTCCGACAATTTATGCTCTACCATATGTCTAAGCTAAAACATTCACAAAATGATTTTAAGGGCAAAATTAAAGATTTTCTTACACCACAGAATCTTAACGCAATAAATGCTGCTTATTTCAAGGAACATTTAGGTATATTTTCCATAATAGACATTACAAATTTGGAGATAAATCTAAAGAAAATTAAAACGTTGCTTTTCTACGAGAGCAGGTGTATTTACCCTCTCCCTCCCCAGCCTTTCTTTGTCCTTATTACAGTGCCACACCTCTAGCCCCGTATTGTAACTGTCACGTAGTGCCATTGGTTAATAAGCATACCTCACTCTCTGCGAGACGCAGAGATAGTCCCAAACAGTGCATTTCACTAAATTCGTTTTGTGTACAAGTATATTCATGGAAGCTGGAACACAGAAGTAGGGGCAAACAAAAGCGTGCGCTGAACGCAGTGAATGACCTTGTGATTAATTACGACAGGACTGATGAGCTGTAAGAAACAAAAAAGCACCGTTTGACAGGAGCATGTCTTCGTCATGAGAGGCAGGAAGTGAGTATGTAGGTCAGCCGTTCTTCCCGAGGTCTCACGCACTAGGACAGAATTAGTGGACGGACCCATTATTGTTTTTATGTCGTCTGCAACGCGTTCTGCTTGACGTCTCTGCCCATCTCAATTGCCGGGCCCACCAGTGATGATCAAATTGTTGCCACTGCTATGTCATGAAGGATGTCTGCGTAGCCTTGAGAGAAGAGCAGCGCTGCGCCGCGCGCGCACTCACAACTTACGGTGAATTTGATCTTCCCACAACCGGTCCATTACCACGCATCGGAAAGTGTTTACAAGCGTAACATCTGGGAAGTGCTTTTACTCCTGGAGGGATCTTTTCTATTTCTTATCTCACAAGCTTCTGCTTAATAATTGAAACTTAACAACAGTTGGTTAGCGTAAGTCAGAAATGAATGGGTTTATCTTAAGGGGGATTCAGACAATACCCGTATTAATAACCTAACAATCCAGTTTCTATTTGAGTTACCTGACATTTGTATCCCAATAAAGTAATCTAATATAACGACTACATACATTTCAATCACAAATGTGCATTTATTTCAGAGAAAGTAATTATATTGTTCTGAATTTAATTAATTGAATTGCACCAATTAAAAACGTCCCACGTGTCAACAGACTGCTGGTTCGATCCCCGGTACCGGCATGGGATTCTTCCTCCGCTGGGAGGTCTGGTACGGAGTGCACTCAGCCTCGTTAGGTCCCTGAGGACCTCGCGACCCAGCCTGCACTCCTCCGTGGCCTTGACTGCAGCTGGAGGACGCAGCGGCCGGGCGATGAGGATAACCTCTGCAGAGACTCCCTAGGAATTATTATTATTATTATTATTATTATTATTATTATTATTATTATTATTATTATTATTATTATTATTATTATTATTATTATTATTATTATTATTATTATTATTATTATTATTATTATTATTATTAAGGAAATTAATTCGCCTTTAACAGACTATTAAGACCCCAATTACATTTTGGCATTTTTGAATTTTATATCGGGATACGAAAATATTTAATAAACAATAACGTAATTATACAATTTCAAAAATTGCTATGTGAGTCTCTATATATTGCCTATGTTAGTAAACAAAGGTGCTAAATAAACTATGGATTATAAATACGGTGAAATCCAATTTTTGAATTTTTCCAGGTTTTAGCCAATTCACAGATGCATTCAGCCAAATTCTATACCCCTTATCTCAGAAACTGACTCAGATATTAAATTAAAATTTGTATCTCCGCACTGTAGATATATGCTTTCTAAGTTCACTGATCTACTTTTATGTAACTAAATTGTTTATTACGGAAGATGGGATTTTCTTTTTAGTTATACAACTTTTGAATAAAATGTATCAGTAATTATTTTTATTAAAGAGTCAACCATGTTATTAACATCAATTACAGCCAGGGAGGGCACAGAGACGCGCGAAGTACCATGAGCTGCCCAGAATGGACGACCCGTCCAACCAGGCAGCCCTCTAGCGTTGACGGAAATACTCTTTATTGGCGCAAGCATCCGCATACGGCATCGCCACACACCACGAAACAAAAGCATACCTAGACCACGAGAAAGAATTCTAATGAAAGGAAAATGAGGGGAGAGAGGTTGTGGTAGAGGCGAAACCATCCTAGCATTCGCCTATCGACCAAGGAAAACTACGAAAAACTCAAATTGATAATGGCTGGCTGATGAGAAACAAACCCGGAACCTCCCCAATTAGAAGCTTACATGTTACCGTGGAGCCAACTTGTTTGGTATACAGGATATAAACACGTTTGATATTTCACCAACTTTTCGGTTTTAAGTGATAGAATTCACAGAGACAAATGGACAGACAGAAAGACACACAAGCGCGCATGCGTAGAGTGGAATGGAATACTTCATCTTACTTGTTACATATAGGTACTAGAGAAAACAAAAGAAAGTGGCTGAAAAGTTTGGAAGATAGGTTTTCAGCGATGCCTTTCTTAAACGGAATTACCTCACACTTCCTGTAAATGAGGAAACCTGGGAAGACAGCGCCATGATGTTGCATCATGTGCTAATGTGTTGTATTTTACTGTTATTTGTGCACAGAATGTTCGGAAATACTCGGCTGTTCTCTTCCGCGATACATTCACATGTGACATCGTTGGATTTTGTCAGTTAAGTTTAAAAACGGCGCTTGTTTTCTACCAGGAAGTTCTTCAACTTTGAACTCATCAGCACCTTCCTCTTTTACTGACGTCAGCTGTGGTAGGATGTTTAAAGAAGATTTATTTCAGAGAGAAGTGAATTGAATTTTATGAATTGGAAGCCCAAATACCAACTACCTCTTCCTCCAACACTTGGGCAGAATTTTAAAATTCATGAAGGTAAAAGGGCAAACGCAGTAATAAATAAATAAATAAAAACCTGCAATAATAAATAAAAACCTGCAATAATAAACCCTGGCACCTAATTACTTAAAGCAGGGCTTACATTCCAGATCCCTACTTGTTTATTTAACTTTCAAAAATATTTACAACAACAATATTCTACAAGTTATAAAAATCTAAATACTACAAAACAAAAATATAATATACAATAAAATTAAAAAGGAAAGAAAAATTACAACACACAAATTAAACATGCTCAAAATCTATTCATCATATCTAATATCTATACCAACATTTCCTCTAATACCTAAAACAATCACAATACTAATGATTAAATTAATATATATATATATATATATATATATATATATATATATATATACAAAAAAATATTCATAATTTAACAACCGAAATAAAAAAACACTCGAATTAAAATTCCAAAATCAAATAATTAAATTTCTAAATTTCTTAACCTATTTACATAAATAATTATTTCAATTACTAATAATAATTAATTTATTAGCTTTTATTCCTAATTCATCAAACCAAAACAACCAACAAAACGTCCACTTCATATAGCAAAAATCAATAAATATACCAAAATAAATCAAATAAATATATAAACGCAGTGGGGGATTTCGGCGCTTCGACCTGAGAGATCTTTTGTGTCTATGCCCGAAGGGGCGCCCCCGGAAGAGAGGAGACAGAGGGTGGCCAGACTACAGGAGAGCAGGTACAACAGAGGGCAGGATCCCTCCCTGGCACCAGCCAGTACACTGGTCCCATCGGTTCGCGCAGAACGCCACCTGGAGGGGCCCTTCCGAGGCTCAAGGTCCTCGGTGTGGACACCATCCGACAGGGGACGGTTTCACTCAGAGCATTACATCCCACCCGAACGCCTGCTGACACTTTTGACCTTGAAAGAGACCAAACGGATGAACGAAATGAATAGTGAAGTGAATTGAAGGGAGAGGAAACAAGGATGGAGGAATTGATGGAATGATGGCGCGGGAAACCGGAGAACCCGGAGAAAACCCATCCCTCTGCCAGTGTATCCACCACACATCCCACATGCGAACGCCTGGGATCGAACCCGGGTCACTTTAGTAACAGTAAAGCGGTCTAACCACTCGGCCAGGGCGCGGTCCGCTAATGTAATAAATCTGATGTGGAGAAAATCCTCTTATATATGCTTATTTTTTTATTTAGTTCATGATAATCCAGATCAACATTTGCAGGTATTATCTTATTGCTTATTTCCTTGTAGATACAAGGGGAATATGGGAATACAGTAGCCTTTAAGGATAGTAAAATCTTTTAAGAGCTGGTCACTATGTGAAGGCTTTGAAATTCCGTCCTCTTTGTATGACAAGACACTAAAAACGACTTATTGCTTGAGAAAAGTATAAGTGAAAAATTCAAATCAATAATAAGGAATATCTCCACGGAGGGATAAAAAAAAGAGTTAATATAAATTATGTGCTTTAACGAGACCTATATATTATTTTGTGTAGTAAGATTTGGTCTATCTGTTACGGTTTACCAGTTATGCAAAAGTCATTCAGAATGAGGACTCCAGAGGCTGTTCAGAGAACTCAAGATATACATTTCATTTGTCATGAAAATATCTTAAACATAAATAGTTTGATATCATATCAAATTTGGTATTTGACCCACTTTTAGTTTTTGAGTTACGTTGTTCTTTCTCTATGTATGTGTGAGAAAGAGAGATACCTTATTACTTTCTCTACTACGTATAGTAAGCAGAGGAAGTATTGTATTCCACCCAAAAATTCGATGTCGAGATTTCACCGGAAATACATGTTTTGAGGCCCCCTGAATCCAGAAAAAGCATTTTTAGAAAACGGTCCGTGTGTGTCTGTGTGTCTGTCAGATTGTGGACACCATAACTCAAAAACGAAAAGTCGGTTAAAAACCAAAGTTGGTATTTAAGTTTAATGTCTTTCAAGGATGTGACACGAAGATTTTGAAGAAAATAGCCCCACCCTAAACTACCCTTTACATGGAAAAGTTTTCGAAAATTTTGATTTCCTTGAAAACGGCTCTAACGATTTTGATTAAAATGTCATATATTTGAGATATTTTTATGATAAATGAAATGTATATCTCGAATTTTCTGGCTATAGCCCCTGTAGTCGTATTTACTCTGGACGACTTTTGCATAACTGGTAAACCGTTAGAGATAGACCAAATCATACTATACAAAAAATGTAGATCTTGCTAAAATACACAATTTATGTCTCAATAAATTTTCTTGTAGGGTGAACCATTTCGGAGATATTCCTTGTTACGTGTGTGAGTTTCGGAAAACTTAGAACTTTAGCGAAATGCAACAACGTTGTTCATTTTTTTATATGTTAATCGTGCAAAGAGAACGGAATCTCAAAGCTTTAAAAGATTCGACTGTCGCACAAAGCCTACTGTATTCTAATATCTCCCTTGCACCTACAAGGTAATAAGCAATAGGATAATTTGTACGAATGTTTATCTTAACTAACATGGAGATATAGGAATAAGAGTTTGTTAGAATGGTTATTACAAGAGTAGAGAAAGTCATGTGAGTGTAACACATCAGATTTTTTTTCTAAATAGATGTTGATTTATACATTTACGTGAGTGATTTTGTATATAAATTCAATAACTAATAGCAAATCTCAC
Source organism: Tenodera sinensis (assembly GCA_030765045.1). Taxonomy (NCBI): domain Eukaryota; kingdom Metazoa; phylum Arthropoda; class Insecta; order Mantodea; family Mantidae; genus Tenodera; species Tenodera sinensis. The sequence continues at coordinate 194,269,157 of CM060963.1, forward strand.
CACTCAAAACTAGTGTTACTCTATATTTGATTTTTTTAGGAAATTATCATGCGGTGTCGAAAACCGCGGCTGGAACTCGTGTTAGAATTCCACTCAGACGTAAGCGCCCGTCAAGTTGTTAGACTTAACAGAGTGACAGTTGATAAACAGAGAACTGCTTACATTCCACTGGCGCATCAAGGTGTTGGCAGCGTCGCGAAATTCTGCTCTCCTTCTTGTCAAGTCTGAGTAAGGGCTTACTTTCTCAGTGGCACAAACACTTCTCGGCTTCAGTTCGTTGACTTGGACCCTCGCAGTCGCTGAGAGGTGAAGTTGTTGCACCCATCAGTAACTGCACATGAAGGACTCTCGGCGCAGTTTGTCTTTGATGATGTGGATCAAGACACATGGCACTAGATCGCCACTACATGACGTATGAGAGATTAATTTCATGCTTGACATTTCCAAACTGACTTTTATCTCTACCGCAGCGTGGGACGATACTCATGGCAAAGTGGAGCAGGGATGGCAGGACTAGAGACAAAGAAATAAATTAGGGCGACTGCAATTCCTCTGGCTTCGACTTATCTTGTGGTCCTAAGAGTCAATTTTATCCTTATTCGGAATTCAGCTGCATTTTACTATTCTCAATGCTGCTTACACTATTTTCTATTGATTAAAGCACTTATCACAGCTGATTTGCATATAAAATTAAGCAACTTTAAATTATTTCACTATATTCAAACGGGCCAATGACCGTCCAACAGCTACCCACTTAAACAAAGAAAGCAATAGCTGTGCAGTGGTTTATGGTCTAGTTCACTTTTGTATTTATAAGACATAGGGGAGTCAGGTTGTTATCTCTTCGACCTCCTTGTAGTAAACATCGGGAACAGTACATGATTAAGCACAATGCCCGCTCGCATTATCAGCAGATTCTTGTTTATTTCAAGGAAGGGAATAGAGACAGTTACCCCCATGTACGTCACTCGCACAGATCCCAGAAAGGTGACTCGCCACCTCTAGAATACACCTTTGTACTTCACGTGGAATAACGATTAATGCAAGCCGGTACAAACCACGTACTGATACAAGAAATCGGATTATTTTGTTATAAACACCGATAAAAAGGTATCTTTTTCATGTACTCACTCCCACGTTGGTATAAATGCTAACTAAACAGCAGATGAAGCTGGAACAAAACAACTAAACATCTCATCAGTGATTCATGGATTGCCTCTCCACACCAAGACGTCGTCAATTTCATAAAACACATGCACATGCGAAAATGGAAGCGGAAATGGCCCTCAATCAGCAGCAAACTTCATGAAGCTCGCTCAGACTGCACACAGTCTTTCTGCATTCCCAAACGCTCAAAAGAAGAGGCCAAGTTAACGTCACCCTGCTTAGAATTGGGGGCTTCAAACAAATGCACTGTTATCTTCTCAGTAAGTACCAACCTCCTAACTGTACCAGTTGTGACATTCCTCAGCACATCCTTATACTGTCCACAAAACAGCAGATGCAGGCAACAACCTGGCATCTCCAATCTTCCTAACAGACCCAACATGATCAACAACATGTCCAGTTTTTAATGGATACAAAACTCACTGATTTATTGTAAATGTTAATATAATTTCATATCTGTATACTTATGTTCATTGTGTTCAGGTCGTGACAATACCATGTACTCAAAACGACCTTTAAAAACTCTTCTAAAATAGTATTTCTAAATGTTATTAAATAAAATAAGTAAATGCAATGAAGTACTTCATACTTATAAAAGACATGGTCACTCATTTGTTCACATACTCAGTAGAGTAAACGAATATTCTTCATGCAAAAGAAGGTTATAAGAATTATTTCCAACACACACACCAGACGTTAATGTAACTATCTTTTCAGAACACTGAAGATATTAACCTTACCCTGGATGTATATATCTTCGATGCTCAATTAAGCCACATTTATCCTAACAATGAAATCCATGTGACAAACATCAGACAAAAGAACAACATCCATCATCCCAGAGCAAAACTTTATAGCTTCCACAAAAGTGTATACTATGAAACCATAAAAAATATTTCAAGCTCTTCCTAATAAGCTTAAGGAAATAGTTGACAATTTTAATGCTTTTAAAATTTCTGCTAAACAGTACATATATTCAAAATCATTCTATTCTGTACAAGATTACCTAAATGACAAATTATCCCTTAATGTTTACGTATCTTTGTAAGTAGTTTCTAGCTGTCTTAGTGAGAAATCATTGTCAATTACATTTGATGCCTAATAGATAGCTATTTGACCGCCTTTGTAGCGCAGTTGGTAGCGTTTGCCTCTGGCGCGGAGGACCCGGGTTCGATCTCCGGTACCAGCATGGGGATATTATCCCCTCTGGAAGGTCTGGCACGGGATGCACTCAGCCTCGTTAGGTTCCGGGGGGACCAACTGAGGAGCTACTTGATGGAGAAGTAGCGGCCCCCCAGGTCTAGAAGACCGCATAACTGGCCGGGAGCGCTCGGGGCGCTGACCACGTCCCATCCTCCAGTACTGCACCTCACCAATGACGCCTGTAGTGGGCAGAGGTGGGGGACGCAGCGGCTGGGCGGTAGGCCTTAGCCCCTCGTGGGCTGTCGCGCAGGGGTTTATTTTAGATAGCCACTTAAATTCATATGTACTGAACAACTGGCAAAAGATGCCATTCATTGCTAATTTATCACAATGGGATGTGGTCGGAAAAGTCTAGTGACAGTTTAAAACAAAGTTCAATTTGTATTTTTAAATACACATTATTTAGTCTTATAAATACAGGGACGATTTTTTTTTTTTTTTTTTTTTTTTTTTTTTTTTTTTTTTTTCTTCTGAAGTGTCCCTTTTTTTGGCTGCATATAGGTAATGTGTTTTTATGCTATAGCGTACATTTCTATTGGCATGTTCAATGTTCACTGGCTTTTATGGTTATTCGTGAACTCACTGAATGCAATCTAATCCAGAAACGGAAAAAATCAGCAGCTGCCATAAAAGCAATGTATAACGTCAAAAAGATCACCACACTGAAATTAGAAACAACTATGAAACTGTTCGAAAAGACAACAGCGCCAATTGTTACGTATAGGATAGAACTCTACTGGGAGAAACTAAAAACCAGTGACATGGAGAAAATTGAATATGTAAAACCAAGATACATAAAAAGAGTACTAGGAACTAGTAAATACGCAACAAACAGAATGGCGTAAGCAATCGCCCAGGAAACGTACTTCCTAGAACAAAATGTTACTACCAAACACAGAGAAGTGATAGCAAGAAAGAAGCAGAAGGAAAAGGGGATAAACATAGAATTCTTCGGAACGGACGCCATGATGAACAAGCAATGGATGGAAAGCAACCAATCACAGAGACACGCCATCTACTGTGTACAACAAAGAAATTCCACCAAGCGAACAACCAATGTGTGTGAAAAAAAGTGCGAAAAAAGGACATGATCTCTAAATGAACTCATAAAAGACAAAATATAGACTAAACAATTAAATGCTCATTCGTGTGCAAGTTTCATTTATTATTAATATGAGAAGGAATTAAGACTGGTGTAAAATAAGCAGTGTTTCTGTTGTAAATGAAGGTGTGATACATGCAAAGTCAAAGACACTGAAAGCTTCCCCTGGAAGCCATCTGGAGTTTGTTTATTACGCTGCTAAAGGTTTGCATAACGACTATTTTTCGGCGTGTTAACAGTTACATAAGCAGCTACACCTAACTAAATCATCATCTTCTTAAAACTTTTTCTGTGGATTTACATTGGACACATACATATGTGCAATATAAATATTTATTAGAGATCGCAGATTAAATTAGTTCCAACTACGTGTATGGGGCAAGTTGGCTGCTTTCTGCATGACACTGTGATGGAGAAGACAGTTTCAAAACTCGTCTGACAAGATAAATGTCGGTGACAGCAGCCCGGCTTTTCAACAAAGAGACGGTTTAGCATTTCAGGCCATTCTATGCAATGTCTGCGGAACATTAAAAAACGTAGTCATAATGTTCCATATAAAAACCTTCCAAAGAGTGCTAGTGGCAACGTTTTACAAATATTGCTGCAAAACCCTTGTCATCTAAATTATTGTGAAATATGGCCCACTATAATAGCAGTCAAGCAAAGCTTTAAATCCATTGAGGCATTCATTTACTTTGGTGCTACGAGTTATTAAGTGTTGTTACAATTTTAACTGATAGCTGTTGTATGAAATAAATCGTAAATATTAACAAATAAAATTTAAGAAATGAGCAGGTAAAACTTCAAGTATCAAATATGATTATATTGCACTACTGCAATAATAAATGCATAAAAGAGCAAGAGTAATTCAGAGAATTACTTGGTTTGGGCTTCAAGACTAGAAGTAAGAGGATGAATCTAATAGCGGTCCTGCAAAGACTTCAGGGAAACACTTGTAGAGGATTCAAGCCCAGAAATAAGAAGTACAGAAACGGTGCAAAAAGTTCAAGGAATTATTTGGTACTGGCTTCAAGAGTAAGCAGATGACGTCCAACACACGTGGTACAAAGAGTTCAAGGAAGATTTGGTTTGTAATGTTCTAGGATGGCAATTGACGGATGATGTGGAAGAAACGCTCTTAGTTTAAGGTAATCAGAAGGAGAAACATACGTTAACCCTCGCATTAATTTTACGAATGAAGAGAAATGCAAGCCATGCTTGGATCATCTGACATCTCAAGGCGATGTCATTTCCAAATCTGCATGTGGTGTCCTTCACAGGTTGCAGTGGCCACCCCTGTTGAGACAGAAATGAATTGTATTTGGTACAGGGTCAGTCGGTACTTATCCGTGAGAAGTTAATGGTGCACTTCCTTCGGGACGTCTGCCACGTCCGATTTCTCACCGCCGTGCAAGGTGCTAGATTGATCACGTCAATCTGTGAGATTTGCAACAGCTGCTTCCCAACCTTGGAGTCATGCGCTCAACGTCTGAGCCCTTCAGCATGTCAATTGTTTATCTTTAAAGCTTCTGTGTAGCCGACAGACGCAAGATGACAAGAGAATATTAAAGGAATGAAGCAACTTTCAGAATGACTACCTTTTTTAAAGGCCACCGTATGCTGACGAGCTCCCCTAGCTTTGATTCATGTGAGTCTATCCTAACTAACTCTTGTGCCATTTGGTTGTAACAAGCTAATAGCTGCCAAGTCGCCTTCCAATGTCATTTATTTAATTTGTGTTCACTTAATCTGAAGGTGAATCGCGATACTGCAATATCCAAACTAACCGAAACCACAAAAATCTAATGTGTTGCACTCACATGACTTTCTCTACTCTTGTACTAACCATTCTTACAAACTCTTATTCCTATATCTTCTTCGTGTTAGTTAAAATAAACATTTGTACAAATTATCTTATTGCTTATTTCCTTGTTGATGCAAGGGGAATGTTAGAATACAGTAGGCTTTGTGCGATAGCCAAATGTTTGAGATTCTGTTGTCTTTGCACACTTAACATTGAACAGCGATGATCCATTTCACGAAAGTTCTAAGTTTTCCGAAACTCACACACATAACAAGGAATATCTCCGAAATGGTTCACCCTACAAGAAAATTTATTCGGACATAAATTGTGTATTTTAGCAAGATCTACATTTTTTGTATAGTATGATTTGGTCTATCTCTAACGGTTTACCAGTTATGCAAAAGTCGTCCAGAGTAAATACGACTACAGGGGCTATAGCCAGAAAATTCAAGATATACATTTCATTTGTCATCAAAATATCTCAAACATATGACATTTTAATCAAAATCGTTGGTGCCATTTTCAAGAAAATCAAAATTTTCGAAAAATTTTCCATGTAAAGGGTAGTTTAGGGTGGAGCTATTTTCTTCAAAATCTTCCTGTCACATCCTTGAAAGACATTAAATTTAAATACCAACTTTGGTTTTTAACCGACTTTTCGTCTTTGAGTTATGCTGTCCACAGACTAAGACACACAGACACACACACACGGACCCCTTTTTCTAAAACTGCTTCTTTTGGATTCAGGGGGCCTCAAAACATATATTTCCGCTGAAATCACGACATCGAATTTTTGGGTGGAATACAATACTTCCCCTACTTACCAGTAGAGAAAGTAAAAATCGGTTTTTCTCGACTTTACAATTTTTAACACACTATTTAGTCCATGCGGATTAAATTTTGTGCTGTTTTAGAACTTTTCCAGCATGTGCTCCGTTTCTGTGACTTCAACTCCACTTTTTGATTTCAAAATCTGAACATTTGTTTAGATTTAAAAAATTAAATACTCAAAACAGTTTAAAAAACATTTTCAATGTCCATCAAAGCAAAGAAATTAAGAATTTTAAAAGTAGTCATTGTTTTCCGCCAGAGATTGATGGTGTTTGTTGGGCAATTAGTTTATAAAATGATAAAACTGTTGTGACATTGTGAATATTAAGTTATTTTCGTATTACGAATAAATTGAATGCCTACTTAATTTCCTGTAAACTATGCAACACATTGTGCTGGAACTTTTTGTGGTGGTTTATAACATAGACACCCTGTGTAAATAATTGATTTCATACCTATAAGAATATAGAAATTTCAAGGTCCCTAATCCCAAATGAACGTCTTCTCGTATGTTCGGAAACAAATGGCTGAATCAATGAACCACTGTGAACAGTTTAAGAAGCGAAGAGGTTCCACTGCTCCAACCAGCAAGAGTGTCTGACGGGTTGCGTGCACAGTGGATTCGGAGCAGACACTATTGTGCCCGCCCCTGTCCTGGAGGGAGGAAGGAAGATCTATGAAGATTAAGTAGGAAGTCGATGACTGTCCGGAACAAGCACTGCCTCGTCTGAATTTTGGCTACTTAACACAATGAAGACTGAAAGGCAATTAGCGAGGACTTGTGCTCCTCGGAACGCCTCTTCACATAACAATGTCGCTATACAAATCTGCTTCACCCATTCGCTACAACTGCGTCACTCTTTTAGAAGTATGCCCAGTTTCGTATTATAAATTGATTTGATATCAGGTTACCTTCCAATATTCCAATGTTTTAAACGGAACTGCTAATTAACCTGTGACGTCATCCGTAGTTTAGGAATAAAAAGCTAGTCTCTAGTTCCCGAGGTCATAGGTTCAAACCCGGTGGAGGGCGATGGGTTTTTCTGGGCGTAAAAATCCTTAGCATGGCTTCCTTCGGAAGGAAAGTAAAGCCGGTGGTCCGGTGTCGTAGATTTAAAAGAATCTCAAGCCTGATAAAAATCCTCTGAGCAACACTGAGCTGTCCTTCACCCCAATATAGAATGGAACACTGAGAACTAAAATAAATAAATAAAATTAATAATTAAATAAATAAATTAAAATACATAAAGACACAATTACTCAATTCCAATGTTAGGTGTGGACGGCTCACATAAAACTGGAATTGTCAATCCTGGATTAAGGGAACCAGTCTGTTGAAAAGTCTGAATAACACAATATTCACACTGTTTTCTCTTCTCACTCTTCTGTAAACAATAATGGAAAACAGCTCCATAATGGAAACAATGCTCGACGAAAACCTCTAACTAGGTGGATATCTGGGGTAGGCTTGCGTTCAGCAGTAGAAATGATGGTGTTTATGAAATATTTATATGAATTTCTATATCTCTTGTATCTCAGAAATGACTCTTTTAACAATTGTGACAAAAAGTTTTATATAGTTAACATTCAGTTTATCTAAATAAGAATCTTCTTCCATAAAAAACAAGATTTCTCAAAAACAGAGGCGAAAATAGCCGAGCGAAGCTCGGTCACCCAGGTATTTTCTCTTAAAGAACACCCCTCTAAAACAATTGCTTAACGAACTGCTAACACCTCCAAAAACAGCACTTCAGAAGTGTCAAAAACAAAATCCACATGGCAGTGACCAGTGATACCAACTTGTAAGTAAAATACTTGATTATGTATATAAGCCAATATTTTTATGTTAACAATTAACTTCACCAGCATTTCCTACAAAACAATTGCTCTCGAATATAAATTAACATATTTTATAGCTTATCAGAAAGCATTTACAAAATGCATGATTTCGCACCTTGGAAGAGAAAACTACTTTTTACTTTCTCTGCTACGTATAGTAAGTAGAGGAAGTGTTGTATTCCACCCAAAAATTTGAAGTCGAGATTTCACCGACATATATGTTTTGAGGTCACCTAAATCCAAACTTTTAGAAAAAGATACGCGCACGAAAAGTCGGTTAAAAACCAAAGTTGGTATTCAAGTTTAGTGTCTTTCAAGGATGCGACACGAATATTTTGAAGAAAATTGCTCCACCCTAAACTACCCTTTACATGCAAATTAAATAACTAAATAACAAGAATAACTCGTAAACCGTAAGAGATAGACCAAATCTTACTACACAAGATCTTGCTAAAACACACAATCTATGTCCAAATAATTTTGTTTTGTAGAGTTAACCATTTCGGAGGTATTCCTTTTTATTTGTGCCAGTTTCGCAAAACAAACTTTCGTCAAATGCAACATCGTTATTCATTTTTTTATGTTAACCGTGCAAAGAGAACAGAATTTGAAAGCTTTAAAAGATTTGACTATCGCTCAAAGCCTACTGTATTCTAATATTCCAATTGCACCTACAAGGAAATAAGCAATAAGATAATTTGTACAAATGTTTATCTGAAGTAACACGGAGAAGATATAGGAATAAGAGTTTGGAAGAATGGTTAGTACAAGAGTAGAGAAAGTCATGTGAGTGCAAGACATTAGATTTTTTGAGCAAATTTGAAACTATTCTCTGAAAATGAAAATGCACCATTTCTTTCTCCGGCTTAGCTTGCAGCAGTCTTTAAATGCAATACACTCTCTCTCATACTGTGCCCGAGATTTTGCTGACAGTAGCTGCAGTTCAATGTTTCTGGCTAGAATTGAAATTTCCTACGGATTTTCTCCCATTTTTTCGGTCACAAGCTTGTTGTTTAGAAGCAAGCGCTCAGAATAAGCTCTGCTATCTATATCCGCATCTCTCTCAACGCTACATAGGTTCATAGCGTAATTATACAGTACTTATATTACATTTATTCTCTTTTATATAGGAAATTCAGGTGATGTAATGAACTTTCCGAGCATTAGATTCATTGCGACCCGAGGAAACCCCCCAAAAGAACTCATGGCTCGGGAAGGTTGGCTGCGGGAATCGAACACAGGACTTCCCTAATGCAAGACACACCGCTACCGCCACCTCGCTTGGTTTGCCGGCTTGATGCATAAATATTTGTTAATGCATGAACATAACCTTAATTTTTTCAGTATTCCAAATGAGACTTCCCATAAGAAATAGGTCATCTAAGACTACTTGCAGGAATTCGTCCAAAATTGTTTTCAATTACTAGCCCTGGCCACACTAAATTCAGATAATTTCGCAGTATAGTAATGAGGTCGTCAGCTGTTTCAAATGACACGATTCCTTCATGCACGTAATGAAAATAAACTTACATAAACAACAAATACGTTTCAGTTTATTTTCCTTATGCTCAATGCCTTGAACGTTTACACAAAGTTACGTCAGATGTGCAAATTTCACTCCTGTCTTCACAACATGTGTACTCATTTGCTGGCAAAGATGTTCAAGTGTCTTAGTAAACATCACAAAGAAAGAGTATTGGCGTAGGCAATTTGACGTAGATGAAAATCAAATATACGCTTGCTTTTTGCTTCTTTTCTCTACGATTTACAATTCGGATGGCATTATCAAAGTGATTAGTGGAGTATTTATTGAAGTTTCGATGTATAAATTTAATAACAGTTTACGCTAATACGGATAATTTAAATATAAGTCCAATAAACATATTATCTGCATTAATGCCACCAGAGAGTTTTATATGTAAATAATATTGGGAGCGCGAAGCGCCAGAAAAATCATCCCAAATATGAAAATCTCGAGGTTTGGACTATTCCAAGAAATAGTTTTAATGTTCATAGTAATTTAAAAACAACAATATTCATACATTTTAATTACGATTTATTTTCACAGTTGGCACTACAACTAATACAGAAAACATCTCTACTCTGGATTTTAATCGTACATGAAATTTAAGTAGGTATTTATAATATAAAAAGTAAAAATAAGAAAATTAAAAGACAGAATTTTAAAAAAAATCTTATGTGTTGTACTCACATGACTTTCTCTACTCTTGTACTAACCATTCTTACAAACTCTTATTCCTATATCTTCTTCATATTAGTTGAGATAAATATTTGTACAAATTATCTTATTGTTTATTTCCTTGTAGGTGCAAGGGGAATATGGGAATACAGTAGGCTTTGTGCGATAGTCAAATCTTTCAAAGCTTTGAAATTCCGTTCTCTTTGCACGGTTAACATACAACAAAATGAACAACGATGTTCCATTTCACGAAAGTTCTAAGTTTTCCGAAACTCACACACATACCAAGAAATATCTCCGAAATGGTTCACCCTACAAGAAAATTTATTGAGACATAAATTGTGTATTTTAGCAAGATCTACATTTTTTGTATAGTATGATTTGGTCTATCTCTAACGGTTTACCAGTTATGCAAAGGTCGTCCAGAGTAAATACGACTACAGGGGCTATAGCCAGAAAATTCAAGATATACATTTAATTTGTCATCAAAATATCTCAAACATATGGCATTTTAATCAAAATCGTTTGAGCCATTTTCAAGAAAATAAAAATTTTCGAAAAATTTTCCATGTAAAGGGTAGTTTAGGGTGGGGCTATTTTCTTCAAAATCTTCGTGTCACATGCTTGAAAGACATTAAGCTTAAATACCAACTTTGGTTTTTAACCGACTTTTCGTTTTTGAGTTATGCTGCCCACAGAATGACACAGACAGAAAGTAATATAGAAGATAAAAATTACAGAACATGGGCATAAAGTACCCCCCCCCCCCCTCCTATACCTCCCCATTGCTATGGTTAAGCCCTATTCACAATGAAAAGAAACAGCAAACATATAAAAAGCTAGACTTTGCATCCATGTTATTTAATTGAAGGATTCACATTAGTCATGTAACGCGGTAAGTTACGCAAGAGATTACGGAGTCCAACTTCATGGTTACATTGCGTGCATAGAGGAAGATTCATGAGCCTGAGAGGGAAAACTGTGATTCAGCTTGCACAAAATGCTACACATTTAATTCCGCACATGTATTACACTTCATATAATCTCAAGCCGTGCAGATCATAATTTGTGATGTGATGAAGTGCAGAAGGACTTGATAAGTTGAGGTTATTCCATGACGTTTATATTAGTTCCACATAAAGCAGTGTGTGTGTGAGGTTTTGCTTCAGAAATAGCTTGATGTCATTACTCCAAGAATATCTGCCTCTACCATCCCGGAAGAAGCACAAATGTTCCCATTAAGGGACACAGACGTGAATGGTCAGGTCGGAAATTAGGCTGTCATTGGCTTTGCCCACAGTTCGTGCACAGACAATTATCCTAGTATTATGGCATCATTGTTAATGACCTAAACAATAAATTTAAAAAATCTGATGTGTTGCACTCAAATGACTTTCTCTACCCTTGTACTAACCATTCTTACAAACTCTTATTCCTATATCTTCTTCGTGTTAGTTAAGATAAACATTTGTACAAATTATCTTATAGTTTATGTTCTTTTAGATACAAGGAGAATATGGGAATGCAGCAGGCTATGAGCGACAGTCAATCTTTTAAAGCTTCCAAATTCATTTTTCTTTGCACGGTTAGTACATGAAAATGAATAACGATGTTCCATTTGACAAAAGTATAAGTTCTCCAAAACTCACACACATAACAAAGAAGAAATCCTAAATGATTCACTCTACAAAAAGGTGTTTAGACATAAATTGTGTATTTTAGCAAGATCTACATTTTTTGTGTAGTAAGATTTTGGCTATCTCTTACGGTTCACTAGTTATGCAAAAGTCGTCCAGAGTAAATACGACTACAGGGGCTATAGCCAGAATATTCAAGATATACATTTCATGTGCCATAAAAATATCTTAAATATATGGTATTTTAATCAAAATCGTTAGAGCCATTTTCAAGAAAATCAAAATTTTTGGGAAATTTTCCATGTAAAGGGTGGTTTAGGGTGGAGGAATTTTCTTCAAAACCTTCGTGTCGCATCCTTGAAAGACATTAAACTTAAATACCAACTGTGGTAGTAGTGGTGTAAGTAATGGTGCTGGTGGTGGTACTGCTGGTGGTGATGGTAGTGGTGGTGGTGGTGGTTGTAGTAGAACTAGTGGTAATTTATTCGAAGTTGCTTCAATGTTGGCTTGCCTCAGCGAGGGCGTAACAAGAATGCTATTATTTTGATCATATAAAACATTATAATTGTAAAACAATAATATTAATAATACTCAGTCGCCTTTATGGGAATCCTTTATAATTGGGCCATTGAAATATAAATTATTATTATTATTATTATTATTATTATTATTATTATTATTATTATTATTATTATTATTATTATTATTATTATTATTATTATTATTATTATTATTATTATTATTATTATTATTATTATTATTATTATTATTATTAATAATAATAATAAAAATAATAATATACTTATGGAGCGGAAACATGGCACCTAAATACAAACCTGAAATTAAAATTGCCTTCTACTGAAACGGATTGTTTTAGAAGATCCACTAGGCATTCTAAATTACAGAAAATTACAAATACACCTATTACACAAGAAATGAATGTTAATGATACATTATTAGATTTTGTAAAATACAAACAATTGGAATGGTGTGGTCATACACGTGGAATGATGGAAACAAGATTGTCGAGACAAGTTTTGGAATGGATTCCACCAGGGAGAGGAAAGAGGGGAAGACCGCGGAAAACCTGGATAGGTGATATAAGGAGTAGTATGAAGGAGAAGAATTTAGAAGAGCGGGATTGGGAAATAAGAGAAGAATGGAGGAAGAAGATACGTACTTAAACACTTTGGATACAGGAAGATGTGATCTCACATTGTAAACCTGTTGATAAATAAATAAAATTATTATTATTATTATTATTATTATTATTATTATTATTATTATTATTATTATTATTATTATTATTATTATTATTATTATTATTATTATTATTATTATTATTATTATTATTATTATTATTATTATTATTATTATTATTATTATTATGTTCATTTAAAGATGGAAAAGTCTGTGCTACCTTTCTGGTTCAAAGACAAAAATACATCAAGAACATCGTGAAAATGTACTTAAAGAGTTGGTTCCGCTTGAGCAGTTTTAAGGAGAAACAAAAATACACATTTTTTGCTCAGATTCTGTTCCAGGAATCTCAACTGGCATGCAGAGGAACAACAAAAAGTGTTTAAATTTCGCAACAGCTGCAAAAAGTGCATCAAGTTTATGGGTTTTCCTTAAACTTACACAACTTTTATCTTTGATATCCTGAACTTAGCGGAGTTCCAAGGAATGACGTCACTAGCGTGTGTACGGGATCCTACAAATGGAAGAGCACACACATACAGGCACATCAAACTGTCCAAACATCCTCGGCATTACTGGACTATAAATAGGCCACGGTACGAGAATTCCGTACCCTGCTGAGTAGGGGCAGACCAGGAGGCGGTCTGAAGACTTGTTGGGGTAATCTGCTGCCTCTAACCTTTGTGACAATTGCTTATCTCAGGTATGCTTTCATATACCATCCACAGACACCAATGCCCGGTCCTGATATCGGAGTTATTGAAGGTTAAGATTAATAACCTCAAAAAGAAAAATCTGATGTGTTGCATTCACATGACTTTCTCTACTCTTGTACTAACCATTCTTACAAACTCTTATTCCTAGATCTTCTTCGTGTTAGTTGAGATAAACATTTGTACAAATTATCTTATTGCTTATTTCCTTGTAGGTGCAAGGGGAATATTAGAATACAATAAACTTTGTGCGATAGTCAAATCTTTTAAAGCTTTGAGATTCCGTTCTCTTTGCACACGTAACATATAAAAAAAAAATGAACAACGATGACCCATTTCACGAAAGTTCTAAGTTTTCCGAAACTCACACACATAACAAGGAATATCTCCGAAATGGTTCACCCTACAAGAAAATTTATTGAGACATAAATTATGTATTTTAGCAAGATCTACATTTTTTGTATAGTATGATTTGGTCTATCTCTAACGGTTTACCAGTTATGCAAAAGTCGTCCAGAGTAAATACGACTACAGGTGCTATAGCCAGAAAATTCAAGATATACATTTCATTTGTCATCAAAATATCTCAAACATATGACATTTTAATCAAAATCGTTAAAGCCATTTTCAAGAAAATCAAAATTTTCGAAAAATTTTCCATGAAAAGGGTAGTTTAGGGTGGGGCTATTTTCTTCAAAATCTTCGTGTCGCATCCTTGAAAGACATTAAACTTAAATACCAACTTTGGTTTTTAAGCGACTTTTCGTTTTTGAGTTATGCTGTCCACAGACAGACTGGCACACGGATTTCTAAAAATGCTTTTTTTTTTTTTTGTATTCAGGGGGCCTCAAAACATGTATTTCCGGTGAAATCTCGACATCGAATTTTTGGGTGGAATACAATACTTCCCCTACTTACCAGTAGAGAAAGTAAAAATGAAGCGCCTCAGGGCTACAAAATACCGGTTGTTAACTGCTACTAGTGTGCTAGCAGACATCTGGTAGTCAAAGTCGTTCATATTATTATGGATGCAGATAAAGCAAGACCAAGACATTTGATCACCATTGCAATGGGATGAATGGGCATGGCCACCCACCCAGTTGGTATAATCGTCACGCTCGTTAAGTTAGCATGGGTCACATCTGTTTTATTATACCGCATGGGTATAACTTTCCTGCAATGAAAGTTTTTCTTAGCAGCTGTTTTATAATAGACAATTATATATGGTGGAACGTATTACATTCCTTGCTTTATAGTACTACAAGCAAAAAAGTATAATGGCATTATGTTCTTGGATCAGCAATTTCCGAGAAAAAGAGTTTTTATTCTAGATTAGATGTGTAATTCTATAAGAATGTAATATGAAGATAATAATTCTTACTTGTGACAGTATTAGAGTTACCTATTTCTGACATAGGTTCGCTAGTAATGATATGACAACCCACTGAGTTCTTAAAATAATTAAAAAACTAAAACTAAATCCCAGCGCAACAACCCATGAGTGGCCAATGCTTGCCGCCCAGCCGCTGCGTCACCCACCTCTGCCCACTACAAGCGTCATTGATGGGGTGCAGTACTGGTGGTCAGCGCCCCGAGCCCTCCCGGCCACTTATACGGCCTTCTTGACCTGAGCTCCATCAAGTAGCTCTTCAACTGGTCCCCCGGTGCCTAACGAGGCTGAGTGCACCTCGTGCCAGACCTCCCAGCGGGGAAAAAACCTCATGCTGGTACCGGGGATCGAACCCGGGTCCTTCGCGTTGTCTGTTTTCCTTGCTACGAGTCGTTTAGCAGAAATTGCAATCAACTAGGCAGTTAGTCAATTTGACGTTTCTAAATATAATTTAGCCATTCTCTATATTAAAATAACAGTTATGTTAATGTTGTAAACACAATTATATCTATTTTTATTAAACTGTTATAAATGCATATGCAATTCATTTAATTTACCAAGGCCAGTACTTCAGTTTGGAATAGTTATTTTGTTACTATGTTTATTATTGTTTGTTTGTGTTTCTGGCAGCAGATTGCGTGTAGTTGTGTCTGCGCATAACGGGAAATGTGCATCTATGAAAGTGTGGAAATGAATAATATGGCGAAACTGAAGGAGATAAATATTTCGGGTTTATTCTTAGAAAGGAAGCTGTTTTTCGTACTTATTGTTTGCGACTGAGAGAAACAGTATCTGGACAAATAACGGCTGTGATATTTGTCATTTAAAACAAAAAATAGCACGATATGAGAGCTCAATTGCCCATATAAATTGCGATTTAGAATTGTGTGGTGTGTGTCAGAGAGAGAGAGAGTGGAGAGGATGTAATATACTGCACACCCACTGCGAGAAGTCACGAGCCGCCACTGTCCGAACAGTTTTGCAGACGTAATTGGAGCAGTACTTGAAAACACTGCAAAGAAGTCAAGCTAGGTCACACATCTGAACCGGCTTCTGGGCGTAAACAAACGGCCTATCTCTGACGGGTGTCTAACGGTTTTTCCAACACGTCCCTTAATCCAAACAAACATGAAAGGGTAATGTTTTGGCGAAGTAACAGAGCAACTGGCATACTATTGGCCTACACTACAACAATGAAAACAAGGAATGCCTTCAGCATTCAATGTCCGAAGATGTCCCTTTGTGTTTACATATCAATAAGATGCTTTGGTTGATTCCATTAAAGCAGAATCAATTGCAAAACATTTGATGTTGAACGAACTGATAAAAATATCCGTAGATTGTGGGAAACTTCAGATGAAATTACTACAAGGTAGCAGACACGAAACGTTTGTTTGCTTACGCTCATAGACATGTCACTGTGAACGCCAAAATGAAACAAATTCACGTGTCCAACTGGTTTTGCAAGTAAAAGTGACAGGCCGTTACCATAGGTCAGCAAACCTTGCAACGTTGCCAACATGTATGTTTGATGTTATCAAAAAACCTAAAATATCTCCACAAGAAATAGTCACAGAAAAAATGGAAGTTGCTAAATTTGTTCCAAATAATGAGATCGTAACTGGTTTAAATTAATGTTTTAACTTCCCTTCCAACCGGTATATCAAGTCCACAGGGAGTCGAGGAACATGTTCCACACCAGGACCATACCTTCTGCCTACCTGAGGTGTTTGTTTTTCAGATTTTCCTCAGTCCTCATAATTAACAAATGTCGGGGAGTTTTCATTCCCAAATACCCTTTCCCAATAAATTATATTTCACGTATCAACAGGTTAGGGCCTAAACTACAGGTCTGCGTGGGTTCGGGCCCAGGCCTCAGGGCCCACGGGCCGAACCGTCTTCGGGCCTCTTTTGAGGAATATTTGTCGGGCAAAGGCATAGACATGAATACGGAGGAAAAAAAAAAAAAAAAAAACAAAAAACAAAAAAAAAAAAAAAAACAAAACTAATTAAATATTTTGAGAACGTCAAAAATAACGAAAGCTTTTCCATGTAAAGGGGAAATAAAGCTGAAAGAAAATATTAATTTGTCCCATGTTTTGGTCCGCGACTTCGATATTCCATCCAAAAATTCGATGTCGAGATTTCACCGGAAATATATGTTTTGAGGTCCTCTGAATAAAAAAAACACATGTTTAGGTACACGCGCGCGTGTGTGTCAGTCTGAACAACATAACTCAAAAACGAAAAGTAGGTTAAAAACCAAAGTTGGTTTTGACTTTAAGGTCTTTCAGCGATGCGACACGAAGATTTTGAAGAAAATTTCTCCACCCTGAACTGCGCCTTAGATAGAACATTTTTGTAAAATTTTGATTTTCTTCAAAATGGCTCTAACTATTTTGATTAAAATGCCATATATTTGAGATGTGACATGATAGAGATAAAATTGGGAGAATTGAGAGAATCTAGTACCCCAAAAAATGGAACGATCTACCAATAGAGTTAAATGTTAGGGAAAATTTTAATTCAAAATCAAATGAATACATTGCGGAAGCAGGAAAGTAACGGATGATGAGGGATAAAATTAATTAGGGACGTAATAACTTCCCCATTGTATATAAAACAAAAATGTTACGTACAAGGGGAAGTTATAGATATAACCAACTCCAAGACGTAGAAATATATTACATAAGGTATATTTATTGTTTAAGTAATTTAATTTTTGTTTTGTCTATGGGCATAAACAAAAGAAATAAAAAATAAAAGTGCCAGTTTGCTATGAAAATAAAGGCATCTTTAGAAATGTCCGTCACGTTCATATACAATATTGGATAGCATCCTAAATATTCATTTCCGACCACAGGTTCCTTGTGTCAAAATGCTCAAACTAGAAATCTCTATCATCGTATAATTTTCAACATAAAGTTTGGGGACATGCTCTATATTGCAAATTAGTTGTAAAGGACCTAGAGTGTAAAATATTTGCTCTTGTTTTATACTGCATAGCTTGATGTAAATTGGAACTGAATCTTAGCTTATGTATACTGAATACAAACATTATTACGGTATTAGAATTACTCAATTTCATTAGTAATAAACTAGGCCAGGCCGCACGGTACCTTGAGCGACCTTCATTTTTTTAACCTACCAAATATGCAGTAATCAGTAAAGGTCGTGAGCAATCTGCGCTCCTGAAATAGGCACTAGACTATCCTTTCAAAATTGACTTGACTACTTACTCGGCTGTTAGATCCCCAGATGTCATGAAATCGATCGCCACTTACCTATAAAAGAGAAGAAAAGAGCATTAATTACACCTTGTGGTTATTAAACTACTTATATTAACGTATGTACGATCTAACTGGCTGCGATATCCCTGGAACATCATATAGGAATTATTGCCAAAGTGGACGGATGGCCAAGGCTTTCATATTTTACAATCGGTAGGTCCCGGGCTTAACCCTAACATGTGTGTGTGTGTGTTTGTGTGTGTGTGGACAACGTAACTCAAAAACGAAAAGTCGGTTAAAAACCAAACTTGGTATTCAAGTTTAATGTCTTTCAAGGATGCGACACGAAGATTTTGAAGAAAATAGCCCCACCCTAAACTACCCTTTACATGGAAAACTTTTCGAAAATTTTGATTTTCTTCAAAATGGCTCTAAGGATTTTCATTAAAATGTCATATGTTTGAGATATTTTTATGACAAATGAAATGTATATCTTAAATTTTCCGGCTATAGCCAATGTAGGCCTATTTACTCTGGATGACTTTTGCGTAACTGGTAAGCCATAAGAGATAGACCAAATCTTACTATAAAAAAATTTACATCTTGCTAAAATACACAATTTATGCCTTTTTTTAATAGAGTTAATCATTTCGAAGATATGCCTTGTTATTTGTGTGAGTTTTGGAGAACATACTTCCGTCAAATGGAACATCGTTATTTATTTTTTAAGTGCTAATCATGCAAAGAGAACTGAATTTGAAAAATTTAAAATATCTGACTATCGCTCAAAGCCTATTGTATTCCCATATTCCCCTTGCACCTACAAGGAAATAAGCAATAAGATAATTTTTGCAAATGTTTATTTCAACACAAAGAAGAAAGAGACTGTAAGAATGGTTAGCACAGGAGTAGAGAAAGTCATGTGAGTGCAACACATCAGATGTTTTAATTATGGCGTTCATAGACGCACACAGACAGGGGTACGTGGACACATAATGCTGTTTTTCTAAAAAATAATTTTTTAGATTCAAGTCTCCCAATTTTTATACTGTTTATGGTAGAGAAATTAAAAATTTCATTATATATGCAATTTTTTAAGACATAATTACTGACTTGTTAAATATCCCTGCTTTATGGACTTGCAAACTATGGGTTACACCAGTGGATATCTGAATTCCCAAAAGTAACTAATTTTAGTGCTCCATTCATGACAAATATGCATTGGGATGTGTAGTTCTGGATAAACAAATGCTACAACAAGTCCTTTATTCAGATGTTACGGATGTTACCCAACAGATAAAAAAATTCTCAGAATTTAGATTTCACTTGTGGAAGTCAGTCTAACCCAGGGCTGCCAATGTTTAAAAGTAAAATTATCGTACATCATAAACCAAATGCCCTAACAACAAACGTATGAAAATGTAATATTATTGTTGTTTATGGTATCCACTTACAAGATAGATGACCTCAATTAATATTACAACTTTAGTACTTATGTTTCTCGCACTATTCATCTGAAAGTTCATCTTCCTCAACTGTTGCAGCATTATACATTGTTGCTGAGATAAACTTTAACACCTCGGTGGCTTGCAGATTTTCTGACCCACCATATTCTTTCAGAAGCTGAGGCGACCGAATAAGTTCATTTACCGTATCTAGCGCCAGTCTGTTTCTTATTTTGGTTTTTATTAAACCTAGTTTGGAAAACACTCTTTCACAAGGTGCTTCTGTGGGGCAACGAAATCACTGATAATGCCAGTTCTTTGAAATCAGTATTTCCACCAAGGTGACGTGTTTAACAGCACTCCAGAAACTGTCAGGTTCAGGCATGTTCTTTATTTCACACGGAATGTCACGTATTCAGAGTTTTCTAAATTGATCATCAATTTTCTGAACAGTGCCTTCATTGAGATTACCAGATCTGGGCACACTGGCAACAAGAGGATAAAGGGTAAAAGAGTAGTATGGTATGAAATGGTTGCCTTGGAGTGGTGGAGATAGCAATGAGGGCAAAAGTGGTGTCACTATTTCTAATTAATTTCATTTCACTGGTGTGACAAGCCAGTGAAAATGATATTTCACCAGTATGGAAATTATCGTATAACTATCATACGGGTTGGCAACCCTGGTCTACCCAGATATGCCGTAGAACTTGCCTGAACAAGATGACTGCAGTGACAACTAGGATCACCTGGTTTCCGTGACACCTTAAGTTTGTTTACTCTGTGGTTTTACATGGTGTTAAACGAGTGGCAACGCCTTGCTCTTCTCCTTCTCAGTGAATGAATGATTAAGGAGTCTATGAGCTACTGACAATGCAGGTACAATTTGTCACACCATTGAGGCGAGTGATTCCTGGGGCAAGGCTGACAAGTGTCAAGGTAATAACTTGAGATGGGCTGGGCCACTTCATCCCAGTCACGCAAAGTGTAATCCTAACGGAATCCTCAACTTGTTGCTCCATCACTCCTTTTAGTGTATTAATACCTTCACCATTACTCGAGCCTTCATACATCAAATCTGGTGCCTAACGGTGTAGTTATTGCAACACAGCATAGTTTATACCTACTTCAAAACATTTGATTGGATTCTGTTTCTCCCCCCGCCTCCCCGCCCAATTATATGGCGCCTTAACATCTCATCTCAGGTCATGATGGCGGCCTTTTGCGTTTGGGACAACTGCTCATCGGCAGTGATGTTCATTCGTTTACAGTTGTGTCAACCTTTAGATTGGGAATGGCCGCCTCCGTAGTGCAGTAGTAGCGCGCGTGCCTCTGGCTCAGAGGACCTAGGTTCGATCCCCGGTATCGTTCAGGCTACCGGGAACCGGAATGGAGACAATATACCTAGATCCCATAAAATCAAGGCATATACTAGGCACAGCTTCCTGAGATACCCCCAAAAACAACCTTGACATTTTCCCCCCATTATGGTGTAGTCTGGTTATATTTGGTGATATTCCATCCGTTAGGTTGTATTAGTACTGCCAACTGTCCGTAACATATAACCATGTAAAGCTACGGCCATAACTGGTGTTATTGCGTCTGTTATATTGTCACAGAAACCCTTGTTTATGAACGCGTTGCAAAGAAGCCAACTGAGATTTTGTTTAAACGCCGATTAATAAATAAATTGTGGACGTAGTGCTCGTGTTTGCGTGATTTTGTCTTGAGTTGTCTTAGAGCGTTTATGCAGTTATAGTTACTGTCGTTATTTGTGTGTTCGCTACACAATATTACGATATTTAGCGCTCGGAAGTGATTTTATACAAAAGTGTTATTGCACAACAAGATTTGCCGAAGTTGTTTTGTGTGGTAATGATGTTCAAGCATTATGATCGTCTGAAAGCATGTTACTTTAACCCTGTGATATTTGAGGTTAGAAATGCCTTTATTATGTACGTTGGCAGGACTGCTTTTTTGGGGTACGTTCGTCAGCTGTTTACTGTAATGTCGGAACTGCCTAAAGGTATGTCAGAAGACATATTGCTAACAAGAAGTGGACCCACTCCACCGACAAGGGAGAAAACATTTGAATTCTATTATTTTCAACCAAATCCGAATTTGCCATATGAATAAGCCAACTTAAAGTACAGCGTTGCATTTTAAAGCAGACAGGTTATTTGAGATTTGAATATACTTTCAGCTTTATATTATTTCCTTTGACTTAACGTTCATCTTTGCACATATATTAGAAATATTTTTTATGCACAAAGCTGAGTGATTAAATTTTTCACTGATTACATCTACGTCATAATACCTATAAAAGAAAAAATAAGGAAAGGCAAGAAACGAAAGAGAGAAAGAATGAAAGAAAAAAATTACAAGTAGAACCATTTGCAGCTAAAACAGGTTTGTCCGAAAAATGCTAATGAAAATCAAACAACTCCAATTGACTTTAATTACTGGAGAACATGAGTCACGACAACATTTCATAAAACATGGCAGCAATCAATTATTATTAACTACTGAAAATTATTATTTCTTTCTCAATTCTTGAAAAATACAAATGGCTGGAGTGTTGCAATTGTGGACATCTCATAAGTTAAACTTCAAGCCTTTCCTGTAATTAAAATAGTAAACGATGCAGTGACTGAAAAGAAAAAATACGTTTCCTTGCGTAATATTTTTGCCTGTTTCTTGGAGCATTGTTCTAGCAATATCTTTGTAGAATATTGGTAAGAATGTATTTACTACACTGAGTGAAATCACTGCGGTAACATGAGAAGATTGCGTTCGGGGGGATCCGGGTTCGATTGCTGTCGACCGCCCTCCCTGGCCTTGGGTTTTTCACGTTTCCCCTGGTCGATAGGCAACTGCTGGGATGTCCTGTTGTCTACTACGACGTCCTTCGCCTGATTTCCCTTTCACTCCGTTTTCTTCTTATACTTCAGGTGTATTATTCTTATTATTATTATTTATTTATTTAATAAATATACTGACAATGAGATGCAACTTACACAAAACACACAAATTAACCTCAATACAGCATCAACTTCCAAGAATATTACACCAAGCACAGTGCCCCAAATTAATTTCACTAACTATACAATAAATAACTTATACATGAAATAAAGTTTCGTCTGAAAACTAATATATTCTATTTTTCAATGTTACGTAGCAGTCCAAGGTTATCATTTTCATCACGCAGCTGTGACGTGCTGGAAAGGAATCGATCGTTTAGCGCCTGCGCAGAACTCCAAATATCAGCTGATGCAATATGTAGGTCATTGTCCCTGGTGAGTGTAAAACATTTTACAATATTTCAACTATACAATTAGGTATATAGTCGAGCATAAATTGTTGTATGAAATTTAACTATAATGGTAATTAAAACGCTGGCCTCGCACGTTTCCTAATATATACTCGCGTCTTAATTACTACCATTATAGTCTTGTTGCATTATGTGTTATGTGAGGGAGGGAGGAAGCGTGAAGCTAAGCTCCCCTGGAAAGGTCTTCCACCCCTCATTCAGAAGCAGACACTCGGAACTGACCTGTACCCTATTTCACGCTTGAGACAACCCGAGGAACAAATGGAGGAACCAATCTCATTATATGACTATGGGCAGCCTGAGGCAGGGTCACTACCGTTCCGAGCTCATCACGGCCTTGGTTCCTGGGTGTAGGTAACGTCTGTGGCCCATATTGTCGAGGTCGCGGGTTCGACCTTACTTATACATGGGTTTTTTCGGAGGTTCCCGGGTCGCCAGGCAAATACTGGTAAGGATTTCGATATCCTTCGAATTTCTGTCCCTCCATTTCGTTACCTTAATCATTTCATTTCACTCTTCATCCCTTAGGTTTCTTTCAGGGTTGGAAGCGTCAGCGAGCATCGCGGTATGGAAGGCGAGCCACCGGTTTCCGGGCCCCATGTGGTGGTACAAGCCCCGGGGGGGGGGGGAGCTAACATAGCCTCCTTCGGGGTGCTTCTAACTGGAAAAATGAAGGGGCCCTGCTCTGTAGTGGCAACATCCCGCACGCCCTTAGGATCCATTCATCTTATCCATTCTCCTGGGGGTGCCGTGCTAGGGGCATAGATACAAAAGATCGCCTTTCGGTCGACGTATTAATCTTTAATCACCCATAATAAACATGTTGGGTCTCCTTTTCAGACACTAGAAAAAGAAAAGAATTTTCAATTTCCTAGCCCTAATAATGTGCAATACAGGGTAACATTTGACGCGCTTGCACGCAATGCACGCCAGCTTCTCATCTTTAGCTGCTATGGAGTGCTCAGCAAACTGATGCATTCACACTGTTAGGGTTTTTAGTGGTCCAGCTGGGTTGGGACAAGTGTGTAACATTCCCCCAACACAAAAAAGGAAACCTATTACACGACCTAGTTTTCCGTTAAATTATTATAGTATTGAATAAACAAGTATTTGTTCCCTTGCAGCTGTTGCGATGTAGTCGATTATTTTCGTAAATTAAGTACAACTGCTGCAACATTTTGTATTTATTACTTCCGGAAATGTGACACCACGGCCGCCTTTGCTACCACGGAGGAAATAAACCACTTTTTGATGAATGCGTGTCATACGGGTCATCTAACAATGATTACTGTAAGTAATCTTCAACGTTACAAATAAACGACTTGAAAGCGAGCGCAGAGATGAAAGGGTGAAGCAATTAGATATAGTTTTCTTCTTTATGTGGGGTCCAATATACGCCTCTGTTTGTTGTAACTGGTAATTCGTAGCTTCGTATTGCCTTACAAACCTTGAGGTGCAAATATTCTCGTATCTCATCTAGGATTTTAACAGATTATACGAACGTGTAGATACGAGAGAGAGAATAGGCACGGGAAGAAAAGAAAAGAATGCATGCCAAGTAAGCTACATCATTTGCTAAATCACCATTATCATTATCATCATCTATCACAAGGTATAGGTTACACGTTACCGACACTGATTTTATACTCGACCATGCCATAATGTAGCGCTTATACGCCACTGTAATGGACCCCATATCTACCTCTTCATAACGATACTGCTATCCACCAATCAAAGGTGCACCTATTGATGATGCTGCTATCCATCAATCAAAGGTACAAGAGTTCATAACGATATTGCTATCCACCAATCAAAGGCACACCAGTTCATAACGATACTGCTATCCACCAATCAAAGGTGCACCAGTTCATAATGATACTGCTATCCATCAATCAAAGGTGCACCTGTTCATAACGATACTGCTATCCGTCAATCAAAGGTGCACCTATTAATAACGATACTGCTATCCATCAATCAGAAGGCCCGCACGCAGCAATCAATACTTTGCCGTTTGCGCACATTCCCACGCAGCTGAAAGTGAAACTGTGTGTTCAATCGAATAACAGCTAGTTTTCGATTTTAGAAAAACAAAACTGTCGGATCGATTAAAATTGATATGAAATTTACACAGCGGAAATTCCCGCAAAGGCATACGATAAAGGCATACGATAACACTAATTACTAGACCGGGGAGAGTGGGATCTTTAGCGCAAGTTAAGTGTGCCTGGACTGTTCCGTGGCGAGCGTAAATGACCTCACGGTGTGTCACTCAGGCGTAGGGAAACTGTTGTACCTTGGAACACTTTTTACATTTTTGCTTGAAAGTCTGATAGTAGGTAGATTGTTCATCTTGTGTTACAGAATATGTACCAAGGGAGGTATACCCAATCATAAACACAACATTTTGTTTTCTTACTGTTGTGAGTTGTAAGGTAACAAAGAACTGAAGACCGTGTTTATGATAAAAACAGAATTGTGTTTATGTGCTTCAGTTTTAGAACATAAAGTGACAAGATAAAGTAACTGGAAAGTATCTTTTGTCACAGTACTAATCTTGGTAACTCCAGTAGCAGAGCCCATGATGGTGAAATTAAAAGATGACGTCATCAGAATGGGGGCCCCGGTCTAGTAAGGCGTGAAACTGCATCGAACGTTCATTTCACGCATCAGAGCTTATCTTGAGCACTTCCGACAAGAACCCTTGACCTTGCTGATGTTTGCAACATGCCCCATGCCAGAGCCCAGCCCCCTTCAACGTGGACTATCCGCGCCTCATTGATTTTGGGATCGCAAATATTAGCATTAGTGTCTGTCAGTATGAAAAATGAGGAATCACAGCATTCTGGGGCTATGTAAGTGAAATTCATTGCGACTAGGGGACCTTTATCAGAAAATCAATAAACAGCGTGGCCTCAATATGACACACAGGCGCATCGAGGACAGGGGGTTGATTAGAATAGAAACTGCACAATGACAACTCTACATGCCCTCGAATCTTCAGAAAAACTCTGAACATTATAGCCGAAAATTTTAAGAACATTTTTATTTTGAATGAATAATTGTGTCTCATGGGTACCCTGTGCCAGTGGGGTAGCGTGGTATGTGGACTGAGATCGTGTTCAGGGTAAAAATACGTAAAATTGCTCAATTATACAATTATCAGCGCATTTTGTTCAAATTCAAATCATAATAACGTACATACAAATTTCCGTTTCAATATCTTTAACACTTTAAATTTATTTGATTTAATTTTTTATTTATTATTTTTTGTTTCTTTGTTTTTATCTATTTTCAGGAACCGTATCTGAAATGCTCTACACGGTGAAGATTTAAAAATTTTGTAATGCCCGTGGCTTTTTATATAAACATTATTAACTTCGAAAAAAATCAGAATTTTTACAATTGTCTTAGAACTTTATAATTCACCTACTGCTAAATATTAAAATTACAGAAAAATCATTCCGATTATTTATCACTACATCCAACAGCAAACTGGATGCTATCTGTCCAATACCTAACCTGTCCACAACAATCAGAACACTAACCCGGCGAGAACCCGATTATGCATTGGCCACTTCAGTATGGAGTTCCTGAAACCTTCACCTAGCTTTGGGAGATCAACAATACCACAAGAAAATCATCAAGTTCATCAAGGCATGCAAAGTTAATGTTTAAATTCAATGTAAACTTTATGATTTTTTTCCTTCCTTTTTTATTTTTTTTTTTCCCCTCAATGTTTAGTCGCGATGACTTTTATGTTGAAGCGACTTTAAATAATAAATAAATTTTAAAAAAATATTTATCACTACATTCTCAATTTGTTGATTACAAGCACTCGAAGCAGTAGGTTTCAAGGGGAACCTTTCTACAATACCCGTTTTTTTTTTTTCTCGTAATGAACCCCACGGAAGCACATGAGCAATTTGCATACCCTGCGTTTGGTTTCCTGGCGTATTTCTCTCTTACACGTTCACACCAATTACTGTTCAAAATGCTGCTTGTTGTATTCTGACACATGCAGAAGAAGTTAAAAATATGAAATTAACCAAAAAAATACTGAAAAACTTAGCTTTAAACCGCATTAACATTTACAAGTGAAATGCACTTCTCTGTGTCGCATCCAGTGCGCGCGCACATCGTTTGATGTGACTGGCGCGAGGCAAGCCGCTCTGTTTCAATAACTCAACTGATGTGATACGTTAACAATACTAATTCACAGCAGCTTGTTCGAAACATACTCCTCAGCAAGAATGTCAATTGGATTAATATATAAATAATAAGAAAAGTTAACTAAGGAAAACTGGCAGAGTATGCAACACATTCACCCACATCCACTGACGCTACGCCCCTGCGCTGAACCACATTTGTCTGCCTCAAAGCAAGCACCTTATGTCACCATTAAAATAGCTTAAACTGCTTTCGCCAAAGAAAGGATTCTAATAAAATACCTGAGCTTATACTCTCACGGCTTTCTCTATAAACTGTTCAATAAATTATACTTTAAAAACACATTCTATTTACTTCACGTTAATAAAGGTAAATATTTGCAGAAAGGTCTTTATTAATATTTTCTTATAGACAACCACTGTCATTATGGTGGTTTCTGCAGCAAGGTCAGGGGGCGTACTGAAGATCGCCTATGCACGTAAGGTTGTTGACCTCAAAGGACAGTCGGATTGGCTACCTCACACCACTACATTACTAGGCAACAAGTGGCCGGCGACAATGAGCGAGCTGGAACAAAGGGATTTCCAAACAGTTCGAGAAGTTACAAAGGCGGGGTTTTAACGTTAAGCTAGTTCCACGCAGTCAGGACAGCCAACATTTGTTGAGAGAGTTTTAACAAGTGCATCCTAAAGAGTCAGTTTAGACAGTTAATCGTCGGAGTTATTTGTTGTGTACCGTGAGCAGTATGTGTCAAGGTTACAACAGAACAGAACATCTCTGAGTTGCAAGGTCACCAATTGTGAATTGTGTTACTAGCTGGCAAAGCGATGAGGCGTATTGACCT
Source organism: Tenodera sinensis (assembly GCA_030765045.1). NCBI lineage: Eukaryota > Metazoa > Arthropoda > Insecta > Mantodea > Mantidae > Tenodera > Tenodera sinensis. The sequence continues at coordinate 194,297,257 of CM060963.1, forward strand.
TGGTTGTCGAGCGCTGCGATCGCTTCTTATCTTGTTTATTAGAATAGCGAAATAATAGTAACTTGGCGTCACAAATAGATGATCTCTCGCGCCTGCCGATATGTGTGACGTTGATGTCCTGAATATATGATTGCACCTGAATAAAGTGTACATACACTGTCTCGTCGTGTTTGTGCGATAAGCTCACGTAAACAGCCGGGCAGTTTCACATTCTTTCTGATACGCCTCATGGCTTTGCCAAGTAGTAACGATAGAACACAGAAGTATGTTTTGATTCAGTTTGCGAAGAGAAATAAAGTGACATTAAAAGTAACCGGACATGTCATTTGTCACAATATCAAAAATCTGATGTGTTGCACTCACATGACTTTCTCTACTCTTGTACTAACCATTCTTACAAACTCTTATTCCTATATCTTCTTCGTGTTAGTTAAAATAAACATTTGTACAAATTATCTTATTGCTTATTTCCTTGTAAGTACAAGGGGAATATTGGAATACAGTAGGCTTTGTGAGATAGTCAAATCTTTTAAAGCTTTGAGATTCCGTTCTCTTTGCACACGTAACATATAAAAAAATGAACAACGATAATCCATTTCACGAAAGTTCTAAGTTTTCCGAAACTCACACACATAACAAGGAATATTTCCGAAATGGTTCACTCTACAAGAAAATTTATTGAGACATAAATTGTGTATTTTAGCAAGATCTACATTTTTTGTATAGTATGATTTGGTCTATCTCTAACGGTTTACCAGTTATGCAAAAGTAGTCCAGAGTAAATACGACTACAGGGGCTATAGCCAGAAAATTCAAGATATGCATTTCATTTGTCATTAACATATCTCAAACATATGACATTTTTATCAAAATCGTTAGAGCCATTTTTTTTTTTTTTTTTTTTTTTTTTTTTGGATTCAGGGGGCTTCAAAACATATATTTCCGGTGAAAACTCGACATCGAATTTTTGGGTGGAATACAATACTTCCCCTAATTACCAGTAGAGAAAGTAATAAAAACAAGTAAAGAATGAAGTAAGATTTAAATAGTAAAATTCAACCATCAAATATATTATATGCCATGACTGCAATAATAAACATATGAAAAATTTTGAGGAATGGATATAGCTCATGGACATATGTACGTGCAGTAAAATATACAAAACAAACAGAAAGGTTAGGTTACCAGCATTAAATGTCGGAAATTGAAGTTTTCACTATAACAGTATGAACGGGATGGGAGTCAAAGATAAGTATCGCCAAAAAATATTTTTAATGTAGAATACCCTGTATGATTATAGAAAGCGGTCTTTGCCGTTATGTTAAAGTTGTTTCGGGGGGGGGGGGGAATAAAAAACTTTTACGTTGTTGCCGAGAAATAGTGTTTCAAAGATCGCATACATCATTTTGAGACACCGTATAGCATGTATATTAAAAACAGAACATCTGACGTTCAATGCCAATACATTAACAACGTTTACTGCAGATGTCGAACCAATTTTCCATCGAGTTCTCGGAAAGGTTAACCAATGAATGCGCTAGGGCTCGTCTGACAAATGTTTAGACGTGCTGTAAATAAACACACGTACAGCTGCATGTGTATACATTTCTCATGCATTTCGCCTAGAGTACAACTTGGACGTCAGTATGCGTCATCCTTGTCTCAGCCAATTTTAGGAACACTTGCCTCTCGACTCTGCGCTCCCTGGCTTTTGTTTCTTCAATTCCCTCCATATTCAGTCCGACATTATTCTTGTGCTTCCAAGAACGACTGCTCGCTTCATTACCTCTACTTGGGCATGGTATGCAAGTGTTGCACAACTCCAGGTATTTATAGATAACAAATAACATCCGAATTCCGTAAATGTATCCAGACCCATGATTTTTGTTCACAAGGACTATTAATTTAGTTCACCGTAATGCGGTACATCTCCTAGGCCCAGTATCACGATTTAAATACAATAATATAAGGATTGTTTGTTAATTACTCCATTATGTAGCCTAATTCCAGCAATTGATGTTAAATAATTAGTCTAGATAGAAACTTACGCCTTTGTTTACCTCAAGTGTGTTTCTTATTTCGGAAAGAGTATAAGTGACAGCGCAGTACAATTATGTTGGTACACCTGAAGAACGAGAAAAGAAGACGATCATTTATCTTCTTACACGGTTGCTAAATACTGCTGGTACATTCTGTCAGCTTAGAAAAAAAGTTGAAATGTTCGAAAATAACGACAATTTGCGATGAAAATTAAGTGTAATATTTAATTACCGTAACGTCACAATAAAAAACTTTAGTCTTCGCAGTAACAAGCTTGATCACTAAGCTTGTTCTTACACAGCAACTAAATACTATTGCCAGACCTGCTAGCTTAGGAAAAAAAAAAAAAAAAAAAAAAAAAACTTAATGTTCTGAAATAATGGCAATTTGGAACCAAACTAAGCTTATAGCAATTTAAGTAAATTCAGCACTTTGTTTGGTATTTTGTTCATACTAAATGACGATTGGTGTAAGTACACTGAACTTCACACTACCGAACGAAACAAAAGACGACTTCCAATGAAATTAAACACAAGTTTGGCTGAACATTAACGTGAATAAAACGAAGTAAAACCTACAACTATAGTTTAAACTTTACCTGGGTTTAAATCTCCTTTATAATACAGGACCTAAAACGCGCACACATAAGATACATTAGGATCAAAGAGATTTTTTATCCTATTTTACGTACTGTAAGGCGCTAGGGAATATAACACAGTTACATTTTTAAATAATTCTTCTGAAAAATAGCTTGTTTACCATTCATCGCTACTACAGCGCGGAGCCGTGTGCAGTCACGCGCGATACAGGTTAGCTGGACACGGAGAATGAATGACGTAACCGCTACCGCGCAGCCGTCGTATATGCACGCGCATCAGCAGATGCCTGCAGCTGTGCACATGCGAGAGAACAACGCTAGAACCCTTGTGTACTAAACTTGAGGCTTTTTGTACACTTATCCACCCTCTAATCATTACATTGCAAAGCCGGATTAAAAACGTTTTATTAGTTGATAAAATTCCAGAAAATCGTCATTTGAGTGTTCTTATCTTCTTCTTCTTCTTCTTCTTCTTCTTCTTCTTCTTCTTCTTCTTCTTCTTCTTCTTCTTCTTCTCCCTTGTCATCGTTGTCCTCATATTTAAGATGGTCTTCAGTGTCATCGAGAGCGTTACTTATGCCGCACTTTTTAAAAGCTTTACCAATAATGTAGATATCAATAATGCACAGGACACACCTACCAACCTACTTCACCCTAAACGTCTAGGGCTAGCTTACAAGCGTGTATTTCAATAGTTTTTGTATTAATTCCAATCCTACTTCCACGATGTCCTGGAACCCATTTCACTGCGTCATCTTCTAGTTTTGGCCATTTTGCATTCACTCCTCTATTTGCACATTTGGACTTTCTCTTTTTTCAGTTCTTCTTTACTAGTACACCAATCGCGAAAGGTTGTCTCCATTGTTCAGTCAAATCGCAACACAGTTCATAATCATTATCAAAAGCTATCTTTAAAACAAAAGAAGAAAAACATTGTAACTGGTGGTAGACAGTCATTTTAGGACATTTTAGGCAGTATAAAGTGCTTGATCTTTGATGATTAGTGAACAATGCAATTATTTACTAAGCACCTTAAAGAAAGTCTGACCACCTAACTATGCTATATCCATTGTTGTACCTTTTAAATGAAGAAATAACAGTTTAACTAATTTTTGAGTTGTTGGAATACTTCCAGATGTGATCATCAGCTGGTGGCACCAGATGTCTGAACCTCCCACCAAAATATCTGTGATCAACAGTAATTTTCCAAGTTGATGGACTGGAAAAAGATGTCCAGTTACTTGGCTTGTCTTTTCAATTAATTTAACTCCAGTAGCATTTTAAGGTCATCTTGCTGACCTCGTTTACAACACACACCAGTCGAATTGAAGGAGAACCTGGTAGCAGCAGGGATTCCTTATTTAAGATGTATCTTCGAAAGTACGTGGTTCGCTGTTGTGATACATGTATTCAGCCTTATTAGAGGTACTTTGAAGATATTGTGATCCAGCGGATATTACTCAAGGTATCTGGTATCACAGATTATCAACCCTGCCGATTTTTCATGGGTTGATGCAGACTCTTAGGGGTACAAGTGCAGAAAATGTGAATTTGGAAAATGATTTATCGAGATTATTAGGGCCCGAAGACAAAAGATAACGAGCCCATAATTTTCTGCTTTAAAAGATTTGACTATCGCTCAAAGTCTACCGTATTCCCAAATTCCCCGTGTACCTACAAGGAAATAAGATAATTTCTGCAAGTGTTTATCTCACGAAGAAGATATAGGAATAAGAGTTTGCAAGAATGGTTAGTACAAGAGTAGAGAAAGTCATATGAGTACAACACATCATATAGGTATATTACATTATGGTTACTCTAAAGCTTTACATATTTTTTGCGATTATAAGGATAAAGTTAAACTTTTTCTTATAACACAGAATCGTTTAACTCAATAAAGGCTGCTTATTTCAAGCAATATTTACATTTTCCATAATAAATATTAAGAATTTGAAAATTAAAACGTTGCTTTTCACGAGGTCAGGCGTATCTGTTCTTTCCCCCTTTCCTGGTCATCATTACAGCCCACGCCTCTAGCCCCGTATTGCAAATGTCAGCAGTTCATTGGTCAGTAGTTATCCCTCACCCCTTGCGAGACCTGTAAGGCGATAACATGCTCCCAAGCAGTAAGTTCGCTTTCTGTACACTACATTCAAAAGAAATGTTTGGAACGGGCGAGGGTTCCTCTTTAACCAGAAACGCAGTAACTGGTCGAACCAGCTTTGATCATCTGCCACCCTCTTTAATCTTCCCTTTTCTCTCACAAAGCTTGCGAAAGTGTTTACGCTGTGCGCCGCACTATAAATCATCTTGGGAAAATAAGCCTTAACATCTCATTTTCTTCTTGTTTAGCTTCAGGGTGGGCGGTTCCAGACACCCATTATATTCTAACGGAAGCGTTGAAACCATCCGGACTCACAAAACGACTGGAATAGCTGCCAAAGCATTTCAGCTTCAAAACACTAGAGAAACTGCTGCTGTGAAGTCCAATTTCCGAACAAATTTCGTTAGTCGATGTCTGACGCTCCAAAGCATTGTGTAAAACAAAAGTGCATCGTGAGACCCATTAAGGTTCATTAAAAATTATAGGAATGACGAATTTAAACGGTTAGATGCTTCTTAGCTCCATAAATTCGACCTAATAGGTGTTTAAAATGTTTGAAACAGTGATAATGCAGCTTCATCTCCTCTTCTCGGCTTCTTTTCCCATTTCCTTTCACTGTCATCTTTCAGGTTCGGTTGGTAGTGCGGTTAGTTCCGGCGTTAGCGGGCAGATGGCATAGTTGCTTGCTTTCAGTGAATTACCAATGGATATTCCAAAATACTTTCTTTTTACTTTCTCTACTGGTAAGTAGGGGAAGCACTGTATTCCACCCAAAAATTCGATGTCGAGATTTCACCGGAAATATATGTTTTGAAGCCCCCCTGAATCCAAAAAAAGCATTTTTAGAAAAAGGTCCGCGTGTGTGTCTGTGTGTCTGTCGGTCTGTGGACAGCATAACTCAAAAACGAAAAGTCGGTTAAAAGCCAAACTGGGTATTTAAGTTTAATGTCTTTCAAGAATGCGACACGAAGATTTTGAAGAAAATAGCCCCACCCTACACTACCCTTTACATGGAAAATTTATCGAAAATTTTGATTTTCTTGAAAATGGTTCTAACGATTTTGATTAAAATGTTATATGTTTGAGATATTTTGATGACAAATGAAATTTATATCTTGAATTTTCTGGCTATATCCCCTGTAGTTGTATTTACTCTGGACGACTTTTGCATAACTGGTAAACCGTTAGAGATAGACCAAATTATACTATACAAAAAATGTAGATCTTGCTAAAATACACAATTTATGTCTCAATAAATTTTCTTGTAGGGTGAACCATTTCGGAGATATTCCTTGTTATGTGTGTGAGTTTCGGAAAACTTAGAACTTTCGTGAAATGGATCATCGTTGTTCATTTTTTATATGTTAAGTGTGCAAAGACAACACAATCTCAAAGCTTTAAAACATTTGACAATCGCACAAAGCCTACTGTATTCCCATATTCCCCTTAAGCAAATAAGCAATAAGATAATTTGTACAAATGTTTATCTTAACTAACACGAAGAAGATATAGGAATAAGAGTTTCTAAGAATGGTTAGTACAAGAGTAGAGAAAGTCATGTGAGTGCAACACATCAGATTTTTATTTTAAGGAAAGAGCAGAGGAATTGATGGCGGCGATGCAAAATAGATTTGTAATCCATTATTGTATATTATCATCTTTCTTAATTTCTGAAAAGTATTTATAAACTGTTACCTGAGATTTTGTAGATGTAATTGGATTATTTCCAAAAGTCCATTAGCAATACTAACTGGTGCAGTAAGTAAAATGGATTCTTAGACAGACGACTGAAATATCCTTCGTTATTTGTTATCAATCACGAAAATTGTTATATTGCCTGTATGTGTATTTTAAATGTTGTGTACCCCATAAAAGTCTTCGCGTACGTGTACCCCAGTACGTCTGTCCTAAGAAAAGGATGTCGTAGTTCACCACTGTAGCAGCCAGTAGCAGATTCATCAAAGATGGCATCAAAAACGTCGCGCTCTGGGAAAGACGTATTTTGGTCGCCCCCTACAAATAAAGTGTTCCACAAGCACTTCCACTACATTATATATTAAGTGATCTTTCTTCTTTAATCAATTTTTCACGCTGCGTTTATTATTTTGTTGAGAACTTGCTTCAGGTGCTGGAGTGAAAGCGCGTTACTGTAGACACTGGCCGCTGCGCCCAAGTGCAAGAGGTTATAAAGGCAGTTTAATTAAGATTACTTTTTACGACCTAATTAATTAGCAGGCAAACTTGCAGAACCCCACACAGCACGTCATTAACAGCCACCACGCCCTGTATGCAAGCATCCTCCTCCTAAAGCCACACAGGCAGACAGAAAAACAGGCATTCCATGCTTAACTGCACGTGAAGCTGTGAAGTTTCTGGTGCAGCTGTAAGCACTGCAGGCTGAGCAATCATTCCATTCGACACACAATCAGGCTTGCTCATTTTGCAGGACATCTACTGATCTACTGCTAAAAACTGAACGCACTTCAAAATCTCCTGCTTCTTATGCATTTTCTATTCTTAAACACTGTTTTCTTTAACATCATATAATTCGCCCTTCCGAAGAAGATTGTGTGTGTGTGTGTGTGTGTGTGTGTGTGTGTGTGTGTGTGTGTGTGTGTGTGTGTGTGTGTGTGTGTGTGTGTGTGTGTGTGTGTGTGTTTGTGAACATAAGTAAACAGCACAACTCTTAAAATGAATCAATTTAAGGCTGCAACTTTTCTGGAATATCTCTTCACAAGAAAATCTTAGGTGGAAAATCTGACGTGTTAAGTTCACACGATATTCTCTACACATTCTTCAACAAACCACTATTAAGAAAGCTTATTATTCTATCTACTCCACGTTGAGGTAAACATTTGTAGACATGCTTTTAATACATACTTCCTTGTAAATACAATGGGAATAGGTGTATGCTGTAGGCTTAAGCGATAAGGAAATATTTTAAGAGATGGTCGCTATCCGATGGCTTTGAAATTCCCTCTCTTTGCATGGCAGGAAAGAAAATAGTTCCCATTTGACATAGTATTGGAAAATACAAGGCCCCCCCCCCCCACCTCCCAAATGTATTTCTGCTTTATCGACATCTACATTTTTATGTAGTAATATTTTCTCTATTTCAGAATGGGGGGCCTCGGAGGCTATTCTCAGAAAAGTCAAGAGACACGTTTCATTTGTCGTGGAAATATCTTAAATATAATTATGGTATTTTAATCAAAGTCTTTAGAGCCGCCTGCAAGAAAATCAAACTTCTCGAAAATGTTTCCATGGAAAGGATAGTTTGTATTAAGGATATTTTCTTGGCAAACGTTGTGTCGATTTCTCACAAAATTATTCTTCTTTCTCTGTTCACGTCCCTCGTATGGAGGACTTACACTCCCCAGGACTTACAAGTCGGCGCCTCGGGGCAGATGCCTCTCGAGGAGCAAACTGGATAACAGAGAATAGCCAGGATGGGTGATCAGCCCTAAGTCTGACATGAGAGTGAGGAAGAGACGATGTGAAATGACGGCGAAATGTTTAAAAAGAAAAGTAATGATGGAGCAGTTGGTGGAATGAATGGCGGGGGAAACTGTAGAATCCAGAGAAAACCTGCGTAGACGTTGCTTATTACAAGCCCCACACACGATCCCTTGGGATCGAACCTGAGCCACCTTGCAGAGATAAGAGTGGTTAGATCGTTCGCCTAGCTCCTAGGTGACCCGGGTTCCATCCTAGGGACCCGCATGTGGTATTCGTTGCGGACGAAGCGGCGTCTGGGCGGGTTTTCTCCGAGTTCTCCTGTTTCTCCGACCACTCAACAAACCATCATCAACAAATCCTCCATTTCGCCTGCATTTCATATCACCCTCTTCCTCACTATCATATCTGGTGCTCGGCTGACCACCCGCTTCCAGGTCTTCCCTCTGTCTGGTCCATAGGTCCCTCTGCTCCCCGACAGGCGTCTGACCCTAGGCACTGGCTTATAAGTTCTAGGGGGTGTAAGTCCTACATAAAGGAAGGGTGATCAGGAGAAGAAGGAGAATAATTTAAATACTTCATGTTACGCGCACAGACCACTGACCATTATCTATTTTTTTTTTTTTATTTCAAATTAAGAAAATTCCAAAACGTGTTTTTCCGGTGAAACATCGACATCAAATTTTTGGGTGTAATGCAATACTTTCTCTACCATGTAGGCAGACACTACCTCTGTAGTTAGCAAAGTAAAAATGAATAAAACTTCCCATTTGATAAAAGTATACACACTGGAAAATTTAAGTCAATACCAAGGAATATCTCCGAAAACGTTGACTGAAAGAAAGATAAATGTTGGCAAGGAAATTGTTGTAGATGTGAAACCGTCCGAACATTCGCCTACTGATCAGGGAAAACCATGAAAAATTCAAGGCAATAAGGGGCTGTTGATGGGAATCGAACTAAGACCTCCCGAATATAAGACTCCACCTTTAATAGAAATGTTTCATTTTACCCGTTTAATTCTGCATATTTAATATCCTTTAGTTAAATGTTCTTCCTTGTACTGCTTAATTCATCTTACATTAATGACAATATTTTTCTCTCTCCTAAAACGCCAATTTCGCTGTCTTGCATGTTTCTGAAATACTGGTATAACAATAAATTGCAAAGGAAGGAAATACTTTGCAGCGGTAATAAGCTAGGAGGTAATGCAAGATGTCCGCAAAAAAGTTAATTTCGCTCTCGGGATGACTTAAGCCAGTCCGATACTCACACTATCATTTTGCATGATGTAAATGGTTTCCTTCATGCACATTAAAGAGCAAATGAATCTTCCTTCCAGGTGGATCAGTTTGTTCCACAGTTGCTCGTCGAAAACCGCAGAAAATCCTTGGCCTCAGCAGAAAACGACCTCCAAGTCATTAACATGGAAACATCCCATTGTCGTGCTTTGGTAGAGCCCAAAATAAAACGACCCTAGAGTGAAAAACTGGAATTCGTCCTTGCTGAGCATGATACCTCCAGTGGTCGCTATGGAAACTAGCAAGTAGGTTTCTTAACCCCTAACTGCTACGCCCAAGGTACTCCCGGGTCCTCAGGACCCATATCAATTATATGGTTGTTTTGGTAGGAAAAAAAGCTTTTGGGTGGAATGTAAATATAAAACAGTACCTCGGCGTTTTTCGCCCAGTATGAATATAATAGAGGAGGAGTGTGGAGTTTAAGGGCCCGTCGACAGCTGGGTCATTTGGGCCCAATATAATAGAGAAAGAGATGTGAATGTGATAGCTAGCACTAAGTAGAGAAACCACTGTGAATGTAATATGTAGTATCACTATTTCAAGCATACAGAAAATTGCATGACTTATTTGTAGAAGAGTGAGTAGAGAAAGAGATGTGAATGTGTTACCTAAAAGTGAGAGGAAAAAACAGTGTAAATGTAATAGCATTTCTATTTCAAACATACAGAACATGGTATGACTTATTTTAAAAGTGGAGATAAAAGTGTTTTTTGGTGTAAAATCACGTTTTTTATGGAAAACTGTTTATAGAAGAGTGAGTAGAGAAAGAAATGTGAATGTGTTACCTAAAAGTAAGTAGAGATAACACTGTGAATGTAATATGCAGCATTTCTATTTTAAACATACAGAAAATTGTGTATTTATTTGTAGAAGAGTGAGTAGAGAAAGAGATGTGAATGTGTTACCTAAAAATGAGAGGAGAAAACTGTGAATGTAATAGCATTTATATTTCAAACATATAGAACATGGTTTGACTTATTTTACAAGTGCGAATAAAAATGTTTCTTGGTGCAAAATGACGTTTTTTATGGAAAATTGTTTATAGAAGACTGAGTAGAGAAACAGATGTGAATGTGTCACCTAAAAGTGAGTAGAGAAAACACTGTGAAGGTAATATGCATGTATACAAAAATTTAATCAAATCTTTAGAGTCGTTTCTGAAATACCGGGCATATATATATATATATATATATATATATATATATATACAAGAATTGCGCAGTAGAAGCGGGAATAAAAAATCTGATGTGTTGCACTCACATGACTTTCCCTACTCTTGTACTAACCATTCTTACAAACTCTTATTCCTATATCTTCTTCGTGTTAGTTGAGATAAACATTTGTACAAATTATCTTATTGCTTATTTCCTTGTAGGCACAAGGGGAATATTGGAATACAGTAGGCTTTGTGCGATAGTCAAATCTTTTAAAGCTTTGAGATTCCGTTCTCTTTGTACACGTAACATATAAAAAAAATGAACAACGATGACCCATTTCACGAAAGTTCCAAGTTTTCCGAAACTCACACACATAACAAGGAGTATCTCTGAAATGGTTCACCCTACAATAAAATTTATTGAGACATAAATTGTGTATTTTAGCAAGATCTACATTTTTTGTATAGTATGGTTTGGTCTATCTCTAACGGTTTACCAGTTATGCAAAAGTCGTCCAGAGTAAACACGACTACAGGGGCTATAGCCAGAAAATTCAGGATATACATTTCATTTGTCATAAAAATATCTCAAACATATGACATTTTAATCAAAATCGTTAGAGCCATTTTCAAGAAAATCAAAATTTTCTAAAAATGTTCCATGTAAAGGGTAGTTTAGGGTGGGACTATTTTCTTCAAAATCTTCGTGTCACATCCTTGAAAGACATTAAACTTAAATATCAATTTTGGTTTTTAAACGACTTTTCGTTTTTGACTTATGCTGTCCACAGGCTGACAGACACACACGGACCTTTTTCTAAAAATGCTTTTTTGGATTCAGGGGGCCTCAAAACATATATTTCCGGTGAAATCTCGACATCGAATTTTTGGGTGGAATACAATACTTTCACTACTTACCAGTAGAGAAGGTAAAAAAGCTATTGGGTGCAATGTAAATATAAAACATTTAGTGAGGAATTATTATTACTAATTTAAACTTATATTCAATGCTTTTGATCATCGCTTACTAAAGTTATATAACACGACAGTGAGGTACATCAGCACAGAATCTGAAAAAACGTGGAGATACAAAAATTCACTCTACTATGAATATTTACCTACAAAATGAAACTTTGCATATTAACTTCAAATAGGCAGGGATCACTTACAGGGGATTCAATGACAATATTTTCAGCTGAATGACATATTATCTCAAATATGAAAATCGTAAACAATAGCAGCAACTGAGACAAAATCTTATTAGATTGTTTAGTGTCATTATCAGTCAAATTCGGTCTTTTTACTGGACTAAAATGCTTTGGATACAAATCTCTGGAACATCCAAAGTTGGTACTCGACATCTGGCCCACGCTCTTGATGCTCTCCTGTCCTTATATGGGCACACCAAGCACCTTTTCCTGTTTGATCCAGTAGTTTGCAGTATCTACATATATAATATTTTCCCCATTCATTGTTCTACGCTCTGGTAGAGAAAATTCAAATAATGAAAGTAGTGTTAAGGGAAAAAAAATTCACCCAAGGTACATCAGGGTCCATGGGACCCCATCGCCTTTATAGAAGCAGAACTACCGTAGACACGTGCAACAATACTGTGGGCTCATAGTCAACAGAAAGCTAAGAGAATACCAGAAGGGGCACGTCAATGCTCTCTCACATTGATAAAAACAAATTTCCATCGGGTCCCTTGTACCCAGGCGCACCAATTACAGGTTAATTGTATGTTTTAGCACACCAGATGGATCCTTTCAACCACGGATACCTAATTCTCTAAAAACATACACCTTTTTAAAATATATTTCATAAATTTGTAAACATTTGAAACGCGTTTGGCAGGTAGGTGGAAAAATCACGCTTCATGGGAGAAGTCGAGTGCAGTGCAGAACAGAATGCGCACTGTTTTTCCGATGTCGCTGTGAAGCTGTTACTGCCATTATGGGAACGACATTAACTTTGTGGTATTTATTACCAAGATTTTCTGTACTTTGAGCTGTTTAATAAATGGGCAAGAACAGGGGCGACATTAAGCAAAGGAGTAAGAGCGGATAAAGTAGAAGAATGAATTATGTATGGAGCAGTGGCGTAGTCTAATTACCAGACTCGGGTATGCAACCCAACGAATATTGTAAAATTCGTTAAAATATGACCCAAACTTAACATAATTGTCCTTCGGAGTTTTCATATTTTTTATGATTATTCAATAAAAATTCTATTGTTGTAGTTATTCAGAACATTTTACTTATTTTTCGGATATTATATGATTACAAGCATATATTTCCTTTCTCTCTTTTTTTCGCCTTATAAATGTTATTTAAATCTCACAACTGCAGGAATTCCAGACGCACTTTTCATTTGAAAAAGGAAGATAAAACCAACATAGGTTTTCTTAAAGTTTTACGATCGCACAGTCAGAATAAACTTTCGTAAACTTTGATGTTGGGTTGCCTTACGCATTTTTACTTTCTCTACTGCATATAGTAAAGTAGAGGAAGTATTATATTCCATCCAAAAAATCGATGTCGAAATTTCATCGGAAATATGTTTTGAGGCACCCTGAATCCAAAAAGCATTTTTAGAAAAAGGTCCGTCTGTGTGTCTGTGTGTCAGTCTGTCAGTCTGTGGACAACATAACTCAAAAACGAAAAGTCGGTTAATAACCAAAGTTGGTATTTAGGTTTAATGTCTTTCAAGGATGCGACACGAAGATTTTGAAGAAAATAGCCCCACGCTAAACTACCCTTTACATGGAAAATTTTTCGAAAATTTTGATTTTCTTGAAAATGGCTCTAACGATTTTGATTAAAATGTCATATGTTTGAGATATTTTGATGACAAATGAAATGTATATCTTGAATTTTCTGACTATAGCCCCTGTAGTCGTATTTACTCTGGACGACTTTTGCATAACTGGTAAACCGTTAGGGATAGACCAAATTATACTATACAAAAAATATAGATCTTGCTAAAATACACAATTTATGTCTCAATAAATGTTCTTGTAGGGTGAACCATTTCGGAGATATTCCTTGTTATGTGTGTGAGTTTCGGAAAACAGAAATTTCGTGAAATGCAACAAGTTGTTCACTTTTTTTATATGTTAATCGTGCAAAGAGAACGGAATCTCAGAGGTCAAAAAGATTTGACTATCGCACAAAGCCTGCTGTATTTCAATATTCCCCTTGCACCTACAAGGAAATAAGCAATAAGATAATTTGTACAAATGTTTATCTCAACTAACACGAAGAAGATATAGGAATAAAGGTTTGTAAGAATGGTTAGTACAAGAGTAGAGAAAGTCATGTGAGTGCAACACATGAGATTTTTTTAATCCAGTCGGCTCAACCGCGACATGCATGTGAAAAGTACACGAACCACTTGTTAGTTTGGTATGCAGACACAAACCACCCCTCTGAAGCCGAAGAGAGCTAATATTACAGAAGGGGAGGGATTTTCGCTACAGGCGATTAACAAAAAATAAGGGGATGGTTCTTCCCTCCCCCTTGCCTCCCCGACACTTCGGCGTCTAGGTTACATCCGACCTTGGGCACGACTTTACTGTCTCCAAACAGAATTCCATTCCTCTCGTGTTAAAGGACATTGAATCAACCCTCCACTTGGGACATTATGCACCTCAGGAAAGTAACACATTGAGCAACGGAGCTTCGCTTCAAAAACAACTAAAATTGCGATTTGTGTGGTAGGAATTTAAAATAACATCTGCGAAGCATGTAATATTCAGCTTAAAAGAAAACAAAGTTAATCAGTCAATAGACAAGAGACAACCGACTCTAACGTTTACAATTTAATAGAGAAATAATTGTACACACACGCACACGCGCACGCACACACACACACACACACACACACACACACACACACACATTTTCTTTATGTTTATATTTTCTAATACGTATAATAAGTAGGGTATTCCACCCAAATATTCGATGTCGAGATTTCACCGGAATCCCAAAAAAGCATTTTTAGAAAAAGGTGTGTGTGTGTGTGTGTGTGTGTGTGTGTGTGTGTGTGTGTGTGTGTGTGTGTGTGTCTGCCAGACTGTGGACAGCATAACTCAAAAACGAGTAGTCGGTTAAAAACCAAAATTGGTATTTAAGTTTATCTTTCAAGGATGCGACACGAAGAGTTCGAAGAAAATTCCATCACCTAAACTACCTTTTACATGGAAAACTTTTCGAAAATTTTAATCCTCTCGAAAATGGTTCTAACAATTTTGATTAAAACGCCATGTTTAAGATATTTTTATGACAAATGAAATGTATATTTTGAATAATCTGGCTATAGGCCCTGTAGTCCTGTTTACTCCAAAACATACATTTCCAGTGAAATCTCGACATCAAATTTTTGGGTGGAATACAATACTTCATCTCCTTATTATACGCAGTAGAGAAAGTAAAAAGGGAGGGGATTCTTCAACAGAATAGGAACTTCCAACAATTAAAAGAGCATACGAATGATTCTTGCTGATGAAAACAGTGCTTCAAGTGATATAGATCCAGAAAATCTTCCGCTCTTCAAGCACGTTCCAATAACGTCAGTAGAGTGGAAAGGTCGATTTCAGTGCACAACTTAAAAGTGGGAAATTTTAAAAAAAATAACTCGTTAGAATGTGTAACAAATGAGTATTTGTTAATTAATGACTAAAGTTATTGTTATTAAAAGTGATGAATTAACCAAATTAGTAACAGGTACTGTTCATACAGCGCTTTGGTTAGATTCCACTATTGTGAGTTAATATTATGTGATTTGTGTGTTAATTTTCATGTATCATATATGTAAATTTGATTAAATACTGCATGATTTAAATGTTTCATTTCAACTGGTAACAATAGAAATCCAAATAGTGTTAATTTTCACTCTATTACGTATAGAGGAAGTATTGTATTCCACCCAAAGGTTCGATGTCTTGATTTCAGCGGAAATATGTTTTGACGACCCCTGAATTAAAAAAAAACAACTCATTTTTAGGAAAAGTTCCGCGTGTCTGTGTGTCTGTCAGTCTGTGGACAGCACAACTGAAAAACGAAAAGTCGGTTGAAAACCAAAGTTGGTATTTAAGTTTAATGTCTTTCAAGGATGCGACACGAAGATTTTGAAGAAAATTCCTCTACCCTAAACTACCCTTTAGATGGAAAACTTTGATTTTCTTGAAAATGGCTCTAACGATTTTGATTAAAATGTCATATATGTGAGATATTTTTATGACAAATGAAATGTATATCTTGAATTTTCTGGCTATAGCCCCTGTAGTCGTATTTACTCTGGACGACTTTTGTATAACTGGTAAACCGTTAGAGATAGAGCGAATTTTACCATACAAAAATATAGATCTTGCTAAAATACACAGTTTATGTCTTAATAATTTTTTTTGTAGATGGAACCATTTCGGAGATATTCCTTGTTATTTGTGTGAGATTTGCAATACTTCAGCTTGTCTCAAATGTAAGTTCGTTATTCACTTTTTATATGTTAACCGTGCAAAGAGAATGGAATTTCAAAGCTTTAAAAGATTTAACTATCGCTCAAAGCCTACTGTATTCTAATATTCCCCTTGTATCTACAAGGAAATAAGCAATAAGATAATTTGTACAAATGTTTATCTCAACTAACACGAAGAAGATATAGGAATAAGAGTTTGTAAGAATGGTTAGTACAAGAGTAGAGAAAGTCATGTGAGTCGTATCCGAAGAGGGTCACTGGGACGGTGTGCAGTTTTGGGATTGAAGTGTGGTGCAGAGGGATACTGCGATGGTACGCTTTAAGCCATTACCTTCCGCAATATATGAATGAAGTGACATCATAAACAACCAGTCCTGGAAGTTTTACACACCTGCCCGAGCCATGAATCGATATCGGTCCCTTTGCATGAGCGGTGATCACACATATGAAATGCTACATTTATATTTAAAAGCTATTTGGCATAAAGTCCATCTCAGGCACCAAGGACTCTTTCATTACCAGCATCCCAAGATGCAGTGTTCCTCACCTGCCAAGTGGACAGAGGCCAGCAAGGTTAAGTAAACTATTTTCGGCGTCAAAATTGCATTCCCACCGACTATTCACATTGGTACAACACTCCACGCTCAAAATGACAACCATTCTTGTTTTGAGGAAAACCAAATACGTGAACCTAATGTGTGACTTTTCCATACATACACTACATATCTGGTATTGACCACATGATTAGCGATGTAACGGTGCGAATTAATTTGATAAAATGCTAGTTCGCTACTGAACCGTGTATAGTTTCAGTGACAAAGTCATCCATCTTGTCAATCAACCTTTCTCGAAAAATTTCAAAATCCTATTGCCTCAACATCCCCTCAATTTATATTACCGAAAACCTGGAGACTCTTTCAGTTTTCAAATTTGAAATTTGCGCTTTTAATCAACGCACATTCAAATTCTGTCAGTTTTGACGCAAACGTTCCTCTCAGTCGAAGACGTCGCCTCTAAGACTTATAAGATCTCGTGTTTGGTGTCCGGACTAGCTCTAGCAAGAGGTCCTGATCTACAGGGTATGCGTGAGTCATGGTAAGAATGGAACCAAACGAAGAATTAACCAACATATCACTTTATTTGTAAATTTCCAGATTTGTAGAGAACTGCCGACGATATTTTAAATAGAATGTAACTTTGTAACTTCAACTACAACGTTATAACACTTTAACTTTGTCCCCTTTAGCAACCGCCGAATTATGTATACGCGCTAGCTTACGTACAACTCCCAAGTTGCACGTGCGTTATCTAGACTCGATTCAAGACGAGTGTGTGTTGCGTTGCATTTGTTTTTGCGTGCGCAACACGAAGGAAGCGATTTCCATTGGCTAACTTTAGAGCACGTCATGGTAAGATGCGAATCAGCCCGCGGAATCACTAAGGCTGGGCACAAACAACAATTGTAAGCTTATCACTCATTTAAATCTGCCTAGGCTTCCATTCTTGAGACTTTAACATATTCAGCTTTATTACGTCTTCCCCATAACTATTGACTAGAATCTCCTTTTGTTTCTTTCTATTATCATATATATATATATGACATTATAATTTCGGTTTCAGTTTCCAAATTAAAAACATTCTTGATTAGCTCAGATTCCAACTTATCTTAATTTTGAGGTTAACGTTTTCTCACTAACATTATTGGTGGCAGTGGTTAATATTTCGGAATTTAGCTTTAAACAACGCAGGCAAGAAAATAATTATTATTTAAATAATGTTAGACTTTATTCATGAAATAGCCTTAAGTGCCATTCGAGATTATGTGCTTAATGAGATAAATTCGTAAATCTCTTTTGTAAAATGCATTGTCATCAAATTCCTCAATTTTCACCCAAAGAGAGCAGCACTTTCGAACGTTCTCCACCAATGTTTATTTTTGAAATGTTTAATTCAAATTATCTTATATAGAGTTAATCTCTCTTTTCTAATGCCCAATAATTGGACAAAAATTCTCTTTATAAAAGAAATTAATTATAGGTGTATTCATTTCTGTACGTGTTTCTTCATGAATAGGCTTAGAAATTAATTTACTCAAAATGGAATTTATATAGTTAGAGATAAAGATACAGTAAGTAAACAAATACTTTAAAATATTGCTTATACATATCGAATTTACATCTTAGATTTTATCTACATAGTTTGAAATAAAACAGTACATTTTCATTGGGCTCTCGTGGTAACAGTGATGAAGTTTCGGCTTTTACCAGTAGTAAAAGCAAAAGAGGACAATGGCTAGTAATATGGTTATTAATGTGTGATTAAAATATCACTGTTAAAGATATTTAGGTGACAAAATGCATAGCTGAATTTTCTGGGAATGTCCTGTGAAGTTCTATTCGTTCTGAATGACCTTTTATACGTGGTAAAGCATAACAGATACACAAAATCTTGCTGCACAAAAAGTGTATATCTTGTTAAAACACAATTGATGTTAAATGCCCAGATATTTTTTATATTAGTTTGACCTTTGAAACACTTAAGTACTTTTTGGTAGAATTAAGTCAACTTGTTTTTCTCTTGGTCAAGTAATCGGAATAGGAGAGGCATGGAGGGGGTTCGGCACTGAGCTTATGTCCCCAAGGGGCACCCTCGGAGGGAAGGATGAGGTGAGAGGAGACACCGGGCAGCCAACTCCAGTAACGGCATAGACACTAACAAAGATCCATAAGGTTTACCAAGTTTGAGACACCTCGAGGACTTTAGGCCTTCCAGGGCCGTATAGGGGGACCTCAGGGTGGTCCAAAGCCTCCATATGGCGCCTCCCTATCCGAATCCCACGGATGAGGGACGGACTATATCTTACGGTTTAGCAGTTATGCAAAAGTCATTAAGAGCAAACAGGACTACGTGGGGTGTAAGCAGAAAATACAAAATATACATTTTCTTTGTCATAAATATGTCTTAAACTATGGCATTTTAATCAATATCGTTAGAGCTATTTTCGTGAAAATCAAAAGGGTAGTTTAGGGTGGAAGAATTTTCTTCAGAATCTTCGCGTCGCATCCTTGAAAGATATTAAATTTAAATACCAACTTTGGTTTTTTTTACCGACTTTTTGTTTTTCAGTTATGCTGCCCACACGCTGACAGACACTGACACACACACACACACACACACACACACACACACACACACACACACACACATTTTTCTAAAAATGCTTGTTTTGGATTCATGGGGCCTCGTAACAAATATTTCCGATGAAATCTCGACGTAGTAGAGAAAATAATAAATAGACGCACAAAACTGAGGTTCCTATAATTTAACTGGAGAACCATTTTCTAGTCTTTCCTTGACAGAAATAAATGAGTACTTGTGGAAAGCCAGGCATGTACGTTAAGGGACACTGGGAGTGAAATTTGAAAGTTCCACATTTCTTGATAGATTTTTTTTTGAAATTTTTATTGTGTTTGTATTTATATGAGAATAGGCGGTACACCAAATTTCATTAAAATTGGATAATTCGTTTAGGATATATACATTATTTTATGAATTTAATAGGCACATTTTCAAAATAGAGCTCGCGTCTATTGACTTTTCAAAATTCATTTATATTGGCAGAACGGATACTCTAAAACATGGGTAACAATTGTATGAAGATATATTTCAAATACGTTTGCTGATCATGCTGTACGTATTTTTTTTAATAACAAAGAAAATTTATTCTTAAAAATTATTGATTTTTTTTTCATACAAAAAAAATGTTTTTGGAATTTATGTTAATGATAACATCAATATTGAATTATAGTTTTGTTTAGCTGCTATTTATGAATACTTTTGGAAGTTTTCTTTGAATTTGAAGCAAAACTCAGGCGTGACCTTCTTTTGGAATGTGCAGAAATGTAGTTTTGAGAAAAACAGACTTTTATATAGGAGCATCCTGTGTACGTTAAGGGAAGAGCGCTGGGCCGTAATGACCACATGGAGTGGGGGATATGAAAAATGTTAGCTGATCCAAATGCACAGGTGTTCCAGGAACATTTTAAGGTAAAAAAACAATTTTCGACTTTTTGACAATTTTGACCAAAATTTCACTCCCAGTGTCCCTTAAGACATCTTCAGAGGCATATCTGTTTGCTGTTTCACGTGTTCTGTCTTCGATTCTGTGGAACGAATGTTGTGTGCTGTTTCCCATTGTGCACAGATGGAGTTCGCAGGAAAATCCACCAATTCCATTGATTCTGTTTGTTTTCTGGCCTTTGTACGAGCTTCAACAGAACTAGATACCTATTGAACGTGTCCATCTGACAGAGAGAGAGAGAGCTAATAACATGGTGCAAGTAAACAATTTCCTCTGCTCGCTTCGACACACTGCAGCGTTTGAATACAATGTAGGTTCTGAAAGTGGGTCGGCAACACCCTCCACAAGGCGGGCAGGCGGCCGGGCGGGTCGAAGTTGAGCTCAGCTGCACCTGAGGGAGGTTTATTAAACATTCAACGCAAGGCAAAAATGTAGACTTATACGTCAGCATCTCCTAATGGACAGGGTTGCAGCGTAACAAAAACACGAACATCCTCGCAGCGGTAAACGTGAAGATACGAGGCCCCACAAACAGCGCAGGGCACCACCAATAGTCACACGGGCCCTTTTCACTTCCACCAACTTCTGGGAGGGAATAATGAGTGCGCAAGCATAGACAGGGGTCTCTAATGTTTCCAGTTTGAATGCACCCGACGCCAGTCGAGTCTACTACGGTATCAACAACCCTGGCGGGGCCCAGTCGGAGGAGGAGGTGCAGGTTTAAGGGTGCTCAACCACATGGTTATCACCGACCTTAACAATTCATGGCAAAAGCTCCATATAAACCTCAGTAAAAAATCTGATGTGTTGCACTCACATGACTTTCTCTACTCTTGTACTAACCATTCTTATTCCTATATCTCCTTCGTGTTAGTTAAGATAAACATTTGTACAGATTATCTTATTACTTATTTCCTTGTAGGTGCAAGGGGAATGTTAGAATACAGTAGGCTTTGTGCGATAGTCAAATGTTTGAGATTCTGTTGTCTTTGCACACTTAACATAAAAAAATGAACAACGATGATCCATTTCACGAAAATTCTAGGTTTTCCGAAACTCACACACATAACAAGGAATATCTCAGAAATGGTTCACCCTACAAGAAAATTTATTGTGTATTTTAGCAAGATGTAAATTTTTTGTATAGTATGATTTGGTCTATCTCTAACGGTTTACCAGTTATGCAAAAGTCGCCCAGAGTAAATACGACTACAGGGGCTATAGCCAGAAAATTCAAGATATACATTTCATTTGTCATCAAAATATTTCAAACATATGACATTTTAAACAAAATCGTTAGAGCCATTTTCAGGAAAATCAAAATTTTTGAAAACTTTTCCATGTAAAGGGTAGTTTAGGGTGGGGCTGTTTTCTTCAAAATCTTCGTGTCGCATCCTTGAAAGACATTAAACTTAAAGACCAACTTTGGTTTTTAACCGACTTTTCGTTTTTGAGCTATGCTGTCCACAGACTGACAGACTGACACACACACACGGACCTTTTTCTAAAAATGCTTTTTTTGGATTCAGGGCGCCTCAAAACGTATATTTTCGGTGAAATCTCGACATCGAATTTTTGGGTGGAATACAATACTTCCCCTACTTACCAGTAGAGAAAGTAAAACTATATATCTCAAGTTTCAAATCCTCAAATTCACGTTACTCTCCACTAAAAACTTAAAAACCCTTTCGACCGCTTGTTTCTCGTCCGCCAAGACCTCTGCAAGTTTGGCAGGCAGCTGCAGGTGTGCTAGAGAGGCAATAATCTTGCACCGCCCAGCCACTACCCGGCGAACACCGTCGTTTGGTCCTATAACAGGGCAACAATAACGAAATGAGCAGGAAAATCGTCCATGGGTCAACGGGTATCGAACCTGGGAGCGAGTCGTACACCATGGCGACACCTTGTTGTGTTCCTCAGAGGCGTAATGATATCAAAACAGATGCAAAGTGTTTGACTACAGTTCTTAATCTGATATTTTCCTAACAGCAGCACGTAATTCACTTGTCTTTGGTGAAGATTACATTGTCTTAATTCCGCAACATAGAAAAAAGCTCTTACTACGCAAAAATTCTAGCTCTCGTTAAAGCACACTGTTAAATCAATGAATCAAGTGCATGTTTTCTGTTTAATTCCAACCTTTTTACTTTCTCTACTGGTAAGTAGAAGAAGTATTGTATTCCACCCAAAAATTCGATGTCGTGATTTCACCGGAAATATATGTTTTGAGACCCCCTGAATCCAAACAAAAATTTTTAGATAAAGGTCCTTGTGTGTGTTTGTGTGTCTGTGGACAGCATAACTCAAAAACGAAAAGTCGGTTAAAAACCAAAGTTGGTATTTAAGTTTAATGTCTTTCAAGGATGTGACACGAAGATTCTGAAGAAAATAGCCCACCCTAAACTACCCTTTACATGAAAATTTTTCAAAAAGTTTGATTTTCTTGAAAATGGTTCTAACGATTTTGATTAAAATGTCATATGTTTGTGATATTTTGATGACAAATGAAATGTATATCTTGAATTTTCTGGCTATAGCCCTTGTAGTCGTATTTACTCTGGACGACTTTTGCATAACTGGTAAACTGTTAGAGACAGACCAAATCATACTATACAAAAAATGTAGATCTTGCTAAAATACACAATTTATGTCTGAATAAATTTTCTTGTAGGGTGAACCATTTCGGAGATATTCCTTGTTATGTGTGTGAGTTTCGGAAAACTTAGAACTTTCGTGAAATGGATCATCGTTGTTCATTATGTATGTTACGTGTGCAAAGAGAACGGAATCTCAAAGCTTTAAAACATTTGACTATCGCACAAAGGCTAATGTATTCTAATATTCCCCTTGTACCTACAAGGAAATAAGCAATAAGATAATTTGTACAAACGTTTATCTTAACTAACACGAAGAAGATATAGGAATAAGAGTTTATTAGAATGGTTAGTACAAGAGTAGAGAAAGTCATGTGAGTGCAGCGCATTAGATTTTTTTCAGTTTTGCTGCCCAAACAATCACTTGGTCCCAAGTGAGACATTGTCACGTTTCACCCTTTGTTCCAGAGTCTTTCTTGAGACAATGAGAGCCATTCTCCCCAAAGAATTGCCTTTTGCTAATAATTGTGAGTGCATCGTTTGAAATTCTGTTGGACAGATTAGCTCTATGTTGCTGTTTGATAGAGTGCTTTATATGCATTTGTTTTCCTGACGATGCTTTTGGAGAATAACTACATATAAGTGAGTGAAAACTGATAGACTTCGAATTAGAAATTTGAGGGAATTCTGCGATACCAAAAACGCCTGTATCTATTCATCTACTGTCGAATCTGCGAACAGTGAGAGATTCTTCATCATTTATGTGCATGAAAGAAACCATCTGCACTTCATAACGAATTCCAGCATCGATTTGTGCACGGCTCCAAGAACGGAAATCTATACACGACTTTTTTGAAGGAGAAATAACAGAGGGAAGGCTTCTCACGAATAATAAATGAGTCAGCATGTCTGTCAGCCTGACTTGCAGCAGGAGTAAAACAAGTGAATTAAAATTAATACGCCACAGAGGTCTTAATAAGTTGAGAAGACATCGAAACTTGTCTTCCATATTTAGTAGGAATACAGTGACAAATTCCAAGCGGAGGGTGCGTCCTTAGGTCCGGGTTCGATTACCGACACAGATTTTCTTCTGTTGGGAGATGGGATCTAGGTGTACCCAGTTTCGTTAACTCCCTGGGAGTTTATTCTACAAAGAGAACATTGCAGCGCGTGAAGTAAACGCGGAAGAAAACTATTTTACCTGCAAACATTTGAAAATGATTGATAAGCTTTCTCGGCGATTGGTATAAGGGAGAAATTTACTTGGATATGTAAAAACATATTCATACCACATATACTTGGGTATTTTGGGTGTTTGTGCATACATTGCACAGACACCTATTCTTTATGTTTGCATGTTTATATATGCATTGCTTTTTAACAAATAGTTAAATAAAAGTAAACAAGGAATTCATTGTAATATTTAAGTGAAAAATACATATAAACACGCCCATAAATGAATAAAAAGTAAACATAAAATAAAACAGCACTTTTGGACGAAATAAGGTAAGTTTACAACTTTTTTGTGCGGTAAGATTTTGTCTATCGCTGCTTACCAGTTATGCAAAGGCCGAAGAACACTGCAGGGTTTATTTCCAGAAAATTCAAGATATATATTTCATTCTTCATGAAAATATGTTAAAGCGTATTATATTTTAACCACAGTCATTATATGTAGTCATTTTTGAGAAAATAAAATCTTCGTGTCACATGCTAAAAAGATGAATTTAAATACAAAATTTGGTATTTTTGGTACAGCCAGCCGCCGTTCAAAAAGCAGCCCCGTGTTAGCTACCTCATACCACTGCTTGGAAATACGTGACTCGACGACAATGGAGCGGTCGACAACAAAGACGACTATGAGCGCGACAGAACACAGGGATTCCGGATTGCTATTCAAGTGCCGGGCTTGTTTACGAGTAATTTCAAGAAAAGGTGTATTTTCCAGAGAAATCGCCTGGACTATAAAAGATAGGCGGGACGGCGAAAGAAGCCAGTTTTTTGACGCGAGTGTTTATGTGTTAAACGAGAAACTTGCTGAGGTACCAGTTTAGCGAGTGTATAGTCGGAACCAGCTGTTTGTGAGACAGAGAGTAGAACGACAATGAAGTGTGTCAAAGTTACGAGAGGCCATAACAGTCACGATTAATTGTAAATTTGTTAAAGATAAAATAGACAGCTCTATTTTAGTGAGTCAGTTTTAGAAGGTAATTTGAAAGTAACTGACTTTTTTACTTTCTCTACTGGTAAGTAGGGGAAGTATTGTATTCCACCCAAAAATTCGATGTCTAGATTTCACCGGAAATATATGTTTTGAGGCCCCCTGAATCCAAAAAAAGCATTTTTAGAAAAAGGTCCGTGTGTGTGTCTGTGTGTGTGTCAGTCTGTGGACAGCATAACTCAAAAACGAAAAGTTGGTTAAAAACCAAAGTTGGTATTTAAGTTTAATGTCTTTCAAGCATGCGACACGAAGATTTTGAAGAAAATAGCCCCACCCTAAACTACCCTTTACATGGAAGATTTTTCGAAAATTTTGATTTTCTTGAAAATGGCTCCAACGATTTTGATTAAAATGTCATATGATTGAGATATTTTTATGACAAATGAAATGTATATCTTGAATTTTCTGGCTATAGCCCCTGTAGTCGTATTTACTCTGGACGACTTTTGCGTAACTGGTAAACAGTTAGAGATAGACCAAATCATACTATACAAAAAATGTAGATCTAGGTAAAATACACAATTTATGTCTCAATAAATTTTCTTGTAGGGTGAACCATTTCGGAGATATTCCTTGTTATGTGCGTGAGTTTCGGAAAACTTACAACTTTCGCGAAATGGGTCATCGTTGTTCATTTTTTTATATGTTACGTGTGCAAAGAGAACGGACTCTCAAAGCTTTAAAACATTTGACTATCGCACAAAGCCTACTGTATTCTAATATTCCCCTTGTACCTACAAGGAAATAAGCAATAAGATAATTTGTACAAATGTTTATCTTAACATGAAGAAGATATAGGAATAAGAGTTTGTAAGAATGGTAGGTACAAGAGTAGAGAAAGTCATGTGAGTTCAACGCATCAGATTTTTTCTTGTTCTATTTAGTGGACTTTCGAAACCTCTATCTCCAGGTTCAACTTACTGTAAGTAATTAGTACAGAAAATGAAAGCAAATGCTCCTGATAAGATTAACTCGGCTGGAAGCCATATGGCCATTGCCTGTTACAGAAGCGGTGAGTGGAAGTTGTTCCAGACACTTTCCTCACAAGTTGTGTGAGTGCCAAGAACACGTGCCACTTTGTGCAGTGTTCACACTTCATGTGCAACATTTCCGCCCATCCAAAGGCGATCGTTATTCTATTTTCTACCCTCCTCAAACACAGGAAGACTGCTGTTTACCATACTACGAGCTTTTGTGCTCGGAACCGAGTCGTCATGCTATACTTAAATGATTTTTGGTCTCTGTTCTATGACACACAGGGCGTTCAAATACCACGAACAGCACTCTAATGACCTAGCTGTTGGACCCTTAAAACTAAGTCATTCACTCTACCACGTACATAGTAGGTAAAAATCCATATAAATATGTTTATAATATCAATATGACACCACTCGTTGAAGTGGTTGAAAAAAAAAAAAAAATCTAGGAGTACATTTTACAATAGATCTTAGATTCAATAGACACATTGACTTAATTGTATCAAAATCGCTAAAATGCCTTGGCTTTATTATTCGAAATTCCTATTCATTTAAAGAAAAAACTTTAATTCAACTTTATAATTCATTTGTGAGACAAAAACTCGAATATGCACCTATTATTTGGAATCCTAAGATGATAATGCACGTCCCCGCAATAGAAAAAGTACAATCAAAATTTCTAAAATACATACTATTTAAAAGAACTGGATACTATCCTACTTATATAAACCATGAAACCCTTTTGGAAATATTTAAACTTAAAACTCTGAAATTTAGAAGAGACATTGCAGGGTTAATATTTCTGTATAAGGTATTGCATTCGATTATTGATGATATTAATATTACAACAAATGTATTATTTTATGTACCCAATAAAATAAGCAGATTCAGGAGGCTTTTCTTCACCTCCAGAGTAAATACGGAAATCCATAAAAATTCACCATTACACAGAATTATGTATTTATATGACAAGCTTCATCATTTCGATGTCGATATTTTCAACATGTCTGAAACTCAATTTAAAAATGCTACAACTAAATTGGTAATAGTAGTATCGTTGCTGTAATTAGGAATAGTAAAAAAATTACTTACCATACCACCTTCACTTTTTTTTCCTTCTTCTCTTTTTATAATTGTTTCTATTCCTTATATTTCCCTTTCTGTATTAGTTTATGTTCATTTACGTTGTTCTTGTATTTTATTTGAGTGTGTATATTATAATATGTAAATACCTATGTATGATGAACATTGTAATTGGGTTTCCAAACCTGTTATGTTCATAAGAATAAATAAATAAATAAATAAATAAATAAATAAATAAATAAATAAATAAATAAATAAATAAATAAATAAATAAATAAATAAATAAATAAATAAATAAATAAATAAATAAATAAATAAATAAATAAATAAATAAATAAATAAATACATAAATAAGATTTTGTAATCCAACCGAAAATTCAGTTATCGACATCTCGCCGGAAATAAACCTACTTTTACCTCACCCCCCCTCCCCCAAACCACCTCAAAAAGATTAATAAAAAATCAGAAAAAGGTCCCTGTGTGTGTGTGTGTGAACAGCAGAATTCAAAAACAGTTAAATACCAAACTTAAGGGCATACCGTAGTTAAACACACTAGTCTAGACATGGAAAACACGTCAGTATACCTATAGTGTGAATATCACCTAAATCAGATATAATCTTTGCACTACGTATTGGTGTAGAATATATGTAAAAATCAAGATTTTAAGTCCAAAGCAACGCATGTGACATTTTACATGTAAATTAATAAAAGAAAAAATACTTTTGTTACGTTGATGTTCACTTAAGTGCATTTACTTGAAGAATCCTCTGCTCTGAAAAGTTTGAAATTATGCTGTACCTTAAAACTATTTCTGACAAAATAAATCGTATGTAAAATATACCAGAACTGCTCCACACATTTTAAATTTCATGTAATATTTTAGCAGCTCAGAAAATTTGAGCATGTAGATGCAATAGTTATAGAAAAAATCTGATGTATTGCACTCACATGACTTTCTCTACTCTTGTACTAACCATTCTTACAAACTCTTATTCCTGTATCTTCTTCGTGTTAGTTGAGATAGTACAGTATATAGTATAGTATGATTTGGTCTATCTCTAACGGTTTACCAGTTATGCAAAAGTCGTCCAGAGTAAATACGACTACAGGGGCTATAGCAAGAAAATTCAAGATATACATTTCATTTGTCATAAAAATATCTCAAACATATGACATTTTAATCAAAATCGTTAGAGCCATTTTCAAGAAAATCAAAATTTTCGAAAAATTTTCTATGTAAAGGGTAGTTTAGGGTGGGGCTATTTTCTTCAAAATCTTCGTGTCGCATCCTTGAAAGACATTAAACTTAAATTCCAAGTTTGATTTTTAACCGACTTTTCGTTTTTGAGTTATGCTGTCTACAGACTGACACACAGACACACACACGGACCTTTTTCTGAAAATACTTTTTTTTTTTTTTTTTTGGATTCAGGGGGCCTCAAAACATATATTTCTGGTGAAATCTCGACATCGAACTTTTGGGTGGAATAGAATACTTCCCCTACTTACCAGTAGAGAAAGTAAAAGGTCTGAAAGCCCCTTATCCAGATAACTCACCCGAAACAAGACTCGAACACTTTTTAATTAAGGAGTGTCTTTAATTCCGCGCAACTTCTCGGCAGATACACCTCCACACGTTTGTGAGATTTTTTCTAATAAGCAGAGCTATAATTACACGTCGATCTTCCTTCACCCAACGTGGGGGACACGGTAACGAATTTATTTTTAAGTTTTTATTTTTAATTTACCTGGAAATCAGAGGGTGTAAAATTAGGTCTAGCTAAAGAGGGTAGGTCCTCTTCTGTAGGGGAGGCTGGCTAAGGGCTTCTGTATTTAATGCTACATTAGCTGCATTAAGGTAATACCATACTCGAGTTTCGTCCTATCTCATATCTTTGACCTCTTAAATGTGTGGCGGCCATATTAGAACCATACCCTGGAGGTGGACAATGGTCGTGTTATTGCGTTTAATGCGATTCTTCTCATTTGATTTCTCTCGCTCCTTTTCTTTCTGCTCTCCAACCCATCCTCTCTCCCTCCCCATCCCCCCTCCTCTCTCTCTCTCTCTCCCTCTTTCTCACTCACTCAATAGGCAACTCCTATTTGGCCCAGCATCATTATTTCCTAGTTTCCTTGCTGTGTGTTTTGCAAATGCACCGACAAAACACTGCCAACGTAAGACAAGCAAACATCACCGTCTAACAAACGTCACACCAAAACACGCAAGTAAAGTGATTCACTATTTATATACGTTAAAGCTTTTGATTCACAGTGTAGGCTAATTAGCAACAATTCTATACAGGGTGATTCAAAAAATCCTTTTACAAACTTCGGGCATGGATTACTTACGTCAAAAGAAGAGAAAAAGTTCCATAACCCCATGTTTTCTTATTACTGAAATGCACACAATTGAAGGTTGAAGACAAACGACAACTAAACAAGTTTCCATGGCAACACTTCGCCAATACGTAGGATACGATAAGTAGAATAGGTTAAAGCCTTCTATGAATGAGTGCATAAATGAAGTCAGATTGGACCTGGAAGACCGTTGAATGTAAACTGTCATTAATAACGAGAAAACACACATGTTCATATATACCCGAAGTTTGTAAACGTGTTTTTGAATCATTCTGTATATCAGCATTTCCGTTTATGAGCGGGAAGCGAAAAAAGGCAAAACAAAAACAAATTAACACATCGCTAATGCCGCGGATTTCGCTTCTCATTTGGGTTAGCAATTCCTTTTGCGCATGCTCCTTAGCGGGAAGATGGCCATCTTTGCTGTCCTTCTGCGATTATTTTCCTATATAAGAAAACGTCCACAAAAAGGACGCGTGTGTCGCTTTTAGGCTCTACAACAGATAATATCAACTGTAAATAACACTGCTAAGACAATTGCTTCCTTCTCTTTCACCTTTATCCCTGGTTTTCATTTAAAACCGAGTACCCAAAGTAATCCTTGTTCTGGTGTGATACCGAAAATTAAAAAGTATGCCAAAGGTTTAAACGAGGTTAAGTTTGTGTTTGTTTATGCTTGTTATTCGGCTGGAACTATAGTGCTACTACAGTGACTCGTTTATACAGGTAATCGAGTATGAACAATTGTTGTAACATCTTAAATATCCATCCTACGGAAATGCAAATAAAAAACTATTCAGAAACGTAATGCTGATAAAAGTTTTTGTCACATTAAAAATCACAGTAAGCTAAGTATTTTGATACCCATGAGACACCCTTCCCTTACGGACAAATACATAATTAAAATGCTGTATTGCACATATTTTTTAAGTGAGACCCAAGCTACCTAAGGTGATGCTGTACTCATATGACTTTCTCTACACTTGTACAAACTATTCTTACAAACGTTTATTCTTGTATCTATTTCACTTTAAGCGAGATAAATATTAGCAAAAATTATCTTATTGCTAATTTTCTTGCAGGTGCAAGTGTAGTAAGCACCCGACTAAGCGAGTCAAAATTTTTAAGAGCTGGTCATTATATGACGGCTTTGAAATTATATTTGCTTGAGAAAAGTATAAATATTGGAAAATTCAAACCAATAACATGAATGCCTTGGAAATGGTTACTCCACAAAAGAAAAGTAACATAAATTGTATACTTAAATGATATCTATATTTTTGTGTAGTAAGATCTTGTCTATCTGTTATGGTGTACTACTTATGCAAAATGCATTCAGAAAGACATCAGAAGCTATCCCAAGAAAATTCAAGATATACATTTAATTTATCGTGAAATTATCTTAAAGGCATCAAAATTGTTAGAGCTATTTTTGATAAGTCGAATTTAAAAAAAAAAAATCCCACGTAAGGGGCAGTTTGGAGTAGTTTATACTGGAGGAGGGGGGGGGGGGTAATGTCCTAGTTGCCGATGGCCCTCTCTATACGCTCACTCGCTCAGTTTGGGGTGGGGGATTTTCGCACCCCATTGTTGGAAGATAACTTGAATATCAAGTTTCTTGTTTAACCGACCTTTCATTTTTAGCTATGCTGTTCACAGAAGGAAACAACACACACACACACACACACATCACGCACGCACACACACACACACACTGTTTCTAAAACTGCTTGCTCTAAATTCAGGGGGTTCCAAAACGTGTATTTCCAGTGAAAACTCGATATCGCATTTCTGCTGGAATGCAATACTCCCTCTACTTACTATGCACCAGAGATGATGTAATGTATTTTCGGTGGTCCACTGTTACGTCATCAGCTAGTAATCTTATGGGCACGATCTACTCGAAACGGAGACACCGAAATGATACAGTACATAGCAGAGAAAGTAAAAATGTATTTATTTGTCATCTTATCATTTAGTGCGAAAATGTTTAATCCGTTATCTTCACTCCTCTTTTGGTGTATTAACGTTACTTCTACGGCTCTAAGAAACCATATTTCGGATGGTTATATTTTTCTCTCTTCCAATTTTGTTAAAGGCCATGCTTCCGATCCATAAATCGACGTTGGACTGCGATTGTTTTATAAATTTTTCATTTTCTTTCCCTTGATTTATTTCTTAAACATCTATGTATTGTATCACAGATAAGTTGAAATTATTCTAATTTCTTTTCTGTTTCCATGCTATGTCTGTATGTTATCTTACTTCCTAAATATTTAAACCAGCTTACTTGTTCAATTATTTCTGTTCTAATTACAACTTTTGCTGCACTCACATGACTTACTCTACCCTTGTACTAACCATTCTTACAAACTCTTACTCTTCTATCTTCTTTGTGTTGAGACAAACATTTGCAGAAATTATCTTATTTCCTTGTAGGTACAAGGGGAACATGGGAATACAGTAGGCTTTGTGCGATAGTCAAACCTTTTAGTTTCCAAATTCCGTTCTCTTTGCACGGTTAACATATAAAAAACCGAAAAAGAGTGTTCCATTTGAAAGTACTCCAACACTCACACAAATAAAGAGGAATATCTTCGAAATGGTTCACTCTACAAAAAAAAATGTATTTAGACATAAATTGTGTATTTTAGCAAGATCTACATTTTTTGTATAGTAAGATTTGGTCTATCTCTTACGGTTTACCAGTTATGCAAAAGTCATCCAGAGTAAATAGGACTACTTGAGCTACAGTCAAAAAATTCAAGATATACATTTCATTTGCCATAAAAATATCTAAACATATGGTATTTTAATCAAAATCGCTAAAGCCATTTTCAAGAAAATAAAAAATTTCAAAAATGTTCCATGTAAAGGGTAGTTTAGGGTGGAGTGGGGAATTTTCTTCAAAATCTTCGTGTCGCATCCCAGAAATACTTTAAATTTAAGTACCTACTTTGGTTTTTAACCCACTTTTCGTTTTTGAGTTATGCAGTCCACAGATTGACACACACACACACATACACACACACACACACACACACACACACACACACACACGGACCGTTTTCTAAAAATGCTTTTTCTTTACTCAGGGGGCCTCAAAACGCATATTTCCGGTGAAATCTCGACATCGAAATTTTGAGTGGAATACAATACTTCCTCTACTTACTAGACGCAGTAGAGAAAGCAGTAAACCATGATGGGTAGAGAAAGGAATAAGAATGTAATGCTCTGAGGTAGAAATGATTTAACTTAAGGGCCCACATGCATTAAAATGCGCGATAAGGCGCATGTTTTCCTCATAGAGCCATTGGCATGACGTTATTCTCTCTGCATTTAAAAGAAATCTTCCGTGACGTCAGGGAGACTTCTACTACACGTGGCGCCGATCTCACACAAACTCTTCCAATACTCAAAGCTTTATTTAGTCAACCAACTTTGCTTTCGCACCCTCGCCTTCAAATGTTCCTTCAAAATTCCCTCCCAGTTTGGCTCCACACGTGACTCTTGTATAAACATTTATTCATGTATCTACTTCATGTTAATCAAGATAAACATTCGCAGAAATGTTTCCTTGTAGGTAGGGAATTAAGGAAATATGTGCAGTAAACTTTAGCATCAAGAAAATATTTAAGACTTGGTCGCTATGTAACGGCTTTGAAATTCCGTTCTATTTACAAGACTAGGAGGAAAACAAAAAGGAAAAATACCAATAAGGATTTCTCATTTCATAAAAGTCTAAGTTTGAAAATTCAAACCAATAACAAGAAATATCTCTGAAACGGTTAACTCCAAAAGAAAGAACAAAAATGCATTTCACAATATTTTGTGCACCTTATCTAAATCTACATTCCTTCCAGGCCAGGGCGTACCACCCGACCGCTGCGTCCCCCACCTCTGCTCACCACAGTGTTGGGTGCAATACTAGAGGTAGGACGTGGTCAGCAGTTATGCGGTCTTCTTGACCAGGGTCAGCTACTTTTCAATCAAGTAGCTCGTCAATTGGCTCCTCAAGAACCTAACCAGGCTGAGTGCAGCCCGTGCCAGACCATCTAGCGGGGGAAAATTCTCACACCGTGCAGGGGATCGAACCTGAGTCCTCTGCGTCAGAGGCAGGCGCGCTACCACTACGCTACGGAGGCGGCCATACATATATAGTAATTTAATCAAAATTAATTTAAGGGTTGTTTGGGACAGGGATATTTCTCTGAAAATCTTCGTGTCATGTCCCTAAAGAGGACACACACACACACACACACACACACACACACACACACACACACACACACACACACACACACACACACACACACACACACCTGTTTATAATTTTTATTCAAGGACTCTCAAAACCTGTATATACAATGAAATCTCGATGTTCAACTTTTGGGTGGACTGCATTATCTTCTCTACCTATGTGGTAGACAAAGTAATACTTCTTCTTCTTCTTCTTTACCTCATTACCCTCCCCTTATGTAGGACTTACACCCCCTTGGACTTAGCAGCCCGTGCTTAGGGTCAGACGTCTGTCGGGGAGCACAGGAACCTATGGAACGGACAGAGTGAAGACCTGGAAGCGGGTGGTCAGCCAAGCATGAGAGTGAGGAAGAGGATGATATGAAATGCACGCGAAATGGATGAATAGAAAAGTGATAATGGTGGAATAAGTGGCGGGGAAAACCGGAGAACCCGCCCAGACGCCGCTTCGTCCATCACGAATACCACACGCGGGTCCCTGGGATCGAACCCAGGCCGCCCAGGTGATAGACAAATGGTCTAACCGTTCGGCTGCGGCGCCGCAGATAAAGTAATACAACAAAGAAAATTATAAAATATACTTACCTGGCTTATTTTGAAAATCCTACATATTTTTAAAACTATGCTAATAATTTAAAAAAAAATTAACATTATCTGAAGAGTTTATTGAAATAAAAATGGTAATGATTACTTTCTTTCTCTCAGCTTTCATGTTATTAATTTTTGTGGCAGCCTATGAACATAGCAATTTGTATTTACAGCTAATAATTAATAATTCACCTCAAGGTTAAACAAAGAACAAAAGAGCGGCTACGGGACACACAAATGAACTTGAGGCCTTATTGTTATAATGAAGTCATTCAGTTTTTACTTAATGTTTTAAGTAGCACAGCGTTTGAGTATTGGAACAATGAACAAAATTAATTAATTATAGCGTACGAAGCTACAGTCTCTCGGCGTCTGTGTTTAAGTGCCTCGCATTGGCTTTTATAGGCTGATGATGAAAAAAGGTCAATTAGTCTGTGTTCTCCATAAGGAAAACAATAAGCGATGGTTGAGCTGTAGCAATTACGATTTCTTAATGTTTCTATTTATTTGGCTGAGCGAAATGGCTCCACGATAGCGTCGGAATATCCCGGGTCTTATCGTAGTTTTCGCTCTTTGGTATGAGAATGCTGGCGTGGATTAGGTATACTGGGTGATCAGCATAGAACGGAACAGGTTTCGCGATTGTCAGCCCGCCGGGGGTGCCGCTTGCTCTGCGGGTGACAGCACGTCCGCAGTAATGGAATGAAGTTTCAATTCTAATTATACAAATACACTCTTAGTCTACTACAATAATAAAATAAAACAATTATAATTAATTATAACCATATTTCCCAAAATATACAATTTATTCCTCCCTTTTAAATAAATATATAAACAAATAAACAAGCCCGTTAGATCCCTGTGGGGCAAGGGCCTCCTACCGCCTGTGGTAGGGTTAACTCAATGGTACTCGCAGAGTACCTACCCCAATATGATTTTACAAAACTTCCTGTGTATTACGTCTATATTTTCCCAACCTGTTTCCAACCCCCATATTTCTGCTGCTTATGACATCCTTGTTTTTACCGCTGCACTGTTATATCCTTTCTAACCACGTAATTTTCATTTCAGATATTTTATTGACTATGTTCTAACTACCTATATTGATTGCTTCCCCTCTGCCAACACATTTTTCTTCTGTTCACCCCTACCCACTGCACTGTTGAGCCTAACACCCAGGTAATCAATTTTCCTCGCTACTTCTAACTCTGTTCCTTCCCAATACCACTTTTGAACCCTACTTTATTTATATCCTTTCTTAAAGATCATAACTTTTGATTTCTCTTTATTTATTTTCAACCCGCAATCTTTACAGTATTTGCCAATAGCTGTGTTGAGTCCTAAAACTGAGAGGGAACCTGGTACTTGATCATCAAATCTGAGGAGGGAAGGGAAAGTTTCTAATTAAAGGAATATTTTCCCACAAGACAGCCGAGCTTTGAATTTGGAACCACTTGACCACACGGTAGTCAACTGTTTCTTCTTCTATTGATGGTGGCTTATCTCAACAGTATACCACTTTCGTTTCATCGCCTTTAGCGGCCACGTGGATCCGGGAAAACCTTGAATAATAATCATCAGAGTGATCGGAACAAGGATGTAGCCTCAACACAGCCCTTTTATTGGGAAAGAGAAGCTAGATATATCTGCAGCATAATAGCTAATCTGCGTAAGCTTTTGTTTACATGATGCATACAAATTTTCAGTAAAAGTTCTATACGTATTACACCTATAAAATAAATAAACGTAATATAAGCACGGTATAAATATAAAAGGCATAGCCATTTTTACTTTTCCTGCTACGTATAGTAAAGTAGAGGAACTATCGTATTCCATCCAAAACTTCGATGTCGAGATTTCACCGGAAATGTATGTTTTGAGGCCCCCTGAATAAAAAAAGCATTTTTAGAAAAGGTCCGTGCGTGCACGCGCGCGTGTGTCTGTCAGTCTATGAGATAAACATTTGCACAAATTATCATTGCTTATTTCCTTGTAGGTGCAAGGGGAATG
The DNA here is from genome assembly GCA_030765045.1 of Tenodera sinensis. Taxonomy (NCBI): domain Eukaryota; kingdom Metazoa; phylum Arthropoda; class Insecta; order Mantodea; family Mantidae; genus Tenodera; species Tenodera sinensis. The sequence goes on from CM060963.1 coordinate 194,333,561, forward strand.
TGAGAATACTGCGCGCATACACACACACACCACTGCCCTTTAAAAAAAAAAAAAAATCGATTGCGTGGTTCCAAAACATGTATTTCCGGTGAAATCTCGATATCGAATTTTTTTGTTGAAATGCAATACTATATGTAGAAGAGAAAGTAAAAATTACTGAGTCAATATGTAACGCCATATTCCTGACTATTCCACTCATACGTGAGTTGGTTGATATCAACCAATAATGTGCATAACAATTTCAAATTTCAACCAATGACAGCCTCCTCTGCCTTTCTTATGTTATGATCAGGTAAGAGAATTTAGATACATTAAGCAAACAGATGCGCAACGATTTGACGCAATAGAGTCGCTATTCAAATGTCAAATATGGTTGACTCTCGCTTCGGTGCTGAAATAGATTAAATAATTCAAAGAGTGAAACCTCAGGATATGAATACTATAGAAAATATGTTTGGAATCAGTTTGGCAAATTTGGTATTGAACTTAATTATAAATTAACAGCAGATACTCCAACTTCTGACATTGGCAACATCTTAAAATGATGTTAACTGTTTCACAGAGAGAGTCAAGTCTCTTGGTGTGACAGATGGTTTTCTTTCCAGGATGTCTCAAATATCGCACATCTGTTTATAACCAGAATTTTTTGAAATTACATAATTCACTTTCCCTTTCACTTTTTGTCCTATGCTACCAGGAACCGAACTTAGATCACATATTTTTTTTTTTTTTTTTTCAAACATAGTGATTCATGCAAGGGAGATCCATGGGAAAGAATCACGTATTGTCTCAGAAATGCGATGAAGAGCGTGTGCCAAACAAGTTATATGAGTTAAGTTACGAAAAATACCTTTCAGAGTTTGTCCTGATTTTACCATATAAGGACCTGCACCAGTAACAAATAAAAGTACCCGGTCGTATTTGATTCCACATGGCCATAGTAATTTCAAAGAGCCCATCACAAACTGTGTCACAGTTACATTGTCAGCGGCCGACAATTCGCACACATTAAGAAGATAAGGTGTAGTCTTTTGTTCATTATTTAAAGCACCCACGATTATATTAGCAATATAACGGCGTTCAGAATCAGGGGGGTTCATCGGCAACCACAAAATCTGATCCGCTAATTGATTTTGTAAATTTGACAATACGTTATTGTAACAATGTCCTACATAAGTCTTACGCAGTGTACTTTCTGCAGGCACATGTTGTCGAGTGTACTTGGTAAGAAAGTTTTTAAATGTCGGATTATTAATTTTGAACAAGGGAATATCAGCAGCTAAAAATGCTTGGCACAAGCCATAGGAAAATTCAGTAACCCTGCTTGCTAAACACTCTACTAGCTGTTTTTGAACAGGTTCTTTGTTTGCGAGTTTTCTGGTTAAATTCTCCTTATGTTTTGCTGTGTTTATGTGCTGAACTATTTGAAATCTTTTCTCACTCCCTACATTTTTCTCACACGCTCCACAAAACTGTACCCTATTGTCTGTATTCTGTAGATATTAAGTCACCCGAAAACTCTTTCTGTAAATTAATCTAGCACTCGAAGTTGGTTTTATTTTCGGCATTTGAAGAGCTTTTTAACATTTTATATGCCTAATTTAATTTGGTGGGAACCAGTTCACAACACTGTTACGTTAGAACACGATACAACTGCTGGTGGACAGGCAAGCGTTGCTATAATCGTGCTGCTCAAAACGTTGCCCTGCACTTTATCTTTGTTAATATGAACCTCTCAGATGACGCACTGATTATTCTCTACGCACCTACATATAATGAAAGGGTGGAAACGGGATTCACTGCATGAGAACCTGACTCAAAATTAGTTCTCGCCTCCTAACGAATTGCATCATCATGTGCAATACTACCAATATGAAAAATATTATCCAGATGGAAAAAATAACAAAAAGTCATTAAAATATGCAATATAGGGGCTATAGTATTGAAATAATATGCATTTATCAACAATCAAGAAAATATGCAGTTATATGCACCATAAAATCATGTCCAAATAACTGAAAATTCCATAATTCGTGCACATAACGTAAAAGCATACATTTTTATCCCCTATATATATATATATATATATATATCTGCTTCAAGAGGTTAGTAAATACAATGAAGCATTTAAATACGTTTCATTGGCTATATTATCCTTTAATTCGTGAAATAGTTTTAATAAATGCAACTCTGATTGTAAAATTCTCTAGGTAAATTGACAATCACTTGTGGCATTACTTATGATAACTTTAAGCACGTGTTAACTGTGTTGCATTGTAAAATACAACTCTGTGTGCAGCAATTGTATTACTCTGTGATCCGCGTTACCTGAACAGTATTCACAAGCAGAACCTGATAACGGATTCTCTTTGAGTTCTTGAAAGGGAAACCTGAACTTGAAGGCACATAATATAATACTACGCCTGTATGCGGGAAACCTCCATCTAAAATCTTACCCCTTCCCTTTGTTATAAAGGACAAAAAAGAAGGGGGTTCTTTGTGAGCAGAGTTTATAGCAGTTTCATTATCATACAAAGGACTACTACTTTTATTGCTGGACATTATCTATACCCCAATCCCAAAAGGAGCCCCAGATTTCTGATTCCAATGTCTACAGCGAAACACTGGCTAAAATCTGCTATGTTATTTGGTAGGAATATATCCTAAAAACACACACACAGCTCGTGGAAGAAATAATGCGGGAACATTGATGAAATATGATTATGGACATTTTAGAAACATAAATTTTAAGTTCCCTCATCATAAATTAAACAACCAAATAATTTCAACTCTAAAAGGAAACGTGCCGATGGTTTTAGGTGTTTTATAATATTTTTTCTTGGCAGAAACTGAGTATTACCTGTTTTCCACACCGCCCCAGTGAAGAGGAAGTACGAAAACATCTCACCTGAGTGGCTGGGAGGCATGCTTCGCAACGACGGTGAAGACAAATTCCTGGTTCATCTGTCTCTTATTGTTTCGATGTGAAAAGTATGACACTCAAACATTAATATATGAACACAGAGCACAGGAGCGAAGAAAAAGGTAGGAGTTAAGCAAACATTAAGTGGAATACTAGAGCCACTAGACGACACGAACTTCGCAAGCTGGCTATCTCTAAGCTAATAAATGTGTCCTTGGTGGAATGAGGATTATGGTATCTGGTATCTGATGGTATCAGGTCAGTTCTTCAAACTCTTCTGTTTTTCTTTTCATTTTTTTTTTTTTTTTTTTTTTTTTTTCATGTATACCCACTCCGCCTTTAACTGCAATGGTCATATCGGCGGTCCTTTACCTTTGGCACATATTGCCCATCACTGTTAACTGCTTTACAGTGGGTTTTCTTTGGGTTTTGTACAATAGAGTGAGTGATTAGAGTTTAAGGGCCCGTCGGCAGCTAGGTCATTAGAGCCCCTTGTACAGTAAGCCTATCTTACACACTCACACACATACATACACACTAAAAGCTGCCTACTGCGACGACTCATGTTTGTAACTACTGCTAGACAGTCTCTTGTCACCTCCCCTCCTTATATAGCGAGTCTGACGTAACACGGACGTTTCTCGAACTTTACCTTTTCTGGAACTTGCCGGCAGCCAGAAGATTCACGAAGAATCAAGAAATCCCCTTGATTCTGCCGCTCTTATTGTCACGTGTTTGCTCCCGTGAGTGAAATGGGGCAGCTTGACCTTTAGCGCTTTTGATACTGGCCGCGCCTGGTATGTGGTGTGAAATACTTGACCCGACCGTCCTTTGTTGTGCACCGTGGCGACGTCACAGTACAACGTTTGATTTTTAGTTGCCTTTTCGTTTTTTAATTCTGCTATTCACAGACACATGAACATGGTCCATTTTCCAGAAATGCTTTTTTGGGGTTTAGTGGGCCTCAAAGATATATTTCTGGTGAAAACTCTACACTGAATTTTTGAATGGAACACATAATATACGTAGCAGAGAAAGTAATACTTTACTGTAATGCCTAAAATTTCGATGACCCCATATATGTTAGATAATGCATTGTGACACTAGACCGCCACACCTGCAGAGGCAGAAAGAACATAAATCACCAGGAGTATTATTCTTATTTGAAAATCAAATCGTAGTCATTATCATCGTTTGTGATCCGATACCCAAATTAAGAGCCATTGTGTCAGGAACACTTTGGTGGAGAAGAAGACATCTCTAACATGGCTAGACCGGAGATAATAGCAGCTAATACCTTCCCCATAACTGCAGTTACGAGTTATATAATACGTACGTACATACTTCATGGTATTAGGCTTTTAAAGCCAGAGCAAAACACCAGGTTATGTTTGCATTTCAAGTTTGGAACCAATACTCTTATCTTGCGTTGGTTCCAAAATGTCAGATGGCTCCACTCTGGCGCAACAGCGCGACTATGACGTAATTCACCTCTAGCAACAACGGGCATTATAACTGGGGTACAGTACTGAAGGGTGGGACGTGGTTAGCACCTCGTTTTCCTCCCGGCCAGTGAATGCGGTCTTTGCAACCTGGAGTAGTCGCTCGATTGGTCCACCAGGGAAATCACAAGGCTGAGTGCACCCTGAATCAGGTCACCACCGGGAGAAAATCCCCACGCCGGCACCGGGAATCAAACCCCCGCCTCAAATTTCGTAAGCAGCTGCGCTAACACGGGTTTAAACGCCTAGAGTATGCTAATTTCAAGTTAATCGAGGTAAACATTTATAGAGGTCGTTTTATTACACATTTCCTTGTAGATAGAATGGCAATAGGGGAATACAACATGTTTTAAGCGACAATAAACTTTTTAAGAGATGGTCACTACGTAATAGCTTTGATATTCTATTCTCTTTGTATGGCCCAACTTTCCGTTTGGGAAAAGTACAAGGAAAAAAGTATTTACCATAAACGGTGCATTTTAAACAGATCACGTTTCTTGTGTAGTAAGAACTTATCCAGAATGAAAAGCACTTCAGAGGCTATTGCCAAAAATTCACAAAAATTGCAGAAAATTTAATTTGTCACGAAAAATGTTAAATATAAGGTGTGTTTTTATCAAAATAATTAGACTTTTTTGAGAAAAAAGAATTTCCAAAGCTGTTCAATGAAAGAGTAGTTGGGATGGGACACTTTTTGTTTTAATTTTGGTGTCGTATCCTTGGAAGATGGTGAACTTAAATACCAAATTTGGTTTCTAATCACTTTTTACTTGCTCTACTATGTATATAATACACCCAAAAATACGATGTCGAGGTTTCTCCGGACATGTTTTGAGGCCCCCTGAATTAAAAAAAGAAAGCATTTTTAGAAAAAGGTTCGTGCGTGCTTTTGAGTCTGTGGGCACCATAACTCAAAAATGAAAAGTCAGTCAAAAACCAAAGTTGGTATTTAAGTTTAATGTCTTTTAAGAATACGACACGAAGCTTTTGAAGAAAATTCTACCTACCCTAAACTTAAGTGGAAAATTTGTCGAAAATTTTGATTTCTCGAAAATGGTTCTAACGATTTTGATTAAAATGCGATATGTTTGAGATATTTTTACGGCAACCGAAATGTATATTTTGAGTTTTCTGCTATAGCCTATATAGTCCTGTTTACTCTGGATGACTTGAATAACTCGTAAGCCGTAAGAGATAGACTAAATCTTACTATCCAAAATCTCGTTAAAACACACAATTAATGTCCAAATTATTTTTTTATCAACTAGTGGCCACAGAAGGACCAGGTCCACCCTGTTACAATAGCAAGTGCAAGTAGCAGTATTCGACTGTACCGTAAGTCATACATACATAACTGGTTTGTGGTCTTGTGAGTTTTCTGTGCAGTGCCACGCTTGCACAAGCAGGCTCTTGCTGTTAAATGTTTTGTGTCCGCTTGTCGCCAGTTTTACACCTCTCACGCACCTATTAATGCGAAAAAGCGAAAACGCCTGTCCAATCCCTAGCAAAAGGTGCTTCCCTGACGATAGAGGGGTAAGGCAGAAGTTTTAGACATAGCGAAAGGCTTCAAGTCACGCAGTGGTTTATATTCGAGTTCACTTGTCTATTTATAAGACCACTGGGGTGTCAAATTAGTATCTCTGACTCCTGCAGTAAACATAGCAGTGCACTGCCTGCTCGCATTATCAGTAGTCTCTTGTTTATTACAAGAAGGAAACAGAGACGTTACCCCCACCATCAATTTGCACGACGTCACTAGCGCAGATTCGAGCAAGCTCATTCGTCACATCTAAAAAATCTGCCTATAATTACGTTATGTCACAGTATCTCACTCACATGAGTTTTTTTACTCACTCTCGTTCATACTACTATTAAAACGCTAATTTTATCTATCTGCTGCACGTTATCGAGTTAAACTCTTGCACAAAGTGCTTAGTTACAAACATATTCCCAACGGGAATAGCGGAACACGTAGGCTTAAGTGATGGTCAAATCTTTTAAGAGATAGTCGGTATGTGATGACTTAGAAATGCAATTTTCTTTGCATAACTAGGACAGTTAATTATCACTTCCCATTTGAGAAAACTATATTGGAAAATTCAGACAAATAACAAGGAATATTTCCGAAATGCTGCACTCTTCTGTTTTAGCGATGTTTACTTTTTTGTGCTGTGAGATTTTGTGTATGTCTTTGCCATTTATGTAAAAGTCATCTAGAATAAAGAGGACTTTACTCACAGAAAATTTAAGATATATGTACCTATATTTTATTTGTTGTCAAAATATCTCAAAAAACAAACAATATTTACTATCAGTTAAATAGCAGGGTAGTTAGAAATGAAGAAATGTCAACTAAAGTTAAAATGTAAATATACAAAACAGCATATATATGTAAGTATATATATACTTACACTATTACACTATTTAAGAAAAGTAATGGGAAAGACAAGGAGAGACAGAATGAGAAATACAGTGATAAGGCAGAATCTAAATATAAGGTCAGTAGCTGTGAGGCACAAGGGAAAGCTGAAGAAGGAGGAGGAGGAGGAGAAGAAGAAGAAGAAGAAGAAGGAGGAGGAGGAGGAGGAGGAGAAGGAGGAGGAGCAGAAGAAGAAGGAGAAGAAGAAGAAGAAGAAGAAGAAGAAGAAGAAGGAGGAGGAGGAGGAGAAGGAGCAGAAGAAGGAGGAGGAGAAGGAGGAGGAGCAGAAGAAGAAGGAGGAGGAGAAGGAGCAGAAGAAGAAGGAGGAGGAGAAGAAGAAGGAGGAGGAGAAGAAGAAGGAGGGGGAGGAGGAGGAGAAGAAGAAGAAGAAGAAGAAGAAGAAGAAGCACAGAAAATATCTCAAACATGCTATATTTTAATCAAAATCGTTAGTGCCGTTTTTGAGAACATCAAAATTTTTAAAAAATGTCCCCAGTAAGGGGTGGATGATTGAAAATCTTCATGTTGCATTCTAGGAAGTTGTTGACTTGAAAGACCAAGACCAAGTTTGGTATTTAATTGACTTTTCTTTATGGGTTTCATCTCAGAGAGTGGCAGCGGCATCGCCTTCAGAACTATAACCACTGAAAGATGACATCTACTGATGCAGTGATACATCATAAGATTTCTTGCTGTGAAAACGCCAAGACCGCAGAGATTAATTGCGGACTCGCAGCTAAGGGATTCGATTGGTGGAAGTTCAGCACTGCACTCTTGCTGAAATGGTTGCCATGCTTCCTTTTGAATGCAACACATGCACAGGCTGTTTGTGGCACAAATACAGATATTTTGATAAATGGTGCCTTAATATGATCCACTTGGTGTGTCAATATTTTTCTCTTCTCTCTTCACAGAGCAGTTTTCGCACAAACCAATCACAAAGTTTACTATCTGATGTTTCTATGCATGGTCGTAAATGCATGCAAAATGAAAAAGTCGATCGTATACACTAACAGCTTTACTTCACACCTCAATGCGTGACCTACTGGCCTAGGTAGCGTGATATCATTGGCCTTGCAGAAAACACTGGTACTCGTTTCCGGTACACCATTCGTTATCAGAGACCAGCCCGCCTTGCGTCATGCTTTCTGGGCCACGCCTACTTAGAGTACTAATCTGAAAACATATTGTATTACTCTTATCTCCACTTCCCATTTGAGAAAGGTATAAATGTTGGCATTTTAAAAGTAATAACAAGGAATATCTCGGAAATAGTTAACCCATAAACTTTGTGTACTTTGACGAAATCATTTTTTTTTTCTGTAGCAGCACTATACCTCTTAAGTTTTACCAGTTAACTGTAATTCATGAGAAATTCAGAGCTATTCCCAGAAAATGAAGGAAATTACTTTTGAGAAAATAAAGATTTTCGAAAACTCTTCCATATAAAGAGTAGGTTAGGATGGGGGATTTCTTTTCTTCGTGAAATGTTCACAATTTAGAGAAATCTCTTGAGCTTATGAACTCTGCAAACTGTATGATATTTGATGAATTTGTGTTTGGTCACATCATGATTCTTAGATGAGAAATAACATTAATTGAACAGACGGTTGCAAAGTCTGATTTCCCAGTGAGATGGTTGATGTCAGATTTTCAGTAATTTGTACTTAAATTGTCTTCACAATAATTGAAGAAAGGCTTGTGTATTCTTCAGTCCCAATAACTCGTTAATGCCGAGGAGATAACCTAAATAACTTAGGCTGGGCGTTTCTTACCCAAATTTCCTTTTCTAATTACCAGTTAATTTCTTGTATCCTCATTATCCAACAACTGCGGCGCCCTATTAGTAAGAATAGGTGTTAAACGCAATTTAAAAATATCTGATGTGTTGCACTCATATGACTGTCTCTACTCTTGTACTAGCTATTCTTACAAACTCTTTTTCATGTTAGTTGAGATAAACATTTGTACAAATTATCTTATTGCTTATTTCCTTGTAGGTACAAGGGGAATGTTAGAATACAGTAGGCTTTGTGCGATAGTCAAATGTTTGAGATTATGTTGTCTTTGCGCACATAACATATAAAAAAATGAACAACGATGATCCATTTCACGAAAGTTCTAAGTTTTCCGAAACTCACACACATAACAAGGAATATCTCAGAAATGGTTCACCCTACAAGAAAATTTATTGAGACATAAATTGTGTATTTTAGCAAGATCTACATTTTTTGTATAGTATAATTTTGTCTATCTCTAACGGTTTACCAGTTATGCAAAAGTCGTCCAGAGTAAATACGACTACAGGGGCTATAGCAAGAAAATTCAAGATATACATTTCATTTGTCATAAAAATATCTCAAACATATGACATTTTAATCAAAATCGTTAGAGCCATTTTCAAGAAAATCAAAATTTTCGAAAAATTTTCCATGTAAAGTGTAGTTTAGGGTGGGGCTATTTTCTTCAAAATCTTCGTGTCGCATCCTTGAAAGACATTAAACTTAAATACCAACTTTGGTTTTTAACCGACTTTTCGTTTTTGAGTTATGCTGTCCACAGACTGACAGACTGACACACAGACACACACACGGACCTTTTTCTAAAAATACTTTTTTTGGGGGGTTCAGGGGGCCTCAAAACATGTATTTCCGGTGAAATCTCGACATCGAATTTTTGGGTCGAATACTATAAGTACTAGAGGAAGTAAAAATAAGCAGATAAATAACACACTTCACAAAATAACGGGGCAATTTACCAGAGGCACCTGAGTTTGAAATGTTATGTGCTTATGACCGCCACCAAGAGACAAAAGCTTGGCCCAGTGGTGCCCAGTCATTCGGTTTATACCATTAATTTCCGCTCCAGTGGCTTTCACCTGTTTGGTCCTTTGAAGAGTAATTTCGCGGACAGAGATTCACATCCAACGAGGAGCTTCAGAAAACCCTTTGCAGTACACAAGCGGTGATACCTGTGTCACGTACAAGGTTCCAAAACGCTGTTAGGAAAAACATCTATGTCCACAAATACGTTCTTCAAACAAGCTTTTCACACAAACTCGAGTGAAGAAATTTTTACTTTCTCTACTGGTAAGTAGGGGAAGTATTGTATTCCACCCAAAAATTCGAAGTCGAGATTTCACCGGAAATACATGTTTTGAGGCCCCCTGAATCCAAAAAAAGCATTTTTAGAAAAAGGTCCGTGTGTGTGTCTGTCAGTCTGTCAGTCTGTGGACAGCATAGCTCAAAAACGAAAAGTCGGTTAAAAACCAAAGTTGGTATTTAAGTTTAATGTCGTTCAAGGATGTGACACGAAGATTTTGAAGAAAATAGCCCCACCGTAAACTACCCTATACATGGAAAATTTTTCGAAAATTTTGATTTTCTTGAAAATAGCTCTAACGATTTTGATTAATATGTCATATGTTTGAGATATTTTGATGACAAATGAAATGTATATCTTGAATTTTCTGGGTATAGCCCCTGTAGTCGTATTTACTCTGGACGACTTTTGCATAACTGGTAAACCGTTAGAGATAGACCAAATTATACTATACAAAACATGTAGATTTTGCTAAAATACGCAACTTATGCCTAAATAAATTTTTTGTAGAGTGAACCATTTCGGAGATATTCCTTGTTACGTGTGTGAGTTTCGGAAAATTTTAGAACTTACACATCAGATTTTTTCCCTGAAATTTTATAATAATAAATCTTACCGGTCAAAAATTCCGGTGTCAATTTTATTTCTCTCTTGTTAGGGAAATTAGCTCATAAATTATGACAAGTCCATAAAATCGTCACATAGCATAGAAGTAGGCTAGTTGAGGTTCCTTACTCATGTTTCCAGCTCGTTTACTCCTTGCGCAGTTGAATAGCCCTGACGGGGTTGCATGCAGCAGGTTTATCGCTATGAAACACGATTGAATACCCAACATGAAACAACAAGAGCGCCTGAGGAGTGGGGTAGCCGTTCCGTTCCGTCCCATCCCGTTCCGTTCCGCTTCACGAGTGCCTATCTGTGACAGCAGTCCTCTGTGGATGACAGTTTCCACATATCAGCTGCAGTGAACAACTTTATTTGTACCTGCTAATGAGATTTCATTACGCGAAGGCATGCTTTAATATGTGCTTCATAGAAGCATTACAAACAAAAAAATCTGATGTGTTGCACTCACATGACTTTCTCTACTCTTGTACTAACCATTCTTACAAACTCTTATTCCTATATCTTCTTCGTGTTAGTTAAGATAAACATTTGTACAAATTATCTTATTGCTTATTTCCTTGTAGGTGCAAGGGCAATGTTAGAATACAGTAGGCTTTGTGCGATAGTCAAATGTTTGAGATTCTGTTGTCTTTGCACACTTAACATATAAAAAATATGAACAGCGATGATCCATTTCACGAAAGAACAGAACAAGGAATATCTCCGAAATGATTCACCCTACAAGAAAATTTATTGAGACATAAATTGTGTATTTTAGCAAGATCTACATTTTTTGTATAGTATGATTTGGTCTATCTCTAACGGTTTACCAGTTATGCAAAGGTCGTCCAGAGTAAATACGACTACAGGAGCTATAGCCAGAAAATTCAAGATATACATTTCATTTGTCATAAAAATATCTCAAACATATGACATTTTAATCAAAATCGTTAGAGCCATTTTCAAGAAAATCAAAATTTTCGAAAAATGTTCCATGTAAAGGGTAGTTTAGACTGGGGCTATTTTCTTCAAAATCTTCGTGTCACATCCTTGAAAGACATTAAACTTAAATACCAACTTTGGTTTTTAACCGACTTTTCGTTTTTGAGTTATGCTGTCCACAGACTGACATGCTGACAGACACACAGACGGACCTTTTTCTAAAAATGCTTTTTTTTTTATTCAGGGGGCCTCAAAACATGTATTTCCGGTGAAATCTCGACATCGAATTTTTGGGTGGAATACAATACTTCCCCTATTTACCAGTAGAGAAAGTAAAAAAAATGAATGGTTTTTGACCCAACTTTAGATGCAAAATTCTACAAGAATGTACGAAGATAATAGTTTGTTACTTGTAAGATGCGTAGAGTAATTTATTTCTGACATAGCTTCGGTAGTAATTATAGGACATCACACAGGGTTTCGAAATAATCACTTAAAAGACGTGAAGGGATACTCCGAGCAGCTCTTTCAGACGTGAAGTAACTCGACAAGTTACGTTGAGGTTGGTCAGGGAATTGAACTGGTTTCTGGATGTAAACATGTCGATCGCTTGCAAGTGGAGTAACATTTTGGAAGATAACGCTTGGAGACGTATTGTATTTGTTTATGTCCACGAGATGCCTGGTAGCAGTAGTGAAGCGTGTTTGTTTATGTACTGAACTAGTGAAAGTGACACATACACAATCTGCAGTGTTGCCAGCTTATTACAAATACCGAGATCTATCACTGGTTTAAACTAATGTGATGACTTCCCTTCCACCCGGTATACGTCAGTGTAGCTAAAGCAATTATTGTCAGTCTCGATGCCTCAGTCGGTACACGCTGGCCTGCTGATTCCACGGTTGCGGGTTGAAATCCGGCCCAGACCGCTGGGTGCTTAAAAACGACAGCTCCATGTCAGTAGATTTACTGGCATATAAAATAACTCCAATGGGACGAATTTAGTGTATTACATTCACACGGTTTTCTCTACTCGCTTTTCTTTCTATAGTATTTGTAGTTGTTCAACAGTGATTTTACAAACTGTCTTCCAGGTGGTTTCAAACACCGCTGGTCATACATAAACCGCTCCAGATAAAATCTCCTCGTATTTTACGTCGATAACACAAATATTTTTATGCAGCATTCAGAATAAACCATATTCTCGAAATTTTTTGGGTGCATGCGAGTAGTGTTATCTCTACTTTAACTGTCTGGGGCTTATCGCCAGTGTCACTTTGTCAAGTCATGGATCACAGGAAATAAAGAATCCTCTAGATAACAACACGTGGAGGATCTATGGATCACTTCTGATGCACATTGGTCTCCATCATTACCCTCTCGTCGCTACAACTGTCTTTACAATTTTCACAAGTAACTTTGTGAGACGTCTGACCTAATCGATGAATTCTAGAGCACAGCGGGAGAATCGCCAAAGGTCAGACTGTTGAATCATATTTATACGGACTACTTCATAAATAAAATATGAATTTGAGTACTATATCACAAAGACTTGACCAGGAAATGTTAATTCTAAAAAATATAACCTAAATATATTCACAACTTCTCTTTTTAGATAAATACATTCATTATTAAAAGAACAATTGTTAAAAATCTGATGTAATACACTCAGATGACTTTAATCTTGTACTAACCAGCCAGCTCATACTCTCCGGCCCCCTTGGGAGTACGAGCCCGAAATGCTGAGTGAGGAACCGGGCTGAGCCAGCCTCCGCCGGGGTGCTTCTAATTGGGAAAGTGTAGGGACCGTGCCCTCTGCTCTGCCGTGGCAACGTTCCGGCCGCTCTTAGGATCCATTCGCCTCATCCATCCTCCCGGCGGTGCCCCGTCAGGGGCATAGACATAAAACATCGCCTTTCAGTCGAGGTACTAAGTCCCCCTCCGCAAGTTAGCATTGAGTCATTGCTCGAAAAGGTCATTATTTTACCCCCTTCCTGATCATGTAAAAGAGAATGAAATATCAAAGCCATCATATATCCACCACCTCTTAAAAGATTTGTCTATCGCTTAAGCCTACTGTAGTTCCGTATTCCTGTTGATCCTGCAAACTAATGTGCAATGAAAGCATTTCTACAAATGTTAATATCGATTAACGTGAAGTAAGTAGAGGAATGGGTAGAGATAGTCATATGAATGACTTGAGGCCTAGTTCACAATCAACGGACAACAGGAACTATAACGACTACGGCAACGGGAAGGAAGGGAGGGGTTCACAACAGTCCAGCAACGAGAACGACAAGATGCAGACAATGGAGATCGATTTGCGCATTAGGAATTCATTTGTTTTTGACAAATGATATATTTTATAGATTGCAATTAGAGAGAGCTCTAGCAGCTGTGTCATGCCTTGAATAATTTCCACAGCGAAAAGTCTAATATGCACAATATGAATCTAAGATGCTGTGCCCGGTAACGGGAACAGAAAGTTAAAATTTGGCCAATCTTTCGTGTTCCCGAGGCCAGGGAAAGCTCTTGTAACCACTACCATTTGAATACTTGTACATATTTCAACTTTCCGTTCTGGTTATCGTTACCGTTACCGGTTGTTGTGAAACAACTGAATGGGAGAGACATTTCATCCCATTGAGAGCTTATCTATTGCCTCACAGTATATTCCTCGGTAAACAGTGGGATGTGGGGATAAATAAATAAATTAATTGGATGTAGAATACCAATGATATTTTCAAGTAATTTTCTGTTTATTCAGAGCTGAACAACTTAATAAAGCCGTAGTTCTCATGCTGTCCGCTAAGGGAACAAAATATCCGTGCTGACAAGTACTACGGACGGCAATGATGAATGATCACTGAAGAATAAACTACAACTATAGACCATGCCCCATTTGGATTATTTAAATGACTAGAAAGAGAACTCAAAAGTACGTAAGTGAGAAGTGAACAGACGGCTTACTACGAAAGAAGATATAAATTTCATCGCGATGAAACTGAGTGAAAAACCGGTTCGGATCTATATTGAGCAATTTCTCCAACGGCGGTTCTCATGCCAGTCTTGCAACAGCTACAAACTTATTCATTCCCTTTCTGAAGATGAGAGGTGGATGCTGGATGTCTGTATTCCACAATGAAAGCTTAAACCTCTCAACGAACGAACTATTTTATTTAACTTGCAATGTTTGTGTTTGTTCGGGTCAAATCTTGCAACTGAATTTTAAAGCAGTTATCCTCAACGAACTGAGCTGAAATTTTGCATATACGTTTAGTTTGCATGACAATGCAATGCAATATGGCGGTCTAGTTATTTTTTGTGTACTCCCATGATATATCAAATGAAATGGGTTTGCTGAGAAGAATACAGTAATGGATGAAAAAATCTGATAAGTCGCACTCACATGACTTTCTCTACTCTTGTACTAACCATTCTTACAAACTCTTATTCCTATATCTCCATGTTAGTTAAGATAAACATTTGTACAAATTATCTTATTGCTTATTTCCTTGTAGGTAAAAAAGTAATATGAGAACAACAGGCAGTGGTGGAAGTGTTGATGGTGATGGTGGCGATTATGGCGACCCTGATGTGATCCTGGCAATCCACAGCGTCGTTAAACAATAAAAAACAAAGATATATATTCCGATGTGCCGAAATTTTGTCCCGCAGGAGTTCTTTTATATGCCAGAAAATCCACTCACATGGAGCTGTCGTTTTTAAGCACACTTAAAAACCATCGGTCTGGGTCGGATTTGTACCCGCGACCTTGGGATCAGTAGGCCAGCGTCTAACCAACTGAGCCACCCAGACCGACGGTGGTTGTAGTGGGGGTGACGGTGGTGGTGGTGGTGATGGTGTTGGTGGGGGTGGTGCTGATAATGGTGGTAGTGGTGGCGGTGGCAGTGGTGGCGGTGGTAGTGGTGGCGGTGGCAGTGGTGGCGGTGGTAGTGGTGGTGGTGTGGTGGTGGTGGTGGCGGTGGTGGTGGCGGTGGCAGTGGTGGTGGTGGTAGTGCTGGCGGTGGTAGTGGTGGCGGTGGTAGTGCTGGCGGTGGCAGTGGTGGCGGTGGTAGTGGTGGCGGTGGTAGTGGTGGCGGTGGTAGTGCTGGCGGTGGCAGTGGTGGCGGTGGTAGTGGTGGCGGTGGTAGTGCTGGCGGTGGCAGTGGTGGCGGTGGTAGTGGTGGCGGTGGTAGTGCTGGCGGTGGCAGTGGTGGCGGTGGTAGTGGTGGCGGTGGTAGTGCTGGCGGTGGTAGTGCTGGCGGTGGCAGTGGTGGCGGTGGTAGTGGTGGCGGTGGTAGTGGTGGCGGTGGTAGTGGTGGCGGTGGTAGTGCTGGCGGTGGCAGTGGTGGCGGTGGTAGTGGTGGCGGTGGTAGTGCTGGCGGTGGCAGTGCTGGCGGTGGTAGTGGTGGCGGTGGTAGTGCTGGCGGTGGCAGTGGTGGCGGTGGTAGTGGTGGCGGTGGTAGTGGTGGCGGTGGTAGTGCTGGCGGTGGCAGTGGTGGCGGTGGTAGTGGTGGCGGTGGTAGTGCTGGCGGTGGCAGTGGTGGCGGTGGTAGTGCTGGCGGTGGCAGTGGTGGCGGTGGTAGTGGTGGCGGTGGTAGTGGTGGCGGTGGTAGTGCTGGCGGTGGCAGTGGTGGCGGTGGTAGTGGTGGCGGTGGTAGTGCTGGCGGTGGCAGTGGTGGCGGTGGTAGTGGTGGCGGTGGTAGTGCTGGCGGTGGCAGTGGTGGCGGTGGTAGTGGTGGCGGTGGTAGTGCTGGCGGTGGTAGTGCTGGCGGTGGCAGTGGTGGCGGTGGTAGTGGTGGCGGTGGTAGTGGTGGCGGTGGTAGTGCTGGCGGTGGCAGTGGTGGCGGTGGTAGTGGTGGCGGTGGTAGTGCTGGCGGTGGCAGTGCTGGCGGTGGTAGTGGTGGCGGTGGTAGTGCTGGCGGTGGCAGTGGTGGCGGTGGTAGTGGTGGCGGTGGTAGTGGTGGCGGTGGTAGTGCTGGCGGTGGCAGTGGTGGCGGTGGTAGTGGTGGCGGTGGTAGTGCTGGCGGTGGCAGTGGTGGCGGTGGTAGTGCTGGCGGTGGTAGTGGTGGCGGTGGTAGTGCTGGCGGTGGCAGTGGTGGCGGTGGTAGTGGTGGCGGTGGTAGTGCTGGCGGTGGCAGTGGTGGCGGTGGTAGTGCTGGCGGTGGCAGTGGTGGTGGTGGTAGTGCTGGCGGTGGCAGTGGTGGCGGTGGTAGTGGTGGCGGTGGCAGTGGTGGCGGTGGTAGTGGTGGTGGTGTGGTGGTGGTGGCGGTGGTGGTGGTGGTAGTGCTGGCGGTGGTAGTGGTGGTGGTGGTAGTGCTGGCGGTGGCAGTGGTGGCGGTGGTAGTGGTGGTGGTGTGGTGGTGGTGGTGGCGGTGGTAGTGGTGGCGGTGGTAGTGGTGGCGGTGGCAGTGGTGGCGGTGGTAGTGGTGGTGGTGTGGTGGTGGTGGTGGCGGTGGTGGTGGTGGTAGTGGTGGTGGTGGTAGTGCTGGCGGTGGCAGTGGTGGCGGTGGTAGTGGTGGCGGTGGCAGTGGTGGCGGTGGTAGTGGTGGTGGTGTGGTGGTGGTGGTAGTGGCGGTGGTGGTGGTGGTAGTGCTGGCGGTGGTAGTGGTGGTGGTGTGGTGGTGGTAGTGGTGGCGGTGGTGGTGGCGGTGGCAGTGGTGGTGGTGGTAGTGCTGGCGGTGGCGGTGGTGATGGTGGTGGTAATGGTGGTAACGGTGGCGGTATTGGTGGTATTGGTGGCGGTGGTAGTGGTGGCGGTGGTGGTGGCGGTGGCAGTGGTGGCGGTGGTGGTGGCGGTGGCAGTGGTGGCGGTGGCGATGGTGGTGGTAATGGTGGTAACGGTGGCGGTATTGGTGGCGGTGGTAGTGGTGGTGGTGGTGGTAATGCTGGTGGTGTTAGTGGTGCTGGTGGTGATGGTGGGATGGTGGCGGTATTGGTGGCGGTGGTGGTGGTGGTAATAGTGGTGGTGGTGGTGGTGGCGGTGGCAGTGGTGGCGGTGGCGATGGTGGTGGTAATGGTGGTGGTGTTAGTGGTGCTGGTGGTGATGGTGGGATGGTGGCGGTATTGGTGGCGGTGGTGGTGGTGGTAATAGTGGTGGTGGTGGTGGTGGCGGTGGCAGTGGTGGCGGTGGCGATGGTGGTGGTAATGCTGGTGGTGTTAGTGGTGCTGGTGGTGATGGTGGGATGGTGGCGGTATTGGTGGCGGTGGTGGTGGCGGTGGCAGTGGTGGCGGTGGTGGTGGCGGTGGCAGTGGTGGCGGTGGCGATGGTGGTGGTAATGGTGGTAACGGTGGCGGTATTGGTGGCGGTGGTAGTGGTGGTGGTAATGCTGGTGGTGTTAGTGGTGCTGGTGGTGATGGTGGGATGGTGGCGGTATTGGTGGTGGTAGTGGTGGTGGTAATGCTGGTGGTGTTAGTGGTGCTGGTGGTGATGGTGGGATGGTGGCGGTATTGGTGGCGGTGGTGGTGGCGGTGGCAGTGGTGGCGGTGGTGGTGGCGGTGGCAGTGGTGGCGGTGGCGATGGTGGTGGTAATGGTGGTAACGGTGGCGGTATTGGTGGCGGTGGTAGTGGTGGTGGTAATGCTGGTGGTGTTAGTGGTGCTGGTGGTGATGGTGGGATGGTGGCGGTATTGGTGGTGGTAGTGGTGGTGGTAATGCTGGTGGTGTTAGTGGTGCTGGTGGTGATGGTGGGATGGTGGCGGTATTGGTGGCGGTGGTGGTGGTGGTAATGCTGGTGGTGTTAGTGGTGCTGGTGGTGATGGTGGGATGGTGGCGGTATTGGTGGCGGTGGTGGTGGTGGTAATGCTGGTGGTGTTAGTGGTGCTGGTGGTGATGGTGGGATGGTGGCGGTATTGGTGGCGGTATTGGTGGTGGTAGTGGTGGTGGTAATGCTGGTGGTGTTAGTGGTGCTGGTGGTGATGGTGGGATGGTGGCGGTATTGGTGGCGGTGGTGGTGGTGGTAATGCTGGTGGTGTTAGTGGTGCTGGTGGTGATGGTGGGATGGTGGCGGTATTGGTGGTGGTAGTGGTGGCGGTGGCAGTGGTGGCGGTGGTGGTGGCGGTGGCAGTGGTGGCGGTGGCGATGGTGGTGGTAATGGTGGTAACGGTGGCGGTATTGGTGGCGGTGGTAGTGGTGGTGGTAATGCTGGTGGTGTTAGTGGTGCTGGTGGTGATGGTGGGATGGTGGCGGTATTGGTGGCGGTGGTGGTGGTGGTAATGCTGGTGGTGTTAGTGGTGCTGGTGGTGATGGTGGGATGGTGGCGGTATTGGTGGCGGTGGTGGTGGTGGTAATGCTGGTGGTGTTAGTGGTGCTGGTGGTGATGGTGGGATGGTGGCGGTATTGGTGGCGGTGGTGGTGGTGGTAATGCTGGTGGTGTTAGTGGTGCTGGTGGTGATGGTGGGATGGTGGCGGTATTGGTGGCGGTGGTGGTGGTGGTAATGCTGGTGGTGTTAGTGGTGCTGGTGGTGATGGTGGGATGGTGGCGGTATTGGTGGCGGTGGTGGTGGTGGTAATGCTGGTGGTGTTAGTGGTGCTGGTGGTGATGGTGGGATGGTGGCGGTATTGGTGGCGGTGGTGGTGGTGGTAATGCTGGTGGTGTTAGTGGTGCTGGTGGTGATGGTGGGATGGTGGCGGTATTGGTGGCGGTGGTGGTGGTGGTAATGCTGGTGGTGTTAGTGGTGCTGGTGGTGATGGTGGGATGGTGGCGGTATTGGTGGCGGTGGTGGTGGTGGTAATGCTGGTGGTGTTAGTGGTGCTGGTGGTGATGGTGGGATGGTGGCGGTATTGGTGGCGGTGGTGGTGGTGGTAATGCTGGTGGTGTTAGTGGTGCTGGTGGTGATGGTGGGATGGTGGCGGTATTGGTGGTGGTGGTGGTGGTGGTAATGCTGGTGGTGTTAGTGGTGCTGGTGGTGATGGTGGGATGGTGGCGGTATTGGTGGTGGTAGTGGTGGTGGTAATGCTGGTGGTGTTAGTGGTGCTGGTGGTGATGGTGGGATGGTGGCGGTATTGGTGGCGGTGGTGGTGGTGGTAATGCTGGTGGTGTTAGTGGTGCTGGTGGTGATGGTGGGATGGTGGCGGTATTGGTGGTGGTGGTGGTGGTGGTAATGCTGGTGGTGTTAGTGGTGCTGGTGGTGATGGTGGGATGGTGGCGGTATTGGTGGTGGTAGTGGTGGTGGTAATGCTGGTGGTGTTAGTGGTGCTGGTGGTGATGGTGGGATGGTGGCGGTATTGGTGGTGGTGGTGGTGGTGGTAATGCTGGTGGTGTTAGTGGTGCTGGTGGTGATGGTGGGATGGTGACGGTATTGGTGGTGGTGGTGGTGGTGGTAATGCTGGTGGTGTTAGTGGTGCTGGTGGTGATGGTGGGATGGTGGCGGTATTGGTGGTGGTGGTGGTGGTGGTAATGCTGGTGGTGTTAGTGGTGCTGGTGGTGATGGTGGGATGGTGGCGGTATTGGTGGTGGTGGTGGTGGTGGTAATGCTGGTGGTGTTAGTGGTGCTGGTGGTGATGGTGGGATGGTGGCGGTATTGGTGGTGGTAGTGGTGGTGGTAATGCTGGTGGTGTTAGTGGTGCTGGTGGTGATGGTGGGATGGTGGCGGTATTGGTGGCGGTGGTGGTGGTGGTAATGCTGGTGGTGTTAGTGGTGCTGGTGGTGATGGTGGGATGGTGGCGGTATTGGTGGTGGTGGTGGTGGTGGTAATGCTGGTGGTGTTAGTGGTGCTGGTGGTGATGGTGGGATGGTGGCGGTATTGGTGGTGGTGGTGGTGGTGGTAATGCTGGTGGTGTTAGTGGTGCTGGTGGTGATGGTGGGATGGTGGCGGTATTGGTGGTGGTGGTGGTGGTGGTAATGCTGGTGGTGTTAGTGGTGCTGGTGGTGATGGTGGGATGGTGGCGGTATTGGTGGTGGTAGTGGTGGTGGTAATGCTGGTGGTGTTAGTGGTGCTGGTGGTGATGGTGGGATGGTGGCGGTATTGGTGGCGGTGGTGGTGGTGGTAATGCTGGTGGTGTTAGTGGTGCTGGTGGTGATGGTGGGATGGTGGCGGTATTGGTGGTGGTGGTGGTGGTGGTAATGCTGGTGGTGTTAGTGGTGCTGGTGGTGATGGTGGGATGGTGGCGGTATTGGTGGTGGTGGTGGTGGTGGTAATGCTGGTGGTGTTAGTGGTGCTGGTGGTGATGGTGGGATGGTGGCGGTATTGGTGGTGGTAGTGGTGGTGGTAATGCTGGTGGTGTTAGTGGTGCTGGTGGTGATGGTGGGATGGTGGCGGTATTGGTGGTGGTGGTGGTGGTGGTAATGCTGGTGGTGTTAGTGGTGCTGGTGGTGATGGTGGGATGGTGGCGGTATTGGTGGTGGTGGTGGTGGTGGTAATGCTGGTGGTGTTAGTGGTGCTGGTGGTGATGGTGGGATGGTGGCGGTATTGGTGGTGGTGGTGGTGGTGGTAATGCTGGTGGTGTTAGTGGTGCTGGTGGTGATGGTGGGATGGTGGCGGTATTGGTGGTGGTGGCGGTGGTGTTTATTGATCCACTATATGTTATTGTTTGGCATTTATGTTCAACTGTTCTTATGCATCACTGACGTTTGGAGTTGGTTTGTAATTCTGCCCTAGCATTCCGTGGCGGATTGAGGCCTTGACAAACTCAACATGATACTAAAGAACGCCACTGTACATACCTGTCACAAACTGGATTCTAGACACTTTCCGACCTAAATCTGAACACAGACCTGCGCAACAACAAATTTGAAAAACCATTCAGCACAATGTACACTCAAACAAATCCTTCTAAATTAGAAAACACTAAAGGACCTTACATCTTGTTGAGTGGTGCATTTTTGTTTTAAGCGATGCTAGGGTTGCACTTTTCACCATATTGTTCGTGTTTTCAATGATGCTATAGCTAAGAACAAAGGCCTCGTTCATCAAGCAGACAGGAACACGAGAAGTTTCGTTTCATGTGAAATGGACCATTGTTCCTCTACGCGCTTCGCATTTGTTAAAGGATGCTCTATGCGGTACACAGATGCCTTTAGTCCAAAATAAATACGTGAACAGTAACTATTCAGATGGCGCATGGCCCTAAAGGTCAACCAGTGTTCTGGAAGGCTGTGCACGCTGGATACCGTGCTATGGATTCGCAGAGTGAGTTTTCTATACTCGTCTCACAAACGGCTTGAGGCAGCGTCTTGACAATTTCCTGAAACGCTTTGGAATGAAATGTGTTTTGATCGCCGCAACAAGTCCCTTTGTCACTTAACACAAGACAATTACACAACACAGGCAGCAAACTGACTTAAGATATATTCAAAACCTTATTTATTAATTGAAACCATAACAGGAGTGCATTACTGTTAATAATAAAATTGAAATAATTTCCAATTAAGACGCGTTGTTCGAATAAAAGTTGCTGACTTATTCAAGTGGTTTAAATCGACTTATACCTCATATTTTATTTAGGTGCACCTATAGAGTTGTTTGTATTAGCGTTAGTTGGTTTAATTTTAAGTATTTTTGTTGTAACAGTACTTTCTGTACTACGTAAATTAGAGGGAGCATTGTATTCGAGCCAAAAATTCGATTTCGAGATATCAAAGGAAATATGTTTTGAGGCCCCTGAATAAAAGGCTTTGTGCGATAGTCAAATCTTTTAAAGCTTCCAAATTCCGTTCTCTTTGCACGCTTAACACACAAATGAATAACGATGGTTCATTTTACAGAAGTATAAATTCCCAAAACTCACACAAATAACAAGAATATCTCCGGAAATGTTCACTCTACAAAAAATTTATTTGGACATAAATTGTGCATTTTAGCAAGATCTACATTTTTTGTACAGTAAGATTTGATCAATCTCTAACGGCTTACCAGTTATCCAAAACTCATCCAGAGTAAATAGAACTTCATGGGCTATAGCCAGAGAATTCAAGATATACATTTCATTTGTCATTAAAATATCTCTAACATATGGCATTTTAATCAAAATCGTTAGAGCCATTTTCAAGAAAATCAAAATTTTCGAAAATTTTTCCACGTAAAGGGTAGTTTAGGGTGGAGGTATTTTCTTAAAAATCTTCGTGTCGCATCCTTGAAAGACATTAAACTTAAATACCAACTTTGGTTTTTAACCGACTTTTCATTTTTGAGTTGTGCTGTCCACAGACTGACAGACATACAGACACACACGGGCCTTTTTCTTAAATTGTTTTTTTGGATTCAGGGAGCCTCAAAACATATATTTCCGGTGAAATATCGACATCGAATTTTTGGATGGAATAGAATACTCCCTCTACTTTACTATACGTATGTAGTAGAGAAAGGAAAACCTGATTTTTTTTTTTAATTTTGGCCGCCTAGATTGGAAAATTGCACAGTGTTGTCCTGAAAAGTACGTCGCAACGGATTGAAGAAGTTTTAACGAGCGTCGAGTAATTGCATAGTCGGAGTTAGTGAATGAGAGACAGAGAAAGTGAACAGGGACAGAGAAAGGACTGAGTCAAGACTACGAGAAGAAAACAGTTGGGGAGTTGTAATATCACGAAATGCTGCGTTTTTGTGCAAAAGTTTAGAAGGAAAAAAAAAAGTGATAGAAAAGTAACCTAACTAAATTTGTCAGTCATAATACATATGTATTTATATGCAAAACATAAACTACGACACGTGCTCGTGGAAAATAAATGGTTCTGCCTCTCTATTCAAAATGCATTATTTACGAACACCCTGGTGATCTGGCATCAGTAATGAATATTAGGAAATGAAGACGTGTATTAAGTCCTGGCTTTTATCATTGGTATATCTTGAATCGAGGCCATTATAACTACATGTTTATCTTGGTGTTCCGGAGCACCCAATGCCACATCATGCTTCCAGGCTATAATTATAAATTAAGTGTGGTATGCGATGCGATGGGCCGCGTTTTCGGCCACTTACTTGTACAGTCTGTTATCCCTCCAACATCTACTTAATGCGGTGTCCAGCCGAAATTCCCTGCACTTAACCACGCTCATCAGAGAAATTTATCTAAACCGCAAACAAGAAACGCATGGCCTGAAGATTTATTTCCATCAGTTATCTTAAATTGTAAGGCTGACAGCTATTGTAAGAGCAGATGATGCGTCAAAGGGTTTGTGCTCGTGATTAAACAATACATAACAGAAGAATCAGCCTCACAGAGTTTATTTTAGGCAACCTTCCACGATAAATGTATTTGTTATTAGTAGGGCTAGAAGTTCATGCATTTGCATGTTTTTTCATAGGGGTTAAAAATGTATGCTTTTACATTATGTGCACGAATTGTGGAATTTTCAGTTATTTGGACATGATTTTATGGTGCATATAACTGCATATTTTCTTGATTTTTGATAAATGCATATTATTTCAATATCATAGCCCCTATATTGCATATTTTAATGATTTTTGTGTGTGCTTTTTTTTTTTTTTTTTTTTTTTTTCCATCTGTATAATATGGTAAAATCAGGACAAATTCTGAAAGGTATTTTTCCTAACTTAATTCATATAACTTGTTTGGCACACGCTTTTCGTTGCATTTCTGAGACAATACGTGATTCTTTCCCATTGGTAGATAGATTTGTGTCCAGTGCAAGGAGAAGTTTTGTTAAATCTCCTAAAAGAGTTAAGTTGTTTAGATCAACAGCACCTAATATCTGACTTCTTCCTGCACCAGTGTTAATCGACGGGGAACATGGGTCGATGGAGTTTTATATTATGCTGAGCACATAGAAATAGCCGAAGAGGTTATTAATTCATTGGACTTGAAAGATGCTTCATCAATGGAAACTGTGCAAATATTCTGTCAGACACTGGGTTAAAAGAGGATCTTGGTTTCATATCTGCCCATTTTTCTTTCTTACCAACAGCCATAACGGCATTGGAAGCTGTAGGATCTCCTTTGCATGAATCACTTACTGTCTTTGAAAAAACAATATGTGATCTAAGTTCGGTTCCTGGTAGCATACGACAAAAAGTGAAAGAGAAAGTGAATTATGTAATTTCAAAAAATTCTGGTTATAAACAGATGTGCGGTATTCGAGACATCCATCTGTCACACCAAGAGACTTGACTCTCTCTGTGTAGCAGTTAACATCATTTAAATATGCCCCGATAACATCTTGTGACGTGGAGAGAAGTTTTCCACGTTACAAAAGTGTTTTGCGAGACAACAGACGATGTTTTACAGTTGAAAATTTGTGCAAAGTGTTGGTTGTGAACTGCAATTCAGCAGTTAATACTAGCAGTGGGACCACCTCTGCTTCAACCTCCCAGGTCATCTTTATTCTGAATAATTTTTGTATAATTGGTAAAGAACATCTCAGCACGCAGAAAAAGTAGATCATGTTAAAGCACAAAAATAATGTCAAATAAAATTTTTATGCTCAACCATACCCAAATTTATTAATTATAAGTCTGTTAACGATCCTTTAATGGACCTCCTTAAGTTCAAACTTTCATTAAGGACTGGTCTTCATCGAATCGGACAATTCAATTTTCATTAAAGTCAGGTGTTCCACCAATCAGAGAATTCTCATGCAGCAATGGCAAAGTGAAATATCGATTAATTCTCGAAACGCAACTAGCGCGAGTTTAGAAAACGCTAAAATTTCGGACAAACACAAAACACATCAATTAACTTCAATACAGCATTAACTTCCAAGAATATAGCACTAAGCACAGTCCCGAAAATTAATTTCACTAATTAATTGTACAATAAATAACTTATACATGAAATAAAGTTTCGTCTGAAAACTAATATATTCAATGTTACGTAGCATTCCAAGGTTATCATTTTCATCACGCAGCTGTGACATACTGGAAACGAATCGATCGTTTAGCGCCTGCGCAGAACTCCAAATATCAACTGATGCAATATGTAGGTCATTGTCCCTGATGAGTGCACATTTTACAATATTCAACTATAAAATTAGGTATATGGTCGAGCATTAATTGTCGTATGAAACTTAACTATAATGGTAATTAAGACGCTCGTATGAAAATTAGAGTGTTGAGTGATTGTATCGTTAGATTTAGTGTGTGAGAGACTGAGAAAGTGAAGAAAGACTGTGAAACGACTGTCAAGGTTACGGGAACAAAACAGTTGTGAGTTGTAATATATGGAAAGGGCTGTGTTAATCAGTAGAAGAGAACTGTGTTTTTGTGCGAATGTTTATAAGAAAAATAAAGTGACCGCAAAGTAACTGGATTGCACTTTTTAGTTTTTGTCACAATACTTATCAATTAATTTTTCCTAAGAAGTTTCATTCACATGACTTTTTCTGATAATATATACCAACCTTTTTATGATTATTACATATCAATATTGTGTAATTTAGGGAATAACTGGAAATGACGAAACTTGTGAAAGGAAATTGAAAAGGAGAGGCATGACGAGAAATGTACCTATGCATGAAGAGTAAATAAGTTATTCAAAGGCTCCTCCAGGACCTGGTGCATAATATTCCCATGAATCAAGAGGAAGTCGTGATTATGGATAATTCCATAGGAAAGCAGTGAATAAAATGGAAGGGAGAACAAAGCCTCTGAGGGTACGATTATAATGAACATATAGGTAAGGCGACTTCAGGGAGAGGTTATAAAGTTGCCCTTGAAATGTGACGACACCCTTATATAGAAACGAACCCCTTATAAGACTATTACATAAAATCTGTTAATGAAAGTCTGTGTATGGCTATCGCGCATCAAGATATACAGGGTGTAAGGGAAATAATTACATCTAATATGTGCTTCATAGAAGTATTACAAATAAAAAAATCTGATGTGTTGCACTCACATGACTTTCTCTACTCTTGTACTAACCATTCTAACAAACTCGTATTCCTATATCTTCTTCGTGTTAGTTGAGATAAACATTTGTACAAATTATCTTATTGCTTATTTCCTTGTTGGTACAAAGGGAATGTTATAATACAGTAGACTTTGTGCGATAGCCAAATGTTTGAGATTCTGTTGTCTTTGTACACTTAACATTGAACAGCGATGATCCATTTCACGAAAGTTCTAAGTTTTCCGAAACTCACACACATAACACGAAATATCTCCGAAATGGTTCACCCTACAAGAAAATTTATTCAGACATAAATTGTGTATTTTAGCAAGATCTACATTTTTTGTATTGTATGATTTGGTCTATCTCTAACGGTTTACCAGTTATGCAAAAGTCGTCCAGAGTAAATACGACTACAGCGGCTATAGCCAGAAAATTCAAGATATAATTTCATTTGTCATAAAAATATCTCAAACATATGACATTTTAATCAAAATCGTTAGAGCCATTTTCAAGAAAATCAAAATTTTCGAAAAATTTTCCATGTAAAGGGTAGTTTAAGGTGGGGCTATTTTCTTCAAAATCTTCGTGTCGCATCCTTGAATGACAATAAACTTAAATACCAACTTTGGTTTTTAACCGACTTTTCGTTTTTGAGCTATGCTGTCCACAGACAGACACACAGGCACACACACGGACCTTTTTCTAAAAATGCTTTTTTGGATTCAGGGGGTCTCAAAACATGTATTTCCGGTGAAATCTCGACATCGAATTTTTGGGTGGAATACAATACTTCCCCTACTTACCAGTAGAGAAAGTAAAAATCAAATGGCATTTTGTTCTTTGATCTGCCAATTTCGAAAAAATACGTAATTCCATAAGAATGTACAAGATAACAGTTTGTTACTTGTAAGATGCGTAGAGTAACTTATTTCTGACACAACTTCGGTAGTAATTATGGGACATCACACAGGGTTTCGAAATAATCAATCACTTAAAAGACGTGAACTAACTCGACAACGCTGCGTTGAGTTAGGTCAGGGAATGACCTGGTTTGTGCACGTAAACAGGTCGGGCGCTTTCGCTTTCGTATAATGTTTTGGGAGCTAATGCTTGTGATTGGTCTACACTCGCACAGTAAACAGGGAAGGACAAAGCCGGGTATGTGTTTATGTTCTCAAAACGCAGCGTTGCGATGTTTATGTGCTGAGCTAGGAAAAGTGACAGCCACACACAATCTACAGTGTACTATATAGCGTTTCACTCTTAGAAGACAGTATGGAGTTAAATGGGACATCTCTGTCTCTATCTAGCGCATACAAGTTGCCATTAGCCGCGTCCTTTTCTACCCTCGCTCTGTTGCCACATTCCTAATAGCATGGTATAAATATTCATTTGTTATAAATTTCAGGTTTGAACACATTATCCTATGCAGAATTTTTTTCTCTATCAGGTTATATCCTTTTCAGAGTCATTATACATTTCTATAGGTCCAAATTTCTTCAGAAAACGTTTTTTTCAATAGAAGTCCGATATTTGCTGTTTCTACACTCATCACGCACCAACTAACAAACTAACTCCTAGAATGCGTCTATATTTTTTTCTTAGGTAGAGTAAACTATAGTGCTACTACCTGCCCACTTTGAATTCTCTATATTTACCCAGTTAAGGGTTATAATTTTTTAAATTAAATGTTTTCGGAAAATTTTATATCTGTGCACTGCAAAAGTTACGCCGTGTGAAACTTTTTTGTTATTGAGTTTACATCAGGGAACCAGCGAGAGCAAATGTTGAGGAAGGTTGGAGAAAGTTTTTAAAATAAACCAAAAGGCAGTAACCTCTTTCTTTCATCCAGTAAGGCAAACAAAAGCTATTCATCTATTCAGCGTCAGGCCTGTTACAGAAGATAGTATAAGGAGCAGCACTAACATTAGTTCGAAAGAAGCCGTGTGTGTAACTGTGAGCTGTTATTGCGTTATTTGTTTAATATTTTTGTAAATATTTGTAGTTATGGAGGGGGAAGCTAGGAAGAGACGATATGTTGGTAAATTAAGAAGTAAGGAACGCCAAATAATTATGAATGTGTTAGATTATTTTTGAAGCAAAATGCTTGGCAGTAAAGGCAGTAAAAGAAACAGCTAAGGCTATCGGGTGTTCAGAAGCAGTAGTGTGTATGATTAAAAAGGAACTAATGGAAGGACCTCTAAGAACGCCATCGAAAAAGAAAGCAAAAGGGGCGGGACTACACAAAACGCTAGGTTAACGCAATATGATTGAATAGTGCAAGGTGGAGTGCGGCGAATTGTTCATTCTTTACTGTTTGCAAATATTCCACCCATGCTGAATATAATTTTGTCACGATTCAACAGTGATGACACCGTACCAAATTTCTCAAGGGCCACTCTTAGTCGGTTCTTACATGATTTGGGGTCCGAATATGAAAGAAGGGTAACAAGTGCATATTAATAGAAAGAGACGATATCGATATCATCAGATGGCGACATAAATATCTAAAAGACGTAAAAGGTTTAGGGACCAGGGGAAATCAATTGTTTATACAGACGAGTCATTTGTAAATTTAGGTCATACAGTAACAAAGGCGTGCAGGGATACCAAAGTTAAAAGTGCCCGTCTCGTCAAGCAGCAATTGAAGGACTAAGTACAGGACTCAGGCCACCTCGAGTCGCTCGCGGAGAAAGATTCGCAACTAGTACATGTTGCAACACTGCGCTCCATTTAACGTGTACTGTCTTTTAAGGGTGAGACGCGCTTTAGTTGCGAATCTTTCTCCGCGCGCGACCCCGAGGTGGCCGAGTCCTGTACTTAGTCCTTCAATTGCTGCTTGACGAGACGGGCACTTTTAACTTTGGTATCCCTCCACGCCTTTGTTACTGTATGACCTAAATTTACAAATGACTCGTCTGTATAAACAACTGATTTCCCCTGGTCCCTAAACCTTTTTATGTCTTTTAGATATTTATGTCGCTATCTGATGATATCGATATCGTCTCTTTCTATTAATATGCACTTGTTACCCCTTCTTTCATATTCGAACCCCAAATCAGAGTGGCCCTTGAGAAATGGATGGATGGAGTTTAGGGGCCCGTCGACAACTAGGTCATTTGGGGCCCTTGAGAAATTTGGTAGGGTTTCATCACTGTTGAACTGTGACAAAATTATATTCAGCATGGGTGGAATATTTACAAACAGTAAAGAATGAACAATTCGCCGCACTCCACCTTACACTATTCAATGATATTTCGTTAACCTAGCGTTTTGTGTAGTCCCGCCCTTTTTGCTTTCTTTTTCGATAGCGTTCTTAGATGTCCTTTCATTAGTTCCTTTTTAATCATACACACTACTGCTTCTGAACACCCGATAGCCTTAGCTGTTTCTTTTACTGCCTTACGCGCATTTTGCTTCAAAAATAATCGAACACATTCATAATTATTTGGCGCTCCTTACTTCTTAATTTACCAACATATCGTCTCTTCCTAGCTTCCCCCTCCATAACTACAAATATTTACAAAAATATTAAACAAATAACGCAATAACAGCTCACAGTTACACACACGGCTTCTTTCGAACTAATGTTAGTGCTGCTCCTTATACTATCTTCTGTGTCAGGCCTGACGCTGGATAGATGAATAGCTTTTGTTTGCCTTACTGGATAAAAGAAAGAGGTTACTGCCTTTTGGTTTATTTTAAAAACTTTCTCCAACCTTCCTCAACATTTGTTCTCGCTGGTTCCCTGATGTAAACTCAATAACAAAAACGTTTCACACTGCGTAACTTTTGCAGTGCACAGGTTTAAATTTTTCCGAAAACATTTAATTTAAAAAATTGTAACACTTAACTGGGTAAACATAGAGAATTCAAAGTGGGCAGGTAGTAGCACTATAGTTTACTCTACCTAAGAAAAAAATATATATGCATTCTAGCAGTTAGTTTGTTAGTTAGTGCGTGATGAGTATAGAAATAGCACATATCGGACTTCTATTGAAAAAATGTTTTTTGAAGAAATTAGGGCCTATATAAATGTATAATGACTCTAAAAATTATATAAACTAATAGAGAAAAAAAGTCTGCGTAGTATAATGTGTTCAAACATGAAATTTATAACTGAATATTTATACCATGCTATTAGAAATCTGGCAACAGCGCGAAGGTAGAAAAGGACGAGGCAAATGGCAACTTGTATGCGCTAGATAGAGACAGATATATCCCATTTAACTCCATACTGTCATCTAAGAGTGGAACAAGGTATAGCTTCTCCTCCTCAGCTTTCCTGCCCATCAACCTTTAAATCTGAACCGGTTTATCTATTATTGTTATTATTACTAATGAGGAATACATCATATCCATTATCTTTCTTTAATGAATTGTTTATAAATATATTTCTTAAACGCCTTTAATGCTACTACAAAAAAAGTTACTTCTTTAAATAAGTGCAGAAAAGGATGCGTTGATTTTTACAGAGAATAAAATTTATTATTTAGCTTCTTGTTTGCACACCGCTGACTACGCATCAGAGAAACACACAAAAGTAATTCATAAGAAAATATTTTCTCTTTCCCCAACAGTCTACACCCTCTTGTGCACCGGAAAACATGTGGAGCCGGTTGCACCGGCGTAGGGATTTTCTCCAGCAGGGAGACCTCGTCCGGGGTGCACTCAGCCTCGTTAGGTCCCTGAAGGACCAATTGAGGAGCTACTTGACTGAGCCCTGATTGTTAATACCGCGTATACCGGCCAGCAAGGACCGGGCACTGACCACATCTCATCTTTCAGTATTGCACCCCACACATGACGCCCGTGGTGGGTAGAGATGGGGGACACGGTAGTTCTTGGCTTGCGCCGCTCGGGTTAGATGTAGAAGAGTGGGTAAAGTTATGTGAATTTAACATAAGATTTTTTCAAAACATGCAACTCGTAATTGCTAAGAGAAAATAGCCAAAAAATTGTGGTGATTTGCAAAATAAGTATGAAGTGAACCGCAGTGGGTGGAGAAAGTCGTATGAGCGTTACTCATCACAGCATGTCTATAAATGTAATATTTAAGGTAATTCTTGAAAGCCACGGTCCGTCTCTCTTGGACTTACCATACATTATTCTGCATTATACATTCCCATTAGCATTCCATTCCCTTTACAGACGCCGAGCGACGGTGGCGCCACTACTTGAAAACGCGGATGTTGCGAATTACCACAATGGAGCATCAACCTTGTAGTCCAAGACGAGCAAAAACAGAGAACAAAAGAAAACAAAGTGCGGGACAACAAAGCATGGACGCAAAGATGAAAAAAACTAGTAACAAAAATAAAGAATAAAAGAGGCCTGAAGAATTGCAATGTAGCTGAAGCTTTTTTATGAATGATCGGAACTATGTCCCTGTTTGTCTTGGAACGAAGTCTAGAAGCAAAGATAGGAATCCAGATCACACCAAGGTCATAATAGTGGAATGAGTGCAATGATTCTTCTCTGTCGGTTTACCGTTCAATCTCTCTGAACCAATCGCGTTTCAAGGATAGCCAACTATGAAATTTCCAAAATTCACATTTTCAAGTCTATTCATTTGTCAGTTTTATAGAGCAGCTAAAATACCTGGTGTTGCCCATGGCTTAACGATTTATCCCACAACTTCTAGCCTTAGGTTGCACTGAAGACATTTAAAAAATTACTTAATTGACGTAAACAAAGAGTTTATTTAAAATCTTAGGATACTATAAACAAAAATAAATAAATAAATAAAAACACAATGAATACACTATGCAAAAGCACTGTAAACAACCCAAACACCACAGGAACAAAAGCGAGTAGCATAAACCATGTGAATGTAATACGTTGAATTTCTATTTTTAAACATATAGAACATTATATGAATTATTTTTAGAAAAGACAGTAGTAGGTAGGATAAGGGAAGTCTGGAACAGACCCAAATGCGCAAGATGGCCGCCATGCGTAATCTAAGGATTACTAGGTGAGATGGTACTAGAAGCAGGCGTTGTAGATGTTCTACTGATAATGGGATCAATTTCTAAGACAAATAGCAGGGACACACACGTGTTTATGTACGTTTGTAATAGATGAGTATTTTGTTCGCTATATCTAATGTATACATCCTAACGCAAGAGCTTTCTAATTTGATCCAATATATTACCCTCAACATAATGACACCTCGCCCTCCCTCCCCTCATCGCTGCGCTAACCTAACTTAGCCCAGCTCCTACTCTTTTACACTGTCTTTCATAATTTAACATAACCTAAGCCTCATACTTCTACTCGTATAACCTAACCTAATCTAACCTGGCATATCCTAACCTAAGGTAGATCCTCTTATTATTATTTATTCTATTCTACTAACATGATACGTTCCTAGACATTCATTCTGTCCTCTTATCATCTATCCTATTCCCTCCTCTGCTTATCTATTCTATCCTGTCATACGCTGTCCTGATCTCCCTCTAGGAATTTCATAAACATTTTGATACTATTTTGAGTCCTCTGATAGATCTTTTTAAGCACTTTTAGTATATTCAGGCTGCTTTTACAACATATTTAAGAACTTTTCAGACTATTTTGAAGATAATGCAGGTTATTTGATCGATTTTTCAGAGGTTTCATGGTATTTTGACGTTGTTTTATAGACCGTTAACATATATTTTAGTTGCTTTAGGCTGTGCAGGACGCTTTTACAAATTATTTTACACAACGGTCAGGCAATTTTGAGTGATTTAGACGCCATATTACATATTTGCAGGGTGTTTTGAGGTCCGTTTAGACTCGCTGGTAGATATTTCAGCCTGTTTACAAATATTCTGAAGACTTTTACGTCCAGTTTAAACATTTTTCAGAGTATTTTAGACGAATTTGACGTTATTTAAGGCAATCTGAGAGTTATTCTGGACGCACCTGTCTATTATTGTTTGCTTTAAGCACTTTGAAGGGTAGTGGAAGATAATTTTCACGATATCAGGGATACTGAACCGGCTGTTTCAAGGTTGTTAGACGTATCTCTACCAGTGAATTATCGTTTCAGCCATTTTAGAGACATTTTAAGCACTATAGGAGTATTTTAGACTTTGTCACCAACATTTTGGACGGTTTTCAGAATCCTTTGAAACACTTTTATAGGCGTTAGACGCTTTTAATGGTATTTTTCGAACACTAATTAAGACATTTCAGCTCCTTCACAGGTATTTTGAGGATTTTCAGGGCATCTTAGACTCGTGAGAAGCATTTTTTTTCCGCCAGTTTGAAGATGTTTTAAGACACTCTAGTAGGCATTTTTAACGCTGCTAGAGGTATATTAATTGATTTAAGGACATTTTACTAAGTTTTCTTCAGTAATCGCTTTGTTTTATAGTAGTTGAAGAACAGTCTAACCTATCCAGTCATTCATTGCATTTCTCGCATTATTATTTTGATTACATTTCACTAATAACCTAACTCGGCAACAATCATCATTATCATAATAATAATCATCATCATTATCAACTACTCTATCTTATAGTCCAACTAAGCTAACCTAACCTAACCTGACCTAATGAGGAAATAGGGATGTTAAGGCAAGCAATGAAATAAAAAAGAATAATTGCAATGAGATAATTTTATTTAACTTATAAAGATGCATACACTAACATTAACATTTAGAAAACAAGTATACACTGCTGAAAGACGATAGCGTCCTCCTCAGTTCTTATTATTCACATTATCATTCTTCTCTCTTGGTTAGATGTGCCATTGGTGCACGAAGTTCATAGTTCAACAATCTTCAATTTTTTCTACAGACAAACTTTAAGTACCCATGTCTAGGCACTATTCTCGACACTGTAATGTCCATACGCATACGTCGATATTCCATCCTCTTCAATCACTCTCTTGTCATCGTGAGGTGATAAGGCTATTTTATTAGCTTCAACCGTAGAAATATTATGATGTCGGGATAGGATTAAATTCATAGGAGTTCTAACAATTTTCAAAGTTTTAAGGCACTCTACATAGCTATTGAAGTTGATGTATTGCTTAATGGCGCTACGTTTTATACCTTTAACTTTTTTTATCACAGAACCATCAATATCGATAGCATACATTTTGGGCCTAAGACCAACGAACCGATGAATGATTTTTCCACAGGCTTCATCTTTAAACTTTCCCAACACTTTTTTGTTTTGTGTAGAATAGCATATATGGCTAGCAGGGTAATCAGATGTATCCAGATGTTCAAGCATGTGTAATTTATCCTGGTATATATCAGCTGTAGTCACTCGATGGACGAAAGAATCTGTATCTGTATACAACAGTTTAAGATTTTCAGCTCCATAATATGGAAGTAACACATCGTATTGATACGAATACATTAGCGTCTTGGAGATGTCTAGCACACTCATACCAATGTATATAGGCTTGTTGAACACTATTTTACGAGAAGCCATATGTACAGCAGCAAGATTAGGTCCATATATGGTTCGATCAATGAATGTAGGTTTGGCTATGAGTTTTTCTAACGTTTTGCTGTTTGTCACAAGCCGTATATCCATGCGATTACGAATATTTTCCATAGTTTTTCCAAACATAGCATTATTGAATAGTTTATAAAGGTCCTTCTCAAAATCATTTCTAGCTTGTTGTCGCAGTCGGTTATTAAACTCGACGTAAGGTTTTAGCCAACACGACTGATGAAACTGAAGTGCTCGATGAATCTTTGTTAATAGTAGACCGTGACTAAGAGCTTGTTTCAAGGCCATGTAGTGTACCACATACTTCTTTCGGCACCCAAGATGAGCAATTAACTTCTCTGAAGACGATTTCCCCGGTTTCAGACTCTCAGGCAGGAAGGGCAAATCATTATGAAGATCGTGGAGCTCGACAGGATATTCGACATCGACTTCTAAGATGTATCCAAGGGGGTCATCTTCCTTCAATAAATCCAGGTCTATGTCTTCAGGAGAAACCCATTTAAACCCTCCATAAGGAAGGGCCTTACACATAGCCCAGCCATATTCGTTGTTTGCATCTTCGTATGTAATAAACTGGGAAGGTTTACGAGGATCATACTGTTCCATATATATATTATTAGCTTCAGCATACCGATGAGAAACCTGGCATAACCCTCCTCTTATACCAGATTCAACCATGAGCAGCTGATCGTAGTCCAGCAGCAATTGCAGCTCAATTCCTGTGTGCAGTAGCATAGCATCCCACGTAAGTCCTGGAGAAGTGAAATAATGCGCAGGATCCACTTTGTGTGTTTTCAGAGTTTGGTCTCTGAACGTTTCAAAGACATCCGCTAGGAGAAGAACATCAGAGGTTAAGTAAATATCACTGTATTCACCTAAGTTTCTCACATTAAACTGGTTCCATACATTTCTAGCATGCTCATAGTCATCGCCGGTAATTTCTTCTTCATTTAATTTATTGTAGAATGCTTCCCTTGGAGGTAGATGAGCATCATTCAAAACGTCCCATGATGCGAGGTAATCGTAGGGGAACACTCCCTTACGAGTCATCAAGCCAATCTTCTCTTCTCCAAAGTACTTCTCTGTTTCGGGATGCGTCGTGAGGTTTTTCACTAACTTGTCCAAGCTTGTACTCAGGAAACGGAAGGTATCCACAAACCTGAGTTTAATATCTCCAACATATTTTGAGAATGAGATATAGCTTTCTTCAGAGTTTGGTATTACCTCCACTCTTTCGCTTGTGCAACCTAACTCCTTAACAATAAAATGAGAGTCATATCCGCTCAGATTATGGACGAAAACAGGAATATAATTAGGTGTTTTACAGGCCAGGTTACATTTATTGTGTAAAGATCCTCTGTACACCCCGGACACATGATCGTGATCGCGAACCTTCCAATTATCTTCTGTAAATTCATGTCCACACAGGTAGCATATTGTAGAAGCATCGAACGATTCTTGTTCTTCAGCTGTAAGTTTCAGAGGCTTAGCAGATTTGTATAAGTCACTAATTTTCTTCGCAAGGGAAGTTAGATACTCTATGAACTTCTCAGCAGCATCATGACCTCGATACACGTAGGGATGTGTAGGAAGATCGGTTTCTACTTTGTCAACGCTGGATGACGGTTTGACGTAAACAGCAAAGCTCATTGGAGAATGACTTTGATAGGGTGTTGTATAGGAGGTTTCAGGATTAGAGGCGCAGGTATGGTAAGGAGTGAGAATGCTCTCAAAATCAGCATAGATGACATATGGCAGTTTCAACATTCTTTCCACGTTTTTGAATCTGACGATAGAGTTTTCTTTTGTAGGCATAACGCATCTAGCAATAGCATGTTGCATGCACATTTCTCTATGCTCCTCCAATTTTTTCATTCCACTTGGTCCATGTTGGTCATCAAAATGATTGAAACATCGTTTACATACATATATTTGCCCATGGTGTTTAGTTTTCTGTCCGCGAATAAGCTTCTCAAAATCCTTTATATATACATAGTGATGCTTGCCAGCTGAATCACTCAACAGAAGAAGATCGCGATGATCAGATAATTCTTCATTGACTACCTTTATAGGAAACACTTCATGTTTTTCATCCAGTCCAAACACATTTATGGACATATTGTTGAGCTTTTCAAATTTAGCGACTTCACCCAAGCTCGTAGGAAACGAAACGCATGAGAAATTGTATTTTTCTTGGTGATCCTTGTACTTGCCGACGCGATGAGCATTCTTATCAACGAATTTTGCAAGAACCGCATATATAAAGCAATTCTCGTCACTATAATTCTGAGGGTTTATGCAGGCTTTTCTCGCTTCCACAGATGCAGGTAGAGGAATATAGCTGCTCCCTCGAAGGACATTGTACTTGTTAATTCGGAGTCGAACTCCATCAACTGCTAGCAAGGCCCAGTTGCTTCCTTTCAACTGACATTCTTCCATTTCAGCACAAATCTTCTTAAATTCTGTTTCCAAGAGGGCGTCCATATCAGTTTCTAAAAACACAGGTTGGTTACGTGTTTTAAATGTTCTGTCACACGTCTCTCCATGAACATTCACAAATTGACAGTCGACCATGATGTTAATTTTCACACTTTTATGTATCGACAGTTCTTTGTTTATAGCTTGAATTATGCGATGTTTCGACTCCTCCAGATAAGTTTTCATATCCTTGAAGGTATCACAGCGAATATAATATGATTTAAGACGCCCTTCAAATGATGTTTCATATTCGGTCATATCACACCCATCCGTCATTGTCAAAAGTTGATGCTTGCTAGGCTCAGACTTGATTTTCTTGCAAGATATAGTTTTTTCACATCTTTCTTCATGTACGTCTCTTCTATGCTCAGTATCGCAAACATTACCACAATGTTTACACCTGTAGACTCGACCGCATATCAACTCATGTCTCTTCTTATCATAGTTGCGTAGAAAACGCTTATCACATTTGCTGCAGCTATAATCTGGTATAGCACTCAGAGACGATTCCACCACTCGTCCACTCCACATCTTTATAATATGTAGTGCAACACTTGTAAATTATATAAATCAATAATTGCTTATAGCGCACTACGCTAGTTCACCTTGATAACTTATCAAAGCTATTGAACGACAATCTCACTAAGAGAAACTCGTCCACTCGACTCGAAGCAAAACTATACAATGAAACTTCAAGATAGATCGAGGTATATTTAATCCGCTAACACGTACCTTATAAACGACTACGCGGTTCAAGATTAAGCGTGTATTTAAAAATAGATATATCAGGAAACTACGTGAGTCAAGATTAACTTGTTTCGTTTTCATTTGCCAGTTCAACGTTAACAGGCATTTCCCCGATTTTTTAAGTTTAAACAAGGTAAATTATATATCAACCATTGTATCTATACAAATAAATGTGTATAATCTTATACACTTTAATACCAAACACACACCCATACTCACACGTAAACACACGCACATACACACGCACTCACACACACGCAAATACACGCACTCACACGCACATAGACGCACTCACACACCCCAACCCACACACACATAAACACGCATACATGCACACACACACTCCTACACACACACACCTACACGCACACAAACGCATACACACTCCAACCCACACACACATACACACGCATACATGCACACACGCACACATCCGCAAACACGCACGCAAAAACACATACCCCCAAGCACGTACACATGCAAACACACACACACACAAACACGCATACACACAAACACACACCCCAACCTACACACACTCCCTCGCACACACGCACACAAACACACATACACACACCTCAACCCACATACACACGCACACCTACGTACATGCACACACACAAACACATCCCAACCCACACACACACACACAAACACGCATACACACAAACACACACCCCAACCTACACACACTCCCTCGCACACACACACACACACAAACACACATACACACACCTCAACCTACATACACACGCACACCTACGTACATGCACACACACAAACACATCCCAACCCACACACCCACACACACAAACACACATACACACAAACACACACCCCAACCTACACACACTCCCTCGCACACACACACACACAAACACACATACACACACCTCAACCCACATACACACGCACACCTACGTACATGCACACACACAAACACATCCCAACCCACACACCCACACACACAAACACACATACACACACCTCAACCCACATACACACGCACACCTACGCACATGCACACACAAACACATCCCAACCCACACACACACATACATGCACACACACACACAGACACACGCCTGCACACAGACTCGCATATACATAAATAAGCGCCCACAGACACGCACATGCAAGAAATTCACACCGACGCTTCTAGTCTCGAACCAAGACTCTACGGCAAGCATTCTCCTTTTGAAAAGAGTATGTACAAAAGCATATATTTACTTTATTTCGATGCTTTATTCCTATTTGTTCAAGAATTATTTAACATTGAAATGTCCTCCGTACCAGTATTCGAACCAAGTCTATTAGGGATATAATTACATAAAACACAATGTTAGGTATTAAATGTGCCTTTTTTCCCCCCCTTAGGGTATAACCAACTGGCGATAAGAAATAAGAAAGAATTCGGGAAAGGAAAGAAAATCATGTATATATTCTCCGTAATAAAATTAAATGTCCAGTAATTCTGCTTTACGTTTCATTTAAATATATATTTTCCCATCAGTGAGTTAACAGACAGACATATTAGAGATGTCATTTTCTTTCGCTACATGCCAGCAAGCGGTAACGTAATCTAGACTCTTACAGTTGGGGAGGAGATAATAACCCTCCGCATGTTGCTACATTAGGGGGGAAATCCAGTGTTACGCTCACATAGTTTTCTCTACTCACTAACTGTTCATACAAACTCTTATTCCTTTCTCTTCTTCGTGGAAGTGGTCATAAGTTGTATTCTTGTGATTGTTTTTTTTATTTGTATTTTATTGTTTATTTCCATGTCGATACAAGGAGAATAATTATTAGAATACAGTATACCTTGAGTGTTAATGAAATCCTTTAAAGCTTTGAGATCCCGTTCTCTTTACACATATAGGTAACATATAAAACAATAAACAATGATGTTGCACTTCAAGAAAGTTTTGTTTCCTGAA
The DNA here is from genome assembly GCA_030765045.1 of Tenodera sinensis. Taxonomy (NCBI): domain Eukaryota; kingdom Metazoa; phylum Arthropoda; class Insecta; order Mantodea; family Mantidae; genus Tenodera; species Tenodera sinensis. The sequence continues at coordinate 194,373,466 of CM060963.1, forward strand.
AGTGACACAAATAATGATAGATATCTCAGAAATGATTCACCCTAAAGAATATTCGCTGTTCTGCTAGCAATACCGGATGCGGGTGTAAATTTCAATTGCTCACAGATGACGAAGGGAGCTTACCGATGGATAGTGCGTGGGGAGAAAATATATCTGGGGTCCTACACTCACATGACCTTCTCTTCTACTAAACGTTCTTACAAACTCTTATTTCTATATAACTTTGCGTGTAAATGATCATAAACATTTGTACAACTTATCTTATTGCTTATTTCCTTGTAGGTGCAAGGGGAATGTTAGAATACAGTAGGCTTTATGCGATAGTCAAATCTTTTAAAGCTTTGAGATTCCGTTCTCTATGCACACTCAACATATAAAAAAATGAACAACGATGATTCATTTCACGAAAGTTCTAAGTTTTCCGAAACTCACACACATAACAAGGAATATCTCTGAAATGGTTCACTACAAGAACATTTATTTAGTCATAAATTGTATATTTTAATGGGATTTTGATTATTGTATAGTAAGATATGGTATATCTCAGCACGTTTACCTGTTATGCAAATACCCGTCGACAGCAAATACGACTACAGGGCCATAGCCAGAAAATTTAAAAATCTTCATTTCATTTAACATAAAATATATCAAACATATATAATTTGATTAAAAATCGTTAGACTTTTCAAGAAAATTAAAATTCCTGAAAAATCATACATGTAAGGGTACAGTTTGGGCCAGAGGATTATTTCCTTTAAAATCTTAGTGACGTCTCCCATAAACCCATTAAACTTAAATAACAATTTGGTTTATAACTGACTTTTCTATTTGAGTTATGCCGTTCACAGACTGACAAACACACATACACATACAAACACATACGCGCGCGCGCACACGAACAAACAGAGGTCACCAATCCTTTTACAGCCTGTTCACTTATGTCTCTGTTGCACCCCATATATCTCCAGTCAACACTAGTCTCATATACGCCTCTCTTGCACTAAAATGAGTAGCTATAGAATATATGTTCTAGACCACTTTCAAGGTCATAGGGGGGTGGGGGAGGGGTGGGGGGTGGTAATCTCAAGGTCATTCAAGATGGCCGCTATACATGGTATATGTTCTAGACCACTTTCAAGGTCATAGGGGGGTGGGGGAGGGGTGGGGGGCGGTAATCTCAAGTCATTCAAGATGGCCGCTATACATGGTATATTTTCACGACCACTTTCAAGGTCATAGGGGGAGAGGGAGGGGTGGGGGTGGTAATCTCAAGTCATTCAAGATGGCCGCTATACATGGTATATTTTCACGACCACTTTCAAGGTCATAGGGGGAGAGGGATGGGGGGGGACTCCAGCATGACGGTTTAAGGTTGAGGGGGTGGTAATATAAGGGTCATATTACTGGGGAGGAAGGAGATCCCATTCTGACTTTCTCAGAAAGAATGTAGTCTCCCCCTGCATCCTTAGAGATTGCATGAAACTATGTTCTATAGCTACTCATTTTAGTGCAAGAGAGGCGTATATGAGACTAGTGTTGACTGGAGATATATGGGGTGCAACAGAGACATAAGTGAACAGGCTGTAAAAGGATTGGTGACCTCTGTTTGTTCGTGTGCGCGCGCGCGTATGTGTTTGTATGTGTATGTGTGTTTGTCAGTCTGTGAACGGCATAACTCAAATAGAAAAGTCAGTTATAAACCAAATTGTTATTTAAGTTTAATGGGTTTATGGGAGACGTCACTAAGATTTTAAAGGAAATAATCCTCTGGCCCAAACTGTACCCTTACATGTATGATTTTTCAGGAATTTTAATTTTCTTGAAAAGTCTAACGATTTTTAATCAAATTATATATGTTTGATATATTTTATGTTAAATGAAATGAAGATTTTTAAATTTTCTGGCTATGGCCCTGTAGTCGTATTTGCTGTCGACGGGTATTTGCATAACAGGTAAACGTGCTGAGATATACCATATCTTACTATACAATAATCAAAATCCCATTAAAATATACAATTTATGACTAAATAAATGTTCTTGTAGTGAACCATTTCAGAGATATTCCTTGTTATGTGTGTGAGTTTCGGAAAACTTAGAACTTTCGTGAAATGAATCATCGTTGTTCATTTTTTTATATGTTGAGTGTGCATAGAGAACGGAATCTCAAAGCTTTAAAAGATTTGACTATCGCATAAAGCCTACTGTATTCTAACATTCCCCTTGCACCTACAAGGAAATAAGCAATAAGATAAGTTGTACAAATGTTTATGATCATTTACACGCAAAGTTATATAGAAATAAGAGTTTGTAAGAACGTTTAGTAGAAGAGAAGGTCATGTGAGTGTAGGACCCCAGATATATTTTCTCCCCACGCACTATCCATCGGTAAGCTCCCTTCGTCATCTGTGAGCAATTGAAATTTACACCCGCATCCGGTATTGCTAGCAGAACAGCGAATATTCTTTAGGGTGAATCATTTCTGAGATATCTATCATTATTTGTGTCACTTTCAGGAAACAAAACTTTCTTGAAGTGCAACATCATTGTTTATTGTTTTATATGTTACCTATATGTGTAAAGAGAACGGGATCTCAAAGCTTTAAAGGATTTCATTAACACTCAAGGTATACTGTATTCTAATAATTATTCTCCTTGTATCGACATGGAAATAAACAATAAAATACAAATAAAAAAAACAATCACAAGAATACAACTTATGACCACTTCCACGAAGAAGAGAAAGGAATAAGAGTTTGTATGAACAGTTAGTGAGTAGAGAAAACTATGTGAGCGTAACACTGGATTTCCCCCCTAATGTAGCAACATGCGGAGGGTTATTATCTCCTCCCCAACTGTAAGAGTCTAGATTACGTTACCGCTTGCTGGCATGTAGCGAAAGAAAATGACATCTCTAATATGTCTGTCTGTTAACTCACTGATGGGAAAATATATATTTAAATGAAACGTAAAGCAGAATTACTGGACATTTAATTTTATTACGGAGAATATATACATGATTTTCTTTCCTTTCCCGAATTCTTTCTTATTTCTTATCGCCAGTTGGTTATACCCTAAGGGGGGGAAAAAAGGCACATTTAATACCTAACATTGTGTTTTATGTAATTATATCCCTAATAGACTTGGTTCGAATACTGGTACGGAGGACATTTCAATGTTAAATAATTCTTGAACAAATAGGAATAAAGCATCGAAATAAAGTAAATATATGCTTTTGTACATACTCTTTTCAAAAGGAGAATGCTTGCCGTAGAGTCTTGGTTCGAGACTAGAAGCGTCGGTGTGAATTTCTTGCATGTGCGTGTCTGTGGGCGCTTATTTATGTATATGCGAGTCTGTGTGCAGGCGTGTGTCTGTGTGTGTGTGTGCATGTATGTGTGTGTGTGGGTTGGGATGTGTTTGTGTGTGCATGTGCGTAGGTGTGCGTGTGTATGTGGGTTGAGGTGTGTGTATGTGTGTTTGTGTGTGTGGGTGTGTGGGTTGGGATGTGTTTGTGTGTGTGCATGTACGTAGGTGTGCGTGTGTATGTGGGTTGAGGTGTGTGTATGTGTGTTTGTGTGTGTGTGTGTGCGAGGGAGTGTGTGTAGGTTGGGGTGTGTGTTTGTGTGTATGTGTGTTTGTGTGTGTGGGTGTGTGGGTTGGGATGTGTTTGTGTGTGTGCATGTACGTAGGTGTGCGTGTGTATGTAGGTTGAGGTGTGTGTATGTGTGTTTGTGTGTGTGTGTGTGTGCGAGGGAGTGTGTGTAGGTTGGGGTGTGTGTTTGTGTGTATGCGTGTTTGTGTGTGTGTGTGTGGGTTGGGATGTGTTTGTGTGTGTGCATGTACGTAGGTGTGCGTGTGTATGTGGGTTGAGGTGTGTGTATGTGTGTTTGTGTGCGTGTGTGCGAGGGAGTGTGTGTAGGTTGGGGTGTGTGTTTGTGTGTATGCGTGTTTGTGTGTGTGTGTGTTTGCATGTGTACGTGCTTGGGGGTATGTGTTTTTGCGTGCGTGTTTGCGGATGTGTGCGTGTGTGCATGTATGCGTGTGTATGTGTGTGTGGGTTGGAGTGTGTATGCGTTTGTGTGCGTGTAGGTGTGTGTGTGTAGGAGTGTGTGTGTGCATGTATGCGTGTTTATGTGTGTGTGGGTTGGGGTGTGTGAGTGCGTCTATGTGCGTGTGAGTGCGTGTATTTGCGTGTGTGTGAGTGCGTGTGTATGTGCGTGTGTTTACGTGTGAGTATGGGTGTGTGTTTGGTATTAAAGTGTATAAGATTATACACATTTATTTGTATAGATACAATGGTTGATATATAATTTACCTTGTTTAAACTTAAAAAATCGGGGAAATGCCTGTTAACGTTGAACTGGCAAATGAAAACGAAACAAGTTAATCTTGACTCACGTAGTTTCCTGATATATCTATTTTTAAATACACGCTTAATCTTGAACCGCGTAGTCGTTTATAAGGTACGTGTTAGCGGATTAAATATACCTCGATCTATCTTGAAGTTTCATTGTATAGTTTTGCTTCGAGTCGAGTGGACGAGTTTCTCTTAGTGAGATTGTCGTTCAATAGCTTTGATAAGTTATCAAGGTGAACTAGCGTAGTGCGCTATAAGCAATTATTGATTTATATAATTTACAAGTGTTGCACTACATATTATAAAGATGTGGAGTGGACGAGTGGTGGAATCGTCTCTGAGTGCTATACCAGATTATAGCTGCAGCAAATGTGATAAGCGTTTTCTACGCAACTATGATAAGAAGAGACATGAGTTGATATGCGGTCGAGTCTACAGGTGTAAACATTGTGGTAATGTTTGCGATACTGAGCATAGAAGAGACGTACATGAAGAAAGATGTGAAAAAACTATATCTTGCAAGAAAATCAAGTCTGAGCCTAGCAAGCATCAACTTTTGACAATGACGGATGGGTGTGATATGACCGAATATGAAACATCATTTGAAGGGCGTCTTAAATCATATTATATTCGCTGTGATACCTTCAAGGATATGAAAACTTATCTGGAGGAGTCGAAACATCGCATAATTCAAGCTATAAACAAAGAACTGTCGATACATAAAAGTGTGAAAATTAACATCATGGTCGACTGTCAATTTGTGAATGTTCATGGAGAGACGTGTGACAGAACATTTAAAACACGTAACCAACCTGTGTTTTTAGAAACTGATATGGACGCCCTCTTGGAAACAGAATTTAAGAAGATTTGTGCTGAAATGGAAGAATGTCAGTTGAAAGGAAGCAACTGGGCCTTGCTAGCAGTTGATGGAGTTCGACTCCGAATTAACAAGTACAATGTCCTTCGAGGGAGCAGCTATATTCCTCTACCTGCATCTGTGGAAGCGAGAAAAGCCTGCATAAACCCTCAGAATTATAGTGACGAGAATTGCTTTATATATGCGGTTCTTGCAAAATTCGTTGATAAGAATGCTCATCGCGTCGGCAAGTACAAGGATCACCAAGAAAAATACAATTTCTCATGCGTTTCGTTTCCTACGAGCTTGGGTGAAGTCGCTAAATTTGAAAAGCTCAACAATATGTCCATAAATGTGTTTGGACTGGATGAAAAACATGAAGTGTTTCCTATAAAGGTAGTCAATGAAGAATTATCTGATCATCGCGATCTTCTTCTGTTGAGTGATTCAGCTGGCAAGCATCACTATGTATATATAAAGGATTTTGAGAAGCTTATTCGCGGACAGAAAACTAAACACCATGGGCAAATATATGTATGTAAACGATGTTTCAATCATTTTGATGACCAACATGGACCAAGTGGAATGAAAAAATTGGAGGAGCATAGAGAAATGTGCATGCAACATGCTATTGCTAGATGCGTTATGCCTACAAAAGAAAACTCTATCGTCAGATTCAAAAACGTGGAAAGAATGTTGAAACTGCCATATGTCATCTATGCTGATTTTGAGAGCATTCTCACTCCTTACCATACCTGCGCCTCTAATCCTGAAACCTCCTATACAACACCCTATCAAAGTCATTCTCCAATGAGCTTTGCTGTTTACGTCAAACCGTCATCCAGCGTTGACAAAGTAGAAACCGATCTTCCTACACATCCCTACGTGTATCGAGGTCATGATGCTGCTGAGAAGTTCATAGAGTATCTAACTTCCCTTGCGAAGAAAATTAGTGACTTATACAAATCTGCTAAGCCTCTGAAACTTACAGCTGAAGAACAAGAATCGTTCGATGCTTCTACAATATGCTACCTGTGTGGACATGAATTTACAGAAGATAATTGGAAGGTTCGCGATCACGATCATGTGTCCGGGGTGTACAGAGGATCTTTACACAATAAATGTAACCTGGCCTGTAAAACACCTAATTATATTCCTGTTTTCGTCCATAATCTGAGCGGATATGACTCTCATTTTATTGTTAAGGAGTTAGGTTGCACAAGCGAAAGAGTGGAGGTAATACCAAACTCTGAAGAAAGCTATATCTCATTCTCAAAATATGTTGGAGATATTAAACTCAGGTTTGTGGATACCTTCCGTTTCCTGAGTACAAGCTTGGACAAGTTAGTGAAAAACCTCACGACGCATCCCGAAACAGAGAAGTACTTTGGAGAAGAGAAGATTGGCTTGATGACTCGTAAGGGAGTGTTCCCCTACGATTACCTCGCATCATGGGACGTTTTGAATGATGCTCATCTACCTCCAAGGGAAGCATTCTACAATAAATTAAATGAAGAAGAAATTACCGGCGATGACTATGAGCATGCTAGAAATGTATGGAACCAGTTTAATGTGAGAAACTTAGGTGAATACAGTGATATTTACTTAACCTCTGATGTTCTTCTCCTAGCGGATGTCTTTGAAACGTTCAGAGACCAAACTCTGAAAACACACAAAGTGGATCCTGCGCATTATTTCACTTCTCCAGGACTTACGTGGGATGCTATGCTACTGCACACAGGAATTGAGCTGCAATTGCTGCTGGACTACGATCAGCTGCTCATGGTTGAATCTGGTATAAGAGGAGGGTTATGCCAGGTTTCTCATCGGTATGCTGAAGCTAATAATATATATATGGAACAGTATGATCCTCGTAAACCTTCCCAGTTTATTACATACGAAGATGCAAACAACGAATATGGCTGGGCTATGTGTAAGGCCCTTCCTTATGGAGGGTTTAAATGGGTTTCTCCTGAAGACATAGACCTGGATTTATTGAAGGAAGATGACCCCCTTGGATACATCTTAGAAGTCGATGTCGAATATCCTGTCGAGCTCCACGATCTTCATAATGATTTGCCCTTCCTGCCTGAGAGTCTGAAACCGGGGAAATCGTCTTCAGAGAAGTTAATTGCTCATCTTGGGTGCCGAAAGAAGTATGTGGTACACTACATGGCCTTGAAACAAGCTCTTAGTCACGGTCTACTATTAACAAAGATTCATCGAGCACTTCAGTTTCATCAGTCGTGTTGGCTAAAACCTTACGTCGAGTTTAATAACCGACTGCGACAACAAGCTAGAAATGATTTTGAGAAGGACCTTTATAAACTATTCAATAATGCTATGTTTGGAAAAACTATGGAAAATATTCGTAATCGCATGGATATACGGCTTGTGACAAACAGCAAAACGTTAGAAAAACTCATAGCCAAACCTACATTCATTGATCGAACCATATATGGACCTAATCTTGCTGCTGTACATATGGCTTCTCGTAAAATAGTGTTCAACAAGCCTATATACATTGGTATGAGTGTGCTAGACATCTCCAAGACGCTAATGTATTCGTATCAATACGATGTGTTACTTCCATATTATGGAGCTGAAAATCTTAAACTGTTGTATACAGATACAGATTCTTTCGTCCATCGAGTGACTACAGCTGATATATACCAGGATAAATTACACATGCTTGAACATCTGGATACATCTGATTACCCTGCTAGCCATATATGCTATTCTACACAAAACAAAAAAGTGTTGGGAAAGTTTAAAGATGAAGCCTGTGGAAAAATCATTCATCGGTTCGTTGGTCTTAGGCCCAAAATGTATGCTATCGATATTGATGGTTCTGTGATAAAAAAAGTTAAAGGTATAAAACGTAGCGCCATTAAGCAATACATCAACTTCAATAGCTATGTAGAGTGCCTTAAAACTTTGAAAATTGTTAGAACTCCTATGAATTTAATCCTATCCCGACATCATAATATTTCTACGGTTGAAGCTAATAAAATAGCCTTATCACCTCACGATGACAAGAGAGTGATTGAAGAGGATGGAATATCGACGTATGCGTATGGACATTACAGTGTCGAGAATAGTGCCTAGACATGGGTACTTAAAGTTTGTCTGTAGAAAAAATTGAAGATTGTTGAACTATGAACTTCGTGCACCAATGGCACATCTAACCAAGAGAGAAGAATGATAATGTGAATAATAAGAACTGAGGAGGACGCTATCGTCTTTCAGCAGTGTATACTTGTTTTCTAAATGTTAATGTTAGTGTATGCATCTTTATAAGTTAAATAAAATTATCTCATTGCAATTATTCTTTTTTATTTCATTGCTTGCCTTAACATCCCTATTTCCTCATTAGGTCAGGTTAGGTTAGGTTAGCTTAGTTGGACTATAAGATAGAGTAGTTGATAATGATGATGATTATTATTATGATAATGATGATTGTTGCCGAGTTAGGTTATTAGTGAAATGTAATCAAAATAATAATGCGAGAAATGCAATGAATGACTGGATAGGTTAGACTGTTCTTCAACTACTATAAAACAAAGCGATTACTGAAGAAAACTTAGTAAAATGTCCTTAAATCAATTAATATACCTCTAGCAGCGTTAAAAATGCCTACTAGAGTGTCTTAAAACATCTTCAAACTGGCGGAAAAAAAATGCTTCTCACGAGTCTAAGATGCCCTGAAAATCCTCAAAATACCTGTGAAGGAGCTGAAATGTCTTAATTAGTGTTCGAAAAATACCATTAAAAGCGTCTAACGCCTATAAAAGTGTTTCAAAGGATTCTGAAAACCGTCCAAAATGTTGGTGACAAAGTCTAAAATACTCCTATAGTGCTTAAAATGTCTCTAAAATGGCTGAAACGATAATTCACTGGTAGAGATACGTCTAACAACCTTGAAACAGCCGGTTCAGTATCCCTGATATCGTGAAAATTATCTTCCACTACCCTTCAAAGTGCTTAAAGCAAACAATAATAGACAGGTGCGTCCAGAATAACTCTCAGATTGCCTTAAATAACGTCAAATTCGTCTAAAATACTCTGAAAAATGTTTAAACTGGACGTAAAAGTCTTCAGAATATTTGTAAACAGGCTGAAATATCTACCAGCGAGTCTAAACGGACCTCAAAACACCCTGCAAATATGTAATATGGCGTCTAAATCACTCAAAATTGCCTGACCGTTGTGTAAAATAATTTGTAAAAGCGTCCTGCACAGCCTAAAGCAACTAAAATATATGTTAACGGTCTATAAAACAACGTCAAAATACCATGAAACCTCTGAAAAATCGATCAAATAACCTGCATTATCTTCAAAATAGTCTGAAAAGTTCTTAAATATGTTGTAAAAGCAGCCTGAATATACTAAAAGTGCTTAAAAAGATCTATCAGAGGACTCAAAATAGTATCAAAATGTTTATGAAATTCCTAGAGGGAGATCAGGACAGCGTATGACAGGATAGAATAGATAAGCAGAGGAGGGAATAGGATAGATGATAAGAGGACAGAATGAATGTCTAGGAACGTATCATGTTAGTAGAATAGAATAAATAATAATAAGAGGATCTACCTTAGGTTAGGATATGCCAGGTTAGATTAGGTTAGGTTATACGAGTAGAAGTATGAGGCTTAGGTTATGTTAAATTATGAAAGACAGTGTAAAAGAGTAGGAGCTGGGCTAAGTTAGGTTAGCGCAGCGATGAGGGGAGGGAGGGCGAGGTGTCATTATGTTGAGGGTAATATATTGGATCAAATTAGAAAGCTCTTGCGTTAGGATGTATACATTAGATATAGCGAACAAAATACTCATCTATTACAAACGTACATAAACACGTGTGTGTCCCTGCTATTTGTCTTAGAAATTGATCCCATTATCAGTAGAACATCTACAACGCCTGCTTCTAGTACCATCTCACCTAGTAATCCTTAGATTACGCATGGCGGCCATCTTGCGCATTTGGGTCTGTTCCAGACTTCCCTTATCCTACCTACTGACAGTAAAGAAAGACATGTGACTGTGTTTCGTAAAATAAAAGTGAGTAGGGCAAACCGTATGGCATTTCTATTTCAGTCATAGAAAATTGTATGTTGAAGAACGAGTAAGTAAATATACTGCATGCACACTGAAGATACATGGAATGCAGATGGAGCACCGGTGAATGAGATGGCGGGGGAAACCGGAGGAGCCGGAAGATAGCCGCCCCTGCGCCGCTTTGTCCACCACAAATTCCACATCCGGACCGCTTTGGTCACAAGCGAATGGCCCAATTACTCGGCCACGGGTAAAAGAAAAGCTAGTAGAGAAAACCTTGTGAATGTAATACGTTGCACAGTAAAATGGAAAGCATAAAAATTTCTACCCTGATAAAAACACTTAAATGTGCTAATATTCATGGTGATTGAACATTCGGTGTTGGAGTTTATCATCTTCATACATACCAACATCCATTTTTAGTTTCCCTACTATATTTAGTATAGTACAGAAAATTATTGTATTGCACCCAAAAATTCGATGTCGAAATTTCACCGGAAATATATGTTTTGAGACCCCCTGAGTCCAAAAAGAGCATTTTTAGAAGAATGTCCGTGTGTGTCAGTGTGTCGACAGAACAACTCAAAAACGAAAAGTCGGTTAAAAACCAAAGTTGGTATTTAAGTTTAATGTCTTTCAAGGATGGGACACGAAGATTTTAAAGAAAATAGCCCCACCCTAAACTACCCTTTACATGGAAAATTTTTCGAAAATTTTGATTTTCTTGAAAATTACTCTAACGATTTTGATTAAAATGTCATATGTTTGAGATTTTGATGACAAATGAAATGTATATCTTGAATTTTCTGGCTATAGCCCCTATAGTTGTATTTCCTCTGGGCGATTTTTACATAACTGGTAAACCGTTAGAGATACACCAAATCATACTATACAAAAATGTAGATCTTGCTAAAATACACAATTATGTCTCAATAAATTTTCTTGTAGGTTAAACCATTTCGGAGATATTCCTTGTTATGTGTGCGAGTTTCGGAAAACTTAGAACTTTCGTGAAATGGTACATCGTTGTTCATTTTTACTTTCTCTACTGGTAAGTAGGGGAAGTATTTGTATTCCACCCAAAAATTGTATGTCGAGATTTCAGCGGAAATATATGTTTTGAGTCCTCCTGAATAATAAAAAGTGTGTGTGTGTGTGTGTGTGTGTGTGTGTGTGTGTGTGTGTGTGTGTGTGTGTGTGTGTGTGTGTGTGTGTGTGTGTGTGTGTGTGTGTGTGTGTGTGTGTGTGTGTTTGTGTGTCAGTACATAGCCCCACCCTAAACCACGCTTCACATGGAACATTTTTCGAAAAGTTTGATTTTCTTGAAAATGGCTCTAACGATTTTGATTAAAATGTCATATGTTTGAGATATTTTTATGACAAATGAAACGTAGGTATATCTTGAATTTTCTGGCTATAGCTGCTGTAGTCGTATTTACTCTGGACGACTTTTGCATAACTAGTAAACCGTTAGAGATAGACCAAATTATACTATACAAAAAATGTAGATCTTGCTAAAATACACAATTTATGTCTCAATAAATTTTCTTGTAGGGTGAACCATTTCGGAGATATACCTTGTTATCTGTGTGAGTTTCGGAAAACTTAGAACTTTCGTGAAATGGAACATCGTTGTTCGTTTTTTTATATGTTAAGTGTGCAAAGACAATAGAATCTCAAAGCATTAAAACATTTGACTATCGCACAAATCCTACTGTATTCTAATATTCCCCTTGTACCTACAAGGAAATAAGCAATAAGATAATTTGTACAAATGTTTATCTTAACTAACACGAATATATAGGAATAAGAGTTTGTAAGAATGGTTAGTACAAGAGTAGAGAAAGTCATGTGAGTGCAACACATCAGATTTTTCGTCGCTTTTTGCGAGTTTGGTTGCATTATTCTTATATTTGTAGAATTAACTGTCAGAACTTCAAAATCTAAAAATTCTTGGAAGTTTTTTGGAAAGTGTCTTTTCTATTCAAATTTTGTTGAGCATTTGGACTCATCAACTGTTGCAAGACGAACTTGTTCTCTGAAAGAATGTAGTTATAGTCTTGATAGATTTTAATTCTGTGTTAAAATTTAATGTAGATGCACATTACATTAGTCGAAGTGAACATTTTGGACAAAAGTGGCCAGAACTGGATCTTGTTCAAGAACCTAAGCCCAAGTGTGTTGCAGCCTGTACATTTCCACTTCCTCTTCAAGGAGTTTAGGTATTCCACAGTGGGAGAGGTGCACATACAGCAATTGCCTTCTACCGGAAATCAGGAGATTGGCGCCGTGATTTACACAGGCAAAAAATTGCTTACGGGTCTATTGCCTTAGAAATCGTACGATGCTGATCATCGCGAAAGAGGAGGTATCTAATAAACATGTGATCCTATAAAACAGCAGAATCAGCATTTAGGGGCTGAAGCTGGCTTGTGACCACATATATGTTTGTCTAAAACATTTCAGAGCCACAAAATCTGATGTGTTGCACTCACGTGACTTTCTCTACTCTTGTACTAACCATTCTTACAAACTCTTATTCCTATATCATCTTCGTGTTAGTTAAAATAAACATTTGCAGAAATTATTGCTTATTTCCTTGTAGGTACAAGGTGAATATGGGAATACAGTAGGCTTTGAGCGATAGTCAAATCTTTTAAAGCTTTGAGATTCCGTTCTCTTTGCACGCTTAACATAAAAAATGAACAACGATGATCCTTTTCACGAAAGGTCTTAAGTTCTCCGAAACTCACACACATAACAAGGAATATCTCCGAAATGGTTCACCCTACAAGAAAATTTATTCAGACATAAATTGTGTATTTTAGCAAGATCTACATTTTTTGTATAGTACGATTTGGTCTATCTCTAACGGTTTACCAGTTATGCAAAAGTCATCCAGAGTAAATACGACTACAGGGGCTATAGCCAGAAAATTCAAGATATACATTTCATTTGTCATAAAAATGTCTCAAACATATGACATTTTAATCAAAATTGTTAGAGCCATTTTCAAGAAAATCAAAATTTTCTAAAAATGTTCCATGTAAAGGGTAGTTTAGGGTGAGGTTATTTTCTTCAAAATCTTCGTGTGGCATCCTTGAAAGACATTAAACTTAAATAACAACTTTGGTTTTAACCGACTTTTTGTTTTTGAGTTATGTTGTCCACAGACTGACAGACTGACAGACACACACACACGGACCTTTTTCTAAAAAGTGCTTTTTTTATTCAGGGGACCTCAAAACATATATTTCCGGTGAAATCTCGAAATCGAATTTTTGGGTGGAATACAATACTTCCCCTACTTACCAGTAGAGAAAGTAAAAAAGCTTCCCGCTTGAGGAAGAATAAGTATTGAAAATGTCAAACGAATAACAAGGAATACTTCGAAAATGGTTCACTCTTTAAAAAAAAAGACAATATCTCGTATATATATACAGGCCCTTAGCACTGTGGTAGTGCTGCTGTTTACTAAGCGGAGACCCGGGTTCGATTTCCAGTATCGACGTGGGGAATTTCTCCCGCTGGGAGACCTGGCCCGGGGTCCACTCAGTCTCGTTAGGACCCTGAGGGGCCAATTGAGGAGCTACTTGATTGAAAACTAGCGGTCCTGGTTGCGTAGACTATATAACCGGACGGGAGGATTCGGGGCGCTGACCACGTACCACCCTGCAGTACTGCACCCCTCTCACGACGCCTGTGGTGGGCAGAGGTGGCAGGCGCAGCAGCTGGGCGGCAGACCTTGGTACGAAAGGGTGTTGCACCTTGGGTTATTATGTGCCATATATATGTCATATGTATTTTAACAAGATCTGCATTTTTGTGCAGTGAGATTTTGACTTATCTCTTACGGTATACCAGTTATACAAACCTCATTCAGAATAAAGAGGACTTTTGAGGGCATTCCCAAAAAATTCAAGATACACATTTCATTTGTAATTGAATAACCTAAACATATTTGAATCAAAATCGTTAGTCATTCTTGATACAATCAATGTTTTCGAAAAATATTCCATATAAAGGATATGGAGTGGGGGAATTTCTTGAAAAGCCTTGTGTCTTTTCCTTGAAAATGTGAACTTAAGTACCAAGTTTGGTATTTAACACACGTGCACGTGGACTTTTTCTGAACATGTCTCTTTTTGAAATCAGGAAATCTCAAAACATGTACTATTTGCGTTGAAATCTCGATCTCGAATTTTTGGGTGGGATCCAATATTTCACCTTACAATCTTATTTGTATAAATTTCTATAGGGTACCAGATAAAACAAATTTTAATATCCTTTTTAGGGAACCTGGGACATCATTAGAACGCTAAGTAAACTGACACGTGACATTAATATAAATTCTAGTTATACAGTAACTACTGAATTAATGGTATAAAATTTGGGTTAGTAATACTTAATATATTTCTGCAAATAATGATTATAAAATAAAAACTATAACGCTAGCTTGGATTTGTGTAAGTGACGTAATTGACAACTGCTTCTTAACTCAAAATGATTGTAATTCATACTTCAGTGCACTTTCCTACTGCGGTATTTGTGGTTATTCAATAGCGCTTTTGCATAATGTTTTCTCGGGGTTTTAATTTGATTTCTTATTGGTGTCCTAAGTTATCCTAAGAGTTTTAACTAATTCTTTGCTTAACCGAGCAGGATAGCGCAGGATGTAACGTCTATGGTCTATTCTGGAGGTTGTACGTTCGATTCCCGCGGCCGGCCTCCCTGACCTTAGATTTTTTCGGGGAGTCTTCATTTTATTCTCTCTATCTGGTCTATCTAGGTTAAGTTAGCGAATTCGCCGGAGGGCTGCGCTGCGGTGGTGCTCGCGCTTTGGAAATACTGTCCTCGGCTGAGGGGAAGCGCTGAGGTCGGCCGGCCGCCATCCCAGGGGGAGTGATTGCTCAGCCGGAAATGGCTGGTGGCGGGCTCTCTTTGGCGAACTGGAACTCTGTCGGACTGAACAACTTGCATGCACCTTTCAGTTGTAGTTCCGCCTATGATGATTTCTGGACGCCTTTAGGGCACTTTCATATTATCCTTCCTCCCAGGGTCTGACGCGCAATAAACCATCCGTACTGTGACGGGCAGACACTTTATTTACGTGTCTTAAGTAATAATTTTTAAATGTTTCCAAAGAAACACAAGGCTGGTGGGCAAGTGGAACCTCAGCATTAAAGCTGTAGGGGTAAATCGTCAAACCACGTGCTACGCCGAGTATCTCAGCACATAAAATAAAATAAAAGAGATGTACAGAAGTCAGTTTGTGCAACTCCAAACGTCTGGTAACAAAGAATCACATAGAAAAAAATCAGTAAGATAACATTTTGCGGCTGTTTTATTTCGTCTCTCTCTCTCTGAACCACACACACACACACACACACACACACACACACACACACACACACACACACACACACCCACACACACACACACACACACACACACACACACACACACACACACACACACAAAGCTGTCTTATACTGATGCACAGAAACACGTGTGGAGCGATATAAGTTCCCACAGCAAAGAGATTTCGCCAAGGGCAACTTCCGGTCTTTTGCTGTCAGAAGGAGAAGTTTGCAAAGAAGGACATTAATTATTCAGTTCAAGGTCAGATACTGCAAGACCGTCTGGCCCCTTGCAAGATTTATTTCTGCCATTGAACTGAAACAAAAGCTCCGACGGGGGATAAGGGGAGGTTAGCACAATTGTCATTCAAAGTCGGAGCATTTATAATTAAACCAATGTTATAAGAGAACTACCGAGGACACAGGCGTTTGCGAGTGGAAGAAATTTGAGAAAGAAAACACTCGACGAGGTATTACAATTTCCTTATCCTTGTTTTCTTGTTAGCTTTGCTAACGGGAAAAAAGTAAGTCGTCAAGGCTGTTGTTTACTCTTTTAAAAATGAAATAGAGTATTCCAAATGTTTACGTAAAATAATTATTGTTGAGTTTTGCTTAAAGTTGTTGCTATTTCACACCTAAAAGCGTTAAACTGTCGTATATGAGCCATGACATGGTCCTTCTTTTGTTTTGTACAAATTGTGACTCGGTCATTCTTTTGTTTAGTCAGGGTCGCCAACTGTATCCCATAAATCGCTGAAAAACAACTTATTACATATTATTGCAATCTATTAACAATCAAAACAGCACTCCATTTCAATTTGACAACGGGGTTTTTAACATTGATTCTTTTAATAATTAATGGATTTTTCCAGAAAAGAGGTTATTTGCTAGTGTTAAAAATAATTGAGTTATAACTCATAACAAGAGAAGATAGAAATACATGTACTTTTTAGGTTTCGTTTTCCTCAGTTGGTAGTACTAAGTCGAACTACACTAATCGAAATAAATGTCTTAGGTTGGTGTTTTTAAATTTATCTGGTCCAATCTTTGGGATGTGGTATTTCATCAACATCAATACTTCATGGATTAGGAGACTTCTCCTGTTCCGGCCTCAAGTCTCTTTCCACCTTCTCAGTCTTCCAACATCTCTCCTCCCATATAATTGGTATGGGGTATCGGGTATTGTCCGTCCTTTGTTAATGATTTCTCCAGCTTTCTCTATATTGGTTTATTTTATCATTTATTGGGCCAATACCTAGTTCTTCTGTTATTTCTTCATTTTTTATTTTATTCATTATTGTACATCCTTTTATGTCTCTTAGGTATTTCATTTCTGCTGCATTTATTTTATCCCATTCTTTTTTCTTTATCCTCCATATTTCACAACCATATGTTAACATTGGAATCGCCACAGTTTTGTACAATTTTAAGCTTTTTTCTTTTCTTGTTTTTCTTTTTTATGTTCTTGCTAATATTCCACAACTGTTCTGGAATAGGGATATGGTATTTAAATCCACATTTTGTTTATGAAATAGTTCAGATAAATATAATTCGACGGTTTGACCTTCCCAGGTAAATTCATTGGTTACGTTCGGGAATTTATCGGCTAGGTCAGACGTATATTACTTGTAACTATTCCACTCATACGTGAGTTGGTTGAAATCAACCAATCAGTGCATAACGATTTCAAATTTCAACCAATGACAGCCTTCATTCTCGAAATATTTACCACTCCTCTGAATTTCATTATGTTATGAGCTGCACTGTGCTACAGATGCGCAACAGCTGACGTAATTTGACGCAGCAGAGCGCTATTCAAATGTCAAATATTATGGCGAAATAGCTAATGTTGAAGTAGATGAAATAATTCGAAGAGAAGGCTGAATACAACAGGGAACATGTTTGGAATCAGTTTGACAAAGTTTGTATTGAATGAAATTATAAATTAACAGTAGATACTCCAACTTCTGCACTTTTGTTGGCTCTTCAGATGTTTCTCTGCAGATGTTTAGGTGGTCTTTATTCGTGTATGGCCACAAATCAACTAAGCAGCAGATGGTTCAAGGCAACATTCCAATTTTACGCAGATAACTAGAAATATAACTGTGATCAGTTATTAATATTAAGGGTGCTACTGCTGTTTTGATTATGGTAAGTTAAATGGGTGAGTAATTGGAATAGCTTTCCAATAATTCTTTTCTTCAGTCCTTAATGTCAGTTTTTCATTATGAGAAATTGTAAATGTAGTTATTTGAGCATTATTTCACACATGCTTGCCAGAACAACCAAAGGTCTGCACGATTGCATCTTTGATTATTTGCAAACCTTACAGTGACATATTAAAACTAACTTTAGAAAAATGTTACTCAAAAAGTTGAAATGGGAAAGATTAACCTCTTTAGCTATAATTTTTCAGTTTCTGTGGCACGAAGAGCCTGCAAGTAATGTAATAACGTTTAAAACATAATTTGAATTCCTTACTTTTCTGCTATTGATGTCCCCTTTATTTACATTGTTCGCGCTTATATACTGATGAAGTCAAAATTCTGTAAGAAACTACGTCTAATAAAATGTGAATTTGAACATTATTTCAGTTTTACATCGCGCTTCCGCTGGATTACCCGTGATCCTCTCTGATTCTGATTCGTACTTGCCAACCTTTGTCCAGTAGTGTATTTCTTCATGTTAGGTTGGCATGGTTTAGTGACATTCCGCATCAAGAAGCAACATTACCCCAATCCTTGTGTTGATTTTGTGTTGTTCTCGTTCGTTGAGCTGTAGGTTTTAATCTTGGCTACATTAGCTTTTATCATGAAACACACTCATGTCCACTTGTAGTCTGTGGAGGGTTGGCAATGATTCTGACCAGAGAAACATTCCCCGCCCCGACCCGACCGGGAATCGTAACCGGGCTTCTGAGTTGATGAGCCGGAACGCTGACCACTCGACCGCAGAGGTACTCAATTATCAGAACTCTGCACACATTAAATGAGTTTCCATTAGCGGTTTCATCTCCTGAAAACTGCAGATCAATAGTAGGTACCTGTTTATACCTCTGCAATAACAAGCGAAGCTCGCAATAGGGGGCCTCGAGTTCATACTGGGGACTGACCACTCTAACCATGGGTTTTTCGTGGTTTCCCCGAGTCGAGGAATTTTTCTTCATTTAAGCAACAATCTAAAGGTTACTTAAACCCGGGACATAGAGTACTTACTATTGTAAGTCGCCCTTGGGGTATTTATCTCTGATGTGAGATTCCCTTGTGGTCTACCGGGAAACTACGAATTGGCTGGGGAATTTAATGTCATACTGGAAAGTTGGTCATGGTAGCTTAGTGGTTAGAGTAGCCGCTCGATAAGCGGAAGATCCGTGGTTCAAATCCCAGCTATGGCATTGAATTTTTCAGTCCTGATTCCACTTCTTAACATTGCCGACACGCGGCTTGTGTGTTTAAAAACACCAGCAGTAACTTTGTTGGCATAAATAAATAATTACCCATTGAACTACCTTGCGCCAAGATTAAATAAATTTAAATAAATTATTTTGTTGTTTAACGACGCTATCAATTGCCAGGATGACATCAGCGCTGCCGGTGTGCCGGAATTTTGTCCCGCAGGAGTTCTTTTACATGCCAGTAAATCTACTGACATGGAGCTGTCGTTTTTACGCACGCTTAAAAGCCATCACTCTGGGCGGGATTTGAACTCGCGACCTTGGGGTCAGTAGGACAGCGTCTAACCAATTGAGCCACCCAGACCGACAGAGAAATTGCACGATATAACGCACGAGAACATAGCACTTGTGGGCGAAACAGACTGCCAGAGTTTTGAAAAATATAGAGAAAGGTGGAAAATGATCAATGGAAGAAAAGTGGAGTAGTTAAAAATAACGATTATCTTTTACAAGCTAATTATACTGCATGAAGTGAAAATAACATTCAGGTTGCGCTATTGTGAGCGACCTCTGCGTGAATAGGTACATCTAGCAAGGTTGGCACTACTATCGTAAGTGCGGCCATAAGCACGACTTCAGCTTCAGAAATAGCTGTGTACCTGAAATTGTTTATTGACGTACTGACTTGCTGCATTCTTGCCGGGGACCATGAGTTTTTTTTTTTTTTTTTTTTTGGGGGGGGGCTATTTTCCCTTGGGTTTCTCTCACCTAGGGCTTATTTCACCCTATGGCTTTTTCAGGGGTGTTCCCTCTTTAGCCTAGAGTGATTATTCTGGGTAAATGAGGGCTGAATGGGCTATATTATTTATTTTATTTTTATAATTAGTTACTTTATTTGGATTGGGCTACTTGTTACATATACATCTATACAATTAATTTCCTTAATATATATC
Source organism: Tenodera sinensis (assembly GCA_030765045.1). Taxonomy (NCBI): domain Eukaryota; kingdom Metazoa; phylum Arthropoda; class Insecta; order Mantodea; family Mantidae; genus Tenodera; species Tenodera sinensis. The sequence continues at coordinate 194,393,441 of CM060963.1, forward strand.
TATGAGTTAACTAAATTAGTCTTAACCTAAGAGTGTGTTGAGATATTCTTGGATCATCCGCTCTTCGGCCTCTGGCTTCGCTTTAGGGAGGTTGGAGCTTGTGGTGGGCTTGAGGGCGTCGGATGCGTTCAATCTGGGATCGTTAGGGACCCATCCACAACGTCTACCGGACTTAGTCCCCCCTTCAGGTTCTTTCCTCAGAGCATCGTGTTCGAAGCAAGGGTAACATTGGTTTCGAGGGGCCCTTTGACACGTACCTTTACCGTTTATCTATTTACACAACATTCCCATATTTCTGATGGTAAAATTTCGAAAACCTTAGCATGATGCGAAGTATAATTACATCTGGCGTCATGCATACATTATCATTAAATCACAAGACTACATAAATGCAGCTGTTTCATGAAAATAAACATATTCTTTGAAAGTGATTCATACACTGCACTTTAATTTCCACAGCTGTGCAATAAATAACCACAGTATGACCTCAACGTCCCAATGGAGAGCTGTTAACACGTGTATGTAGTCATCTCAATTTCAGGATGAGCTTTTCTCAGCAATAAACTTATTTGCTTCTTTTTCTAAGGATATTAGCCTACATAGAAATATTTAAATTTAGAGTTTTACGTTTTAGAATAGACACAATGGAATTAATATTTCTGTATTGATAATATGCGAATTACTAGATAAGCATATCCTTTTATATATAGAAACAAATTCTGATGTATTACACTCACATAGATACAAATCCTTATTCATGTATCAATCTCATGTTGATTAATTCATGTTGATATGTTGAAACTCTAGCCGTAATCTCTCTCAGAAAACACGAGTTGATGCCATATTCCTTACAGCCACAATCTCGAGAGAGGGACACAGAAATTAATGTAGATACAACATCTATTTATGACGTCATCTCGAGCTACCATATGCTAAGCACGCCTCAGCCTCACCAGTAAATCAACACGCAATTATGAATGTTTTTTTTTAACCTAAATTAATTTCCCCTGCCCACTTATTCCTTAGTTCCTCTACCTATTGAATCCACTGATATCGTGGCCAAGTGCAATGTGACTACATTTTTTACTTTCTCTATTACGTATAATAAAGTAGAGGAAGTATTGTATTCCACCCAAAAATTCAAAAATTTCACAGAAAATATACGTTTTGAAGTCCCTTGAATCCCCCCAAAAAAAGCATTTTTAGAAAAAGGTCCGCGCGTGTGTTTGCCAGTTCTGTGGACAGCATAACTCAAAAACAAAAAGTCAGCTAAAAGCCAAAGTTGCTATTTAAGTTTAATGTCTTTCAAGGATGCCACACGAAAATTTTGAAGAAAATTACTCCACCCTAAACTACACTTTACATGGAAAATTTTTCGAAAATTTTGATTTTCTTGAAAATGGCTCTAACAATTTTGAATAAAATGCCATAGGTTTGAGATATTTTTATGACAAATGAAATGTATATCTTGAATTTTCTGCCTATATCCCATGAAGTCCTATTTACTCTGGATGACTTTTGCACAACTAGTAAACCGTAAGAAACAGACCAAATCTAACTATACAAAAAAATGTAGATCTTGCTAAAACACACAATTTATGCCGAAATACATTTTTGTAGAGTGAACCATTTCGGAGATAAGTGTGCAAAGAGAAAGGAATTTGAAAGCTTTAAAAGATTTGACTCACTCAAAGCCTACTGTATACTAATATTCCCCTTGCACCTACAAGGAAATAAGCAATAAGATAATGTGTACAAATGTTTATCTCAACTAACACGAAGAAGATATAGGAATAAGAGTTTGTAAGAATGGTTAGTACAAGAGTAGAGAAAGTCATGTGAGTACAACACATCAGATTTTAAAATAAACAATTTTCCTTCTACAGAGTACGCCATTAATTTCAATAATGTCATTAATACAAATAATAGAAGTACATTTGATAATTCGCTGAACTATTACAGGCACCTTACTTCTGTATTTTACTTCCGCGCGCAGGTTAAATCACTAATGGCCTTAAACCATCCTTCATTGAAAGCTAAGGCATAAAACAAATGAAAAAGGCCTACCTCATAGGACCAGGTACAGGGGATTCCAGCGAAGCGTTGAACACAGCGCCCCAACTCCACGTCTTCGTGTGTGGTGTAGAGGTTCCGAAGACACGCCTTCACGTGAGGCGCTACCCTTGCCAGGGTCTCCCGACTCAGAAGCACTCCAGGTCCACCCATGCAGAAGTTCTCGTCATACTCCAGACTCAAGAGTCCAAATTCCTCTTGGTTACCGCGTCCGGCCTGACCGATGAACTGCGGTTTTCTGCTGTCAACAGCGCGCAGCAACCTCTCCAACCTGCAGTAAAACATTCACTTTATGTTGTGGTAAACCTCGCGGCGAAACAAAAGACTATCTGTATAACAAAAGACTGTATCTGTATAACAAAAGACTGTATAACAAAAGACTGTATAACAAAAGACTGTATAACAAAAGACTGTATAACAAAAGGCTGTATAACAAAAGACTGTATAACAAAAGACTGTATAACACAAGACTGTATAAACAAAAGATTGTATCAACTAAAACACAACTGTGTCATAAAGAGGCAGAGGAATTGTTAGGCAGTTAGCTTCAAGTTATGTATACTCAAATCACTCTACAAAGAATGCAAGTCTATAGGAGCAAGGTCACTGACACGCAGGTGAAAACCGGTCCGAGTGCGGTATGCAAACGCCAGAAGATGCTTATGAACCTTATTTCCTTCCATCCTGGCACCCGCCTCGGTAGCGTGATGCTTAGCGTGTCTGCCTCACGCTCAAGGTCGCGAGTTCGAATCTCACTTAGGGTACTGGGAGGTTATTTTTAGCACCACGAGGTTAAAGCAGCTACTAATGATTAGAATAAATTAAAATTTGGTGTGATTATAGTTCAAGCATTTGTGCATTTAACTACTATATAATTATTAAATTACATTCACAGAATTCCGTGCAAAAGGGGCATAAAGCACACTATTCTGAAAAAAAAATGTTACACCTCATACTTCGGGTACACTTTTCTTGTAGAATTTTAAAGCTACAGGCACCAAACTTTTATCTGAATAACATAAAGCATAGCTTGACATCGCAGGTTAAACACAAATCGTATGTAGTTTGTATTTTACACATAAAAAATTACGTAATTCTATATAGGACAATATGGTAATATTTTTAAGCATTCAATTTTTTTTTCTCCACATTATAGCTCTAATTCACAAAAGCTTTAACCGGCTGTAATAAACAAACATGGATAAATAAGCACTAAAAATTTGATATCAATATCTCTTATATTTTTTGAGAAATGTGTACCTAAAGTGTGAAAAATCAAGGTTTCGGGAAATTGCGACCAAAGCTCAGGTACCATTCTTTTCAAATTACACATACTTTCAGAATGCCTGCTCCATATTCCTGCTCACTTAAGTTTTTCTCATCTTTTCTTTTCCTTTTCTTAGTTCTAGCTTTATTTTCAAGCAACTGAACTTCCCTTTTTCTCTCTGAGAGTCGACGTATATATTTTTACTTTCTCTACTGGTAAGTAGGGGAAGTATTGTATTCCACCCAAAAATTCGATGCCGAGATTTCACCGGAAATACATGTTTTGAGGCCCCCTGAATCCAAAAAAGCATTTTTAGAAAACGGTCCGTGTGTGTGTGTGTGTGTGTGTGTGTGTGTGTGTGTGTGTGTGTGTGTGTGTGTGTGTGTGTGTGTGTGTGTGTGTCAGTCTGTCAGTCTGTGGACAGCATAGCTCAAAAACGAAAAGTCGGTTAAAAACCAAAGTTGGTATTTAAATTTAATGTCTTTCAAGGATGTGACACGAAGATTTTGAAGAAAATAGTCCCACCCTAAACTATCCTTTACATGGAAAATTTTTCGAAAATTTTGATTTTCTTGAAAATGGCTCTAACGATTTTTATTAAAATGTCATATGTTTGAGATATTTTTATGCCAAATAAAATGTATATCTTGAATTTTCTGGATATAGTCTGTAGTCGTATTTACTCTGCATAACTCGTAAACCGTTAGAGATAGCTCAAATCTTACTATACAAAAAATGCATATCTTGCTAAAATACACAATTTATGTCTCAATAAATTTTCTTGTAGAGTGAAACATTTCGGAGATATTCCTTGTTATGTGTGTGTTTTGGTAAACATACTTCCGTCAAATGGAACATCGTTATTCATTTGTTTATATGTTAACCGTGCAAAGAGGACGGAATCTCAAAGCTTTAAAAGATTTGACTATCGCACAAAGCCTACTGTATTCTAATATTCCCCTTGTACCTACAAGGAAATAAGCAATAAGATAATTTGTACAAATGTTTGTCTCAACTAACACGAAGAAGATATAGGAATAAGAGTTTGTAAGAATGGTTAGTACAAGAGTAGAGAAAGTCATGTGAGTGCAACACATCAGATTTTTTATGGCCAAACTGTATACAATGCGATTGAGTTGCATCTAAATTTTTAATTCAAGAGCTTGAAAATAGCCAATCAGCGTCTGTAACGTAACAAAATGGCGAACTGCGTAGGCAACATGTGGTCAGCTGTATATATATATACAGTATGTGATGGTTATTTTAATAAAACTTTTAATTTTTTCTGGAAGATTCATTAACGATTTTTCGTCACCATTAGCATGTGTTACTGAGGTGGTTACTACCTAGCTATATTTCACAAATAATAAGAAATCCAGTTAACAGTATGTTGAAATTTTACGTCATGAAATGAGTTCAAATCTCCTGTCCATCCATACTAAGATTAAAACCATTACAATTGTTCCTCATCTCTTTCGCGCTTGTCTCATGTTTGTGTCCTGGTGTGTAATTTTGCCTTCGACATGTTGTAAAAGGTTCAGAAATAAATCTTGGCCAATTCGTAGAAAATTGCGATAGTTTTCCGGTTCCTCTAACCTCAATTCGTTTTGTAGTAGACCCAATATACCTCGGCCCGTGTCCTGTAACCATGACAACGTCTTTTACTTCTAATACATCTTTTCTTCCTACTGAGACAGACTCGTGGAAATATATCCCAAACCTATACTTAACATAGCAATCGCTAAATTAATATTTGCGTCCGCCATGTTTATTTCCCACGCTTGCTACGTGAACTGTCATTTGTCTTGGACCAAAATGAATCACAGTGTGACAGACACTGTTTCTTTTGTGTGCAATTCTATTGGATACAAAACGTCTGATAAAAAAATTTGGATCGTGGGACACCGTCTTTAATTAAAATGAGCTAGAAAGAAAAATAAACTTTAGTAAGAATATTTTGAGAAAGCGTAGAGAAAGTCATGTGAAAGTAACACATCAGATTTCTTCTGAAATACTTTTATTCCCACTTTGAATACATTTTGAACCTGGCAGAAGGAGCACGTGTTCCTGAGTGGTGACCTAATCCCACGAAAGGAAATACATCTCGAAAGTACGTGCCTCTGGTAACAATATTATGTCTTATTTTCTGTCAGTATGTTCCCTTACTTGCCAGCTATTAACTTCATCTTCCCTGATATCTTAACATGCTTTGTCTATTCTTGTCGCTAACTTAACCGTCAAAGGAAGTACGCAGTTTAAAATGAACATTCACATTTTCCATTTTAACCCCAGACCACCTGGTCATTCCCACATGCTTTACTTAAGCTGTTGCAACTCGCTTTTGTTTGTCTTGATGCCATGGAGATTAAGGAAAACAAACGATGGTGAATTTTCAGACTATTTCTGTGAAATGCATCTAATTAAATTCGCAAAATGTAAGTAAATACGTAGCAGGAAATATTTCCAAAGCGATTCACTCTAGAAAAAAAAAGTCTTTAGAGAAATTACGTATTTTAACGAGTTTTACTTTCTTCAAATACGAAAACACTCCCATGGATAAAAAATTTAGGTATCAGAATTAAACAATGCACTCTGTCCAGAAGTTCAGGCTAAGATAGGATGAGAGTTTTGTGCTCAAGGGGTGGAGCTGTTGAGAGAAAAAACAATGCCCCACCCTAACACACCCTACTTTCGGAATTAGCACTGGGGACTAACTTCCAGAACTCAAGTAGACGACCCAATTGCCAACACCAAAACACTCAGCTAATTATTGTAACTTATTGATAATGGCTGGGCAATTAGTCTTGGCAAGACAGGAGTTTTCAACTCCGCTTAATGCTGACAGTGAAATGGCCCAATGCTGTTTACCCTTAGACACGCTTTTGGTAGTAATCAAATTTAAATTCCTGATTCCGACCAACTAAGGCTTCTATTGCTCTCCTTGCCCCCACAGGCAAATACAGTTTCTGGAACACCAAATTCGAGTTGGTGAACGATGTTACATAAGACAAATGACCATTTGCTACGCAGAATACTTCGAACAAGTACTCTAAGTATTCTAATCGTTTAGAAAATACAAAAGGATCAAAATGTTTGCATGTAAAGGATAGTTTACGTTGGAGAAATGTTCTCCAAATTCTTATGTACATCCCTGGAAGACGCTATACTGCTGAAAAATGGTATAAACATTTCAACTTGTACCTGTCTCCCTTTCTACAGTACGTCTGTTTATTTATTGAACCTCCAAAACTTAAAGCCATATTTCGCCAGAAGGGCAAATTAAGATTATAAATTATAGAATTATAAGTACAATAGTTCGTAAGTTTTTGAATGATCGATTTCCGCAAAGATGGATTGGTCGAGCGGCACCCATTCCGTGGCCTGGCCTTCTCGATCGCCTGATTTGAATCCAATGGATTTCTTCGTCTGGGGACATTTGAAGTCCTTGGTTTATGCGACTCCTGTACCTGATGTTGACATTTTGAGAGAACATATCCAAACTGGATTTGACAAAATACAAAACATACCAGGAATTTTCAACAGAATACACCAGAGCATGGAACGCAAACTTACTGCATGCATCGAAGCAAGAGGAAGTCACAGAGTAACTTTTGTAATTTTCGATTTTGTGTTGTAACTCTGAAATAAATTATTTTCAGATTCATGTACATATGAACTTTTTTTAGTTTTTGATGTCAGGAACACGCCCCCCAAATATATAACACCAATAAAGATGTATGTAAACCCCGCGCGACAGCCCACGAAGGGCCAAGGCCTACCGCCCAGCCGTTGCGTCCCCCACCTCTGCCCACTACAGGCGTCATTGGTGAGGTGCAGTACTGGAGGGTGGGACGTGGTCAGCGCCCCGAGCCCTTCCGGCCAGTTATGCGGTTTTCTAGACTTCTTCATCAAGTAGCTCCACAATTGGTCACCCCGGGACCTAACGAGGCTGAGTGCACCCCGTGCCAGACCTCCCAGAGGCGATAAAATCCCCCTGCTGGTACCGGGGATCGAACCCGGGTCCTCCGCGCCAGAGGCAAGCGCGCTACCAACTGCGCTGTCGTGCAAATACCTTTAAGATATGACATTTCAGCCATTTTTGACATAGTAAAAAATTTCAAAAAAAAGTTTCATTTAGAGGGTAGTTTGGGATAGACAAATTTTCTTGAAAGAATCTTTGGATGATTTTCCTTTCCTTCTTTCTTTGCCTGACTACCCTGCCCTTACGTAGGACTTACACTCTTAGGACATACAAACCAGTGCCTAGGGTCAGACGCCTGTCGGGGAGCACAGGAACCTATGATCCGGACAGAGTGAAGACCTGGAACCGGGTGGTCAGCCAAGCACCAGGTATGATAGTGAGGGAGAGGATGATATTAAATGCAGACGAAATGGATGAATGGAAAGGTGATGATTGAGCAATTAGTGGAATGAGAGGCGGAGGAAACCGAACAAGCTGGAGAAAATCCGCCCAGACGCCGTTTCGTCCTTTATGAATGCCACATGCAGGTCCCTGGGATCGAACCCGAGCCACCTAGGTGGTAGGCGAACAGTCTAATCACTCGGCCACGGCGCCGCCGAATTTTTGGATGATACTGAATTTAAATGCTAAGTTTGGTATTTATACGACTTTTCGTTTTTGAGTTATGCTGTTCACAGACACACTTGCTGACCTTTTTCTAAACCTGCCTATTTTGGAGTGAGGGGCCTCGAAACATGCATTTTCGTTAAATGCAAGAACTTGTCTCTCTACTATAACCTGTTGGTCAAGGCAAAGAAAGCCTCTGACAGGAATTCGCTGCCCTTATCTGTTTGTAAACGTGTGACTGGACAGTGAATATGTGTGACGGAGAACGCATGAGACACAAGGAGTAAAACTATTCAAAAAACATGCACCCCACCGTCCGCGCCTTACTGTGAATAGCTCTGTCTTTCTTACACACGTGAAACATCACTATTTTGGTACCCCTGCAAACAGCGGATAGCTCCACGTGTACAAATAGAATTCATTACTCCGTAGCGCAGTGGTAGCCTCGGCCCGGAGGACCTGTGTTCGATCTCCAGTACCGGTGTGGAGATTCCCCCTCCCCCCTCTGGGAGGTCTAGCACGGGGTGCACTCAGCCTCGTAAAATCCTGGAGGGGCCCAATGAGGAGCTACTTGATAAAGAAGTAGTGACCCCAGATCGCATAACCGGACATGAAGGTTTGGGGCGCTGACCACGTCCTTCCCTCTAGTGCTGCACCCCACTCATGTATGTAGTGGACAGAGATGGGGGACGCAGCAGCCCTAGTCCGCGAAGGAGGTTATTTATTATTATTATTATTATTATTATTATTATTATTATTATTATTATTATTATTATTATTATTATTATTATTATTATTATTATTATTATTCTTATTACTATTATTATTATTCCAACCCTGAAGGAAACCTAACGGGATGAAGGGTGAAATGAAATGATTAGTGTAACAAAATTGAGGGATAGGAAATTCGGAGGATATGGAAATCCTTCTCAGCATTCACCTGGCGACCTGGGGAAACCTCCGAAAAAAACCCATGGTTCAGGAACGTCAGCCACGGGAATCGAAACCGTGACCTGCCGAATGTGGGCCAAAGAATGCTCCCAAGAATGCTGGGACTACTGTACTTTCTAGCGCACATCGTCGTCCGGACCTGGTCGCCCCTCGGGTCTCCCCTTCATTCCTTCATCACGCTGGAAGCACAAATGGCCCGTTATGGCCTACGTGCGGTGACGTACTCCATTATTGGAGGCCGCTCTTGACTCCTAACTCTATATAGAATCACATTATGTTACATATCGAATTCCTTACATTACTTTTCAGTAGATAACACGGCGGAAAAACAATGTGGAAGTGGTTTTCCTGCTGTAATATACATAACATGCTTTGCAAGGTCGGCTTCTTTTTAACTAATATGTTTAACGCAGCACAACCGTTAGTAAATACAGTGCAAGGAATCTGCTACATGGAGCTACGTGTAACCTAACCTCAACGTCTTCATTAGAGCACAATTGCCCTAACGAGAACAAATGGAAAATGACCAATAACAAAATGTATCAGGGCACCGCACTCTTTATTGGTAGAACAACCACCAAGGATTCGCGTATCGTTTAACAGAAGGGCTAACCATGCAAAAACATTTGGCAACACAGCTACACGGGATTTCCATACATATTGTTATTCCTAGAACTTTTGCAAAACAATATTCGACATTTTAAACATTCTGATGTGTTCAGATCTTCCGAGTTGTAACACGAAGATTTCCAAGGAAATCCCCTACACTTTACGATATTTTCACAACCAATTAACAGTAAAGCAGGCATATGGACTTTATTATAATTTGATGAGTTTTTTGGGCTGTCTACGAATTTGTTCTGTGGTACGTGCAACAATTAAAGGCCCATTTTGCGCTTTCTGCCATACGTCAAGAGTGCTAAACTGAGTAAAATGAAGTAGAAAAATCTGATGTGTTGCACTCACATGACTTTCTCTACTCTTGTACTAACCATTCTTATAAACTCTTATTCCTATATCTTCTTCGTGTTAGTTAAGATAAACATTTGTACAAATTATTGCTTATTTTCTTGTAGGTACAAGGGGAATGTTAGAACACAGTAGGCTTTGTGCGATACTCAAATGTTTGAGATTCTGTTGTCTTTGCACACTTAACATATAAAAAAATGAACAACGATGATCCATTTCACGAAAGTTCTAAGTTTTCCGAAACTCACACACATAACAAGGAATATCTCAGAAATGGTTCACCCTACAAGAAAATTTATTGAGACATAAATTGTGTATTTTGGCAAGATCTACATTTTTTGTATAGTGTGATTTGGTCTATCTCTAACGGTTTACCAGTTATGCAAAAGTCGTCCAGAGAAAATACGACTACAGGGACTATAGCCAGAAAATTTAAGATATACATTTCATTTGTCATCAAAATATCTCAAACATATGACATTTTAATCAAAATCGTTAGAGCCATTTTCAAGAAAATCAAAAATTTCGAAAAATTTTCCATGTAAAGGGTAGTTTAGGGTGGGGCTATTTTCTTCAAAATCTTCGTGTCGTATCCTTGAAGGACATTAAACTTAAATACCAACTTTGGTTTTTAACCGACTTTTCGTTTTTGAGTTATGCTGTCCACAGACTGACAGACTGACACACAGACACACACGGACCTTTTTCTAAAAATGTTTTTTTTTTTTTTTTTTGGATTCAGGGGGTCTCAAATCATATATTTCCGGTGAAATCTCGACATCGAATTTTTGGGTGGAATACAATACTTCCCCTATTTACCAGTAGAGAAAGTAAAAAACTTGCTACGATTTCTTCAGGTTATATTAAGCTGAAAAATGCAAATAAAAGCATACTGATGCTTTATCACCATAATAAATATAATTTTAACCCAGATAATTAAGTTATAATCTAGGAAATTACATGAAAAAATTAATTACGTGAAGTGAATACAATGTAATAATATATTACTACTTACAATCAAAACAGAGATAAAGGCCAGTTTACTTAATTTGATCGAAAGTACACCTCTTTAACAAATTAAAATATGACATTTTAACACACAGGTTTTAAATCTCTAACTCTACCAATACAAAAAGGTAAAACGTTATTCTCTGCTGTGAAGGATTTAACATTAGGCTAACCTAGGCTACAGTCTAGGACAGTCATGTCAAACGGTGCGCTTGAGTGCAAGCGCGCGCATTGGAGCTTACGGTGCCCGTAACAGCAGCACCTACTTGCTCTGCTTGGGACACTGTTAATCAGGCTGTACAGCACGCATACCTTGCAAAAAGCAAAGTTACTTGTACATTTGCGGTCCCTTTACATAAGCACAGAAATGACTAAGTATTGTGGTATATTGCGTGCACTCTTAGAGGAGTTTGTTGGAAGATTTTCAGATTTGGAAGCACTCAAATCTAAACTGGATCTTTTCCTTACCCTATTCTATTGATCCCGAGAATGTTCCAGATGAAGTTGCTGATTTATGCTGTAATTTAGATCTAAAAAATCATATGCACTCACATTAATTTCTCTACTCATTCTTACAAACTCTTATTCTTGTATCTTCTTCGTGTTAGTTGAGATAAACATTTGCAGAAATTATCTTATTGCTTAATTCCTTGTAGGCGCAAGGGGAATATGGGAATAGAGTAGGCTTTGAGCGATAGTCAAATCTTTTAAGTTCTCAAATTCCGTTTTCTTTGCACGGTTAACATATAAACAAATGAATAACGATGCTCCATTTGACGGAAGTATGCTTTCCAAAACTCACACAAATAACAAGGAATATCTCCGAAATGGTTCATCCTACAAAAAAAAATTTAGATATAAGTTGTGTTTTAGCAAGATCTACATTTTTGTATATAGTAAGATATGGTCAATCTCTTACGGTTTATCAGTTATGCAAAAGTCATCCAGAGTAAACAGGACTACAGGGGCTAGAGCCAGAAAATTCAAAACATACATTTCATGTCATAAAAATATCGCAAACCGATGGCATTTTAATCAAAATTCTTAGAGATGTTTTCAAGGAAATCAAAATTTTCGAAAAATTTTCTATGTAAAAGGTAGTTTAGGGTGGAGCTATTTTCTTCAAAATCCTCGTGTAGCATCTTTGAAAGACATTAAACTTAAATACCAACTTTGGTTTTTAACCGAGTTTTCGTTTTTGAGTTATGCTGTCCACAGTCTGACAGACACACACACACGGGACCTTTTTCTAAAAATTATTTTCTTTTTGGATTAAGGGGCCTTGAAACATATATTTCCGGTGAAATCTCGACATCGAATTTTTGGGTGGAATACAATACTTCCTCTACTTCACTATACGTAGCAGTGAAAGTAAAAAGCCGTATAGTGATAATATTGTCAGTTTTTATCAAGGCCTTGGTACACAAACATACCCAGAATGTATAAAATTGCGCAGAAATTATGTGTATGTTTGTCAGTAGGTACATACATCTGCAAAAAAAATTTTGTGCCGCCTAAAAGCAAAATTGTCTGATGATAATCTTACGTCTGGCTTGAGACTTGCTTCTGCAACTGTTTCGCCAATGATCACAAAATCCTTGTATATAAATACTTTTAAACCAAACAAAAAGAAACAATAAAAAGAGGTGACCTCTAATCATAAGACGCATGAGGGGATCCAGTACTGGAGGTGCGGCGTGGCCAGTGCCCCGGCCCCTCCCGGCCGGAATATGCGGCCTTCGCAGCCAGAGGCCTCTACTTCTCAACCAAATAGCCCCTCAGAGACCTAACGAGGCTGAGTGCACCCGGGTCTCCCGCTTGGTAACAAGCAGTGCTACCACCGCAAACCGCGCTAAAACTGCGTTAGCCCAGAGACCCCAAAATCCCCCCCCCCTCCGATTCTCTGTAGTGACCAGATTCTCAAAATCAGATGAGTTGTTTAGCATAGTAAAGTTGAGAAAGTATTGTATTCCACCCAAAAATTCGATGTCGAAATTTCACCGGAAATATATGATTTGAGGTCCCCTGAATTAAATAAAAAAAAGACATTTTAAGAAAAGGGCCCGCGCGAGCACGTGTGTGTGTGTGTGTGTGTGTGTGTGTGTGTGTGTGTGTGTGTGTGTGTGTGTGTGTGTGTGTCTGTCTGTCAGTCTGTGGACATCATAACTCAAAAACGAAAAGTCGGTTAAAAATCAAAGTTGGTATTTAAGCTTAATGCATTTCAGGGATGCGACACGAAGATTTTGAAGAAAATTGTTCCACCCTAAACTACCCTTCACATGAAAATTTTTTTCGAAAATTTTGATTTTCTCAAAAATAGCTCTAACGATTTTGATTAAAATAATATGTTTAAGATATTTTTATGACAAATGAAATGTATATTTTGAATTTGCTAGCTTCAGCCTATGTAGTCCTATTTACTCTGGATGACTTTTGAATAACTCGTAAACCGTAAGAGATAGACCAAGTCTTACTGTACAAAAAATGTAGATCTTGCTAAAACACAAATTTATGCCCAAATACATTTTTTGTAGTGTGAACAATTTCGGATATTCCTTGTTATTTGTGTGAGTTTTGGAAAACAAACTTTCGTCTGATGGAACATTGTTATTCATTTTATGTGTTAGCCGTGCAAAGAGAAAGGAATTTGAAAGCTTTAAAAGATTTGAATATCGCTATTGCATTCCCATATTCCCATGTCTATTAGAGGCTTGATAAATAACTATGTAATTCTGAAAGTAAATTACACAAATAATAATTTGGATAACCTAAGAGTTTTCGAAACAAAAATGCTGTAATCAGCTGTTTTGAAGTCTATTCTGTTTGTACAAAGCTGACACTCCATTTGCATATTAGGCGATCAAACAGTATAGATTCTCAGTTGTTACTCGCTTTAATCTCCCGAGGTCGACTGTATCTGAGGAAAATCCAAGGACAACAACAAATTCAGACAGCTGGGGTACCTCAAGAATACGCCTTCATACACTTATTTAAGAACCTTGGGTACAGTTTATACAGAGTAGCCAAAATAATGTTTGTAAAAGTATCAGAACCATCACAGTTTAACAGTTGGTGTTCTGTAGAGGACCAAACAGAACATCAGGGATTTAAATTAGTAGTTAAAATGAGCATTATATACGTTTTCACACATCTGAAAAGAAATCTTAGCCAGATTCTAAATTTAAAACACGTCCAAATGTTACTATCCATCTCTTACAACAATATTTAAACAAAAAGGCGTAGTTATTACACGTGTGTACGTGCGAATGAAAGCAAGAGAAAGAGAGAGAGAGGGGTAATTGCCCCCCCCCCCTCCACACATAGTCATATGTCATAAGGAGGGTCCGGATGTTTACGAAATGTCATAGTTGTTCTTTGTTTTTCTTTTTTTCATGGAAAATATAACCGAAGCATTATTTAAACTATGGTGATCAAAATTATTTAACCCTGAAGGGTCATACAAAGTTTGGCTTATTAAAAATTTTTTATAATTTTCTTGTCATTGTTACTTTCTCTGCTGGTAAGTAGGGAAAGTATTGTATTCCACCCAAATATTCGATGTCAAGATTTCACCGGAAATATGTTTTGACACCCCCTGAATAAAAAAAAAAAAAAAGCATTTTTAGAAAAAGGTCCGCCCGCGCGCGTGTGTGTGTGTCTGTCAGACTGTGGACAGCATAACTCAAAAACGAATAGTCGGTTAAAAACCAAAGTTGGTATTTAAGTTTAATGTCTTTCAAGGATTCGACACGAAGATTTTGAAGAAAATAGCCCCACCCTAAACTACCCTTTACATGGAAAATGTTTCAAAAATTTTGATTTTCTTGAAAATGGCTCTAACGATTTTGATTAAAATTTCATATGTTTGAGATATTTTTATGACAAATGAAATGTATATCTTGAATTTTCTGGCTATAGCCCCTGTAGTCGTATTTACTCTGGACGACTTTTGCATAACTGGTAAACCGTTAGAGATAGACCAACTTTTACTGTACAAAAAATGTAATTCTTGCTAAAATACACAATTTATATCTCGGTAACTTTTTTTGTAGAGTGAACCATTTCGAAGAAATTCCTAGTTATGTGTGTCAGCTTCGGAAAACTTAAAACTTTGGTGAAATGAAACATCGTTGTTTATATGTTAAGTGTGCAAACAGAACGGAATCTCAAAGCTTTAAAAGATTTGACTATCGCACAAAGTCTACTGTATTCTAACATTCCCCTTGTACCTACAAGGAAATAAGCAATAAGATAATTTGTACAAATGTTTATCTCAACTAACACGAAGGAGATATAGGAATAAGAGTTTGTAACAATGGTTACTACAATAGTAGAGAAAGTCATGTGAGTGCAACACATAAGATTTTTCATATAATCATATTTTCCCTTAAATGTTCCTATTTTTGTCATATTCTTATATTTCAATTCTACTTTCGCATATATGTATGTGCTTTTAATCGTCTCATAGACCGTTTTTCCCCACATCTAATTCTTGTCTGTGATGTTTCTTACAATTATGGTTCTTGGAAATGTATGTTTCTGTGAATTTGGAGAGTAAGCTGTATAGAAAGACACACCCGGTGGAAGTCCATGCATTTTTTCGGGCGCAAAAACCACTATATAGAATGAGAGGCTGAAAACCATAACAGTAAAAAGAGCGTCCATAAACAAAAACAATTTCATTTTCCCTGTAACCTATATAGTTGAAACTTTCATTAGTTTGTGCAGACACCATTGTTGAGACCAGCTGTGTCATTGTCGGAGTTACGCAGAACCCCTCTTCCGTGTTTGTTAGCATTATTACATCATCTATCTAAAATGTCATACAGAAAGATTAACGATCCAGATTTTTCTGATCTTGTGATTTCTACCTTAGAGAAATAGGGCATTAACAGTAAAATGAATGAATATTATTCCTATGAGCAGTTGCTCAGAAGGTAAATCCGCCGATATGTACTAAGGATTGCAAACAAAGGAACCAAATAGGCAAATACCGAACGGTTTAGTTCAATGCCCTTGTAGGTTAACCTAAGTCTTCCCTCATCTGTTTCCACCGTGATGATTTGTTGGTCTGCCACTCATCTTTTCTCTTAGGAGATTGTTGCCCCCTCTTAAGTTCTCCAAACCAGTGGAATACAGTAGCACGTAAAGGGGAAAGGGACCCAAAAGCCCCCTCAAACGCTCAAGTGACTGCATTTAGTTTAAGCCGCATTTGAAATCATACAAAATCATCACACGGAAATGCCCTCTTTGAAATCCCCATTGCACTTGCAAGAACGTTCACACTACAGAATTTAAACAAAAAAAATGAAGGAAAACAAATGAAGCAACAGAGCTCTGCCTGCTGCATGCAATGCCAGTGAGTCAGCTATCCAACCCAGCAATGTTTTCTCTATGGCCAATTCCGTAGGTTAAAATATTTGCATGACTAATAAATTTTTGTACCTTTATCTTGTATTTTCTATAAATAGCCTCTGAAGTCCTCTTCACTGGGAATAACTTTTGTATGAGGTGTACATGTAATGAAATCATTTCTGTAAACGTTTATTTCAATTAATGTTAAGGAGATTAAAAATATGTAAACTTTTTGCAAAATTAGTATGAACAAGGCACAAAAATAAACAATGGCTACAGAAGGTTATGTGAATTAACACATCAACTACTCACAAAATTACGATATAATAAATATTTAAGGGGTTATGTTTATGACACTTAGCCACTGTTGGCAACAGTGGATGTATTGGTACACGTGCCTCATGCTTACGTGTATTGTAAGCAGTTAGGAAGGCATTGTTGGAGCGGTCGTGTTTTTAATTCTTATTATTGAAAGTAATTATGAGTATGGGGTTCTGCGGCCCGCCTCCCTTTATTGTTTGTGCCTATAACAGTTCGCCAAGCTTAATTGGCGAGTCTGCTCACGAAACTTTATTTGGCTATAATAAATTTTGCATTTATTTTGCAGGCTAGCTGGATTACTTTCACTTTTTAGATGTTTGACATTTGTAATAATTGACTACTCAACAGATTTATTTGTTGGAAATAACTAGACACATTGTTTCCAAGGCTATACAGGTTTGAAATTTAATATTTGTTTTTCATACTTATCGGTCTAAAATCCTAATACCAGCATAATGGAAGCCTTGAAGACAGGTGCCTATAAATTTTCGCTTTGATATTATGCAGTTGTCTCATTAATTTCAAAAGTTTTTATTGTGTCCTACAAAGATTTTCTGATTGTTCAAAATATTCTAGATTGAAAAAAGCGTTCCTTCTAGAAGGACAAAAATTATAAATGCGAATTGAATTTTACATATTTGATATCAGGTAAAAAGTTGTCTATTACACTTTTAACACCTGGTGGCAATAACAATACTATTAGTAACAATACAAAATAAAAATGTGACACATTTATTATCATGTATTAACTTCTGATAGTTACTACGCTTCCATGGTGAATTGAAATCGATTTGAGTCCAATCTCATTTTCAATATGATCCACGTTTACATGTTGAATTCAATCCGGAATGAGATCGATTTGGTTATGCAAGGCTCAAGCATAAATAATCCAAGCTTTTATGTTGGTCACTTGGGTTTTGTTGGTGAATCTAAAAATGTTTTCTGCGTATTTTATATAAAACTGGCTTTGTTGTTGTTGCGCTAGAAAAACAAAATGAGCGTGTAGCGTGTTACGAGTACAGTTGAAGTTAGCACCTTTGGCGGATTCAAATCGATTTGAATCCGGTAGGTGTTTCCATGCAACACAATTTCGATTCGATCCCATTTTAAGAGGATCGGATCCAATGACTACTTTTCCATGCAGAATTGAACTCGATTTGAGTCCACTCCCATTTCCGCGTTTCCATGTTGAATTCAATCCAGAAAATTGAGATCGAACAACATTTTGACAACGAGATTTCGATCCGATCCCACTGAATAAGCGGATCGGATCCAGCGATTGAGCTTCATTTGAATCCCCGTTTCCATCCGGAATGAGAATTCAAATCCACTTGAATTTGCCATGGAAACGTAGTATATGAATAGAAAATGGATTTGTAATATTGCGTATTTACTCAAAACACTTCGCATAGATTTTCGCACACTTTTAGCACTATATTTAACTGATTTATTATAGAAGTATTAAGAATACACTTTTAGGAATAATAATATACGTATTTGCTACGAAAATTGCGTTTTAGCAAATACGCAATATTAACCTGTGCTTGGCTAAGACACCCATGCGCCTTCAAATGTTCACAAGAATGCCTAAAAGTTGTACAACCGGTAACAAATGAGAGTGGTATTTTAAAGGCAGATACTCACTTGTCTGCTCTGACATAGACGTCATCGTCAGCCCTGAGGAACCATTCGAAACGGTCGCCATATTTCTCCCACATGTACTGCAACATGAGGAAGGATTTCTTCTGCGGTGGGTACGAATCGTCGACGCCCTTCAGACGCACTAGGGGTAAGTCGGGTCTAGATGCTGGTGGCTGAGACACAGCTGATGAGAAGAACGCTATACGTCCGGGGATCTCACTTCCCCAAGTCTCATACACAGCTTTAGCTCGAGTTGCGAGATATTTCTGCGCTGTCATCACCCCAACAAACAACAAGGACTTCTTCGAGTTGTGCACGTTTTCTTCATCTCCTTCGTGAGGGTCACTGACTTGATGCTTCCCGGAGACCACCTGGAGGCTCGCTAGAGGTACAGGGGCGACTCCTGGTGCCGAGAAAGAGGCGCAAGGCGTCCAGTTTCCTGAGTTAATAACACCACCCCACAACACGGTTACGGCGAAACGTGAGGCGAATAAGAATCCGGCGATCAGTCCCACGAGCACCCCCAAAACCGTGTGAGTCCCACGACGCCTCCTGGCCGCCGTAAACATGGAACCCATAGTGGGCCGCCGTCTCAGAGGCGGAAGACGGCGGCGTGACGGCTCGAACGTCACCAGCTGAGTGTATGGATGACAGAGAGGATTGTCGTGTTCGTCGGGGCGATAACGTAGCTCCTCCACCATAGCGACCTGGTCCTGTCTTTGATGGGTCTTTCAGTAGCTGCCTCTGTCCTGGAGGCGGTGACGGCGATGTCATTTTCGGAAGCCTTATCCTGAACTGTTGGATCCATCGATCCTAAAACCCTCATAAGTACACTGCACGGTAACACGACGTGCTGTTAGATGGAGAACCATGTGGACAGTTCACGATATTACACGCGGGAACGTCTTCCCAGCAACACAAGCTTCACCGCATCCGTCACAAGAAACGCGTCGAGAAAGGAAGGGGCGCGGTAAACATAGCACAGCTGCTGGTTCAACAGCTCCATGTGTACTGAACTCCTCTCGATAAAGCAACACAACATCCATAACATCTTCTGACACATGCTTCTCTTACGTTCGAATACACACACACACACGCACGCCAAAGGCGCCCTCTTGCCGCTTGACCAGCAAGCTGTTCAGTTGAACGAACGAAGAGGTTCAACAACCACCGCAAGATGTCCCTGTGCTACGGGTGCTATTGCCCGCCATCTGCAGAGCGTCTGCTAGGCAAAAATTACCAATAGTAGCACTAATAGTTGCATCGTTGCAATCATGTTTTATTAAAAAAATCTGATGTGTTGCACTCACATGACTTTCTCTACTCTTGTACTAACCATTCTTACAAACTCTTATTCCTATATCTTCTTCGTGTTAAGATAAACATTTGTACAAATTATCTTATTGCTTATTTCCTTGGAGGTACAAGGGGAATATTGGAATACAGTAGGCTTTGTGCGATAGTCAAATGTTATAAAGCTTTGGGACTGTTGCCTTTGCCCACTGAACAAATAAAAAAATTAACAACAATGAGCCTTTTCACGAAAGTTCTAAGTTTTCCGAAACTCACACACATAACAAGGAATATCTCCGAAATGGTTCACCCTACAAGAAAATTTATTGAGACATAAATTGTGTATTTTAGCAAGATCTACATTTTTTGTATGGTATGATTTGGTCTATCTCTAACGGTTTACCAGTTATGCAAAAGTCGTCCAGAGTAAATACGACTACAGGGGCTATAGCCAGAAAATTCAAGATATACATTTCATTTTTCATAAAAATATCTCAAACATATGACATTTTAAACAAAATCGTTAGAGCCATTTTCAAGAAAATCAAGATTTTCGAAAAATGTTCCATGTAAAGGGTAGTTTAGGGTGGGGCTATTTTCTTCAAAATCTTCGTGTCACATCCTTGAAAGACATTAAACTTAAATACCATCTTTGGTTTTTAACCGACTTTTCGTTTTTGAGTTATGCTGTCCACAGACTGACAGACTGACACACAGACACACACACGGACCTTTTTCTAAAAGTGCTTATTTTGGATTCACGGGGCCTCAAAACATGTATTTCCGGTGAAATCTCGACATCGAATTTTTGGGTGGCATACAATACTTCCCCTACTTACCAGTAGAGAAAGTAATAAATCATTATTAACTGAACTAAGAACCAATGTAGACAAATCGTCTGTTTTCCACAGGAACATCGCAAGAAGCAAATAAAATGTGTTGTGCAAGCCCTGCCACAAATAAACATACAATATATCATAATTTAAACCGGCCAATCTGTGTAAACTATGCAAGGGGTCCCGGGTTTCATTCCCGGCTAGGGGGTGGGAATTTTTCTCCAACCAAGGTTATTCCCTAACCTTCCCGGAATGTGAAAGTATGAATAAGTGTGTGAATTTAATTTGCAAAAATTCTAAAACCTCAAAACTTACTGTAAAACAAGAGACAAGAGATTCCTAAGGAGAGGCCGCGGATATTACCACTGAAGTTAAAAGCGCGGTATAAATGGAAGAATGAAAAAAATCATTGTAAACTTCAAAATATATTTGTTAAGCACAACACTGTAGCATTTACATGACTCAAAGTCTATTGTATTCCCATATTCCCCTTGTACCTACAAGAAAGTCAGCAATAGGATAAGAATAAATGTCGGTAAGAATGGTTAGTACAAGATTAGAGAAAGCCATGTGAGTGCAACATGTCAGATTTTTACTTTCTGTACTGGTAAGTAGGGGAAGTATTGTATTCCACCCAAAAATTCGATGTCGAGATTTCACCGGAAATAGATGTTTTGAGACTCCCTGAATATAAAAAAAAAAAACATTTTTAGAAAAAGGTCCGTGTGTCTGTCTGTGTGTCTGTCAGTCTGTGGACAGCATAACTCAAAAACAAAAAGTCGGTTAAAAACCAAAGTTGGTATTTAAGTTTAATGTATTTCAAGGATGTGACACGAAGATTTTGAAGAAAATAGCCCCACCCTACACTACCCTTTACATGGAAACTTTTCCAAAATTTTGATTTTCTTAAAAATGGCTCTAACGGTTTTGATTAAAATGTCATATGTTTGAGATATTTTTATGACAAATGAAATGTATATCTTGAATTTTCTGGCTATAGCCCCTGTAGTCGTATTTACTTTGGACGACTTTTGCATAATTGGTAAACCGTTAGAGATAGACCAAATTATACTATACAAAAAATGTAGATCTTGCTAAAATACGCAATTTATGTCTCAATAAATTTTCTTGTAGGGTGAACTATTTCGGAGATATTCCTTGTTTTCGGAAAACTTGGAACTTTCGTGAAATGGATCATCGTTGTTCATTTTTTATGCTAAATGTGCAAAGAGAACGGAATCTCAAAGCTTTAAAAGATTTGACTATCGCACAAAGCCTACTGTATTCTAATATTGCCCTTGCACCTACAAGGAAATAAGCAATAAGATAATTTGTACAAATGTTTATCTTAACTAATACGAAGAAGATATAGGAATAAGAGTTTGTAAGAATGGTTAGTACAAGAGTAGAGAAAGTCATGTGAGTGCAACACATCAGATTTTTATGTGGGTATTTATCGTTATCTCTTTGCGAGGTTCAAATAACAGGCTTTATGTCCTTAACCATACATGGCTATCTCAACTTCACTGTGAAACTCACTGTAACTAGAAATAGAAATTCTTTTTCAACTGAAGATTCCTTCGTGACTATACACACTTTAAGGTTGAATATGTGCGGTTCACACTTTCTGACGAATCACTGCGTTCATTTTAGCACGAAGTAAGTCTTATTACATGCTACACGTGACCATGAACACGAAAAGCTAATGTGTTGCATTCGTAAGTTTCTGTCCACCCTCTCTTCTAAAATTTACTCTTATAAAAGCTATTTTACGTTTATCCAGATATGGTTTTAATCCACATTTATAAGTGGAAGGAAACTTCTTACATTATTTCTAATATGTGCTTCATAAAAGCATTACAAACAAAACAGTCGAATGGCACTTTCTTCTTCGATCAGCCGATCAGCCGAAGGAATACTCTGAGCAGCTTTCAGACGTGAAGTAAGTCAGACGCTTTCGCTTTCGTGTAATGCTTTAGGAGCTAACGCTTGTGATTGGCCTACACTCGCACAGTAAACACGGAAGGACAAGGATGTGTTTATATCCTCAAGACCCACCGGTGTTTGTTTATGTACTGAACTAGGGAAAGTGACACACCTGCAATTTGCAGTGTTGCCAGCTTCTTTTCAACAGAACCAAAATATCTCCGTTGCAAACGGTCAGAGACAAAAACTAAGTAACAAAATGTGTTCCAAATACCACGATCTACCACTGGGTTAAATTAATGTATTGTTATATTCCATTGTAGGATATAACAGATAAAGGGATAATCATCACCTCTTAAAGAGGAACCTCTACAATGTAATGACTGAAATTAGGTCCTCTTTGATGATCAGGAAACAAAAACGGACAGCCACTTGAGAAGAGTTATCCAAAACAGTGACAAGGAATACCTCAGAAATGGTTAACTCCAGAACAAATTTTACATAAATCGTATGCTTTAATGAGGCCTGCATATTTAGTGTAGTAAGATTTTGTCCATTTGTTACGGTTTACCAGTTCTATAAAAGTGATTCGAAATGAAGATTTCACAGGCTATGCCCAGAAAATTCAGGTTATAAATTTAGTTTGTCATACAAATGACTTAAGCACGTAGTACATTAATATTTTTGAAAAAATTAATAAAATTATTCTATGTAAGGGGTAATTTAGATTGAGGAATTTTCTTGAAAATGTTCATTGCATCCTTGGAGGAGGCAGAACTTAAATACCAAGTTGCAGTGGCGTAGCCTGACTATCAGACTCGGGTATGTAATCTAACGAACATTATAAAATTCGTTAAAATATGACCCAACCTAAACAGAATTATCCTTCGAGTTTTCATGTTTCATCATTGTCTGAAAGAAATGTTCGATAATACTGTGAACATGATTAAAGGAGAATCTGCTTTTCTCCCAGAACTGTAAATCAAATAAACCTCTCTTCAACATTTACACTCGTAGAACGAGTCGTATAGAGTTGTTCATTGTTAATGTCAAGAGTTTCACCAAATATTAATTAAACAAAGATGACATCTGAAATTTCTTTCATAACTCTATGCGTCCTGACGGCATTCACTCTTGAAATTAAGTCATTTGAATATGAAGTAGGTAAAGTTGGACGAAAGTGTTGTTTCAGAGAGGCATCAGGTATAGCTAATTCGTTTAAAATTTAATATAATTGCCTCTTTTTGAAGTTCCTCCATTCTCACTGTGACCACAAAAAGCAAGTGCCTGTTTTCCTAGAAAGCATACAGCCCGTACAAAATGAGAAAGTAAAGCTCTGTTCTTTTTCACTTCATTGTTATGCTGTTCAACTGAGAGCTTATGCAGATTGCAGATTATGCAACAATGGCACGGAAACAAGGTTTTATTTACGCTCTGTTGTGACGTCATGTATGTAACTGCCTCTCTTGCATACCTTCGCCCTGAATCCACGCGAATCTTAACCTACATTTTGCTTTAATATTAAGTAGCCAAGTGCCCAAATCATGTTCAAATGTTCACAATTGAAGAGCACAATACAAGAAACAAAACAAATCGCGAATTGCTTTCTACTCACGGCTATAAATGCAATAATGTTAGCACGAATCCTAAGGCGAGATGTGGTCTCCCTCGGTGCATACCTTGTGTCAGGCGCACAACACCAGTTTCTTGCAGCTGACGACAGATGCCGTTGACCCAAGTTTTGTTTCGGAACATACTGCTGCAGAGGAGCGCGAATTCAAATCATAATATAATGATTATCCGAGCTTGTGGGCCGTGGTCTAGTGGAAAATTTCCTCCCAGGCGTTTCGTTCAAAGCTGCGTCGAACATCCTCAGTGGTGTGACCGTAGTACTCTGCTACTCTTGGCAGCGACTGATACAGAGCCGAGGTTTTATACATTTAGCATGTGTGGGAGTATTGCGGTTGGTCTGGTCTTTGTTTATTGGTTTGCCTGCTGCGTGAGCTGGTTTAAAATGGGGGCTACTTCCATTGTTGTCATTGGCTGGCATTTACGGTAGCTGAAGCTGTTGATGGTGTATGATCTTGAATTTGTCTCCGGTCAGGTTTCTTAAGGGTGCTTTGTATAATAATTGCTTTCAGCGCCAATTTATTTTCTATTTCCGAGGCTGGCATAAATATGATTGCTTTTTGTACCACAAGGGAGTAGGGGTGAAGACAGCTGTTATAGGGTTTACTTCCTTTGTTCTGATCTCTTGCTCATTATGGCACTATAGCAAGGTTTGAAGGGCCCTCTCCCAATACATGAACCAACACACCTTCGGCAAATCTTGTTCTGCAATAACACTTTTGGATAAAGTCACTTCTGAACGCTAAATATCGTTATATTTAATACGCTATCGTATTGTGAACACTAAAATAACAACTGTGACTATAACTGGTGATATTCCATCCGTTAGGTTGCATTAGTACTGCCAACTGTTTGTGAAATATAACCATGGTAAAGCTACAGACATAGCTGGTGTTATTGCGTCTGTTATGTTGCCAGTTTATGAACGTGTTGCAGAGAGGCCAACCAATAGATTTTAAAACAAGATTCTGTTTAGGCGCGGTTTAATTAATTAATTAATTAATCTGTGGACGTACTGCTAGTATTTGCGTGATTTTGTCTTGCATTGTTTTAGAGCAGTATATGCAGTTATAGTTACTGTTGTTATTTTTGTGTTCGCTACACAGTAGTGCAGTAAATATATATTACTATATTTACCGTTTGAAAGTGATTTTATCCAAAGTGTTATTGCAGAACAAGGTTTGCTGAAGATGTGATGTTCAAGAATTTTTATCGTTTGAAAGCAAGTTGCTTTAACCCTGTGATATTTGAGGTTAGAAATGCTTTTATTATGTACGTTGGCAACACTGCTTTTGGGAGTACTTTCGTCTGCTGTTTAGGTAATGTCGGCCATGTTGAACTCTTGGGACTGCCGCTGTCCTCTATAGTACATCCTTGTGCGAGAACCCATAATCATGCTGCTGTCAACAGCTAAATAGTACAGTCAGTCTTGCTTAATAATGTGCATGTCTTTCTTCAGAGCTTGAATAATTCGAGGTAATTCTCTTTTAGTTCTTGTATTGAGCCGATAGACGCCGGAGAAAGAATGTTGGGTGTACATAACTTCTGACTAATTTTCTCCCTGTCTAAGATATTAGCGTTAATGACACTCGTTCGACTGGTTCATTGTTAGTGGGGTTATAATGGTATGTCATTAAGGGCAACTACAGGCAAACTTCCTGCATCTTAACACAAAAGTCTAATACTCTGAGACGGTACATATTATGCACATAGTGCAGCTTGCTGCTAATATTAAAAATCTGATGTGTTGCACTCACATGACTTTCTCTACTCTTGTACTAACCATTCTTACAAACTCTTATTCCTATATCTTCTTTGTGTTAGTTGAGATAAACATTTATACAAATTATCTTATAGCTTATTCCTTGTAGGTACAAGGGGAATATTTGAATACAGTACGCTTTGTGCGATAGTCAAATATTTTAAAGCTTTGAGATTCCGTTCTCTTTGCACGATTAACATAAAAAATGAACAACCATGTTCCATTTCACGAAAGTTTTTAAGTTTTCCGAAACTGACACAAATAACAAGGAATATCTCCGAAATAGTTCACTCTACAAAAAAAGTTATTCCGATATAAAATGTTTGTGTTAACGAGACCTACAACTTTTGTGCAGTAAGATTTTGTCTATCTCTTACGGTTTACGAGTTATTCAAAAGCCATCCAGAATAAACAGAACTACATAGGCTATAGCCAGAAAATTCAAAATATACATTTCATTTGTCATACAAATATATTAAACATATGGCATTTTAATCAAAATCGATACAGCCATTTTCAAGAAAATGAAAATTTTCGAAAAATTTTCCATGTAAAGGGTAGTTTAGAGTCGGGCTGTTTTCTTCAAAATCTTCGTGTCGCATCCTTGAAATACATTAAACTTAAATACCAACTTTGGTTTTTAACTGACTTTTTGTTTTTGAGTTATG
Organism: Tenodera sinensis; assembly: GCA_030765045.1. Taxonomy (NCBI): domain Eukaryota; kingdom Metazoa; phylum Arthropoda; class Insecta; order Mantodea; family Mantidae; genus Tenodera; species Tenodera sinensis. The sequence goes on from CM060963.1 coordinate 194,419,728, forward strand.
CTGTCCACAGACTGACACACAGACTGACACACATACTGACACACAGACACACACGGACCTTTTTCTAAAAATGCTTTTTTTTTTTTTTTTTTTTTTTTGGATTCAGGGGGCCTCAAAACATATTTCCGGTGAAATCTCGACATCGAATTTTTGGGTGGAACACAATACTTCCCCTACTTACCAGTAGAGAAAGTAAAAGTAGATCTTCACGTGTTCCCTCGGGGACCTAACGAGTGCACCCCGTTCCAGGTTTCCCAGCGGGAGAAAATCTCCTCGCCGGTACCGAGTATCGATCATGGATCTCCCGCTTCCGAAAAAGGATGGTCTCTTAAACTTGTGCCTCTTATTGGGGCGATTGGTTTCTGGGCTCCCCAGTGACATGTAGAAAGGGAGCCAGTTGTACTAGACGCCACCGGACATCGTAAGGACCCTGCCCTCTGCTCCGTCGTAACTCTTGAATCGGATGCTCTATCTACTCTCACCTCACCCTCCCTCCCGGGAGCGCCCCGTAGAGGGCATAGGCACAAAAGATGTATTGTGAACGGCTGCAGTTGTAGAAGTCTGTTTAGTCAACGTGTGTGCAGTTCGGCCGCCTCTTTGAGTAACCCTAATAATCGTGCAACACGGTCCCTTCCTTTTGAGTCCTTTCGGGCAGAATTGCCTTGCAGGGTTGCAACATCTCAACAGGAACCTTTGTAGCTAATAAAGAAAAGAACTGGAATTCAGAATTTTGGCAACTGAGACTCCACGTGGAGTCAATATGTAACTGTCACTTCCTTAAAATCAGGGTTGCTATTGGTGTTCAAGGACAGGGATAGAGGTTTGCCTTTGCTGAAGCATGGAGATGGATTTATGAGCCATTAGTTCTGAGTAGCGCTCATTTCCTTTGAGCAGCAACTGCACACGCGTTGAGTAAACAGACTCTTATCAATATATTCAGTCATTATTATACAGTAGATGCTGTTTCACATTTTCAGGGCTGTCAGACTAAAGTTTTGTGATGATCCCAAATGCATAGTCATGCAAGAGCTACTCTCGCAGATTGGCAGTTTGTTAGCGTTGCCTGGAGCCTACTTGGCAGCATTTTGTGAAGCTTGGCTAGAAGTTTGTGTTGTAGTTTGGGGTTGGGCGAATGCCACTCAAGGGAAGAGACAGTCGCCAGTGTCCGGAGTAATCAAGCGCGAGCAAAATGATTGAACGAGGGTCTCCAGTAGGGTGACTATGGTATTACGAAACAAAAGCAGGCTAAGTTTCTGAAATAACTCAAATCATGTCACTTAAGGCAATATTTCTATGAAAATTTAAAAATCCAGTTTTCTTCTGATTGCTTTGAATTCTTATCACACACTCAGAACATAAAATATATAATATACATAAAATTTCAATGTCCTGTGTCAAACTGTGTTTAAATTATTAATATATTTGTTAATAATTAATCACTTTTTGTTATGTTAATATGAATGACCCTTGGACCCTACAGTTTATTGTATCTCTCCTAAATTTTTAATTTGAGCTCAATATACAGATATAAAGAAATTGTCTTACAGGCATTAATTTAATTAGTTTAAAAGAAAAAATGTTTTGCATATAGTTTATTGACATTTTCAATTTTTTCAGCATGAGTTATAAAAAATATTTAATTTCAGCTCAATTATTTCATATTTTTAACCAGTGCATGATAAATTTTAATACCTTAATCCGTGAAGCGACCGCCTCCGTAGCGCAGCTGGTAGCGCGCCTGCCTCTGGCGCGGAGGACCTTAGTTCGATCCCCGGTACCAGCATGGGGATTTTATCCACGCACGCGGTGGCACGCGATGCACTCAGCCTTGTTAGTCCCGGGGGACCAATTGAGGAGCTGCTTCATGGAAAAGTAGCGGTCCCAGGTCGTGAAGGCCACATAACTAGCCGGGAGGGATCGGGACACTGACAACGCCCCACCCTCCAGTACTGCACCCCACCAATGACGCCTGCGTCCAGGTGGGGGACGCAGCGGCTGGACAGTAAGGCTTGCCTCTTCATGGGCTGTAGTGCCGGGGCTTAGTTTAGTTTTAGTTTTTAATCTCTGAAGCTCTACTGAACATTTCAAGCCAATAACTTATAAGCTAGGGTCCAAGAAACATTTTGTATTATGAAAAATGCTGAAAAAATTGAGAAAATGGATTTTAAAGTTTAATCGTATATTTTTGTGCTTTAACCAAATCCAATAAACTTAAAATTCCCCAGCACCATTTGTAGGAGCTTTCTACAACTTTCTTCTTGGCCTCGGTAGCAGTTTTTGAGAATTTTAAGTTTGCTTGGTTGTTTCTTAATATGAAAACTTTCCTTTCGCCTTCGAATTGTTCACAAAATTTAGAAATTTATTGTTCTTACCTAAGCTCACAACTATGCACTTTCGCTCATTTATACATAAAATTCATAAAATATCTGTTACTGCTTTACTGTAGACTAACGAATAACTTAAAACCTATTAACTACCTAAACAATGCCTAATATATGACTAGACGACTGAAATAACCTGGCAAGATTACAGAATTACAGAACACTGACTGCATTTCTCTGTTTGGAAGCAGTATTTGCGGTATTTCTGCTCACTATATCAACTTCATGTCAGCACAAGTAACTCACAACCTTTCAGAAGCAAAATTCCCTGCTGGAGACCAAAATCAAAGCCAGTGAAAACGAAAAATGCATTTCAAAGCTGTAGGGACGAAGTTTGGTGAGGAACGATCACCCGCCCAAGGACATTTAAATGCCCTCCTGGAGCTTTAAAAATGGCTCATATTGAAAAAACTTTACAGTATATAGTAGTACATACAATTTAATGGGAGGAAGAGTATTTTTGTCTTCGAGATGAAGGTGATAAAGTTAAGTATTTTATTGTAAGACTGATAGTTGCAGATTTATACATTTTCCCTTGCTTACGTTCCATGTTCACGATAAACGTTATTCTCCTGGAAAAATACAACGAACTTTTGAAGCAATTGTACGACACATTCTCTTCACAATTTGAAGATCTAAATAATTTAAAACCAAAATCCAGTTATTTTGTACTTTTAAAGTTTTCATGTAGTGACTCTTCACACGAGCTACAAAATATGAAACTACTTGCATTGCAGAATTGCACGACCGTAAAATGTGAGAAAGAAGGGTGGGAATTATTTGGGTCTTTGCCCTGTTGTGCGATTACGTTTTTTGCATCTATTTTAATGGCTGTCTTTGGCTCCACTTATATCTGCGAACATTTTCAAAAATGAACTATATTTAAAGTGAGTATCGCAGCAAGATAAGTGAAAATCAGCTTGCTTTTGAGACTGTGCACTTCATCTTTTGTACCAAATATTGAAGACCTTCTGAAACATAAATCGTGCCAAAAAAAGTATCCTCAGAACGTCGTGAGTCAATCGGGAGTAGAATATGAATGTTCAAATGAACCCGAGATCCATAGGCTTAAAGTTATCCGACATTCGTCTTCTCAGTATATGAGAAAAAACCTTATCCGGATAACGCACCTTAACCGAGATTCGAACTCGGAACCTCTTGGATGTGAGACAGACACTACCACCACGCTACCAAGGCTGGCTACAAGTAAGGTCTCTGGTCCATTTTGGTCCCTTGAGCGAAGCGGCGTCAGGTTGGGTTTTCTCCGAGTTCTCCGTTTCCCCCGCCACTCATTCCACCAATTGCGCCATCATTACCTTTCCAATCATCCATTTCGCCTGCATTTCATATCATCCTCTTCCTCAGTATCATACCTGGTGCTTGGCTGACCACTTGCTTCCAGGTCTTCACTCTGTCCGTTCCAGAGGTTCCTGTGTTCCCCAACAGGCGTCTGACCCTAGGCACTGGCTTGTAAGTCCTAGGGGAGCTGACTAATCAGGTAAAGATGAAGAAGATATTACGTTGAGATTTGTAGTGGACGGGTTTCCCCCACCGTTCATTCCATCAACTGCTCCATTATCCCCTGTCTTTTCATCCATTTTGGCCTCATTTCATATCATCTCGTTCACTCTCGTGCCAGGCTGCATGGTATGCTAGTTTAAAAATGACAATAAATAAGCTTGAATTTGTAAAATTCTGTGTTTGGGAGGAACTAAATCATAAGGAAGGCGGTGCTTAAAATTAACCACACAGGGTCTGATAATTTGCTGCTCAACCCTAGCAATGCCAAAGCCTTGTTCCAGAACTACCAACAGAGGGAAGAGTACTTTGTGACCACCACTGGTATCAAAATGTCCAAGCAATTTTTGAAACCAATTTATTTTAGAATTAGGTATTATATTTTGTCATGTTTGTAAAGGTAATGCTTAACATTGCTTAACTAATCCTTATTTACTTTTTTACACGAATCACATTATGCCGACAGGGCAGTATGTTATGACCACCTTGACATTTCATTGTTTCTCAAAAAGACCAACAATGAAAGCTTCGAAACAATTAGGCAATTCAGTAATAGAAACAGTGATTGTTAATAACTATTAACTGCTTGCCTTTAATGAAAAAAATTAAAAAATAGAATTTAAAAAACTGCAGAAGGTGGGCATAAAGTAATGCAATATACTTCTCCTTCTGTGTCATACTGAAAAACTCACCCCGCATGTTTGATAGAATACACCAATTTTCTCGCTGTGCTTACGTCGGGGCGCGGAAATTTATACTCTTGTTCAAAGTAGGTGTCCGTTTCTTGGCCGAAGATAATGTTCATATATTCACTTGAATAAGAACGATTTGCATGTAACTATGTAAAGTTGTAAATATTAACAAGGACACCCACACGGCGCGAACTTACGGACGCTCGTCTGTTGTCTGTGCGCGTCACGCAGCCTGGCGGGTGAAACAGTAGACTCTACTTGAGCTCGAGATGACAATGCATTTTTAATGTTATCGATAATCGAAACAGTGTTGCAGGTACAAGGACAAAAAATTTGAAATCTCATCAGCAACTTTCTGCATCAATTTCTCATAAGAATTAAAAAAGACAAGACCTGGTTTTCAATATTGTCATAAAACAAATGGTAGCTATTTAATAATTTTTAAAATTATTATCAAGCATGGAAAAAAAAAAAAAAAAAAAAAAAAAAAAAAAAAGAACATACAAACACTCCAGCCCTAGGATTGTAACATACGAGTGCGATAACAATACCCACACGATCATTTATTTACAATCTCTGTGGCTTAAGCTCTCGCAACCGACACTGCCGTCTAGGAAATTAAATCCACAACGCAGGTATCATAAATAAAACAGATGTACTAGTCTACGTTTGACTCAGCGAATTCGTTTCTTTGCTATCTGCTGAAAACGCGTATTGTTTCTTAGCTCTACAGTCCAACTCAAAGGACTCTCTTTACAGCTGCTACATAAAAGCGAATTGTATTATTATAATAATATTGTTTATTCAGCTCTTGACAATAACCATCGTTTAAACAATATTGTTCACTGAGAGCTCAGTCGGTTTAAGGTTTTTGTATCGGTTTGTTCAGTTTTATAGTGAACGTTAATGAGTGGAAAAAACATTTCTCCTTTTTGCATGCGAAGAAACCAAGTTACAGTAGAAAGTATAGTGATAAAGTACTCTAAATGCGTCTCTCCTTTGCCACAGGTGGCATTCCATTTTTTCTACTCTCTCATGGTTGGTAGTGAAAGTGAATCTCGTTTCCAACTCAAGTTGGAAGAGTGTATGTTGCGAATCCCTCAAGTAGTGATAATGAGGTTAGGGTGAAGTTAATGATAGAACCGCAGACTCTAGATGAAAAAACTGTATTTACAGCACTGAAAGTGAAGTCTCTCCGAAGGACTTTGCTATAGCTTTAAATGATTGTTGCATGTGATCCTTATTTTCTGCCAGTAAGGGAGGATGGGCAAATCAAAAGCAAGGACATTTGGTGTCAAAATCTCTTACAGATAGAAAGGATGCACTTGAATGTTTCTATTCTCGTGGTTAAACTCTACGTGTAATTTAATAGCAGCAGGCAATTCTTACTTTCTCTACTGCGTACTAACAGTAAGAAGAGGAAGTATTGTATTCTTACGAATTCGATATTGAGAAATACGTATTTTGAGATCCCCTGAATCCTTAAAAGCAAGTCCAGCATAGTTCAAAATAGAAATGTGGACGAAAAACAAAACTTGGTATTTAAATTCAGCATCTTCCAAAGATATCTCCCCTCCACCTTACATTGAGTATATTCAGTCCAATCTTAGTCATAACCAGCGGGTCCTGGATTCTGCAAAGCCTTATGTCGGTTAACATAAAGTAGATGGAAAAATAATATTTCTTAAGAATAGTTTTTCAAAATCTATATAAAAATAAACAATAGTGAGTAGAGAAACCCATGTGAATAAAACGTATACGATTGTTTTTAAATGTGTGGGTAATAATAAAATCCTGAGCATTGTGAGTACCCATACACATCCACACGAGGCAAATGTTAGAAACCACCCCCCCCCCAAAAAAAAAGTTACTTCAATTGTAGAAACAATGTTGCCAAAATATTGCTTGAAGAGGACATGGGGACTCTGGACCATTAATAATGCAACAGAACATGGAGGGAAACTTTTCTGCTACATTAATGTTTATGGTTCCTTGTGGAGATGAAGTTCTGAAGGAACATATAAGAAATACTCACTGAATGCTCTATATGCTAGCAAAACGAATTGAGATAGATTTGTGGTAATTTAATTGTTGAAAAAATAGGTGATGTAAACAATGCTTCTCACTCTTGGGCGACGAAAAGGTGATTTTGGAGGCACAGAGTAGCTTTTTGCTTTCTCTACTGGTAAGTAGGGGAAGTATTGTATTCCACCCAAAAATTCCATGTCGAGATTTCACCGGAAATATATGTTTTGAGGCCCCGTGAACCCAAAAAAAGCATTTTTAGAAAAAGGTCCATCTGTGTGTCTGTGTGTCAGTCTGTGGACAGCATAACTCAAAAACGAAAAGTCGGTTAAAAACCAAAGTTGGCATTTAAGTTTAATGTCTTTCAAGGATGTGACACGAAGATTTTGAAGAAAATAGCCCCACCCTAAACTACCCTTTACATGGAACATTTTTCGAAAATTTTGATTTTCTTGAAAATGGCTCTAACGATTTTCATTAAAATGCCGTATGTTTGAGATATTTTTATGACAAATGAAATTTATATCTTGAATTTTCTGGCTATAGCCTCTGTAGTCGTATTTAATCTGGACGACTTTTGCATAAGTGGTAAAGCGTTAGAGATAGACCAAATCATACTATACAAAAAATGTAGATCTTGCTAAAATACACAATTTATATCTGAATAAATTTTCTTGTAGGGTGAACCATTTCGGAGATATTCCTTGTTATGTGTGTGAGTTTCGGAAAACTTAGAACTTTAGCGAAATGGATCATCGTTGTTCATTTTTTTATATGTTAAGTGTGCAAAGACAGCAGTATCTCAAACATTTGACTATCGCACAAAGCCTACTGTATTCTAACATTCCCCTTGCACCTACAAGGAAATAAGCAGTAAGATAATTTGTACAAATGTTTATCTTAACTAACACGAAGAAGATATAGGAATAAGAGTTTGTAAGAATGTTTAGTACAAAAGTAGAGAAGGTCATGTGAGTGCAACACATAAGATTTTTTTATGTTAGGCATACAAAGAGAACGGAATTTCAAAGTCTACTATATTCCCATATTCCCCTTACACCTACAAGGAAATAAGCAATAACTTAATTTTACACATTTTTATCTCAATTAATACGAAGATATAGGAATAAGAGCTTGCAAGAATGGTTAGTACAAGAGTAGAGAAAGTCATGTGAGTGCAACACATCAGATTTTTTTATTCGTTATGTTGTAGGTGAAGATTTTAATATTCATGAATATTTCTTAAAATTTGTCCCATTTACAAATACAACAGCTTAGGCAATTAGCAGCGTCTGTTATCAATCACTAACCACTCAGGCTTGGGTATGGTTTTAAAGTATTTTGGTGGACAAACACTATGAGGGTGCAAGTAATAGTAGCAGCAGTGTAAAGTTCAAGCTGAACTTCAATTCGACTGCCTCCTTTAACGAACCCTTACAATCGTTTTACAACATGCACCCTTTCTCCTCAGTGCTTTCTGCAGAGTTGCAATGTTTTAACACGAACCTTTTCAACTAATGGAACAGAAAAAACCTGGAATTCAGAATTTTGGGTACTGAGACCCTACGTGGAGTCAAAATATAACTGTCACTTCCTTAAAATCAGGGTTGCTAACAGACAGCTGCTATGCCCAATATGCGAATCAGTGCAAAATTTGGCCCTTTTAAATCATGCACTAACATATTATTACTGGATCATGTACTCCATGGAAGCGATGAAAGCGTAGTTTCCGCTTTAATTGTTAGTAATACACTAATTTCAATTTTCACTTTCTCTGCTAGTAAGTAGAGGAAGTATTGTATTCTACCCAAAAATTCGATGTCGAGATTTCATCGAAAATATGTTTTGAGGCCCCTTGATCTAAAATAAAAGAATTTTTAGAAAAAAAGTCCATGTGTGTGTCTGTGTCTGTCAGTCTGTGGACAGCATAACTCAAAAACGAAAAGTTCGTTACAAACCAAAGTTAGCATTTAAGTTTAGTGTCTTCCAAGGACGCGACTGAAGAAAATTGAATTTGAAGAAAATTACTCCACCCTAAACTAACCTTTACGTAGAACATTTTGATTTTCTTGAAAATGGCTCTAACGATTTTAATTAAAATGACATGTTTAGGATATTTTTATGACAAATGAAATGTATAATTTGAATTTTCTGGCCATAGCGTATGTAGTCATGTTTACTCTGGAGTAATTATGCATAACTGGTAACCCGTAAGAGATAGACAAAATCTTACTGTACAAAAAAACACACAATTTATGTCCAAATGCGTTTTTTTTATTTTTTATTATTTTTTTTTATTTATTTATTTATTTTTTTTTTTGGTAGAGTGAACCATTTCGGAGATATTACTTGTTTCGGAACTTCAGTCAAATGCAACATTGTTGTTCATTTTTTATATGTTAACCGTCTAAGGAGAACGTAATCTCAAAACTTTAAAACATATGACTAGTATCGCACAAAGCCTACTGTATTCTAATGTTCCCCTTGTACCTAAAGGGAAGTAAGCAATAAGATAATTTCTGCAAATGTTTATCTCAACTAACACGAAGAAGGTACAGGAATAAGAGTTCGTAAGAATGGTTAGTACAAGAGTAGAGAAAGTCATGTGAGTGCAACACATCAGATTTTTGAATTAGTCACCCTTGTGGAAAGTTTAGCGAGAACTGATACACGGAGACAGTTTTGCAAATAGTTTTCTGGAGCCCCAACAGATTGCATGGAGTATTTGCTGATATACTCCCGTTTTGCGGAAGCAAGATATTCTCTTGCTTATTTTACCTCCCTGTGGGTAATCTAGGTTACTGCTTGTTAGAGTTAGGAAAGAAAATCAAATCAAGTCAATAGGAGTTACAATTACATGATGTGGCAGACGTTTGTAATGGAATGATTGTCAAGTTTCGTTTCTAAAGACAATTGCACATGTTCTAGTAGTGAGGAATATCACTTGCTGGAAGCAATTTTGAATCTGCTAACTGCCTGAGAAAGAGCTTAAATGCAGTGGGGACATGGGCGTCGGCAGACTTTTTCTCGAAGGGGGGCACATGTTGGAAGTTTGCAATCAAACAATATTAATTCATTATTCTGTTGTCAAAAGTTATAGTATTTGTTGCGGATAACCGTAATAATTTGTGCTAAATAAAAATGACTATTTACATAAAAATTAAAGCAATAGTCAGTAATTGACTACAAATTAAATTCATTAATTTCCAGGGGGTGCTAAGGCTCCCCCATGGCCTCCCCCTTCTCGACGCCCGTGAGCGGGGAATAATGAAACGTGTGAGGGAAGAGTGCTGTGCTGTGAGTGAAATTTTGAATAGAGGTTTCTGTTTACCTTGCAAAGAAGAAAGAAATCATCGAAAAAGATAGGCAAACTCCGGCATTAGAGAATTTGAAAATAAAATCAAAACTTGTATGCGGCATTTTAATAAAGGCATTTGTGGCATATATTGGCTTAGAGGTTGTAAAAGTAGAGCCTAATTGTTGGCCATATCTACTCCGCTGAGAATTATTGCTTCCATACCAGAGACTGTCACCAGATGCCACTGCTACATTGTATCTAGATATTTCGCATGTTTCAAACGCTGGTTTGAAAATTTTATGTTGTGGGTTCATGGGAAAGCATTTCAGAAGCAGTTATGTTTTATAAGAGTGATTACTTTGCAAGTTCACTTTCTGTAATCAAAACCTAAGTTTGAAATCCGGAAAACATAATGGAAATCTATTACAATTGCAAGCCTTCCATTAGCTGCCATTGAGAGTCTCAATTTATATTATCAGCAGGACCCGGATTTTGATAATTAATAAGTTTGCCATCCTGTCTCAAGTATCTATTTATGCACGTGGGGGATCCAGACAGTTTGTTCTAAGTTTTCATATTATTGGGTTTTGGGTGTGAGATGGTAAGAAGAAAACTTAAGTAAATGATAACTTACTTATATTGACGAAGATAACTCTCATAATTGCATGTTAATAAGTTAAAGACTAAAGGAACATAATCGTCTGAGCCCTATAAGATGACAGAATACATGTTATTTATTATATATAGACTATCGTAATGAACGAACAACCAAAGCTGTTCTATCGTATACGCATATATTACTATTGCTGCTGACTATGTAGGCATTTTGACGAATTCGAGAGTTGCGATTCTGATGCAAAGTGTCCAGGATTTATTTGGGCGGCCCTAACCCGACATCTTTATCACATCTGCAGTATTAAAAAGATCTTAGAAAATTTTAACATTAATCCCGATTTTAGAAAAAAAACAAATAAGTACGTAAAGGAAAACAAAGGAAAGCAAAAGAAAGAACAAAACTGCTGTGAAATAATTAAGCTATTAAAATATCTCTAAAATTGTAATATGTTATTTGCCTTTAATTTGTTTCACATGGTAGTTTCTTATGGAATCAGACACAAAAATACAAATGGTGTCTTGCTAGACAGTGTCTTTGGTTTGTTTGTAAAGATATCAAGTTATCTATCACTGATAGAGACATGGGAATCTTCCCTTCCTATGTAGCGTTCGCGCATATTCATTTGCGCTGTGCCATGGAGGGCTCAATAAATGACTGCCTAGTTATGTATTTACTCATATTTGTTGGATATTAAGACTAAAGCCTCTCTGAGATTAAGAAATGTTATTGCTTTCTTAATTTTAAAATAAAAGTCTTCCATACCTAATATTTTTATTATACCTCTACGGGATATTTTTATTTGTGTAAAATTCTTTGGTAGAGCTTAGAATTTCAACGCTTAGCGTAGTTGTATTACGTCAGCGAAATCGAGTCATGGTACGCCCTGCACGAAGCTGTGCGTTCCCTTTCCAGAACAGCAACGGAAGCCATTTTGGGATTGGGGAAGTGTTGTTAAAATAACGTTAATTCTGGCGTAGATTTGGGTTTTAAACGACAAAATGAGAGTGAAAACTGAAGTAATGGATAACGACGACAAAGGGTAAGTATTTTTTGTTAAAGTTCTTTTGCTACTGTAACACAGTTGTGATCTTTATTGGGCACGGAACCCACGGTGTCTTCTAATGGCGTTCTTGTGTACGTCGAAAACAGGACGGACACAACCAGCATTATAAGTATCGGGAATGCACAATGTCTTTCAGTTTCACTATGTGGTAAATTTTCAAACATAAATATTTGAAATAAATGGGAAAATATAAATATCAGATATGTTTTTTAAAAGTCCTTAGCATTTAGCTAAATGCTTAATGTGCGTTTCTTTGAAATGAAACCGGCATCGCCTGTATGCGTAGCGGTGCTCAAGTGGTAAACGGGAATTAAGTTGTATTAATAGTTGATGTAAACAAGACTACAAAATCAAATGTATGTAAATAACAAAATGCTTAACTTACTGGCATTTGGTGATAAAATTCCCCAATCAAGTTGCACCCAAGGACCATGCTTGTTTAGTCCGCCTAACTTTGACCACTGAAATCTGCTTTTTTATGGTGCTGCCCATTTGAGCAGCAAATTAGAAATGAGGAGTAATAGTTGAATGGTAAATCGCATTTTTCCGGCGTTCGAAAATTACAAGCCGGAGAATCGGTAGGGTACTCTGCGCTGGTTCTTGAAGTGTAAATCGGGATATAGGTTAATTTGTCTTTTGAATTGTTTTCGATTGTCCAATCGAACAAATCAAATGCACTGAGTAGTGACATAAATGTTCCCGCTTAAACTATAGATGAATAACAGCGTCAATATTGTCATGAAACATTCCCACCGGCAAACTGGGTGCATTATTGGAGAAACTTCAGAACATGTCACGCGAGAAATTTTTCTAAGTCTGAAGGTTCACCAATATATACACAAACATGTCGACTAGCACATTTGCTTCTTGTATTTCAGCCAACATTTGAGTCAACCGTAGCCAACTTCTGCTTAAAATCTGCGCACATGTGCACATGAATTGTAGGTAACATTTGCAAATAATTAGCATCCTGGGTAATGGTGGAATTGCGTAGACTGGGTCCCCCCTCCAGCAAATTATTTCATCTAATCTTGGAGCTGTAGTCTACGGCAACATTCCTGAGTGAAGATGAACTTCGACATGGAACGAACTTATTTTCTGGTGGGCAGAACAGTACTTAACCTGATACCTTCTTATTGTGACGACCAACGCAAATATAGTTGCACATATTTTCTGTTATGCCTGTTCGCTTTGTCATCTATTAACATGTAGTGGTTTACGTGTAAATGATCATTTCTTGACCCATCCTTTAGAATAAAATAATAAATTTATGGGCATTTGTGTGTGTGTGAATGGTCAAATGATAGCCATCGCAATTGATGTGCATTGTGAATTTCTTCCTTTTGAAACACATTCCTTTCACATGTAAATTATAGCAAAATAGAAATAATAGTAATGCATTGATGTGAATTATTTCCCCAACTATACCCCTTGTCCCCTACTTGGATACTCTTTCCACCACTGCACAAAGGTAATGGGGTCGGCTCATGTTTAGATTAGGTTACTTGCCAGCCAGAATCTTAAGTCCAAACTTACTTACTGTGCATGCGCCGACAGTAGTTTCAGAATTGCCCACTAGGTTTTGCTGCATGACTAGCAGATGATTTTCACATCTGCCAACATTGCTTTTTACACTACACTAGTTTTCGTTGCCAACACAAACACAAATGCACTCACTCGCGTCGTTGCCACCTTATTGCTTTGTTACTGGGTCCATGATACGCTGGCTCGTCCTTTTTTTATTTATTTTTATTATATTATTTTTTTATACTGATAAAGCTATCCCCGAGTGAACACTGCACCACAGTTTGCTCGTAGGATAGCTGATTCGCAAAACTGTAGGTGAGCAGCAGTACTTGGGCTGGTGGTATTCTGGTGTTTGCGAACCAGGTACCTTTGGCTACGGACTCCAAAAACTGTTCAGGGTGACCCCTCCTGCAGGAAAAAAAACTGGAACTTTTTACCCCTTCTACTCACGGGGTGTAGCATGGCATCACATTCCCTGTATAGCATTCGAGTCCTCAGCAGGCCCTTGTCGTAAAGAAATTGCATGCATTCCTCCTCATTATAGCACAGAGGCGCTAGATCTAATATACTGATAAAGCGATCCATTGCACTACTTGCTTCTAAGAAGGTCAGTAGCATACTGCCGGGTCCCGCAAAAACATTCAAACTTACTATTGGCAACAAACTCCTAGGGACATTCTGCTGTTGGCAGCGCTGCGTTAACACAGCAACTTCGGCAACTTTCGTGACCATTCGTACGCACTGCCGAGTGGGACTTTTGCCGAAATTCTGACCAAGTGCTCGCGTAACCTAATCTAAGCAATATCCATGGGGTCACTTACGTCACACTGCAGTTACATTACACTGTAGGGAGTTGATCCTACTTCCTCAGATTGCTTGGATGGGAAGTGTTTCAGCTTATGGACAGCACTTACAGACTGGACACACTGCACTTACTGCCGTAAGGTGTGCATAATCTCAAATAACACCTTGCAAAAGGTCCTGGCCACTTCAAATGGAGTATAAGATAGGATGATGCGTTCATGCAATGGTAGATTTGGAAACAATTAGGATGCAGATGACAATATGATCTGAGCCTTATAACATAAATGCAAACACACTAAAGTTTAATTGCGGAGCATGTGGGTGGAAAAACTATAATCTGTATACTGTCTTACCACCAGAAGGTGAGCAAGAGGAATATTCAATGCAAACATTTTCTGTCGTCCCCATCAGGTTTATGTGCATTGCTATCATACAATGCAGTGTTGTCAGATAACTCATCCATGGCTAGACATCCAGTGCTTGTGCAGGAACTGAGTCTGGGAAGTCCTCATTTTCTCTGATTATTAGCGTTCGGAAGTTCGTGCATTTGCATATTTTATTCCTCTGTTATAATTACAGTTCTGGGAGGTTATGTGCACTAATCATCAATTTATAAGCTTATTAAACCTTATTTAATGTTGCCTATAAATGCATATTTTGGCTTTTCTGATATAAAACATTTCCATCATTTCAACGTTTTGTGGCATAAAACCAACTATTTTTTTTCCATACAACGTTAGAAATGTTGCAAATCTGAACTAAGCTGCAGTAAGTGTAGGTCGTTTGTACCTGGCCATCTACGCGAAACAATGAAGTATTGGTGCATGCGCTGGTCGTCTAGTCGAAGCAATGGAGGGGTTATTGCCAACCGAAGATACAAAGCCAGTTATAATATTAACATATCACTACCCAAATTACTAATACACTCATAAATACACGGTAGCTGAACTAGTTACGTTTATGCATCGTTGGCACTACTGCCGTTGCATGCAAGGCTTGCTATCTGGCTTTGTATCTTCGGTTGGCAATAACTCCTCCATCGCTTCGACTACCCGACCTGCGCATGCGCCAATACTTCATTGTTTCGCGCAGACAGCCAGGTACAAACGACCTACACTTACCCTAAGCTGCTTGTAAACACATCAGGAAAACTCAAAAAAATTAGCCTAAGCAAAAGCAATTGGGGCAATGTTTAGGAAACAAACTATACCCCGGCCTTTTAAAGTTTGTACTTGACAGCTTGCATGGATTTGCGCCAAGTTGGCTATTCTGTGCTTGCGACATTGTCAAAGTTGCTAATGCACAGTAGCAGACGACGTAGCTTTCTGTTGTGTCACAAAACCACATAAACAATGCACGTAAGCTAGCAACATAGGACAATAAACTACTTTGTTATTACTAATAATTGAAGGTAAATGCAAATATTTTGTCACTGTGTTTTCGGGATTGACCCATGTTTCGTCCACAAGTTTGTGAAGGTCTTTGACTAGGATCTTATGCAAAAACACATTTAGCATCACTACTATGTGTCTTCCAGCAGCACATTTTGTCCTTTCACCTTTTTATATTGGAAGCCAATCTCTCTCAACACCACTTTCTGCGATGTTTTGCCCCCGGTGAAAAGCTCTGCGTTTCTCAGTGACACAAGTAATTTCTGATACTCCTTTCTATCATAGTAGGTGTAAATATGCGTTTAGAATGACTTTTGAATGCATCAAGGATGAATGCGGTCTCTTTTGTTCCCTGGAGTTGACAAAAATACCTGCTGCATTCCAGACGGTCCAGCAACATTGTCTTCAATCTCATGAAATACTACTCTCTTGTTGATTACGGTTCTTCTGCTAAATCCAAGTGTTCCTGCAGTCTGCTCTGTAACTTTATCGACAGGAATTGAGGGATACCCATGGATATCCATGCATTTCTTCTCTTTTTATAAAATTCACTCAGGGAACTGTGTCTCTTCTGAGGCACCATCTTGCACATTAAATTTTGTGTATATAATAGAAATAATTTATACAAATATTATATAAAATAAAGAATAAATATATAAATATAAACACCAACACTTAACAGTAACAATAAAAACAACAATGTAATAACTCGCGAAGAACAGCTACACGCACATGATAGAAATCCCAAACTGAAACACTTGGCTGGAAGCAGTGGTATCCGGCAACAAAGCGTCTCCCTCTCCTGTTCTCGCTTTGTGACTGACCGACCGGAATGCTGTGATTGGCTCAGGAAGTTTTACAGGCAGTGCTTTTCATCTGCTTTTCTGCAGGTGTACCAACTGCTAGCTGTCAAGTGCAAACTTACAGTGGCCGGGGTATAGATAAATTTTCTTTTGATTTTTGTGGAGCATTTTTAGCACCAGAAATACTGCTTTGGAAACCTACTAATCCTAATTTGAGAAACTTTCTTCATAAATATACTACACATTGTGTACCCGAGGAAAGTGCATTATGAGTAGGTCTCGGAAGTTCATGCCCTAAAAAACACTGAAATATGCTCTTAAAAACTTGAAAATATGCCAAGAAATATGCACTATTTAATTAAAACAATGTCCCTTTGCAGTAGACAAGACGAGTTAGTATAAGTAATAAATAGAGTTACCTTATTCCTTAGACGTTGAAGCAGAAATAGTCCCATTGCTAGTATTAACAGCTAAATTGCAGTTCACAACCAACACTTTGCACAAATTTTCAACTGTAAAGCATCGTCTGTTATCTCGCTAAACACTTTTTAACGTGAAAAACTTCTCTCCACGTCACAAGATGTTATCGGGGCATGTTTAAATGATGTTAACTGCTTAACGGAGAGAGTCAAGTCTCTTGGTGTGACAGATGGTTTTCTTTTGAGGATGTCTCGAATACCGCACATCTGTTTATAACCAGAATTTTTTGAAATTACATAATTCACCTTCTCTTTCACTTTTTGTCCTATGCTATCAGGAACCCAACTTAGGTCACGTGTTTTTTCAAAGTCAATAAGTGATTCATGCAAAGGAGATCCTACAGCTTCCAATGCCGTTATGGCTGTTGGTAAGAAAGAAAAATGGGCAGATATGAAACTAAGATCCTCTTTTAACCCATTTCCTGACCAAATATTTTGTACAGTTTCTATTGATGAAGCATTTTTCGAGTTCAATGAATTAACAACCTCTTCGACTATTTCCATATGCTCAGCATAATATAAGTCAGATATTAGGTGCTGTTGATCTGAACAACTTAACTCTTTTAGGAGATCTAACAAAAATTATCTTTGTACTGGACACAAACCTATCTACCAATGGGAAAGAATCACTGTCTCAGAAATGCTACCAATATGAAAAATATTATACAAATGAAAAAATAAATAAGCATAATAATCATTAAAATATGCAATATAGGGGCAATAATACTGAAATCTTCGTGAGTTGCATCATGTGCAATACTGCCAATATGAAAAATATTATCCAGATAGAAAAAAGTAATTAAAAAACCATAAAAATCACTAAGATATGCCATATAGGGGCTATAATATTGAAATAATATGCATTTATCAAAAATCAAGAAAATATGCAGTTATATACACCATAAAATCATGTCCAAATAACTGAAAATTCCGTAATTCGTGCACATAATGTAAAAGCATAAACTTTTAACCCCAATGAAAAAACATGCAAATGCATGAACTTCCTAGCCCTAATTATGAGTAACTTAATGTCAGCTGTTTGTACAACAATGTTCTATCAAGAATGCGAGGTAAACTGGAAAATGAATTTATTTGGGTTTCCATAGATGAAAAAACGGATTCTGAAGGTAGATTTGTTGTAAATGTAATATTGAGCATAAGTGAACAGATACGTCCTACAAAATTTTAGTGTAAAATCTAAGTCCAAAGTTACTAAATGTGCATGCGCTGCAGTCAGTAGCAGACGTATTTCCATTGATGCCAACATTGCTCCTTCAAAGACACTATATGGCATATGGTTTTTGGAAGGTACATGAGCTGAACCAATGCGTGCACACGGTGGCTGCACTGCTGCCAAGTAATGGGCCAGAGAGTGGAATTATGGGGAGGGAATGAGGAAAGAAACATTTGTTGTGTCAAAAATTGTCAGAATGTAAACATATGCAGCAAAGGATAATGATAAACTGTAACACTCAATATTAATGTACTTATTTACATGCCCAATTCCTTAAGAAAAGGTGTACACTTTAAAAATAATATTTCTGGCCTGAGAACGGAATACTTTACCCTTAGTACCTGTGCCACTGGTACCAGGCTTTGAAAGTGACATTAACACTTCACTAAACACAATGTAAACATGTGAATTTTCTGCTTCTTGTCACATTTGCACAAAGCACAATTTGCGTTAAACTGGTGTTGAACCGAACTAAAGAATTTGCATGCGACTGTGGTGATCCGTGGTCAGTTAATTTATAAACTAAATATACGCAGTTCCTAATGACACTTTGTAATGTCTTACTCCGTAACTGCGTAATGAAAAGGAATAAAACACAAAGGCAATATTGGAAGTTGCATACATGAGCATAAACACGAGAGTCAGTTGTTTATTCTTGAAGTGATAACTCGAGAACCATACGTCATAGAAAAATGGCCTTTGTACAGGCTACCACAGAAATTCTTGCTGCATACACCTAGGCATGTTAGAATGTTGAATTTGCAGTAATAATTTTGGGCACATGAAAAAGAGAAATCTCTGTTGCTCACACTTGTGCTGTGTGTTCCGAACTATGATAGGACAGTCGCTCTAGGCGAGCCCTCTTGAGCTCCGCCTCATGTGCCTTCTAATACCGTATGCCTTATAGTTTTTGTTGCCAACATACTAAACACAAATGCACTATAGTCGACACTTCTGTATAAGTAAATCTAACAAACTAACGTTTTATGAACGGCTGAGAATTGTACGCAATGGGGTAAACCTTTCTGATGTCGATCAGTTCGTGAAAGGAGTAAGCTAATCTTTTTTTCACGTCTTGTTGCCACAGGTACTCGGCTAAATGTATGTCCACTTTATTTCCCCATAACTGCCCCTGGATAGGTGATGCTGGAGAGATTGTCAGCACAACTCAATATTGTTAGTGAGGACATTTGATACTGGGTTCAGAAAATGCTGGCTGTGGTTCACCATTGGGTGTGTTGCAAAACCCCTAGCCATTAATCCACTGTATCCTCCCCAACAGTTGGATTGTGCTGGCGAATTTCACATACCCTTCAAGTAAAGAAAAGAGGGTGGCACCATCTGTTCTATTATTGGGGCACAGTCTGGAAAACGTGTTTTGGATGCTGGTGCAGAGGTTGGCAACAAATGAGAACTAGCGATGTTGGCAGAACTGCGATTACACTGCAACTTTGGCAGATTCTGTAAGCCCTCATGCATGCCTCCCAAGTTGGACTCGTGACAAATTCTTGTGGGATGTAATCTAAAGTACAGTTTGTTTACCAGTTCATGGTCCCTGGAAAAAAATACGAGTCAGTACATCAAGAAATAATTCTAGGTACATCTGAAGTCAGATTTGTGCTTCTGGTTGCATGTAATGTAAGCACAATCAGAAACATGAATGCAGCTTTAGATATCGCTTTGTGCCTAGAATATGTATTGATGTATTGACTCCTTGCATTTCTGCCAGGTACCATGAACTGGTGAACAAACTACTTCAGTGCATAGGTTAGTGGCTGTAGTAAAAAACATTTTGAAAGCTCCGTCTAGAGTGGTTTAGGTCCTTAGCACCAAAATTTCCACTTCTTTCTGTACCAGTGTTAACAAGATGGGGGGTGTGGGGGGTTGATACTGCCCTCTACTATGCAGAGTATCTACAATAAGAAATGTTAATTCCTTATACCCTAGTTGTGCTGCATCCATCTAAATCCAACATTTATTGTGTAATAGTGAATTGGAAGCTATCTTTTCTTGTGTTTGTATTTTTCTGGCTACCTAAGGCTACCTCCTTAGAAACAGTACGTCTAACCTTAGAGGACGCACTGCATCCAAATTAAATTATGCTTCAGATAGTGTAGCGAAAATACTAAAGAGCAAAGTGAAGAGTGTAATATAAAAATATGGATACAAACAGGTGTGTAAAATTGGAGATGTAAATGGAAACTACAATTAGACGAATTACCTTTTACTGCGAACCAGTCAGCATTGTTTAAGTATGCGCCAGTATCATTTGGTGATGTAGGGAGGAGTTTCTCAAAATATAAATAGGGTTACCAGATTACTTTATGGAAATGTAGAACACAATGGGAACAATCTGATGTGTTGCACTCACATGACTTTCTCTACTCTTGTATTAACCATTCTTACAAACCCTTATTCCTATATCTTCATGTTGAGATAAACATTTGTACAAATTATCTTATTGCTTATTTCCTTGTAGGTGCAAGGGGAATGTTAGAATACAGTAGGCTTTAAGCGATAGTCATATCTTTTAAAGCTTTGAGATTGTGTTCTCTTGCACCCTTAGCATATAAAAAAAATCAACAATGTTCCATTTCACGAAAGTTTTAAGTTTTCTGAAGCTGACACAAATAACAAGGAATGTCTCCGAAATGGTTCACTCTACAAAAAAATTTATTTAGACATAAATTCTGTGTTTTAGTGAGATCTACAGTTTTTATGTATTAAGATTTTGTCTACCTCTTATGGTTAACGAGTTATTCAAAAGTCATCCAGAGTAAACAGGACTTCATAGGCTATAGCCAGAAAATCCAAAATATACGTATCATTTGTCATACAAATATCTTAAACATATGACATTTTAATCAAAATCGTTTGAGCCATTTTCAAGAAAATAAAAATGTTCAAAAAATTTTCCATGTAAAGGGTAGTTTAGGGTGGGACTATTTTCTTCAAAATCTTTGTGTGGCATCCTTCGAAAGACATTGAACTTACATACCAACTATGGTTTTTAACCAACTCTTCAGTTTTGAGTTATGCTGTCCACAGACAGACACGTACACACACACAGACCTTTTTCTAAAAATGCTTTATTTGGATTCAGCGGGTCTCAGAACATATCTTTAACATGTGTTATTTTAATCAAAATCGGTTAACCATTTTCAAAAAAATAAAAATTTTTGAATAATTTTCTATGTAAAGGATAGTTTGAGTGGGGCAATTTTCTTCAAAATCTTTGTGTTGCATCCTTGAAAGACATTAACTTAGGGCTTTGGCTTTTAACCGACATTTCGTTTTTGAGTTTTGTCCACAGACTGACAGGCGTGCACACACGCACCACACACGGACCTTTTTCTGAAAATGCTTTTTTGTTATTCAGGGTTCTCAAAACATATTTCTGGTGAAATCTTGACATTGAATTTTTGGGTGGAATACAATACTCCCACTACTTATCAGTAGAGAAAGTAATAAATGAGGACATTGCCGGTCAATGTAAAAATAATGTAAATTTATAATTCAAATGGTATACATGCCAGTAGGCATATCCTTATATTTTCTTTAAATCCTGAAACAGTGTTAAATGTGATTGTGAACAAGTCAGTTATAATTCTCTGAAGCAATCTTGTGCAAAATATCTAGCTTGTTTGAAACCTAATGATCAAGAACTTCCACACAAGTGAAGCTTTTAAAATTGTACTTCCATTAGTTCATGTGTTGTGTGGTAATGATGTTCAAGCATTATTATCTGAAAACTTGTTACTTTAATCCTGTGATATTTGGCGTTAACAATAATGCTTTTATAATACAGGCTGGTAGTACTGCTTTTTGGTGTAAGGTCCTCTACACTTTAGTGTAATGTCAGCCATATTGAATTCTTGGGAACTGCTGATATGCTGTTTCCCCTATATTACTCTGATATATACTTTTTCCTTTAGCTTATGTATTTGAATTAAGTCAAACAGCTCAACTTGGTTAATTTACCTATCCTTAATAATCCTGCAGTTGACAAACTACATGTTTCAGTACTTGGGCGACCGAGCTTTGCTCGGATTTTTTCTTTTTTTTTAATCATGTTTTTTTGGGAGAAGATACTTATTTAGATAAACTTGAAAAGCAAAATATTAACTGAATATAAATTTTCATCCTAATTGTTGTAGTCGTTTCCGTGACAAGACCTTTAATATCGTGGCTTGTTGAAATTGGCCCATTAACAGAGAAATTATGGCCAAAATAAGGTTTTGACTAATTGTGACTGCTACATGTAGACTAATATAGTCAACTTTCTTTGTTTTCTGAAAGCTCTTGGCGAGAGCTTTCCTGGCTTGTTTGTTTAAATTGGCCCATTAATAGGAAAATTATGGCCAAAATAAGGTTTAGAGTAACTGTGTCTGTTACTGGTAAAATCATGTTTTTTTTCAGGAATGACACCTATATAAGCTTAGTAAAGCAAAACCCTGCCTGAATACAAAATTTGATCGAAATCGTCAGAGCCATCACCATGTTGTGCGGAATATATGTATATACAAAAATTGCTCATTTAAATACATATTTATTAAAAAAGCCACAAATAGGGTTGCGCCATAACCAGCAGCCACCATACAAGCAGCTCACATGTAATTAACTAGTATAGCAAAATATTGAGGGCCCTGAGACACAAAGTATAGCTGGGATATCAAGCAAAGAGCAGCAGAGGGGTGGTTTTTATAAGCAGAAGAATGATGCAGTTACGGCAGAAGAGATGGTTATCTATACTGAACATAATTGCAGCGAAAACCCAATGATTGCCAACTACGACTTATTAACCTAGGACTACTATGCTATCTTGAAATCGCTAATGTAAGCCTTAAGCTTTGGTAACCATCATACTGAATTTTGATTCATATTAACCATATGAAACTGAATCCTCAGCCTTCCGAATTGCAACAAAACACAAAATATTCTTCTCCAGTGTATCATTTCTTGCTTTACAGCATCCTTTTAATGGCAGCTTATTTTCTTCTACAGTGTGATATGGAGTATTATCAAGTAGATTGACATTAGGCAAAAGTTTCTCCATTTTTGTAAATTTACCCTTGCTTAGTCCCTGCAAGTCTACATTTGAATATCAAAAAATCTGATTTGTTGCACTCACGTGACTTTCTCTACTCTTGTACTAACCATTCTTACAAACTCTTATTATGTTAGTTGAGATAAACATTTGTACAAATTATCTTATTGCTTATTTCCTTATAGACACAAGGAGAAATAGTAAAAAATTTAAAGCTTTGATATTCCATTCTCTTTGCACACTTAACATATAAAAAATGAACGATGTTCCATATCACCAAAGTTTTGAGTTTTCCGAAACTGACACAAATAACGGGGAATATCCCCAAAGTGGTTCTCTCTACAAAAAAAATTATTTCGACATAAGTTGTGTTTTAGCGAGATTTACATTTCTTGTGCAGTAAGATTTGGTCTAACTCTTACGGTGTAGAGTTATTCAAAGGTCATCCAGAGTAAACAGGTCTACATGGGCTATAGCGAGAAAATTCAAAATATACATTTCATTTTTCATACAAATATCTTAAGCATGTGGCATTTTAATCAAAATCGTTTCAAGCCATTTTCAAGAAAACAAAAATTTTCGAAAAATTTTCCATGTAAAAGGGTAGTTTAGTCTTCGTGTCGCATGCTTGAAAGACATTAAACTTAAATACCAACTTTGGTGTTTAACCGACTTTTCGTTTTTGAGTTATGCTGTCCACAGACTGACACACAGACATAAACACAGACTTTGTTATAAAAATGCTTTTTTTTTTTTTTTTTTTTTTTTTTTTTTGGATTCAGGGGGCCTCAAAACAAATATTTCTGGTGAAATCTTGACATTGAATTTTTGGGTGGAATACAATACTTCCTCTACTTAGCAGTTAAAGTAAAAAAAAACCAGGAATGAAACCTTCATTGCTGCCTGCATATACATGAATCAGGGGTTCTAAGAGCTGGTGTTATCCCATAAACATCACTTTGCCAGCATTTTCCAAATGTCAAATGATTGTCAACCCAAGAGTCATCACTAAATTATATATTTCTCTCAGCATATCCGTATCCCTTTACAGCTCTTAGATGTACTGACTGCACTAAATGTGGCCCAATACCCTCCATTTGGGAGAATAGGCCACTTTTTTTTTTCAAGTCATGCTCTCCAGTTAACTAGTATATCGTTCAATAAGTAATTTTCTCATTTCTACATTGTTTCTAGTGGCACAATAGCTAGTGTAGAGTTTCTCCTCCCCATGGAAAATGTTTAATTCACCTAATTGCTGCAAGTAGCTTGGGAACAGTAGACCTTTTTTCAATCAAATAAGTCTCAAATTTACTTTAATTGCTATTCTAAGTCGTCACATGGGCAACGTTGCTCAAAACATGGTCTCTAACCCTGAAGTATGCAATGTTTTAACATCTTCTGTCCTTCATTTTGATTCTGTGTGCTCTGATATCCCACAGTAATTTGCCATGTGCAAGGTACTATTGTATAGCCAGTGGAGCTCCGGCTCTGGCATTTTTCAAGGCCTCGTGACGCAGTGTTGCCAGCTCTTTAGCAGGAATTTCAATGTTATGAAACATTTCATACATCTACAGATTGCATCGCTACTTCGTAAATTTACATGGGTAGTATGCATATAAATGATTACAGAATAGTGGAATTTTTCTACTGTTTACTTACCAGAAAGAAACGTGCACAAACAACAAAGCACAAACAACTCCTTGTAAAATGGAGTTGTCAACACGGTGCTACATTTGGAAGCCATGCCTAGCAGTGAACCCACTGATTGGTGCTAGAAGAAAGTTTTAACATCCTGTGCGTTACTTGCTTCCAGTATTGCCAAAAATAACAGCTACTGCCCATAACAGATATAAAGGTAATATTCGAACAGAATAGTGGTGTAACAAAGATATTGCATGAAAATAAAACTGAAACCTTTATTTCAATGTTTTAAACTTAATAAATATATACTTTCATTGTTCAGATAATTTTGAGAATCCATTACTATAGGTTGGCAACATTAACCTTCCCCCTCCAACTTACCACAGCTGAGCGTCAGGGCTGGAGATCCACCGACCCTACAATAGGAGAAATTACACACTTGATTGTCCTGTCCTGATTTTGCATTCTAGTCGCATTCTTTATGACTTCACTCCCTTGCATCACTGTAGTCTGTCCCTTCCTTTGAACTGCTGTCATATGTAAAGATAAGAAAAGCATAAAAATAATTACAGTAGGAGCCTGAAATAGCGTGATTCAAAATACCACAGATTTGGATTTAATGTAGGAGAAGGTATTTTCCCCCAAAAAGTGGTGTACGTTTTATTTACTTTTGACAGTTGAGTTCAAAATTTTCTTCAGTGTGGTACTGGCATATACTTTTTGCTACCCCTAGAGTGGACCCTGGCTAAGAATTGCTAAGAATTTCCCAACGTAATGAGACATGGATGATGTTCTGCGTGCTAGGGAAGTGCTAAGTACCATAAATGAGGTGATTCTGTGTATGGAGAAGCAAAATCAAAGAGTATTCCTCTACATCTTGTTACAATCAAATAATACAGACAGAAAAAACGAATTGCCGCCAAACAAAAATTATGAATTGTGTAAGACCAATATAAAATTAGCTTGGTGTAAAATGGACACAGTGTAATTGTATGTACTGTATAAATTTAGATCTGTTGCAGTACTGGAATACACTCCTAGCATAACTGGTGTGTAGTTGCATTTAAAAGTGCTGTACTTTACTATATGTTACATACTTTATAATGTACTTAAATTATTGCACAAATTATTATTTATTTAAGCCAACAAACTTACTGTTGGTGTTTTTAAACACACAAGCCGTGTGTGGGCAAAGTTTAAGAGGTAGAACTGGAGCTCAGTGGTTAGAGCGTCCGCCCGGCAAGCGGAAGGTCTGTGGTTCAAATCCCAGTTGTGGCATTGAATTTTTAAGCTCCAGTTCTACCTCTTAAATATTGCACAAATGTTTCCCACCACCTCTACGGGATCGATTTCTGTCACCTTTAAACTCAGATTTCTATGTATCAGGGAATGGTTATAACATGGGGCTAAAGCATGCTCCCAACAACCACATTTCGGGATTCGACTGTATATAAATTTTTCTTCATAGCGTAACACTTGTTGGCAGCAAGAGCTAAATGTATAACACATTGTTGCAGTCACAACTGGGTCATTCCATCTCTCGACTAGAAAATACCTTATTTTTTAAAATCAGGGATATTTTGTATGTTTACACATCATCCAGTCCAAACTAGTTCTCCATATATCTCAACCTTGAAGATAACCAATCCCTTATCTACAGTTGTGTAACTTTTCTTAACACAAACTTGTACCTATTTCCTGCTGTGATATTTCCAATTCTTTTGCCGATCTGATTTTGGCTTTTTCGTACAATTTTTACTATTATTTGGTGTATTTCTTCTGCTTCTGATGTATCTCTTCGTGAATTACCCAATAATGTAAGTGTTAAAACTTTTCCTTTGGTCAATTCTCAAAACTTCAACATTGCTGCCCAAGCACCTAGCTGTCGACGGAAATGTGTTTGTGAAAGAAATTTATATGGAGACTAGAGGAAGTCATGTGAATAAGACAGGTTTTACTTTCTCAACTATGTATAGTAAGTAGAAGTATTGCATTCAACCCAAAAGTTTGATGCTGAGAACTCTCTGGAAATACATTTTGGAATCCCCTGTATTTACATTTATTCTTGTCTGCTCAAAATGAAAAGTTCATCATCCAAGGAAGTTATATGAAAAATGAAATATCTTGAATTTTCTGGGAGTGGCCTCAGAAGACCTCTTCATTCAGATTTGCATAACTAGAAAAATTAAGAGATAGAACGCGATTTCACAAAAAATGTAGATCTTGTTAAAACACAATTTGTCACAAAATTTCTTTTATGTGGAGATAACTGAGTTAATTTATTAAAAATTATATTGTCTAACAGTGTTGACAATTGCCAGAATCACATCAGCGTTGGTAGCGTGCTGGAATTTCATTCTGCAGTTCTTTTACATGCCAGTAAATCTACTGACATGAAGCTGTTGTTTTAAGCAGTTAAAAACCATTGGTCTGGGCCAGTTTTGAACCAGCGACCTTGGGATCAGTAGGCCAGTATCTAACCAACTGAGCCACCCAGACCGACTATCCATTATGGAAATATTCTTTATTTGTTTAAATGTTTAAAGTATGTACTTTGTTCTTCCAAATAAATACTTCATTTCATACTCAGGCCATGCAAAAGTGGTGGAATATCAAAGCCATCACAAAGCAGCTGTTAAAAGATTTAGACTATTGGTTAAGGCATCTTAACATGTACTCCACATGTAAATTCAAAGCATTCTCAGTTATTTTACCAACATTTTTACCATTACCACTCTGGCACTCAGTAATAAAGATTAAAATCAATACATTTTGATTTTCATATGGACCCTCAACATATTCATAGCCAATGAAAATAATAGTGGCAAGTGATAAAATGTGACACTGCTTTTGTCAGTTTTACTGCTGTGTCTGTGGTGAGAACCTCTCCACAGTTGCAAAGAGATTATTGATATGGTATTTTCTTCATGTGGAGAGGGAGATAAAATGGTAATTCCACATTGTTCTTTTGTTTAAAATTGAACAACACTAAAATTACCACACAAGCTTTAGGTTTATACACAATGAAACTGGTTGTCAAGTGACTGCGTGACTGCAGATTTTTATGAAAAGTATATCTGCATATCTTTCCTTATCAATACTAATGACCAGTTGTATGGAAATCCTGGTCTACTTAAGACAATGATTTACTCTGATACTTCTTTTGTTTTTGATGTTTTGTGTATTTAATGCAGCCACCTCTCCACAGTTGCAAAGAGGTTACTGGTGTGGTGTTCTCTGTATAGTGGAAAGGGAGATAAAATGGTAATTCCACATTGTTCACTTGTTCAAAATTGAACAACACTAAAATTACCACACAAACTTCGGGTTTATATACAATGAAACTGGTTGACAGTAACTTTCTTCTTGTGTTGCTGAAGATTTTTGTGAGAAATATTTTTTTATATCTTTCCTTATATCAATGCTAATGCTGGAAATCCTGATCTACTTAAAACAAATGCTTTTTGTTAATATGTGGTGTATCTAATGCAGCCACCTTTCCACAGTTGCAAAGAGACTACTGGTGTGGTGTTCTCTGCTAGTGGAAAGGGAGATAAAATGGTAATTCCACATTGTTCTTTTGTTTGAAAATGAACAACACTAAAATTACCGTACAAGCTTGACATTGCTATGTAGTTGTAAGTTCTGCCACAACTGTAAATGTGGGTATTACATCAAAGAGCGACTATCCAAAGCATTTTCATACCGTTTGTTAACGTGAGGACTATCCCAGAAGTACCTGACCTGACGTGTAGGAAGCAGTTCCCAACAAGTTACTGGTAGAAAGTATCAACCTTATATAGTTTAAATTTGAAGTTTGACGATGTTACACTGTTTAGTATTTGTTTGGCAACTATCAATAGTGAATGCTCTCAGCAAATTTGTAAACATGGATAAAACTGATTGTTGTGATACAGTACTTTGTTTACAAGAGCAAAATATTGGATGGTAGAGTTTAAGCAAGGCAGTATGAGCTGCCAAGACAAACTTCGCAGTGGTCGATGAAATGAGGTGATGCCCTGGAAATGAAAGAAAATCCACCAAATGGTATTCAATGACCGTTGACTGAAAGTGCGTGAGTTAGCAGGCGTTTTAAAAAGTGATGTACCTCGCATACTGACTGAAAATTTGGACATCATGTGGGCAACATGGGTGCCTTATTTGCTAACAAGGGAGGAAAAACTGCATCGTGAGGATGTTTCAGTTGAATGTTTGGCATGTTTCACCGCAATAAAGCTGAGTTCCTGCATCAGTTCATAGCCATGGCTGAAACATGGGTGCATCACTTCACACTGGGGATGAAGAAACTGTCAAGACAGTGGATTAAAGGGGAGAATTGGCTCCAAAGAAAGCAAAGACAGTTCACTCTGCTGGCAAGGCCATGTCATCAGTTTTTTGAGATGCATGTGGGATAATTTTCAGTGATTATCTTCAGAAAGGAAAATCAATCAATGGAGAGCATTATGCAAACTTGTTGCCATGTTTGAGTAATGAAATGAAGCAAAAAGGCTACATTTATTGAAAAGGGAAGCTGTGTTTCATCAAGACAATGCACCAGTTCACCATAGTCATTTCCAAAATTCAATTAAAAGTTCAAATTGCTTCCTCATGCACCCTATTTGTGATAGAGCTTCCAATTATTTTCTGCTTCCCAATTTGGAGAAATGGCTTGGTGGTAAAATATTTGCCAACAGAGTAGAGGTGGAGTCTGCAGTTGATGGCTGTTTTGCAGAACTCTGTGGTTCTTATTATAAATAGGATATAAAACTACTGAGCATTGCTGGGAAAAGTGTATCAAATTGAACGGAGTCTATGTAGAGAAGTAACAATGTTTTTTCCCAAAATTTGTTTGGAGACTCCTGGAATAGCTGTTATAAAACAGTGAATACAAAGAACAGATGCTTATGTCCTTCGGAGGCCACGCAGGTTTTGCAAGAAGTGCAGCCAGTCATCTCTAGCTGCACATATGACATTTATGTCCAAATTGTGCAGCTTGCTTCAAATCTCGTTTTATGATGTTCAGATTTTTATCATGTAAAGCAAGCTTTGCTCTCGATGCCCCTTAATTGGTAATCCAGGGATTCAAATCTAGGACTTGTGACACTATAAACTTGGAAACATTATCCTTGAATCACTTGAACATTTTTAGTCTTATGAGATGGTGTGCAGAGTCTTGTTGAAAAACCCAGTGTTTATTCTTGAACATGATCTTATTGAGGGGCTTTACAGATGTCTCTAAGGGAATATTTTTGTAGACTTTGTCATTTGTTTTTACAGGTGGGGTTTTTTTTTTTTTTTTTTTTTTTTTTTTTTTTTTTTTTTTTTTTTTTTTTTTTTTTTGCAAAAGTGCAGCTCTGTTGCAGCATCATAAGACATCCCCAAGCTTACCATGGCAGATGGGAGATGTTGAACAGGAGCAATCTCACATGCTTTTTGGCTGCCGTGTCATACACTGAGTTATCTTGTTCAGTCTCCCTTGAGTATAACAAGTTTTCTCATCTGTAAATAGTGTTTTTGTGACCGTTTCAAGCATGTCAGCTGGATAGGTTCTTGGATTTCTCCCACCTGTCTACAGTTGACCAGGCAGCAGTGATATGCTCTAGTTCAAGATTTTGTTTAGAACCCTTGAAACACTGGTTTTTGGAATCACATGTGGTTTTTTTGTTTTCTGGTGTGATTTCTGCTAATTGCTTTCACTGCCACCATAGTTTGGACCAAACAAGGCTGACCAGATCTCTCTATTCTCCACACATTCAGTATCTCATATCAAATTATGATACAATACGTGAATCTTTAAATGATTCCTAGCTGTTTCAGCCACTTAAATATTGTTGTAGCTGAATGGTTGCCCTTAAGCAGTGCAATTACGGCAATCCTGTTTTCTTGACCATTCCATTCTATTGCTGCATGCAAATTGACTGCCTGTGCTGCAATGTTCCTTCCAATGCTTTCCCTGCTAACTCTCCCACACAGCCAAGCACAAGTGCGCTTCACTTGTTCACAAGCCAAGGTCAAATAGTGACAGAACTTAAGATATGACTAGGCCTATCACCCTTCCAAAAGAAAAATCCTGGACTCTAATATCTATTTGCTTGCATATCAAGCTAAGTTGCAGTCATAAAGCTCAACTGTTGCAGATTTTATTGTATAAATATAATATGCTCTGCAATGTTTGGCATTTACCTTTTAATAATGGGTAATTATCCTTTGCTTTGTCACACTATCAATTCCATTATTCATTATTGCATATGTAATAAGGGGAATAAACCAGTTATTAAAAGCCCTAGTGGAAAGTTAATTGTTGAGCATCTGAAATATGTTCAGTAGTCAAAACAAACTACATTTTCTAAATTTTAAAGTAATTGTTCTGTTTGGAATCTGTTCAGCTGTCCTGTGGATACTATTCCTTTAAACCAAGCATCAGCTGTCATTACTATCTACAAGTGCAAATTTGAAAGCACAATTAAACTATAGTCTGATTTTTAAAAGATACATGACAGCTGTCAGCATCTCTATGTGGAGAGCTGCAGTGTTGTCAATTAGCAGATAGCAAATTACGGATATCCCCTCTTTACCCTTTTCAGTACTCGAAACATAAACAGGCGTTCGTGTTTATCTCTCAGCAGCAAAAACATGCAGATATTATGTATATTAGCCTGCCTTCAGAATGAAAGTAATTTGTTCTTAATATGAAAAGAGTAATGTGTTCCTGCATCTTTTGTCTTCACAGTTGATTCTGTGTGCCTAATTTACAGTGAAATCTCTCTCAATTATAAGAGGTACTCTTGTGCTACTTTCAAGCATACTGTCTGTACAGCTCTTTGACATGGTATGGCTGGCGTTTACCCAAGTTTCATCCAACCACACTATTTTCTTAAAGTTTCTCCATTTCTCTTTAAAACAAAGCCCTTTTGCAGTGATATTTGACCTTTCAAATATCAGTTTCTGGTGTTATCATTCTTATTATTATTGAGCTTAAATCCCAGATCATGGGGGATTTTCAAAGAGCTAAGGCTTCCCACAAAAAGCTTTGCTTCTTTAATAGAAGAAAGAAGCTTACGTGTTGTAGGATGCTCCTTTGTGTAATTGCTGTACCTTCGTAAGACATCTGACTGAAAACTGCCCAGTTGCCTAATTATAGAGATGCTCTTGGTCTCTCTTCTCCAGGAGTTACAATTTGTGATTGACCTGGCTGTAGCTGCTTCTCTTTACAGATTCTAGAAAGTCACTTATATTATTTTACAAACACATGCAGTTTGTTTCCTCTCTTGGTTTAAAGGAATATGTCTATGTACCTCCACCACTCTTGCTTCCACGATTACATATTGTAACCTAAAATTTGATAAAGCAGACTAACAACATATATTGCAACTGAATGCCAAATCAACGTCAGTTTTTACCAAACTAGCGATAACTGACCTGAGGAGTACTTGGTTATCGGTGTAACCAATGTGGCAACCTTTGTTTACATTTCCATAGCAACGGCCTTCCCCTCATACCCTTTACTGCCTTGCTTGACACCTGTCATGTATCCTTCAAAAATCAGACTAATGGAAAATGAAATAATTATAAGCAAGAGCATGATTCACAAAATAATAAGCAAGAGGGTGATTCAGTAAGATAATTTGAGAATGACATTTCTTTAATATTTTTATTATAACCACTAATAGCTTACCTGTTTCATCTTGCATTGTGCAGCATTAAATCTTATTTGCACACCTCAGCTTCAATAGTAAATGCAATGAGGAATAAAGGCGTTTTGTTTACCTGACTGCACTTCTGATCAGTGCCATGTCTGCCGAAGTAAAAGCATAAGATTTGATTTGAAAAAAAGGAGAAATTTTTTTTAACCGGCAATTTTGCTTAGTCTATACATATTTATGAAATAATAATGATAAATATAAAATTCTTGCACTGTAGAGTTTATGCCGCATGCAATAGCCTTCATTCTGTATGTTGTTGGATTTCCTCTGCTTTCACCAAATTAGGGAACTGGTAAGCAAGTGGTCAATTGGCTGAACTGTTTGGATTTTAGCTGGTTCTATTGTAAGAGGAGGATCACTTAATGAAAAACAATTTAGTATGTCGCAAACTGGCTCAATGTAAAAATCAACACATCGTAATTTGAAAACTTATTCATATTTGTTGGGTAGGGATGATTTTGTCAGATATATTTGAACTTTGGCACCCAAGTACATGTTTTCCACAGGAAGAAATACTTTTGGATCCTGTATTCCACTTTATCATTTCAGTGGAATTCAAATGTTCATAATGTAGCAATCAAGGACAGTTTGCAATGGAGAAACAACAGATATGGTATACTGTTTATGTATACAGGTGATTATATTAATCTTTTGTTTTTATACATCGAGGGAAATGCCTTGCTTGAAAATCCTGTTCGGAAGAGCGAATTATATGATGTTAAGGAAAATAGTGTTTAAAAATGGAAAATACATAAAAAGCAGGAGATTTTGAAGTGCATTCAGGTTTTAGCAGTAGATCAGTAGATTTGCAAATAAGCGGATCTGCAAAATCAGTAGACCTGGCACCCCAGCTGTTCCACAGCTGTTGAGTTCCTCTTCCCATGAACATACTATTGCCCATCTCCAGTACAAATGTAGAATACTTGTACATATTTGATAGATCCATTTCATTTGTGCATGTTCATGGGTGATTCTGAAAAGATCATATCTCCAGATTGCTTATTTAACATCAGATTCTATGCAAGTTGAGCCAGACCTTTTTACCTTTCCATGCATTTGTTCAAAGATTTTCTCAATGTATTCTTTGTAAAGTGGAAAGGAAGAGAAAAGGTGGTAATTCCACATTGTTCATTTGCTTGGAAGTGAACAACACTAAAATTACCAGACAATTGAACAGGGCTTTCGAGTCGCTTCTTCACCGCTGCATGGCCTTTTGCCTGTGCGAGTTTGAAGCTGCTGCGGCCGGTTTTGTCGCTACTAATAAGCGCGGCCTCAAACCTGCACAGGCAAAAGGCCATGCAGCGGTGAAGAACCGGTTCGAAAGCTCTGTACATTAATTGGAATACATTAGATTTTATTGTTACAAAATTTAAATTTGTGTATGTATAATAAACATATTTTAGCACACGCAACTTTGGTTTACTTTTTGTTGTGTTAAAATTTATTTATCCAAGAAGCTGAAAGTAAAGCTTGTATTTGTTACCTTTCCACATTGTCGAAGGGTTTGCTGATGCTTCCTTAGTGATGTGGGAAGGTAAATAGAAGTGGTAATTCCACATTGTTCATTTGCCTTTAAGTGAACAACACTAAAATTACCAGACAATTGTGTACTCCCTTAAATTGAATTGAGTGAGTGAGTTGGGTTTAAGGGCCCATCGACAACTAGGTCATTAGGGCCTTAAATTGAATTGAGATATGTAGGTTTTGATTGTAAGTTTAAGGTAAATCTATTAGAAGATTTAAATGCTATTGAATCATTTTTACTTTCTCACTCATGGTAAACAGAAGTATTCTAATGCTTTATTCCAATTCTACCTTCCATAATTAGATCACATGAACAGAAAACAGTGACGTGGTGGTTCGTGAGTTTAACCTGTATTAGGCTACGGCACCTAGGTTAGTGTATTTATATGAACTACTGGGTCCTGTAGGTGTGTTTGGAAGGTGAACTGAAAATATTGCTGTTTTCACAGATTTTGCTAGTGCATCATTGGCACTTATCTCTGTGCATGAGCGATAGTAACAAAATGGAGTACTTCGTTGGCATGTAGCAATGTGTTATATATACAGGATAGTACTGCTTCGGCCAATACGTTAACCAGGGTTCTACATAATGAGTAACAAATATATCCAATTGTCAATAAAGAACTGTTTCGCTGAAAAAGTCAAATATTGGGAGTCATCTTGCCTCTTGATGAATGAATATAACCGATTTATTTCACTGTTATGCAAGCATTGTTGAATAATGAATTTTTACCTTAATGTGAATGACTTTAGTCACAATTTAATGTTAAAATGTCATGCAAAGTTTAATTTCTAATAGTTTTCAGTCACATTAACATTAAATTGTGGCTAAATTCATTCAAATTAAGGTAGAAATGCATTACAGCATTGTTCATACAATATTTGTGCCACGGTTATTGAATATCCATTTGTCCAGCTAGGTGGCTCCAAATACTTCACACTTCTTTTCGGCAAAACAGTTCTTTATTGACAATAATTGTAATGGACATATTTGTTACACTCATGTAGAATCTGATTAACACATGACTGAAGCATATATAGCGGCATATACAGGATGTGTATGAGTGCTGATTTTGCATGATGTTATAAATTGAAATATGAATAAAAAAAGTTCAATAACTAATTTATCTGAAAGGTAATGAAGATTATTGGGTACATTATCTGCACAATTTGACAACAGTACAGAGAGACAAATGCTCTGTTTACTGATGTGGCTTCTGCTAATACTGTTCACACCTACGCCGAGTGAAAGTCCAAAGTAGGTCTAGGCTCGAAAATAGTTTAGTCACAGGTCTGTGTTTCACCTACTGCAATATGGAGGGAGGAGTGTTTCTTTGAAGCTTTCTGAGCAGTATTCACGAAACCTGAGCTAAGAAAGAATGGGGGTCTGTGCCTAAGGACATTTAGTCTGATAGATAACTGCGGGATAACACAACACATGCTTAGTCCATGCCAGTATCACCTCTTCTTAGTCATAGCTTCTGCATTCTGACCATTATGTAGCTGTGCTTAAAACACACATGTGCAAAATTCATTGATGGCAACCTCAACCTCGTCATGTACATCTTGTGCATTATTTACTTATTTTACTTAAAATTGTCTGGTATAGAATACCCATACCACATTCCAACAGAAAAACCAGTATTATAGTCAAACTCACCTTTCTTGTTACCAAGGCGCAAAGGTAACTGATTATTACTTCTCACACATTTGCTTATACTGCACAATTTTACAAGTTTTTGTTTAACAGTCTTAATTTTATCCCTTTATGATATTGCTGACATGTTTGTGTATTGTTTTTTGGGCAATTTTCACATCCCATGTCAACATTTTAAATTTCCAGTTTGTATTTCATATATTCTCCTTTAAATCTTGTATTTTGGGAGGAAAGGTTAATTTTTATAGCTGGAGTAATTTCCGAAATGTTTTCATGTTTTGTAAATTAAATTAACAAATTAAGTATTTAAATCAAGTCTTACAGACATATTTTACAAATGTTTACAATTACATGCAATTATGCATCCAGAAACTATTTCTTTTTTTGCTTTTTGAAGTTCCAAGTCTCTGGATGTTGCGACCCACATTCACTTTCACTGTTAGTATTTTGGGTTATGTTTGATATGTTATTTTGAGTTTCTCTTCAGTATTGGGTGCTCCCTGTATACCCTTGCACAAGTCTTCATTCACCATTCCAGATTTTCCTGTAGTGTGAGTCTGTCTCCGTGTTACCTAAGTTCATTTGAAATTGTGCTTAGGCGTCAAACGAGACAAATATAAAAACTGAACTTGTAAGCTAGCACTACTTTTCATATTTTTGTAGTGTTAGAAGGTTCAGAACAGTGAAATATTTAGTGCAATCTAATGAAAGTATGAAAATATCAGCCTTGTTTTCAGGTAGTATATGGGTACAATATAACCTATACCGCTCGCAAAAGTTAAAGGCATGTGAACGCTGGCCAATGCTCAAGCAGAGCGATGTTGCCAAGCGTAGTGTGTGCACCGGCAGACGGTCTGTACATAAGGTTGTGTGAGATGCATGCACCACATTCGGCAGCGCTGGTAGGAGGGGCAAGCGTAGGATTCGCTGGAGTCCGCAGTACGCCCCGCCTCCATATGCCTTTAAGTTTTGCAAAGATTATAATGTTAATAATCCTTGGTGAAACAATCTTGCAATGGCAAATTAAACATATATTCATAAATTTTGTTTGGAAGATATATACATTGTTTTTATTGATATATATCTATATAGACTCAGGGGTCTCCGTCTAGGGGATATGTGAATAGCGACCACAAGGTACCCAAGCTGAGCAGAACATTACTTCCACTTACTGGTGTTTTGCTCCTCACTGTAACTTTCCTATCTGACCTTACCTTGGTCATCTCTTGTTCTCTTCTGACCCCGATGCTATTAGGGTTCCCGAGGGCTAGGGAGTCTTTTTTTTTTTTCTCCCAACCTCTCCATTTCTATAATTTCTCTATAAAATCTTAACCCTTAACATGCTGACCTGTCATGGCATGTAATACGTCTTCTGATTGGTAATCAGAGGATATGGTCGGTGAATTTATTTTGATAAGTCTCCCGGTCAGGTGGGTGAGACCCGTAAACCGACAGGTGTGGTCCTCCAGACATTCTGGGGGTTGTGAGAGAGTGATGTGACCGCCAAAACATAAAATTATGGTGCTCTCTAAAAAGCGGTTACTAGTACTGCTATTGCTCTCAATATCAGTGAAAAATATTGGAGAGCAAGAGGATTAATGACTTATTGTCAGAAATCCAGCATTAGCTAACAACCACCTTTCTTTCCACAGTCTTAGTGGATAGTTCAGGTATTATGCACAAGTAGCAAAATACTGATTGCGATTATATTCATCAAAAGATTAAAATTCAGTGACATTTCTACAGAACTGAAGTAAAGCTGAACTTTGTCAAATCACTAGTAAAAGAGAAAAGTGTTCATGTCAATGATATTTTTTGCACATCTCACTAAAAGCCAAAAATCAAGGAAAGTAATAATTGCAGATTGATGTAAATTGGTGAAACTTGTATCAAAACAAAATGACACTGCATTGCTAGTTCTTTTGTGTTTAACCTTAAATTCAGACTCATTTTACAGTGATATGGCTGGGTGAGGTTTCCCCAATAAAAAATAAATTGGGGGGGGGTGGCCACAAGAAGCACAAGTTTTCTCAATCTCCGCAATGGATGCAAATTTATCCCTTATCTAACTCAACTTATTTTAATTTTCCCTTTATGAAACATTTAAGTAAAGTCTATATACTTTACTGGCTTACCTTTATATGTTCCTTGTGCAGTGATATGCCTCAAAACAGGGATAAACACACAAGGGTACATCTCCACATTTGTGAATTCCCTTCTTGTGGCACACGAAACATTTTCGAGATGGGCGGGACTTCTTTGTGTTGGTGGTAACCTTTTAGGATAATGTTTTCCTTGAAGTCTGACGGGTGCAGGGGTTCTTGATTTTCTACCCCCAACGTGGTATTGTTCAATTAGGCTGCGAGCTATTGATAGTCAGAAGTCTAGGTAGGTCATGTCCTGTGTGGGTTTAGAGCTCTCCAAATTACCAAACAATTGTATATGGTTATATCCAGTTGATGCAAAAATACCTTTTTATACCACTTCTCACTTCAGCTACAAGCAGGAAAGTATATGTATGTATTTCATCAAAGAAAGAAACGGAGTCTACTAAGTTACGAAACACGCGTAAGCAAAAGTTGCAAACATGATCTATTCTGATGACTCAGAGACCATGCATACAGCAGTGCTGTATGTCACATGCCTTGTTTTTGCTGACGCATTAGCCACACATACAATGGGCCGACTACTGTTTCTTTCAGAGAACTTATATTAGATGCGTTCGACAGAGCAAAGTTAACTTTTCACCACAGTGAAACAAAATCGTGCCAGCTCAACTTTGCTGATGATGTACATGTATACTGCATATAATGAGTTTTTTACTAGTGTTTATTTCATTAAAATAATATTTACACAAAATACAGCTGTGTATATACCAAGCACTTTTAGGGCATTTAACAATTTAAATGCTAGCAGTTCTCGGCTCGCGGATGTTTTAAATGGCCATCGCTCAAGAGGTTAATCATGTTGGCCAACCACCTACAAGGAAAATAATGTTTCAGTAACAAACAAGTTGCAAAAATGCATAATAATGGCACACTTAAGGTGGTTCTTAAATAATTGGGAGTGCCTTCTTCACAAAGTTACAGAATAGTCCTGAATATAAATGCGATATCAATTTGAGGATTTAAAATTTTTTAATTATCTGTTTCTGCTTTTGGACATATTTATCACCTTGTTTCGTGTCTGGCTATGGCCACTGCTTTTTACCTTTGTATATTTTGTTGTTTCTAGTATTTTTATTTTTTGAGTGAAATTTATACCTGGCTATTGCCATGAATCTTTTGGGGGCGCTGATGACCTAGAAGTTGAGCGCCCTTAAACCAAATCCAATCCAAAAACTGAATATAAATTTAAAAGGAAAATGTAATAGGAAACAATCCAAAAATTCTGATATGTAGCACAAACATGACTGTTCTACATACAATTCATGCAAATGCTTATTCCTCTTATCTACTTCATGATAATTGAGTTAAAGATTTGCGAAATAGATTTATTGCTCATTTTCTTGTAGGTGCACAGGGAATATGGGGATACGTAGGCTTTAAGCAATGTCTAATTTTGCTATATGAAGGCTATTAAATTCTGTTTGCTTTGATTAGGAGATAAAATGATCTCCCGTTTGAGAGAAGTATAAGTGTTGTAAACTTCAGACATATGGAGAAATAACTCTGGAATGGTGTGCTCCACAAAAAATATACATAAATTGTGTATTTTAAGATTTACATTTTTTGTGTAGAACAAGCATTGCTCCAACACAAGAAAATGTTACGACTGCCAAACTCTAAATGGACAGAAGAGAACCTCCCCCCTTCAATCCTTAAAACTCATAGTAGTTTCCTAGAAAAGGTAACACAGATTAAATCCAAGTTGAACATTCCTAACACCAGAGAAAATCTACTTATAAGACAAAATCCATTGGAATTATTGCAACCTACCTTCAGTTTGGAATTAATAGAGGAAATAAGTAAATCAGACACACCAAAAGAAATACAAAAGCTTCTAGCTCTGGAAACAATCAATACTAGGTATTCCACAGAAGAATGGCTGCACATATATACTGATGGATCCTCCACGGAAAACCTTACTGGAGCTGGAGTTATGTGTTCACATTTTTCCTTTTATCATTCTTTTGGCAGAGACAACAAATTATGATGGAGAAATAGAGGCTATACACATTGCTCTCCGACAATTATTAAATCTTCCCTTAAATAAATTTAACAAGGCAGTAATTCTTTCAGATTCTAAAGCTGCAATTCAGGGAATATGTTCAAATACTACAAAGAAGTCAACAAAAATTAGAGAATGCTACAAAATGTTAACACAACTCCAAAAAGTTAATAAGACTGTTCATCTCCAATGGATTCCAGCACACTGTGGAGTCATGGGGAATGAAGCTGCAGACTCACTTGCAAAGAAAGGCACAACAATAAAACAAGTCTAAATTAAATTTCTCATATTCCTCAATAAAACGCTTGATCATTAAAAAATTTTCTCATTCATACCTACAAGAAATAGAAACAAATGCCAAAGATAAAAAATGGATTACACTACTTTCCAACCCAGATATAATCCCCCAGAGACCAAGGAAAACAGCGGTTGCAGCCTTCCGACTACTGACAAATCACGACTGCTTAGCAAGTCATCTCTACAGAATAGGTATCTCAGCCTCACCAATATGTGTCCTGTGTAACGATCCAGCAGAAATGAACGAAGACCACTTGAAGACCTGTGAAGCATTAAGATCAGAAGAAACTACAGTTCAAAAGTATTGGAAAGCACAAATGCTAATGGCTTCATTGCCAGATGCAAGGCACTAGAAAACATTTTTTGTGTCGCAAGGTTTAGTGTCTAAAGATTTACCTGATATGCAAGTCACCCAGCTTGTGGAGAGTTTCTGTGGACATTCCAAGCAAACTCATAAAAATAAAAATCATTAGCCATTTTGATAGAATCATTTTTCAAAAATGTTTTGAGAGAAGGTTAATCTGGGGTAGGGGGATTTTCTTGAAAATCTCTCTCTTGTCCTTGGAATATGCTAAACTTATATACCTAGTTTGGCGTTTTAACCCTTTATTGCCTGGTGTGTCTTATAAGATACATAAGCTTTTTTTCCTATTTGTACTAGTTTTAACTTTTTTTTCTGCTATATTCTTGTTATACTGTCTGTCACCAATTAAAAATACATATTTGAGACGGTTTGAATTGTAAAAAGGTAATTTTTTTTTACAATTTATATTGTAGTGTTTTTTTTTTTAAAGAAAAGAAGCAAAATCCATGCAAGTGCAGTCAAATGATACCCCGTCATCATCCACGCGTGCCATCACACCGATTATTTTACGTGGGCCCTCCCCGTCCTTTACCACAGGCACATTTGACTGTGGTTGCCGAGACTCGAACTCACGACCTCAGGCTTTGAGTGCATGGCCAGTGCACTACGTGTTGCCTTAACGATCATGGCTATCCGGGCCAGCAGGCTGAAGGCCTCTCAGACCGCCTAATCTAAACCGGTTTCGAATTAGAGGAAGAACGGCATATGTAGCAAAATAATTCAGGCAATAGAGGGTTAACTACTTTTTGTTTTTGAGTTACACTGTTCACACAGGCGGATCTGTTTCTAAAAACAATTTCTCTTGAAATATCAGTATCATAGTTGGGTGAAAAGGAATAATTGACCTACTTTATGTTGAGAAAAGGGGATGTTAAATAATTTCTTTTAAATCTTGCAGTTAAAGCATTCTAAATATATTTTTCTCTTTTGCAGGAAACTCTTTGTTGGGGGATTGAGCTGGGAAACAACACAAGGTGAGCATTTAAATACAAATGGAAAATATTATAATAAGATAAGTGAAGTTTTGGTCACCATATTAATATTCGTTAATTGGTATTGCTTAACTGCCAGTAGCTTCAGTTTTATAGTTTTATTTAGTTCAAATTTATTTAGGCTTATAAAATAGTGAATGTTCAGCTCATTTAAATATATTTTATTTCAGAAAACCTACAGAGGTATTTTTCACGTTATGGTGAGGTCATAGATTGCGTTGTTATGAAAAACAGCGAATCAGGCAGATCAAGAGGATTTGGCTTTGTGACATTTTCAGACCCAGCCAATGTATCATTGGTTTTACAAAATGGTCCTCACCAACTGGACGGTAGGACGGTAAGTGAAACTCAATATTTGCTGTTCTTTAAGATGTGCTAAAGCATTATGCACATTAATTTTACTGTTTATTTGCAGATTGACCCCAAGCCCTGCAATCCTAGAAGTTTACAAAAACCAAAGAGAAGTAATAGCTATCCAAAAGTATTTTTGGGTGGCCTTCCCTCCAACGTTACAGAAACAGACCTCCGTACCTATTTCACTCGGTTTGGAAAAGTAATGGAAGTTGTAATAATGTATGACCAAGAAAAGAAGAAATCGAGAGGTGAGTAGCAGGAGATTGGACTGAACTATGGAGTCAACATTGGTTCATATCACTTGCATCTACAATTCTGTTCACACCACCTATATGTGTCATTCTGAAAATATAAAAGATAATGCATAGTGATGTGTGCCTTTGTTAATTTTGTGGCTTTGAAACCAATATCAAAATTGAAAACTGAGTCATTTATGCAATTTCTAAGGAAAGGGTGCATTTCTTTACAAGTGAGGAAATGGGACTTTCCTAGCAACTGTGTTATATTTTGTTCCATACTATGTTGAAATGTATTATTTAGATGAATTATTGGAATCTATGTTAAGACTGTAGTCATACTGCTCAATATGCAGCTGAGTACATAGCTGGTTTTTTCTTCTATTTTTCTCCCTGGAAGGTGAATCTTGAAAACTTAATTATTAGGTGCGCTAAAGAAAGTCAGGTAAATTTGATATCTGCACAATGGTTAAAAATTCTCTTATGTGAACCACAGAATAGTGCAAAAGTGCTATTACATTTTCGAGTTACTGTAACCTGGTGTTGCAAACTAGTCTAAGACAGTCAAAACTGCTTATAACAATGTCAATGGGACCCACGGTTGGTCATTATAGCCAATAGTCGTACAAACCAGATTTTTTTTGTTTCCTACAAAAAAGTTTGTATCTACATTTTAGTCTGCCATGCAGTTAAAACACCTACAGATTTGCAATTAAGTATTTGCAGAGAACCGAAGAGAAATTTTTCTTATCTTTGTGCATATGTATAGCAGAAACATGCCAGAAAAATGTAAAAACCTATAATAGGTGGGGAAAGAAGTAGCAACAATGTAAATTGTTCAATAACGAAAATACTCTTGGATAATGACAGTATCCACAAATTTTCCCCTCAGCTTTAACATGGCAAGCTTGGAAATGTATCCAAGATGAACAATTAAAATTTGGATTTCCCAATAGACTCAAAAGTTTCATAGGCTTTTGCTTGAAGAAAAGGTCCACTGATCAGCACATTGGAGTGGTATAAATAAAAACTAGCTAGTGCTTGTGAGCGGAAGCTGGTAAGCAAGTTGAGAATAAGCAAAAGGTCGTGATTTGGTATAAATAAAAACTTCCCCTCTTCCGCCAGCTCTTGCTTCCAACACACAGCTTTAGCTCCGTGACCTTCACCAGGCCACGTAAACAAACACACCTTTTTCATGTCTGGAGGGGATTTAAATACTTGCTGCATTTAAATATCCATATACTTATTCATGTTAAACATGATAGAGATACTGATTTTAAAGAACGAAAATGTAAGTAAAGATTTGGCAAATTAAATAGAAATTAAGATTCACCTGGCATTCCACTGATAACGTTCATACACTTTCTAAATTCCATCAGTGATTTTCTTAATTTTATAGTATTAAGAACTTGTATCAACTGATATATGTTGTTAGCTAATGCTGGATTTCTGACAATGAAGTCATTAATCCATTATGATATATGGAAGTAGATAATTTGTACTCGTGTGTTTGCACTGTTATACTGATATCCTTT
This sequence comes from Tenodera sinensis, assembly GCA_030765045.1. Classification (NCBI taxonomy): domain Eukaryota; kingdom Metazoa; phylum Arthropoda; class Insecta; order Mantodea; family Mantidae; genus Tenodera; species Tenodera sinensis. The sequence continues at coordinate 194,463,079 of CM060963.1, forward strand.
ACATCTATACATATAAACTATCAATAACTAATTCCAAGAGTGAGTCTGCGGGGACTAATTCCAAGATTGTATGACTATCATAAATTAAAGCTATACCGGATGAAGAAGTTTCATTTCCTGGAAATTTAAATTTAGGGTCGGTTTTATATGAAAGTCTTCAGTTATAACCCGGTTTTGATTTGCACAATATTCTACTCTATGTATCGCTTTGATTACATTATCGTTGGTAATGACAGTGGAACAGTATTACCTCATTCACATTATGTTTAGCGTTATCGTACGCAGGCAAGATGACAACACCTTAGGATGTATACAGATTGTTAGTTAAAAGGTCCTCTTCGTGTTTCATTTCCCTCTGGAAGCAAATGCTGCGGAAGCAAGTCTACATTTTCTCTTTAAATGTGATTATAATTTAAGAGGTAGAACTGGAACTTAAAAATTCAATGCCACAACTGGGATTTGAACCACAGACCTTCCGCTTGCCGGGCGGATGCTCTAACCACTGTTCTACCTCTTAAACTTTGCCCACACACGGCTTGTGTGTTTAAAAACACCAACAGTAAGTTTATTGGCATAAATAAATAGTGATTATAATTGTTTATATCTGCATCCAAGTCCCTACATATTGTGTAATTTTTTAGTTCCTCAACCACTAAACGTAAGTAGAGGAATTATTGCATTCCGCCCAATAATTCGATATCGAGATTAAAGCAGAAATACAGCTTCTGAGCCTCTCTGAATAGAGAGAGAGAGAGAGAGAGAGAGAGAGAGAGGTCTATGTATGTGTGCCTGTATGTGTGTTAGTGTGAACATCAAAACCCAAGCAGTCACTTTTAAAAACCAAATTTCGTATTGAAGTTCAGTAACCTCCAAGAGTGCGACTTTATGGAAACCCTCCATCCAAAACGAACTTTTACATGGATAAACATTCCTAATTTTTAACCTTTAATCTCGGGGGAATAGCCTGTGAAGTCCTTTTCATTCTGAATCACATTTGTATAACTGATAAACTGTAGGAGATAGACGAAGTCTTATTACACAAAAAATGTGTATCTAATTAAAGCACACAGTTTACGTAAATTTCTTATGGGGGGGGGGGGCAGGGATAAATGAAACAGTAATTGGGATTGATCCAAACTTCCAACACATGGCGATTATCCTCTTATAAATTTAAACCCAGATTCCCATAATTTGATGCCCTGCGTATATTACAAGTGATATACTGAAAGATTACTTTTACTGGTGTTCTGTTGATCTGCTCTAGAACTGGGCAGTTACAATTTATGCAACATCAAAATAGGCAATTCTAAGATTTTAAAAGTGTTATCTGAATTAAAGCTATACCTACTTAGTGAAAGAGTTTCATATAGGCTTATTTTATAGATATAATTCGACCTTGATTTGTACGAGCATTATGCTCTTCATACGTGCGGCATGTTTGTATAAGCACGTTCGTATATGTTTTGATTCCATTATCAGGTTTCTGGTAATGAAAGTGGATCACTATGACATCACTCGCATTCTAACCAGGCAAGATCAGAACACCTCAGAAAAATGCCCCTGTATCATCGGAGCTGATATAGCAGCAAATATCTCCAAGAGTAGAGCTTATTATATTTTACAACACGTATATATTTCAGTCACCATGGTTGAAGAAAGCGGTGTATTTATGAGGCGCTTTGTTAATCTATTAAAGGAAAATCAAGACATTCTATTAAAAGCACAGTTGTCAGAAAGTAAGTGCAAAAATTTAGCAGTAGCTACAGTAAAGCAACAATTGGAAGAAGAGTTTAAAACATCCATCAGCGAGATGCAAATACTAAAAAAAGCAACTTAAAAACAAGAATTAAGTCCAAAAGTGATTTGAAACTAATTAGCAATAAGCTAGTTGTTTTAAAACAGTGAGAGCAGGAAATCCTGGCCATGGTACTAACTGATTGAGCAAGCTGAGGTACCTACATAGCTACCTCAGAAAAAGCCAGCAAAAGCTCCGTCGGAGCGAGGAAAGCAGGTTTTTATTTATACCATTTCGTGAGCAATAGCTTCGCGGTCAAGGTCTGGAAGCTTTAGCTTGCAAGGAGATGGAGGAGAAGGTTTTTATTTATATGAAACCAACCTCTTGCTCTGAATTAGTGAGAAAAAGCTATTGCTTGCTTTTATTTATACCACCCATTATTTGATCTTGCTGCTTAAACCATGTAAGTAAAGCTTCTTCATAATTGTGCTCAGAAAATATCGCCTGCTGGATTTTTAAAAAATTGTGTTCGAAAAGGGACTATTCTCTCTGTCCTTCCAAATTGCACAACTCATTGAGTGTGAGACACAGTTTATTTGTGATGCTGATGTTTGTTTCCCCATTTTCTAATTGCCATATGTGCGACTTTCTCCAATATGAAATGATTTCCTCTTTTGTGACATCTTTAAATTGATGTGCACTGACTGTTCAACACAGTACTACTTCAAAATCCACAATCTATAGAAAACAAGAGTTTGAGAGATAGGTGTTATGCCATTGTGAACGATCCCCAAATAGGCGAGAAACAAAAATGATCCTTGGATGTTTAGTCAATATATTTCTCCAAGAATGTAATCAGACTATGTTACATACAATAGGTCGCAATATGTGATGAACTAAGATTTTTTAAATATAGGATTTAGACGGGACCGTTTGATTTTGCTGTGATAACCAATATGTCGTTAAAAGCTTTGCTGTAACTGGTTTGGACTGTAGTTTATTCCCCCTTGCGTAAGTGGTAAATGTGTATCGTTAAAAAGTTACTGAGATTTTAAGTTCCATTTTAGTTTGGAAGTATGTAAATTTTGATGTAGTGTGGAACAAAATGATTTTTATTAAATTTTATTTTGCTTCATTTTCTTTTGTAATGGTGCCATGATCTATGGAATATTGAACAATCCATCATAGAAAACTAGATAACTTTTTCAAGACTATTTGGTAGAAATATATAGTTTTTCAGTATTTACTAGGCTGTTAATGGTCTTTGATTAAATGAATAGTGCTGCATTTAAATTTAGGATTGTATCACAACAGCATCTGAGAATTTCAACTATCCTAATGAAAATTTTAGGAACACAATTCTTCTGTTTATTAATGAACAGGAAATGTGAATTGTTTAAATTGACGATGTGATTTGGTGTGTTCTGGAATTTGAAATATATTTCTAGTGTTTTCTTGCTGGTGTGCTTTGAATAAATGTTAAGTTATGCTCAAAATTGGTCAGTTTTATTTTCCTAATGTTGCAATGAACTGTAGGCAGCTACACATCCTGAAAATAATGTACTGAACTTAAGTCTTAAGAGCTTTTGAATAAACAGGTTAGTTTGAATTCGTAGTTTGAAATTCTTTGATGTTAATAAATTAAGTGCAGCACTGAAATGCTGATGGTCTGAGCCATGCATATTTGTAGTAGGATATTAGGATTGTTTTAAAAGAATATAATTATGCAACATCAGTTTGCAAAATGTGCTATTGCTCAGACTTACTGATGCATTTCATGAGTTAACTTTTATGTGTACTGGATGTAATTCTATGTTTTACGTGTTTGTTTTATCTTTCAGTAGGTACATCTCACAGTTGTTTATAAATCTATTTACAATGTTTCATGCTTTGGGGAGTTCACTGCTGCCAATTTTTAGCACTAAAATATTTTATTAAAAATCTGATAGCTAGTCACTAACCTTAACCAAAAATTACACAAACCCTTTCCTCTTTTTTCCTTTTCTTGAAACCGCGTTCCACGAGTAACATTCATTACTAAATACGCTAGTTATGTTAAATTAAGTGCTAGCTGTTATGCTAATTATAAGACTTTTGAGATTAGCATATTTGAGTCATAAGTTTACATTGGGTTACCTTAGATTAGTTTTAAGACTATAACGCCTAGGTAACTTAGTCACTCTCCTTTTTAAGCCGTGTTTTTAATGACTAGAGCTTTAGCATAATTTGGATTAAATTTGGAAGTACAATTAGTTCTTAGGATATTGTTTAGACCGGCTTTGCCGGCAGCCATATGGATTTGGCAACCAAAAGTTAGATGACACTTCAGCGGCACTCTCAAACTGGCAGGCAGCAGTGTTTTAACCCAGCGTTATGAAACTTTAGAAGTTTTAAGAAGTCTGTTTGATTGCTTGCTGTGACACAATAGGATTTGGATTTTTGTCCTTCGAGGACGATGAAGCAGTGGATCGATGTGTAGCGGAGCATTTCATCAACCTGAACGGCAAACAGGTATAACTTTTGGTGCCGTCCTTCTTATTTAGGCAGGTTAGCTAGGTGAGGCTTTGCAGAAACCACTAAAATCATGCAGCTCATTGCAATAAGGGTATACATTACTTTTCTTATATATTAGAACTCAAATTATTTAAGTAATTTTTGCAATGAAAGTATCTATTTAAAAAAAAAAAATTTAGATTAATCCAAGTTGCAATGTGTTGGATCATTACATTTGTCAAACAAAAGTGCAAAATTGAAATTAGCCAACTCCATTTTAATTGTGGGCCACACATTCTTGCACTGTTCTGTTACAATGTTTCTCCCATAATTTATAGTTGAAAAAATCAGGCAGTTGCTCCTGTTCCTGTAGAATTGTAATGTCATAAACATTAAAGAGACTCATTATTAGCAATATTGAATAAAATATTCATTGAAGGAACTGTGTACTACTTACCACTAATGTTTCGTTTCATAGTTATTATAAATTAAGCATTTAACAAGCAGTTCTATCCATGTTCTGCTTAATTATTCATAATAAACGTGTTTCAAGTATGAAGTGTGGACTTAGCTGTTTGCAACATGTGCAGAAAAAACATGCTAGGGAAGAATGAAAAAGACATAAAACTACAGTAAACTCAAAATTACATTTTATTCTTATCACTGTCAAACCTTCATTATTTTGATTCAGATTGTTAAAAATGAGCCTTGACTCAACTTTGGTGTAATTATAACTTTGAGTTAATGTTTTATCTTGTACACAAATTTTGATTTGGGAGAGCTCAGAATGCCTGTTATTTGGAAATTTCATATTGGGTAGAGCACATTTCCTCTACCTAAGGCCATAGGGAAAGTAAAAAATGGTGGACTGGAAGCTGGGCTCATGCTTCGCTTAAATCCCAGTAACTGTTACAGAAGCACTACAGCTGTAGAACCCTGATTAATTGTTCCTTACATTGTTACATATTCCTGAAACAATCAGACCAAATAGAAAGATAACTAAGCCATTTTTAAATTGGAATAATTGAAGTAGTGATTACGTAATTGGCATTCAATTGTAGGTAATTGTAGTCTGGAATGCAGGTTGCACAGTAGCATTGCTTGGAATCGTGTGACCTACCAGTACATAGCTAATAATAATGAGAGTATACATTTTTCTTTATCTTAGATAAGATGATAGATGAGTAATGGCCCTTAAATGGAGCTTTTGTGGTATCTGTATGTAAGAATGTCATTAAGGAGTATAGTTAGATATGTGGAAGAAGGGTGGTTGGCTGCCATGCTGTCTGTTCATCAGCTCATGTTGCAAGGGGAATGAGGGGCAGGGGAGAGACATTCCACGCAGTGTAATCTTAGTTTTGTAAAAATCCACATAGTCGTTCTGCTGGTCATGTTGCCAACTTACCTCTAATATTATTCACGCTATGTTTACTCTCTGCTAATCTCAGTTGTAAAATCGAACTTGTCACTAGTTTTGTGTCGGAAGTAATGGTAAAGGTAATATAGAAGCAGATAATCCTCTGCCTAGGAGTGCTGTGAAATCTGCTATGACATTTTGGTTGCAGAACAAAGGGGTTCAGAGTGACAGTTCTATGTGTAAAACAGATCTTTATAGGCTGATTGAAACAAACCTAAAGAGGCTCTTAAAGGTATTACTGCCTCTCTTGTATTACTTTCATTGCCTGTACTTGCAGGAACAATTACTATACTATTAACTGACCGAAATTTTTATACTTCATTCTTTGATCCTGCAAGAGGGAATGAGAAGTTGTTAGACTGAATTCTTCCTCAATTGTTATATTATTATTGGTTATTTTGGTTTCATTGGGCCACACTGTCGTTACTTACCCCCATATATGTGTGATCTCAATCCCATAGGACTAGTTTGGGCCAATGCAAAATTAATACTTAAATGCAACAGCTGACTTATTCTTTCTTACAGGAATTGCAAGATATAATGCTCAAGGATATATCACATAAGACCGAAACAGATCGGCAGTGTTTTTTGAAAGTATAGAACAGGCAGAAAATGATTGTTGGGAAAAACAGAAGTTGAAAACATTGTTTACGCTTTATAAGCTAAATATACTGCATGAACTGAAAATAACATTGTGCTATTTTGAGCAATTTGCTTTAATCTGCTGTGAATACACATTCCAAGTTTGGCAACATTATCGTAAACACGATCAGAAGCAGAATTGCCTCTCGCGATATCATTATTGGGAATTGTTCTGATATAGTGGCTGGCTGCATTCCTGTCAGGGACCTTCAGCTGGTGAACAAACTGTACATGTGGTGAAGGCTAAGGAAAATATGTTGGTGGAAGTGGTACCGGTGCTTAGAGCTTGTATAGTTGCATGGGCATGATATGCAGAACATTTTAAACGTGAAAACCCTTTCAAATGGGAAAACCAGCAAAGAGGCTACTAGTAAAAGGAAAGTTAATAGTTTGGTGAATTTGCTTTCTAAATTTTTTTATGCAAAACATCTGTAATTTTGTAACTCATGTTTTCTTTACCTGCTCTGTCTAAAAGCGAATATTAGAGGTTCAAGATTGTTTCTGCTATTAAAACAATGGGGGAATATGTTAGCAGTATAATATTTGATATAAAATTTGCAGACTACAGCAACTGTTGAAACAGGAGTGAAGCAGTTTGTGCAAATGCATAGGCATCTTATTTGTTGCCATTGTTCTAGAAGTAAACTTTAAGTGCTGTACCTAAAAGAGAGGGTGGTCGTAAGATAATACAGGTGTATTTGATTTATTAGTGTAAAAGTGTTGACACAAACTGCCTTACAAGACTGAGTTAGAACCACTAAGCTTGCAGGTCCATTCCAAACCAAAGTTCCCTCTGATGTAAATGAAGAATGTGCTTCCGCTTGTCACAAAACGAAGCGCGCACTCTCGCCAGTGTAAAACCGTTCTTACAAATGTATTATGAATAGATGCGGCTCCTAATGCAGCGATTGCAGTTGACTATGCGGATGCCATAGTGTGATGTACGTCTCCCCTCTCCTCTCACTGTACATTTCCGTGTATCGGAACCCCACCATTCCAGTTGTGTTTAGCTGTGATACTTAATGAGTTGCTTCTCAAGTGATTCATAGTGCAATACCTAAAACAACTTGCTGACGAAGTGTAATACTAAATGATTAGTTGGACAATTCAGACATATATTTCTTTGAGAAGGTATTATATGTGCAGTGTGTAGTTTCATATTACAAACTAAAATGTACTATTTTGAAAGCTTAATAGCATTAGTAAAGCAGATAAGGAAAATGTTGAGTGCAGTTCAAACAAGAACCAAGCGAGCTCACAATTCAATCAAGAATTATGTGACGTGAATCAACTCAATTGGAAACATTTGGGTCTACAAAAGTCGCAGGATATTAAATTAATCGAGAAACTATCAGAAACAATTAACCGGGTACCCCAAGACCCTGAACTAAGGTTTATTGTCTCCAATAACAAGGAAGGAAGGACCACTGAATCACTTACGGTACCACCTTCAGTAAAGAAAGGAAAAAGGGAGGAGATTAAAAGATTTCGTCAACATCGCACCAGTTAGGTAGTAGCATGTCCAAAATGTAGGATAGTTGTGTGTAGGGCAGTTCATATACTCAGGACTGTACCTCTGACCCAGACACTGATCTGCTTCCTTGCGAGGTCATTTTCACTTGCCATGGAGCAGTCCAGACACACAGAACTTGCAGTAAAGATCTTGCACTCCCACAATTTAATTGTGAAATATTGGTGTAGGAAAGTTACAGAAAGGCACACTTTGTGTTCATCATAAGAATTCACAGCTAAAGAAAATGGTACTTACCTAGGATATTACAGAATATAATTTTCTTTATATCATGTGCTATTGCACTAACATTGTCCTCCAACAAATTAATTTTAACGCTTAATACTGTAACAAAACGAAAGTTCGACGAATCGCACTCCAGATGCCAGTGTGACAAAGATGACACATCCAATCCAGTTACTTTTCTATCACTTTGTCCTCCAAATTTTTGCATGCATATAGTTTTCATCTACTAACATTAAGTCTTTTGTGATGTTACAGCTTGCAATTTTCTTTTAGCCGTGACACTTCTTTCACTGTCTCATTTCTCTGCCTCTTATACCCTAACACTGATGATCAAGCACTTGATTCTCATTAAAATTCTTTACGATGTGACAACACATGCACAGTTATCTCGCACTCACAGACACTGATCGACTCATGTCTATATCTAACTCTGCTGTTTCCTTGTCTCCTTACATAGTGGAAAGGATGATACACAGACCTTTTGCAAACTTTTTCAAACACTGGTGATGGCATAGCCAGATTTTCCCGAAGGCTCAGGAGAAAAACCCTTTTGATTCTGGCACTCAATTGCTTTTAGTCACACCCAGTAGTGCAGTCTGACCTTGGGTGCTTTCTGGCCTGCAATGTGGTGGAAAGTAGCTTAGCCACGACAGTCCTTTTGTTTTGTGTCGTGCTCAGCATCACAATACGTTAATTGGAAAAACCTTGGTTGCAGTATTGGATGTTATGAAACTTAACATCTGAGCATAAAGGCATTTTATTGACTGAGGTAATAGACTGGTTCCAATATGGCAGCCGATTCATCTGGTGTATTTGGATTTGGGTGCTGGCCTTTGAGGGTTGCAGTTAATGTAAATGTTAATTTCTGCTGTTAGGGTCAGGGATCGCATACTTCTTTTTCTGGGATAAAACGAGTATTTGTTTACAGAAAGAGGCACTCTGGTTTGGAATGGGTAGTAGTTGGCCAGCTGTGAGCTGTGAACACAAAATCGAGATCCACGTTAATGAAAAGTACAGGGTCAGATTGTCTTTTAAATATAAGAGAATTTTTTGTTTTTGAATGGGATTTCAAAATTTTAATTTTTTGAGTGGAGTACAGTATTTCCTCTACCTGCTCTAGGTAAGTAGTTGAAAAACAGTAAATATCATTTCAGAATTATTTGTAATTTTTTGGTTACTTTTTGAAAGCATTGATGTGTGGCCAACAAAATGGAGTAGGTAACCTTCACAAAAGTATATAATTGTGCTCTGAATATACACAACCCCTGTATAGGGTGATTAAGACCCCTTTGAAATTTAATATTTGCATGATAATTGTGGGTTTAATCATCCTGTACATACTATTGTTAGTGTCATTACTTCTGGTTGCTGATCGTCTAAATAAGGTATATACTTAATCCAGATAGCACTTTATATATGTTAAACACACTTATAAACTATATTTTTCTAGGGATAATGTGTACAGCCTTACCATTGAATTATGTTAGATAGCTTTGTACTTAGATTAAGTTGAAAATAGTAAGGCTTTAATTAGCTATGAGAATATGGTAATTCTATGTTAAAAACAGTGGCATCACAGCAGCGCATTTTTAACGTTTTTCTTTATCAATTTTTATTAAACTATGATATTAAATTGTGCATTTACTGCTGTGTTGTGACTGATTGCTGATGTTATTAGACAGGCCTGTTAATTAAAGTGGTTGTCAAACAGGTTGAAATCAAGAAAGCAGAGCCACGCGACTCCGGCAAAATGGGGGATGGACCTCCAAGCCAGTGGGGTCCTCCACAAGGGGGACCTCCCATGGGGATGGGAGGTGTAAGTATTAAAAAGTTGCTGTTTAAGATTTGTATTCTTTTATGTCAGCCAGTTTGTAAGAAATTCATAAGTTAATTTGATATAAATAAAACAGCTCTAGAAGCAGTAATACCCATGGCTGGTTTCACCAATTGTTGTTAATTTTAAGAAGAGATTTAAAATAATTTGACATTGTAAGTTAATATAAACTCTTTCTTTGAACAATGTAAGCTGTAACATTGTTAACTTCAGTAAACATCCCCATAACCTTGATTTGGGATTTTTAATAAGTATTGGAGAACAAGAAGCTTAAAAATAGACTGCATTGTGTTTCGCCTGTCTGCATCCTTGGCACTCGTTGCCATGTTCTGCTGTAGTAGGCACAGCTTATTTAGATACCCCAAACAACAACCTTGACATCTTTCCCCCATTATAGTGCAGTCTGGTTATATTTGGTGATACTCCATCCGTTTGGTTGCATTAGTGCCGCCAACTGTTCGCAACATATAACCATGGTAAAGCTATGGCCATTGCTGGTCTTATTGCGTCTCTTATGTTGTCACAGAAGCCCTTGTTTATGAACGTGTTGCAGAGAGGCTAACCGATAGATTTTAAAATAAGAATCTGTGTAGACGCATTATTAATCTGTGGATGTACTGCTCGTGTTTGCATGATTTTGTCTCATTCTTTTAGAGCAGTATATGTAGTTACAGTTATTTTTGTGTTCGCTGCACAGTAGTGCATTAAATATATATATTATGTTAAGCGCTCGGAAGTGATTTTATGCAAAAATGTTATTGCAGAACAAGATTTGCCAAAGGTTAGTACGTTCTTTGTTGTGTGGTAATGATGTTCAAGTATTATCATTAAAATACGATCTGAAGCTTTCCTGGCGACAAACATCTTGAATATTATCATCATTTGAAAGCGTGATAATTTAACCCTGTGATACTTGAGGTTAGAAATGCCTTTATTATGTAAGTTGGCAGGACTGCGTTTTGCGATACTTTTGTCTGCTGTTTAGTGTAATGTTGGCCATGCTGAAGTCTTGGGAACCGCCAATAAACTGTGTCCACTATATCATAGAAAGGTGCAGATGAAATCATACATCTTTAGAGCTATAATCTTTGCAAAAGTTAAGGCATATGGAGGTGGACTGTACTGCAGACTCCAGCGAATCCTAAGTGTGCCCCTCCTACCACAGCTGCCGAATGTGGTACACGCATCTCATGTGCTCTTATGTACAGAACCTCTGCCGGTACACACACTACTCTTGGCAACAGTGCTCTGCTTGAGCATTGGCCAGCATTCATATGCCTTTAACTTCTGCGAGCAGTATACTTTTAAGGGCTTTACTTACCAACTTTATGAAAGATAATTAACCACTTATCCATACATTCTTGGCACCTCTTTAGGAAGCTATCCATTACTCGCCGTAGTTCACATTGAGAAATGCTGGTAATTTTCTGGCAGATATTTTGTTAACTCTTCCAGGGTGTCTCTTGTATACTTTTAGGTTATCCCAGAGACAATAGTTTGTTGGAACCCTGACAAATCTTTCTCATAATGCCACATTATACTTATTTTGTTATGAAAGAGTACTGGATGAACTGTTAGGTCTTGAGTTATAGGGGCAATTTTTTTCGGGTCAACAGTAAGAAGCCTGTACATACATGAATACCGTTTCCGTTCTTTTTTTTTCTGTATTTCTTTTGTAGAGAATTAACGGACAAGGAGCATGGTTTTTCCTTTTTTCAATACAACTTGAACAGCTCATGGCCAATCTTGTTTGAACAATTGAAAGTGTTTCAGGGCAGTATTATTATTATTATTATTATTATTATTATTATTATTATTATTATTATTATTATTATTATTATTATTATTATTATTATAGTTGTTATATTATTATTGTTGTTATTGTACTTCTGTATGTTTTAAGATCTTATCAAGGAAGATTTGTTCATTGATATAGTCTCTTAGATATAGTAACCTATATGTAGAAAAAGGTATTGTTCAACGAAAGGGCGCATCTTTCAATTATTTTTAACCATCTGGATAAGATTAAATTTATACTTCCAGTATATATATCTGCAACTACACGTATTCCATTTTTGTAAGAGTTTTAATATATTTTCAAATAAGATGTTAATAACATCAGTTGGTGAAACTGTCCTGCAGTAATAGAATTTGATTTGCACTTTATTTTCTGCAGTCTATATGTAATCTTTGATTTATTTAATTGAACTGTTGAAATATTTTCTAATAAATCAATATATTTCATTTTAACTTACTGTTACAGGGTATGGGAATGGGTGGACCAAATGGACAAATGGGTGGCCCAATGGGTGGTCCTATGGGACCAATGGGCCCACCAGGCAACATGATGCAGGGGTATCAGGGCTGGGGTACACCTCCACAGACAACAGGTTATCCAGGTGTGTAGTGTGTGTATTCTGTTACTATGTAATATTGATTAGTTATTTGTGCTTAAATATTAGTTTTATCAGATCAATTTAGGAGTAATGATACTGTGTGAAAAAAGAATTGCATTATATGATTGCAGGGCATTGGGGCCCTTCCCCCTCGAATCAGCCACCAGTTAATGGTATGTTAGGCACGGAATCCTCTTAAGCCTGTTCTCTTAGATGTCATAGCAAGTAGTGATCTCTTAGATTGCTTTGAACAGAAGTCTAGTTTCTATGGCGTAGATGTAAAAGGCCTGCATTTCGAATTGTAATTCCAATTTCTCTACATACCTGCACGGTTTTGAACAAAAAAGAACCCGAGTTTAAAATGAATTCCCTCTCTTGCAATATTCCTTTCAACCAAGCAAAAAAGTTACATTGTGCATTTGTAAAACAAAAACAACACTGATGTTTTGTGTTGCTTATTTATTTCCAAAACACTGTACTGTATATAGTTTCCAAATTGAAGGCTTTTGTTTTTAGAGTTTTTCCTTCCTTACTGAAATGTTTGCTTAAATTTAATGAACTGTAGCCAGACTTTATTGTTAGCTGCTTTACTTAACGTAGCTAAAAAGCACTTTATACCACAATAGTTCACCCTTCATTAGTTAGACCGTGGTGTGGCCTGGTACTGGAATTCATATAATGTTAAAAGCATGCTAATATGTTGATGCCTGTAAATTTCTAGTAGCTATTAAGTATAGGATGCCCAAATTGTGTTACTAGGAAATCTTCAATGTAAAAATGCATACATAGTTTTAGTAGCATTGAGGACACATTAATTTGACTTTAGTGTAAAGTATGAAATATAGGGCATATAAATTAGTTCCTCTATAAGTTGCAAAATATTGAGAATTATTGTAAAACAGTAGAACCTTGATCTTGTTCTTTAAACAAAAATTTTGTGCTGTTATTTGTTCCAAATATCAGTCTCAAAACAATTTTGATTACGTGTAACACATTATTTATCCTAAATGTAGTGCTTTCCCATATTCATTCAGGAATTCCATTCTCAAGAAAATTTGTGAAGTTGGTTTTTAAACTGGAATAAATTTAAAAGGCGATTGTATTTTCATATATGATTGCTCATACTTTTTGAGCAGGCTGTGGTGCCCAGGTTGTTTACTAGTTCAATCACAGCAAAGTTTAAGCCTATATCCTGTAAGGAATATTGGTATGGATGCTATTGGGTTTTGAAAATGAGCGAGAAAGTGAAGAAGGGAATGGCGTTTGTGCACGGTGCCAATGTTTTGGTTTAATTTGGCATTTTCTGTGGTATTTTTGACTGTGAGCTGCAGAGCAAAGCTATCTATGCTGTCTGATGTTTGTCTTGATTAATGAAGGTGTCCCAAAAAACACAGCCAACACTTGATATGTTGTATAGCAAACTGATCAGCTTTCAAATAGGAAGCCATATCCGGAAATGCATGGTTTGGACACAGAACGTCGAAGTTTGAGAACAAAGGTTGTTACAGTCTGTTAGTTTTGATATCTTAATATGGAAGGTATGCAACCTTTTAGCCATCTGTGTACTGGGATGAGCGACCTGACCATAACATTTCCGTCATAGTCCTTGAGCTGCTGAAATGGCCCACTTGAGCTCCAGCACACTTTGATGTAATGTGTGGAATCACCTCAACATTCAAATCAATTGGCTGTGCATGGCCAGCACAGTTGTCAGATCTGATATCTCTAGACTATTTTCTGTGGAGTTGTATGAAGACAGTTGTGTATGGCACTTCGTAACACCTGCAGAGGACCTTATGGATTGAGTGCACATAGTGATTGAAAATCTTCAAAAACAACCACACGTATTGGATCATGTGCATTGAGGCTCACCACCACCGATATAGGCTCTGCAGTGACGTAAGAGCTACACAGTTCGATGCCTGTTTGGGATGTAGACAGCTCAATGTTGAGTTTGACAAAATGTAAACCTGCATCCATCTTTCACTTAAGATGTGCTACAGCATCCGAACCGTACATTTCTGGAGAGGGATTCCTTTTTGAAAACTATCAGTTTACTGTCCTGCACAACATACTAGGCATATCAGTGTTTTTTGGGACACCTGTATATGTAAGGGGTCAAAATTGGGATTACCAGTTTTGGTTTTATGAAGCTGACAGTATAGGTGGTGCAACCAAGCAGTAAGGTTATCCTACAGCTTAAATGGTAGTGGTGTTGACTGAAGCATTGTAACAGGTAATCCAAAAGACAGAACCGGCTGGACTGTGTTTTCTCTGTACGGGTCCTCTGCTCTCATCGCTGATTGTCGCTGTCATAGAACAGTGCGGATAAAACCATATAACATTTTTAAAACTACTTTTCAAGGCTTTACTTACCAATACAATTAAAGTAGATGCTGAAACTGGCCACTGTGGTCCATGCATTTTTTGCACCTTTTTAGGAAACTATCCATCACTTGCTGTAGTTCACGTTAAGAAATGCTGGAAATTACCTGGCAGATATTTAGTTTTAATTCTTCCAGGGTGTGTGGGTTTGTCTTGTACACTTTATGGTTTAAGTTACTCTAGAGATAGAAATCGCAGATCACTGGAAATCTTTTTGCAATGCAAATCGCAATTTCACTTGGCGAGCTGAGTTAACACATACAAATCATAAATACATGCTGTGCAGTAGAAAACAAATGCTGAGCCATAATGCACTTTGTGACTTAAGTACAGGACAAAATAATAAAGCATACTGGTCATAACTCAACCACATAATGCGTCAGCGCAATATTGCATTTTCAGAGCTGAGAAAAACAAGAGTCAACTGCATGACCTTGTGTACATCAGCAGCTGTTATCGTGTTTCTGGCAGCACAGTGGAAAAACACAGCACAGTGTTTATGGTTTTGGATCTCTCTGTAGTACATATGACTTCAGTGAAGGTGCAGATTGGAAAACTTACTGTAAAATTGAATTGAGGTTCTATTGCTCAATTCACCTTCATTTTCTCCCTTTTTTTCCACTGGTGATGACTTCAAATAGAGCTAGTGTTAGTAACGAAGTGAAGCTAGTACCAGCGAAGGGGAATTTTGAAATTATTCTAGTTGTATGGTAGTTTGCTTCATTGGCTTTCTGGCTTTTGATCTAACACACTTTATGATAGTTTCATGTTGAACATTGAAATATAGAATATACTGTGGACTGCAAAGGATTATAATATTCTATTGAAGTTAGTAACCAGCAGGGTTTATAAATGGAACATTGCCGTTTTGTATTCCATTTGTTTACAAATTGGAGATTATCCACTGATTTTAATTCAAGGACTACATTGTGGAAAAAATTAAATTTAAAATTTATGATTCTTCTAATGGTCTGAATAGTGGATAAGAGTAAATAAATTGTAGAGAGAGTTAATCAAAATATGGTGCATGCCTTTAGGAGAGAAATGGTGGTAGAGTTTATATATATATCAGAACACAGTAAAGCACCCTGCAGTGTTTGACTTTGTGAAGTATTTAGTTTGTTGCATCAAGTAGTGTCTGACCACCAGAAGGTGGTGAGCAGGGTCTGAGATAGAGGGGCCTTGAACTGTGAAGTTGCTCATCTAGTCTATTTACTATGAATGTGTATGTGAATTACCCTGCTGCCAGGTAATACTTGTGTACAATTTCTGTGGTAGATATGACACATACCTGACAACTGTATATTGTATATTACACCAATGTGCATTATAATTGGTGCAAATTAAGGAAGGGATTGACAGTTTGCAGTAGGACAGGTGACATTGACACGTGTGACGTGAGAGTGCATTAGAATTGTGTGTATGAAGACATTTGGATTGCGCTTGGAATATACTGTGTTCTATTTATATTTGTATACAAGACTGGTAGAACAGTGAATCTAAGTGCAAATGATAGAACATGCAAGTGTACATCAGTGTAAAGATTTATGTTAACAAATGAGACATACCAGTGAAATATTGTAATGGGAAAATGCCACTGATATCCCAATTTCTTACACCATTGCTGTTGCTAGAATTCCTGTGGAAATGAGAAGCTGTTCTATCCTCTTTCGAATCTCCTTTGCTTTTCCATGTTGTCCTTGATTTGAGTAACTACTTTTTCAGTTTTCAGCTTTTACTGTTGTTAGAGCATCTTCTGTAGCTTTATTACAGACAACACAGTGAAATCTTTGTTTTGCCCAACATAATTCCTTCAGCCCAAATTATTTCAGTCGGGTTAATCTGAGATCAAACTATTTTGTGACCATGTTTTGTAGCAATAGCATTGCTGCAAAATCCATCAACTGGGATAGGTACTTTTACCATATACAATTTTATTTGCTACCCAAGCACACCCAGGTTTTGTTTGGCTGCACTATCTTAGTCTATGTTTTTGGACATAGTTAAATATTCATTAAAATTACAAATGCTTACCACATACACACAGATACTTGGACTCAGACGCATGTTAATACAAGGCAAATAACCACATAAATAGAATGATGCAAATGATATTGTCAGCACACAGGCAGTCTCTAACTGATGCAAGCATTACAAGCTTGCGCTGCAGGAAGGCATTGTATATATTGCAGCGAAACAGAAGATAAGATGCATAGTTTGTTACTGCTCAATTGCTCATCAGGCACATGCTAATCATGGTTAAATACTGGTAACATAGGTTTCGCATGTACCATTGCTATGAAAACGTCTTAGCCCTAGTTGGTTCTTTTTGTTGCTATGAAGACCGCAATGACACATCCATCGCCTCCTGTTCATTCCATTGCTTCTGCCATGTGGTCAATTCCCAACTTGATTGGCGCTGAGTATAGTAGTGATGGGGATGGTATAACATTTCTATGTAGGATGTCTCTAGAGCTCACCTTCTTCTGGTGGTCGGACAGTATGAATTGCAATTCTACTGCAATAGCACCATTTACAATCGGAGGGTAGTCAGACAGTATGAATCGCAATTCTATTGCAGTAGCACCATTTGGGATCAGAGGTTATCCAACCCTCATAATAGCTATCCTGCATTGGCTCAAAGTAGATTGTTAGGGCATATAATATGATTAGATCAATCCAGCAAGTATGCTTATTCTGTCCATAACCAGAGCAAAAGGGACCTGTTCTTTGGCCTTTAAACTTAAAATTTACATGTAGTTCTCTTTTCATCAAGAGAGAATTAATTTTGTGCATAACAAGAAATTTGGGACATTACAAATGATTAAAATATATGCGTCAAATGTACATTAATGAAACTAGTACATTTTGTTCTTAACATGGTACTTCCAGTGTCCGTACAATTAAATCAAGTACTTGTTCATTCTTCATTACATGTCCATCACTGACATGAGTCTATTGCATGACTATACACTACACCACGGAAAATAGTTTTAAATGTTTATAATAGGTTTCCACTGTCCCTCACCACAATCTCTGTGTGCACAAAATATACCATAGCACAGCTTCTTCCATTCATAGAATTGTGTTTATAAGGATGTTGTACAACAATTGTTGGAAGTACATTTCAGTAAAATATGCTAAGGGTCCTCTTCTTGCAGGCAGAGTGGACACGTAGGCGACTCTGCCAAGTAAAAACGATGGAGGTGTTTCCTTGTTATGTATCCTGTAATCAAGAACTTAATTCTGATATAATCTAATCTAGTTGCAAATACTGTCGGAAACTACTTACTGAGTGTAGGAATCTCAGGAAGGCAAGAAACCCTCTTTGTTAAATGTTAAATCTTTTCAATGTAGGTATACTGCAAAAGTGTGGGTAACAATGATGGTGCCTGAAAGTTTTTTGTGTTCACTGGAAGGCATCATTCAACAGCTTATGTTTTCAAGTGAAGGTGAAATGCGTTGAAAAATTAAAATTCAGATATGTGAAGTATGGGTGTCTTAGTCGTCGTGCCGTATATAAATTTCTGGAATTTTTTTTGTAAAATATATGATTATTTTAAAGGTATTTACAGTATTTTGAGGTTTTACTCAAATTATAGCAAGTGAAAATGGCAAGTTTTGACAGTGTTTTACGGTTTATCATATTCTAAATTGTTTCATTCTTAAAAAAGAGTGAATGAGCATCAATTTTAATTACACAAAAGATTCTGCAGAATGCACCAGGTTTAAGTGCAAAAAGCTATGATGCTCAACTTTGTGCTTGCAGCAACCTCATTATTTAGAATGCCTAGCAAAATTTTTATGGAACGAGGGGTGAATGACTGCACACGTAATTTTTGTTTAGTTGGAGCTTCTGATATAGGCATGCCCTGCACTTGACACAATTAGTTTCTGTATAAAATGCTGTTAGCAAAATAGCGTGTGGCAGTCATACCTCAATGCAGATATTGTTTACCTCACTGTACAGCAAATAGGGTAATGAAGTTTGTTTGCGTTATTTTCAGATAAGTAATTCTGATTTTGCTGCTATTGTTAATCCAAGGGAATTAGGCTTGTGTCGAAAGCTAATCTTCTTTGTTTGGGGAATCAGATATTCATCTTTATGAATTAACTATTTTCTTAAATGAAGTAGGGTTTTTCCTGCATAAAAGAAGTCTTTGTTTTTTACTTCTGCAAAACAGCTCTTTGGCGATACAGAATAGTTTCTTTTCATTTAAGAATAGCATTGCAAGCGAACTGCAATGCCTTTTTGGTCTTATTTGGCTTGTGAAATGTGTGCAAACTGCCATCAAAAGGATCAAAAAGTGAGATGGGAATGACTGGTGTGAGGGGGGCTGGATTGCTTAAACGAAAGGCAAGAGGGGTTTAAAATTTGGTTTTACTGTTGTTTGACGAGAAAAAGAAATGACCTCATCTGGTACGGTGAAATTCAACATAGCAGCTAATATAGAGGAAACAGCTTATTGGAATACCCCAAAAACCAACTGACATTTTCCCCCAACCCCATTTTCTGGTTATATTTGGTGATATTCCATCTATTAGGTTGCATTATAATCTTCACAAAACTTAAAGGCATATGGAGGCAGTACCTCGGACTCCAGCGAATCCTAAGCTTGCCCCTCCTACCAGCGCTGCAGAATATGGTGCATGCATCTCACACTGTTATGTACAGAACCTCTGCCGGTACAAGCACTACGCTTGGCAACATCGCTCTGCTTGAGCATTGGCCAGCGTTCACATGCCTTTAACTTTTGCGAGCGGTATAGTACTGCCAGCTGTTCGTAAAATATAGCCATGGAAAAGCTATGGCCATAGTTGATGTTATTGCATCCGTTATGTTGCCACAGAAGCCCTTGTTCTTTAACCTGTTAATGAGAAGCCAACCGATAGATTTTAAAATGAGATTCTGTTTAGATGCCAGATTAAATTAATCTGTGGATGCCATTGTATTGCTTCTGTTTGCGTGATTTTGTCTTGAGTTTTAGAGCAGTGTATACAGTTATAGTTACTGTTGTGTTTGCAACACAGCAGTGTATTAACTATATTATGATATTTAACATTCTGAAGTGATTTTATCCAAAAGTGTTATTGCAGAACAAGATTTGTAGAAAGTGAGTAGGTTCATGTGTTCTGTGATAAAAATGTTCAAGCATTATCATTTGAAAGTGTGTTAATTTAACACTGATATTTGAGGTTAGAAATAATGCTTTTATTGTGTTGACAGTATTGCTTTTAGGGGTTAATGTCTGCAGTTTAGTGTAATGTTGGCCATATTGAATTCTTGGGAATTGACAATTAGCTGTCTCCCCTATAACAACCTAGCACAGGATGGTGATACAAAGACAATCTTGATGGAATTGACTTATTGTAACCAAATGTACACCTGGAGATACTATGGTTACCTATTTCATGAAGCAAACGAGTTACCTTGGAAGCAAAAGGCTGAAAAACTATTTTAGGTTAAAAGTTGAATTTATTGATGGGTTACTGTTAAATGTACTGGAAGTTTGCTATGCATGAGTTTGCTTACATACCAATCAGGTGACATTTTAGTGTATTGCACAGTTGAAAAATGACATCCACTTGGATCAAGATGAAACTCAACTTCATGAGCATGGAAAGCTAGCTCTTATCTAACTGCTTTATAACAAAAAGGCTGCTTCATCAGATACCATGCCACACTCGTCATGCAGTGGTTCTTTTATATACCAGGAGACCAAAAAACTTCCTTGGCGCTTGTTGCTGTCTGCTATCATAGAGAGGTGTGGATGAAACCATACATCTTTAAAACTACTTTTAAAGGCTTTATGAAAGAAGAGGCTGAAACTGGTCACTTTCATCCGTACTTTTTTGGCACTTCTCTAGGAAACTATCCATCACTCACTGTTGTACACGTTGAGAAACGCTGGCAATTTCCTGGCATATATTTTGTTTTAGTTCTTCCAGGGTATGTGCATTTGTCTTGTACACTGTAAGTTACCCCAGAGATAGAAATTGCAGGGGCTAGGTCGCGGACCACAAATCTCTACCAATAATTCTGTCCTGAAACACTTTGCTCTCATCGAAAGATTCGCTGTATAAGTTGTTGCAGAGTCTTGTTGAAAAAAGACAAAATCAAGCTCTCTCTAAAATTAAGGGGACAAAATTGTATTCATTTGTGTTCAGGTGTCAACTGTTGACTTAAAAAAAAAATTGGTCCTGTAACTCTGAACCTAATATTGTTCATGAAGTACCCATTCATGATGAAAAATTTGGTTTATGGCGTGCTATTAGTGGAGAATGGTTTCTTAGAGCTTCATTAAGCAATTTCTATCTCTGGGGTAACAAAACAAAGTGTACAAGACAAACCCACACACCCTGGAAGAACTAAAACAAAATATCTGCCAGGAAATAAACATAAAGTGTGCAAGACAAACCCACACACCCTGGAAGAATTAAAACAGAATATCTGCCAGGAAAGTGCCAGCATTTCTCATGGATAGTTTCTGAAAGAGGTACCAAAAATGTATGTAAGGGCAACGGTGGCCAGTTTCAGCATCTTCTTTCATAAAGTTGGTCAGTAAAGTCTTTAAAAGTAGTTAAAATAATGTTTAAAATGGTTTCATCCGTGGTTTTCTATGATAGCAGATGGGAATGAGCGCAGAGGATGCTGAGAGGCAAAACATTCCAGTACTGCATCTAATACGTTCCTCCCGTAATCATGGCAAAACCACAAAAAGAGTGGCAAATCAAGTGTGCACCACATGAAGTTTAAAGATTGTGACAATGTATATGTTGGCAAAATTATTATTGGTGCCAAACAAGAAGGGTATTGACAGTTGGCGATGAAAGAGAGGCGATGTTGCTGCTTATCGCGCCACATGAAGAGCACGTTAGCAATATGTGCAAGAAGGCGGTTGGATTGCATTTGGAATGTAGAGCAGGTATAATTTATATTCGTATTCGAAAACAATAGTAAAATAGTTCATCTACATGCAAAGGATGGAATATGGAAGTATTATATCACTGTGAAGATTGATGTTAACAAAAGAAGCATGCCTGTGGAATATTGTAATGGGAAATGCCGTTGATATCTGAATCGCTTGCATTGTTGCTGTTTCTGCGGAAATGACAAACTGTTCTATCCTTGCTTCTAAGACTCCATTTTCCTATGTTGCAGTTATTACGCCCATTGTATCAGTAACCACTTTTCACAGTTTTCATCTTTTTATTGATGTAGCTTTATTACAGACGACAGTGAAATCTTGCACAACGTAACCCTTTACTTCCACCCAAATAAATTAAATTGGAGTACACCAGGAAAGGGTGATACCAAACAATTTTGCGAGTATGTTCTTCAGCAATTCCATTAACTGCATAATCCTTTAAGTGGGATATGTACCTTACCAAGCACAATTTCATTCACTTTCCGAGTACATAAAGTTTTTCGATGGCTACCTGTCTTTGTCAATATTTTTGGACATAATTATTTATTAAAAGAGTGAGACAGTTGTAAATGCTCACAACATATGTAAATACAAGGCAAATAACCACAATAAATAGAATGAATCAAACAAATTTGTCAGCACACATGCAATCTCTGATACAAACATTACAAGCTGGATCTGGAGGGAGAGACATTATGCAGGGAAAACAGAAGATAAGACGCACAGTTTATGTTACTGCTAGATTGCAGGTCAGGCACATGCTAATCATGTGTTAAATATCGACAACACTGGTTTAGCATTGCTATGGAAATATCTTTGCTCTAATTGGTTGCTCTTTTCGTTGCCATGACGATCGCCATGACGCATCCATCCCCGCCTGTTCATTTAGACCCTTTCACCACATGGGTAGCAACTGTTAATCCCCTTCTTATTTGGCGCCGAGTATAAAAGGATTTTCTTTGCTGTTAAAAGCTTCCACTCAACCAGTTGTTGGCCAAATTTTGTTCAGGTTCGAGCCTAATATAGCTTCTGTTGATTTTGTCGCTACCTGCTTGCAGATCTAAATGCATTTAGTGAATCTTTGGTCCACACAAGTTCCTTGTTTCTTGAGCTGCAGAAGCTTTTAGGTTAAATCAGCTTAGTTTAGGCAGGTGGGTCGTAATGCTTTTCTGCTTTTAAGATTTTTCAGCAATGGCTGGAGTTATAGTAATCTTTTTTGTTAAAAAGAAAACAGTGGCGTTAATGCTGGAATCTCGTGCAATGATGTTAAAAAGGCTAGAGTACAGAAGTTCTATCTTAGTAGAACTAAAGGATGCAACATAATGGCTCTGAGCACACTAACCATTTTTATGTTGATGTCTCTAAATTCTGCAATTGGTGAAGGAACTTGGCATTTTTGGCAGGTTATGGCACTCCGTCCGGGCCAGGTGGATATCAGGGCTGGGGAGCGCCTCCAGGTCCACAAGGACAACAGATGCCACCTCCACAATGGGGTTCAAATTATGGTGGACCTCCTCAGCAACAAGGCTATGGATCTTACGGTAATGTATAATGATTTAAGTATCAATGTTAAATTTTTATGTATGTTCCATGGTGTAACTAAAAATTTACTGCTTAAGTGCATGTGCACTGCAGTAGAGTAGTTTATAGCAGAGTTGTTTGCCTGGGTGGAACATTTTTGTTCTTTGGATGCTAGTAAAAGGCAATTACAGTGGTTTTAAACAAAGTAAAGTGTTGGGGTTTCAAGATAAAACTTATTAAAAGCACATCGATTGTCATGTGAGTTCCAAACTCAGAAATTTCATCATTACAGATGAAAGGGTAAAATTAGTAGAACTGCCACGAAAACCATTGACAGCAGTTTCTAGAATTGGCATGATACAAATTTTAAATTATGCACATAAATCTGTATTTGTAATTTGGTTCACCTTAGTTATGGCATTAAATGGGAACATATTAGTGCAATGGTTCTAGAAGGTGCTGATGTTGTCATTCATTTCAAATAATACTTATTTTGAAGATGTGTTTTAAGTAATGTGTAGTAAATCTGGCCTAAGGAAGCCACTTATCAACACTGCTAAGCACATGCAGAAATGTGTGGGTCGTTCCACACTGAGTAATGAGAGATATTGTTCATCTGTTGCGCTAGTTCAGATAAAATAGCTTGCATTTAAAAGAGCAGCTTTAATGTCTGTGTTTATGAATTTACGATCTTGCATGGCACCTATTAAACCTAACAAGTAGTAATTCTAAATATTTTGAATGTTAAACACAGGCATATCTACTTACACATCAGACTGATGGTTCATTTTCAGAAAGAAGCTTATGCACTTTAGAGCGAATTGCACACTTCACAAAATCGTCTTAACTGACGTTTTAGGCCTTGTCCTCTTAAACAGAGTTTTAACATAGCCAGTTTCTTTGAACTCCTTGCGAACATGCACAACGCTGGTTTTTGATAAAGTGGTGTATCCTGTGGTTAATTTTATCAAGTTATTCACAAGTACACCCAAATGGTGCCCCATTAGCTTGTGAAATAAATTTAACACAATTTGTATTTTACTACTGTTTAACGGTTTTGTAGTGTATTTTGTAGCTCAGCACTGTTTTTTTACATGGTCATGTTATTGCAACTCGTAAGTGTATTCCTTACTGGTTGTGGCATTCTCTGTTTGGATGTTCACAATTTAGAAATGACTCGATCCTTAGTCAGTGGAGCTTTTCCTGTTCTCAAATAAAACTTGTAAGAGTAATATGCTACAAGGGAAACATTGGTCATAATTTGTAACAGATTTTAAAAACTAGTAACACTATAAAGTTGCGAATCTATTTGCTTTTCTTCGTTAGAGTGCTTCGGTCAGGAACCAATCAATGCGTTCATTGCAGCCACGTGCTTGCAGCTGCTACAAGCATTTTGTGTATTTGAAGTAGCTTGTATTTCAGCAGCACTATAATTGTCTATGAATATACTTTGTCGAATTACAGACACAATACAGCACTTAATAGCTCGCATTATGGGACATGTTTTGGTAGCATTTACTTCGGCTTGAATGAATATTGGCTTGTGTATGCAATCCAACTTATGTTTTCATTGCCATTTATTCCCTGATTAATTCTTTTACCTATGGATACATTTTTAACGTAGCTAAAATGATTCTTTCCAAGATACGCATGTTATGTGCTGATACAAAAGTAACCAGATAAAAATTTATATTTAATTAGAAATGTTTTCATGAGTTCACTGGGCAAGAAGTTGTGGTTGTTTAATTCTACAGGCAGTATTCTAAGAGAAACAATGTAAAAGATGTCCCAAGATTTACTATGTACCCAGAGTGGGTTCCTAATTCATAAAGCTGAATATCAATATAGTGGAGTTGTTTTTTAGGTAATGTAGAAAATGCTTTGTTGTGTTGTGGCAAATAAGATACTAATTACAGGCCCCCCTCAAGCAGGTCCACAATCAGGCTATGGCGGAAACTGGAACTGGAATATGCCACAGAATGGACCACCAGCACCTGCAGGACCTCCTGGACCAACACAAGGACCTCCTGGTCCACAAGGTAGGCTTACTTTACAAATCCGTTTTTGTTTGGAAACTCATTTGTCTGTTAGCTGAATGAGGATTGAATTAACACCTGAAGGAAAACAAGTTGTTTTAACAATGGCACTGTTTGTGCCCATAAGTTTTGAATTGAAATTGTTTGCAATCCTTTTTGCATTGTTATGTAGAGTTAGGTGGAATGTAATTTGGAATTTATGCCGAGCGTATGATCAAGTCACAATTGGTTGTAAAAACATTGTTGCTACTGGAATGCAGCAAGGCAAGGGTTCAAAACAGATATGCACTTACAAAACTAGAGGAACTAGTTTTAAGTTTACTTATAGTAAGATCTGATTTATTATTCCCAAGGTGGTAAGCCTCATGTCTGGGTAATTCCGATAATGAAATTGTTTGCATTATAGTATGAGTATAGATGCAAATACAGACTTTTCTGCCTCTGATGATTTTTTAGTCGTAATACTACCTCCCAAACATTGCTCACACACGGCTTGTATGTTTAAATAACCAGCGCTAAGTGGTAAAACATTACCTGGAAAAATATTCTTCCAAAGGGAGGCATTTGCATATAAAATGCACATTACAAGTGCAAATTACACTGCCAAAAGTCACTTTTTGTACTATATCAGTATTTATATTGAATGCAAGACATTATATCCAATACATTTATCTCAGTTTTTATTGAAAGTGGACATCTGGATTTGCATCTATACCACTTAATTTTTCTTCGAAAGTGTCACTTTCTTGCATAATTTCTTAAGAAATTTTGGAACCCCTCTCCCCTCCAAAAAAGAAAAAAGGGACACCAATCCTCTAATGGTAGTTTTCAAATTGGAATACATTGAACAGCTGTTTTCATTAGCAATTGCAGTTGGATTTTAAAAAGTCGTGGTTATAAAAAAAAATAAATGAGTAGGATATTGCAGGAAAAATGGTCATGTGCCTGTAGTGTTAGTATCTTTTTCTTTTGAGTTCAATTTCCCCAAAACTACAGTACAAAGCTATCTGATTTAACTGGACCTAGTTTTCCTTATCAGTTCCTTATCAATTGCATTGATCTTTAAACAAACATCACTGTTACCTTCAACAGGTCTTTTTGTACAATTGAATTGCTTTTATTATGTCCTTATTTCATTAGAGCAAAGCGAGCTCTGTTTTTATGGAATGGTATTTGTAACATACAACAATTTGCTTGTGGGCTATAGAATATTAACAGGAAGTATGTTTATAATGTAGCACCTGGTCCTGGAGCAGCAGCGCCGGCGGGGCCCGCTGCACCTGGAAACACAGCAGCAGGGCAGCAAAAGACTGGGAACGACTATGGTGGAGGCTACAGCAGCTATAGTGGTTATCAGGTATTTTATACTACATTTTATACTGCATGTATAAGAGATGTTCATTAGTCACCATCAGGAACGAGGGCAGTTGCGCTCTAGGCAAATATCCAGTTACGTCACGGTCACATGTTTTCTAGCCAACCAGACGTAGTCTCTTTCAGAGTGTGTGTGTAAGTTGTGCAGTTTTACAGTGAAATTAAGTAATTCCGAACAATAAGTTCAATCTGTTGTGTGACAGCGAGATCATTAACAGTTCCGAAGATTGCAGAAGCAAAAAAGGAATGTTACATTCACAGTCAAGCCAGGAAAGTGATGTATAATGTGTACAAATACTTCCTAAGAAAGATGGGAAACAGCTGCAATGCGTTAATTCCCCTCCTTTCCCTACGTGCGTGTTTTATCTGTCACTGCCATCGTTCCAGATGGCTACTCTAGTTGTAAAGCAATGAGACCCAGGTACAATATTTAGACATTTGATCAAGCAATGAATTAAGAGAAAATTCTTTTTTATTTTTATTTTTAAACATGTACTTTCATATCTAGTTAGTCAACTGAATCAGATTTACTATCTAGAAATTATTGCACATCACTGTAACCAAAATCTTCTGCCAAAGTAGTTTATTCTTTCATATTACATTTTCAAGTGAGCCATTTTAATGGTCCCCAAGTTATAGTGTTTCTCTACAATCCCCCTCCCTGTGGCATTTTCTTTTCACCATTTGAAAAATGCTTGTAAAAAACATTTTTAAGGACTTGCAATTATATATTTTTCGTGTTTATAGAATTGAAATGTTTGATAACACATTCGAATCCGTTTTTGTTCACCAGCCAATATGACGTACCTGATCAAGAAACTAAACTCGTTTAAAGCTAGTTAAAATTATGGAACAAAACTTAAAAATGTGCTAGAGTAGAGATGTATCAAAGAATGTTTTATTGGAACACAAGCAATTTAATTATAAATTAAACAATGTTATAAATGATTTGATGTAACGAGCTCAATTTAAATTTTATATGATTCATCTGTTTTATTCTGCTTAAATGGTAGACGTTTTAAGTTAACGAAAAGAAAACTGGCTTTTAGTGTGTTTTCGATGTTACCGTAGCATAGCATGAATGGTCCATTGTGAAAATATTGTTTAACAATAAACCATGTTTAACATTCTATGTTTGAACACTTGGCTAGAATGTAGTTTAATTTGGGTAGGCTAACTTTTTTGGTGATGTGTTTGGATGAGTAAAATCCTAGTACATGATGTACTGCAACTAGTCATAATGATGCAGTCAATATAAGTAAAGAGTGCCTGCCTCTGTAGCGTGAAGGTTAGCATTGTCTGCCTCAGTTCAAGAGTTCGCGAGTTCGAATCTCGCTCACGGTAAGTTAACCAGATAAGTAAAGTAAGAACAAATTAGAAACTAAAAGCTTCACTTATCTTAGTAATATTGCAAGTTTTTATGCAACTGACATGTTTCAAGTTGACTCCAACTCATTCTCCATTTTTCCTTATGTACCCGGATAAGGTTTTTTTCTGAAGTTTTCCCTTATCTTGAGAAGACGAATGTCTGGTAACTTAGAGCTCTATGGACCTCGGGCTCATTTGAGCATCATTTCACCCATTTTAGTCACCCACCGTCTGATATGACATTACGTTGGAGGACGTTAACAACAAAAAATAAGTAAAGAGTGCTTCATGTATATTTACGATTGCACTCATGAACAGGAATGTCATTAATTTCAAGCTGAATCTTGTCTAGAATGTACTTTAATGTTTTCTGTCATAATTGCTTCTATTTAAGATCTATTACTTATTTCGGTTGACATTTAAAAACACTTTTTGCTCAATTTTAAAAATCCTTCAGAACTAATTTCAGAGTCCTCCATCAGCTGGTTGGCTGACATAGCTGAGCATGGAGAGGAGGCTCTCTTAAACTAGTCCTAAGGGATTTTTAAAGCAAGTGGAACAAAAACTGTTTTTAAATATCTACCAAAATAAGTTATATCCATTAAATAAGGAAAATAATGGAGCTATTAACAGTAAAGCAGTCAATCTAGAGAGATTCTGCAATATTAATAAGATAAGTGAAGCTTTTAGTTTCTAATCTGTTATTTTAAGTTATGTACATTTTAATGACATGCTCCACTGTCCCAAACACATCATTTTCATCATTAGTTTTGTACTTCTATTTGTCTAAACTATCATTTATGTTTCACTCAGTAATCTTATCCATAATGTTTTAAGAGTTATCATATGAGAGGAAATGGACGAAGAAAGTATTCACTAAGTTAGGTAAACCATTTCAACGATGTATAGATGAAAATGCCATGTTTGACATGGACTATTACTTTATACAATATTCAGTTTAAAAGAAAATTTATGGTATCTTATAGAAATAGCCATCTGTATACTAATATTGAATGCTCATATTCCCTGGCCTTTGCAATCTTCCAAAGTTTATGAGGTGGTATAAGTTGTCAAACATAATTCAGATGTAGTCTTTAAGAATCAACATGACCAATGTCAATCCTGGAAATTAGTAACTTTTTCTTGTCTGATGTAATTTCGTGTTTATACATGGCAGGTGCATATGAGCCGTAATCTAATTCGAAAGAATATTCTGTGTTTGATACACATGACAGATGCACATACATAGCAGCCATAATCTTACTTTAATAAAATATATTCTTTAATTATGTATCTTTGAATAAGAATTTATTATAAATTATTATTATTATTATTATTATTATTATTATTATTATTATTATTATTATTATTATTATTATTATTATTATTATTATTATTATTATTATTAAAGTATTCTATGGATATATGTATTAAAGTAGCTATGGAGAAATCTACTAATTCTGAGTTGTCACATGTATGCAGGTTATGTCGACTTTTGGTAACTTAGATATAATAACTAATAAGACCCATAAGGAATTGTACCTTTTGAAACAATTCTGAACATTAAAGCAAGCAGGTTTATGGGTACAAATTTCACTGCTTTCTATAAGGAAAGTACACATTAATCTTGCCATGCTTGTCTGGCCCAGACCAATGATTTTTAAGTGTGCTTAAAAACAACAGCCGCTGTGGCCGAGCGGTTAGCGCGCTCGCCTACCACCTAGGCGGCCCGGGTTCGATTCCAGGGACCCGCATGTGGTATTCGTGGTGGACGAAGCGGCGTCAGGGCGGGTTTTCTCCGGGTACTCCGGTTTCCCCCGCCATCTCATTCCACCGGTGCTCCATGCTCATGTATCATCAGTGTCACCGCCTGCGATGCCGTAGTAGTAAAAGCGGGAGTTAAACACTACAACAACAAAAACAACAGCTCCATGTCAAGTATATTTACTGGCATGCAAAATAATTCCTGCAGGGCAAAATTCGGCACACTGGTGATGCTGATGTGATCCTGCCAATTGACAGCATCATTAAACAGCAAAATAAATTTTGCCATGCTTGCATACAGTTGGTTACCTAAGTACAGTAAAGTTATGCCTTGTTTCAAGTTCCTTTGAAAGGTAATTATTCATTTTAGTTTTAACGCAATTAGCTGTTTTGATAGATATTAGATTTTTACATTACTTCCAATTACTGGTGTTTTGCTCCTCTCTGTAGCTTTCCTTTCTGACCTTATGACCTTACCGTGGTCACCTCTTGATCTCTTTGGACCCTGATGCTATTAGTGTTCTTGAGGGCTAGGGAGTCTTCATTTTTCCATCCTTTCCATTTCCCTATAACCTCTTAACCCCTAACATGCTGACCTGTCATGGCATGTAATATGTCCTCTGATTGGTAATCAGAGGATATGGTCGAACTTATTTTGATAACTCTCCCAGTCAGGTTGGTGAGACCCATAAACCGACAGGGTTGGTTCTCCAAACATTCTGGGGGTTGTGAGAGAGCGATGTAACCGCCAAAACATAAAAATATGGTGCTGTTTATAAAGTGGTTACTATTACTGCTAAGTCTCTTCAATATTTATGAAATATTGGTGAGCAAGAGGATAAAAGACTTCATTGTTAGAAATCCAGCATCAGCCAACACTATTCTTTCAGTACTATCCTGCAAATTATTGGTTACATAAAATGGTGTAGTCTGAGTTTTTTTTTTTTCTCAGTTTGTAATTAATGTTCAAAAGCATGTGTGAAGACTGCTAATGTTAGTGAAAAATTTATATTAACAGTGTGAAAGAGTTTTTAAGAGCAAGAGAAGAATTTGACAGAATTATATAAAGTGTGTAAAAAGTTTTATATTAAATTGTTGCTCTTGTGTTGACATATGATAGGTTTTTTACATGGAACAGAATAATTTGCAGTTAATAAAAAAAGAGAATGCGTTATTCAGTTTAGGTTTGTTTAGTAAAGGAAACATTTGCAACTTTTAAGCTAAAATAACTCGATGATTTGAGAGGTAGAATCTGAACTGAAAAATTCAATGCCACAGACAGGATTTGAACCACAGACCTACCACTTCACGTGTAGCTGCGCTATTAACCTACTGTGACTTATTGCCAGTATGACATTGAATTCTCCAACTGATCCGTATTTTTCCCAGTAGACATAAAAAGGAATCTCACATCAGAGATAAATACCCCAAGGGTGACTTACCATTGTAAGTGACTTACCTTGTGCCCCATGGTTAAATAACATTTAGATGGTAATTATTATTTATGCCAACAAATTTGCTGCTGGTGTTTTTAAACACACAAGCCGTGTGTGGGCAATGTTTTAGAGGTAGAATTGGAACTGACGTTCTACTAAGAATATCTTCAACGTTCCTTATTTCGTTACTAATGGTTCATGGACTTCAACAGTTGTCCGAGGTGTTCTCACATTAACTTTATTTTTAGGATACCCCTATAAGTACGGCGGTAAGACCTTTTGAGATTGTTAGATTATCAAGGTTACAAGTTGTATGGAGAAGTTAGATGTGCGACACAGTGCTTCATCTTGCTGGAAATGACCTGTTAATTCAATATATCATCCATCCGCTCCACAAATGTACTGATGTATTGAAGATGCCAGCATAAACTGCAGTGTCTTACAGTTGTATCGAAGAAAATGGAGCCAACAGTCCTAGAAGGTGACACTGCACACCATATTCAACCCTTTCATTGTGCAGTGGTGTTTTTGGATGATATGGGGTTTTACAGCAGCCCATTGTGTGTTTTCTATGTTGAGGTAGCCTGACAGATGAAACCATGCCTCATGTTTAAACATGGAGAGAATGTCTGGATGTGGCATGTATACTAACCATGTATACTAACACATTTGCTTTTTATGATCTCTCAATTGCTGTACCATATGCACTGTGTATCGTTGCAGTCTCGATTTCTTCGCAGCTCTTTGACATGTGCCATATTAATTGTCTGTCTGCTGGCTCAGTTGATGCAACAATTTCTTTGGAGTGTTTACTAGCATCTTTGAACATGAACAGACTGCAACACATTGACAGTTCGTTTTCTTCTGTCATTGACAAGCACACCTGTTATTACTTTCTCTACTGGTAAGTAGAGGAAATATTGTATTCCACCCAAAAATTCGATGTTGGATTTCACCGGAAATATCTTTTGAGACCCCCTGAATCCCCCCCCCCCCCCCCAAAAAAAAAAAGCATTTTTAGAAAAAGGTACGTCTGTGTCTTGTCAGTCAGTATGTGGACAGCATAATTCAAAAATGAAAAGTAGGTTAAATCCAAAGTTGGTATATAAGTTTGTCTTTCAAGGATGTGACACAAAGATTTGAAGAAAATAGCCCCACCCTAATCTACCCTTTGCATGGAAAATTTTTCGAAGATTTTGATTTTCTTAAATATGGCTAACGATTTTGACTAAAATGCCATATGTTTAAGATATTTGTACGACATATGAAATGCATATTTTGAATTTTTTGCCTATAGCCTATGTAGTCCTGTTTACTCTGGATGACTTTTGAATAACTGGTAAAGTGTAAGAGATAGACAAAATCTTACTATACAAAAAATGTAGATCTCGCTAAAACACACAATTTATGTCTAAATACATTTTTTTGTAGAGAGAACCATTTAAAAGATATTCTTTGTTATTTGTCACTTAAAAACTTTCGTAAAATGGAGCATTGGTGTTCATTTTTTTATGTTAAGCGTGCAAAGTATGTCAAAGCTTTAAAAGATTTGACAATCGCTCAAAGCCTACCATATTCTAATATTCCCCTTGCACCTATAAAGAAGTAAGCAATAAGATAATTTGTACAAATGTTTATTTCAACTAACACGAAGAACATATAGGATAGAGAGTTTGTAAGGATGGTTAGTACAAGAGTAGAGAAAGTCATGTGAGTGCAACACATCAGATTTTTAATATGAGATAAGCAAGACCCACAGCACCAACAACTTCATCAGCTTCCATCTTGGAGAACTGAACGGACGATAGAAGGCGAGTGTTTCAGTTGTGTGTGTTGAGATCTCAAGTGCACTCAAATATTAGGTGCATAAAAGCAGGTGCAAAAATTACACTTGTCTCCTCAGTGTTAAATGTCTGAAGCAGATTTAGCATTGACAACACAAACTGTAAATAGTAAAAGGAGATTTCAGCCATTCACTACAATTCACGACCTATGGTATATTTTGAAGTGTGACTGTAAAGGACATTGGAAGTCTTTATGCCATCTTCATCAATCTGAGAGCTAAGATACAGTGTGCAAATAGTACATTGAAATGAGTAATGAAACCATTTCTGCAAGCTCTTGTCTATATTAATGTGAAGTGGATGAATAAGCTTCTGTTAGAATGGAATGTAGAAAAGTCATGTAAATGTAACCCAGTTGTTTTTCTCGTCAACTTAGCTAGTATTATGAGTGAAGATGAACCTAATTGTATGTTTGAGAAATAAGACTAGGTTATTGGGTTTAAACAGTTCATAGTAGTTGGTAGTAATTTCCAACAAAGATTGCTCATCGCTCTAAGTGCATTTTAAAACCAGGTAATAGTATAATGCTTCACTCATCTTAGTAATATTATAAGATCTTCCAGAGCTTTAAAAATAAGTTGGATACAACTTTGAAACATGTCAGTTCTGAAAGATCTTGCAGTATTACTAAGATACGTGAAGCTTTTAGTTTCTAATTTGTTCTTATTTTAGATTCTGTTGCTTCACTGTTAACTTCAATTTTTGCTTAATTCAGCTAATAGTATAAAATTTTACATGTCACAACTGGAAAATAACCCATTGACACTTGGACAACCTGCATTTCTTAGTGATGAACTTCATCTGTACATTAGTAATTTTAACTGTTTGTGTGATTAGGAATAGATGGAGTAGATTGCACAGGCCATGGTTATGACATCCGAGACTGATATGACAAGAACTGATATTTTAGTACATGTCTGTTTGTGGTCTTTAGGTTTAAGGTTCAGTCTTAAGCTTTTGAAGTTGAGAACTAACATGGTTTGGTAATATTTATCTTTTTAGGATTCTACAAGCTATGCAGGAGGTCGCAGTTATGCTGGTGATGGTACCAGTCAAACAGGGGGCGGTTACTCCGGTCATCCCCCTGTGCCAGGTGGGCCTAAGCCATTTGACTTTAAAGAGTGGCCATCATCGTGACAGACTGGCCTGAAATTTGTGATGACATCTTATGGTATGACCATAGGTGCTGACTTAATTGGTAACTCGGGGTGGGAGGGGGGACTCAATTACAAACAAAACTGTTGTGTATAATTTCTAGTATAATATAAGATTGTTTTTAATAGACAGTTTTAAAGAAGGGTGTCTTACAAAGGATTTTAGTCATGTATACAATACATTGTAAACATCCTTCATTGGTGCAGTCTTGTTAATGATAAACCACGTTGAAACTCGGATTGGAATGTATGTAAAGCCTTAGAAATGTGCATTGATGTTGAGGTTGTTATTAATTTGATTGCTGAAAGGACAAAGTCAGCGCCTATGGATTTATTTAGGGTGGTTTCATCAATAACACATTGAGGTTAGAGTGGATAGATTTCTCTCAAATGAAATAACTAGAAAATCATGGCTTTGCTTACTTTTATTCTCGACTGATGTACATAAGTAGGTAATTTTTAAAGTGAAAGTTATTATTAATTATTGGTTACTTCGACTTGTCCCCTCTTTAGTGTTAAAGTAAAACCCAGCGTGTACGTGTGAATGAGGTGCAGAGTAGACAACATATTGTCGAGGTGAACTAGTGCGCGGATTGAGTATAAGGACCACTCTTGGTCAAAATTGTTTTTTAATCACTATACTCTAACTGCATAGCAGTGATCAGACATTGGACTCAAATTTTTCTCACTGTTTTATAAGAAATCTTTTAGTACGAGTCGTAAGCAAGGCTGAATTTGCATGCCCAGTATAAAGCGGTTACGTCAGCTTTTTCCAACTGCTTATGTACGTAATTGTATGTTGCTACTTGGCATTTAACTTTTATGCACATTGTTTATTTTATTTTAATTAAATTTTTTTTGTAAAATTTGTATTGTATTCAAATTCAGAATCTTTTTCTCTGTAGAGCTTTTGAAGAAGTAAATAGCTGAGATACTAAAAATAGAACTTGTGCTTTTCATTTTCCACCCATTCATTGTCTTTGCATGATTTCAGGCAGCTTTGTAAATATTCTGAAACCGACATTGCGAGTACATTAGGCCCCTGAAATTTTAGTTTATTAGATTATGTACACAGTGCATGGGAGTGGACAAGTTCAAGTAACTGGATGAGAATATCAGTCAGCTATGTTTGCAAATTGTTTGTTGAGCAAAGTCAGCTCAAATTTCTTTGGCCAGTCTGCTCGTAATGGATCCACTGAACATCTAACTTAGATTATTTTCAGCGTGAATTAGCTCTTTAATTGGTTCTCAGTCAAGAATACCAGCACTATCTAGAAATCTTTGGCACAAGTACGGGGCCTAAAGTTGTACTTGCAGTGTGAGACGTTTTAGTTAGTCACAAAGCCATGTAGCACCTGTTACATGGTTTATTCCAGCTTTCCTGGATTCCGTTCCTGATCCTCCTTCCCCAATTTGCTGTATGTTTACATACACTGCCTTTTAAGACATTGCAAATTTGGCCACCGGTGAACAAGATAATTTAAAATTTATCTAACTCCATGTTCTAAAGAATGCAGGTATTCATTAAAGCTATACATAGAACTGAGAGGCAGAAATCAATTTTGAAATTTTTTCATATTTTTCTGTTAAACAACTTTCTCTGCAGGTAAGTGAAAAACATAAGCTTGAACGTGTTTGGTTTACTTTGGGAAACAATCTTCCATTTGACTTAAGGTTAGGAATTTCTTCTACATGAGGCTGAATTTTCATTCTTGGCTAAACTCTTATTATTGTAGACAGTATTCTAGTTCACATTTGGTGTGCCTATAATGACAAACTTGAGCCAATATTTTTTAGGTAGTCACATTGGCTAATATGAGTTACCAAAAATATTAATCCGTTAGAACGTGAACATAAAATCCATCATTGATCATCTCAACAAAAGAGATTCTAAGCATGATGAATGGTTAATGTGTTGGGTAAATACTGCCATTAAAGTGGGAATTTTTGCCAATCTGGAACTACAGCAGACATATTCATATTGCCTCTCTTGATGGCAACATTCACTCTTGTTTGAAAGAGGCAGGTTGACCATAGCATGCCCCATCTAAGAGATAATGCTACTTAAAATCAAAAAGAAGAATTTCTGCTGGGAATTATTAATATTTGAAGATTGTTGCAGGACATTTATTGAAACATTTTGGATGCGGTAGTTTTATGAGTTTCTTGGTGCAGTTATTTCCTGGCAGATTTTTCAACAAGCATTCAGTATAATTGCTCATTGCTGGTCAGCATGATTTATAAGCCCAGAGGTCCCAAGTAGGATTCCCAGCTGGAGTGGCTCCTGTTTTTAAGCAGGAGCATTCCCTTTTACAGAATTGGGAAAATGAAGTGAAGGAGACTGATTTATTTGGAAAAGGATTCCATCTGAAGCACAATATACACAAAAGATACGCTAGAACGTGCAAAAGAAACTACTATAGAAATTAAATGCTGTCATTTGAAAATAACATGGTACTTTGGTACTTTCATTGTAGGGAATCTGATATTACAGCATTGCAAAAATATTTATTCATAGTGAAATGCATAAACAAATAGGTTTTCTTTTCTGTTGCATACACTTTTCACAAATTTAGCGACTTGTATAACCCTAATTCTGTTGAACACACTTGTTATAGAACTGGATAACTTGTATTGAGATTGAACAGTTATAAAGGAGTATTTCCATAGCTCTTGAACATCTTGTATGGAATTTGTATTTAAAAATGCAGATTTCAATATACAGATTTTGCTCACTTGGGCTGTTTCCTAAGAGACCTTTTCACGGCCAGGGAGAATCTGTTGAGGGCAGAAGGTCCTTTTCCAAAATTCAAATTTTATTCCTTAGTTTACAAGCAGACTGCTGTAGTGATATGGTGATGTGCCATTGTAGCCTTAAAGGGAAGGCTGTACATGAGGGGCAAATTTTGCATGTGTTAGGTTCATTACAGTTGAAGTACACAGTGCAGTCATGAAGGTCAATTTCATCACTTGGCTCACCTTGTATATTGCTAGGAAGTGTGTTACAGGTTTGTCATTGGAAGGTTGTGCAGGCACTAGCTTTCTTTGAAAGAAAATGGTGTATTCATTTTAGACGAATACTGTCAGAGTGCATTGTTAGCTTAACAGCATAGGAAGGCACACTAACAAGGAACCTATCAGTATGCTCACATTGCAAACACCTCAAAAGTTTTACTGTGTCATCTTTGTTCTATAAGAGCCTCATGTTCCAAAAATTAGCTGCTGTTTTCAACCTGAAGCACCCAGAATCAAACCAGGTTGAAGGTACAATGAACTTGGAGGGTCGTTCCGTTGTATATCTGCAAACCATGAATATTTAACCATGTCCCGGAACAGTGGAGATGACTTTTGGCAATAAATGATTGCATTTTTAAAATATTGTCTTGTTGAAAAACCTTGAAATGAATGTTCACACAAGATATCAAAACTTCAGTTAGATGGTGATGAGATTTCCACTGCCAGAAGAAAAACATCCAAAAATTGAAGTTTCCTCATGGTTCTATGAGAAATTGCAGAAATTCAATGATTTTTTTGTCTTTTTTCCCCATTTGATTCCCTTCACAATTGAATTTTATACCCTAAACATCTACCTTGAAACTTTAGGCCCGAAATTGCCAGTATTCTTCTGCAGTACAACAAATAATTTAGGAAAAATAGACTCCTCCATACTAATTGTTGATATAACAGTGTATGAATGGGTCAATGCTCTGTTGTGCAAAGTTGTTTCTTCCCAACAAAATATTGCCCATTTTATTCTCATTTTGAGCTCGGAACAGTTTTAATTGGTATTATAAACACAGGAAGGAGGATACTTTGACAGTTGCTCACTTATGGTTTCCAAAAAGCTTTCTGCTAATTTTCTTATATGAATGCTCATGAAATGATCTTTTTGTCTCCCTGCTTTTAATTTTATGAATGTTTTGAAGTGAGAGACCCAAGCAGAGGATGCTCTAAAATCTCTGCTAAATGAACATTTTTTTTTAAATTTCCAGAGCTTTAAATCTTTGTTGGTTACATTTTTCTTTGCTCTTCTTGATTCTACAAAGCATGCAAGTAGTTTACCGTACAAGTATTTTTTATGCTCAATAGGAGTTAATTATTTCTCCCACGTATATAGTTGCCTAGCAGATGTCACCAAACAAAATCTGCTATGCAAGTTGGTCAGTAAACATTTCTTCCTACCTTCATTTCAGCCAGAAAGATAAGGTTCATTTATACTTGATGCTAACATTCTCTTTTTCTTTTTTCTGCTGATTGCAAACTAACTAGAACCATTGGAGAACGGTCTGTATGGTTAGTCACTAGATCGTAACATGGCATTCGAACCTGGTTCCATTATAACACTTGTGCTTGAAGGGAGAATGTCACACACTAATTGTGAGAATGAAGATGAGTTGTCACAACTGTCACTATCTTCTTTTTCTTCTACTACATTTACATCTAGAGTTGTTTCAAGAATACACCAACACCTGCAGTATTTGTTTCTAGCAAATTAATATGTTGGCTAATTGTTTTTTCTGCGCTTATTACTCCCAAAGAAAAACCATGTTCTTGAAAATGATGCAATGTGAATTCTAGCACATTAACAGGATTCATGTTTCAGTCTTAAAAGAAACATAAGGCAACTGAACCCATGGTAATATACACGCACATATATATGGCAAGCCAAGCACACAAGCCCTTCTAACCTGTTCTGCAAATGTGGGAGATGACTGCCATCCCTCAGGGTTGTCCAGTTCCTTTTCTAGAGTGCTATGTTAGTTTCCTATATGTTTAGAGATAGAGCAACTCATTTTTGGCTACTCTGCATTGAAAACAGCAGCTAGTTTTTGGAACATGAGCCTCAGCACAAAGATGACACAGTAAAACTTTTGAGGTGTTCGTGATGTGCGTATATTGATAGGTTCCTTGTTAGAGCATTGAAATTTGCTGGAAACAGTATTGCAGTGACTGTAGTGAAATGAGCATAGGTTTGTAATGAAAAGTGAGTCAGTGTTAAAACACTTAACTTCACTTACATGTAATTAATCTTGACTGGTTTCAAGAGCTTAACTTGCTCCTATCAGAGTTGCCCAATTCTTGTAGATGTCTGATGTGTGGTTGATTGGGCTGACATCTAACGGTGGGCTGATGAACTTCCATAAAGGGCTTGGCAGAAAATCAAAGTTCAGTACGTGGAGTTTGTTTTTTATGATACAAAATTTTCCCAGGTATGCAACTGTGCAGTATGTTTTGTAGCTTTTAAAAGTTTTATGTTTGGTGTAATCTGATTGGATGTTTAAAAATGGTGTGCAACTGCAGATTTGTCCATTTGTATTTGATGCATCTCATGTGTTCTTTTAGGCTGGTTTAGTTCTTTTAGTCCAGACTCAAATACAAACAGGTGGAGGAATTTTTTGGACATCCAATCACAATATTACGCTGAACATAAAACTTTCAAAAGCTGCAAAACACGCTGCAGAGTTGGATACCATGGGAGAAAGTTTACATAAAAAACAAACTCTGCATAATGAACTTTGATTTGCTGCCACCAAACCTTTTATGGAAGGTTATCAGCCCCCTGCTAGATGTCAGCCCAACCAATTACACACCAGACATCTATTAGAACCAGTTGGGCAATTCTGATGATACGTGCAAGTTAAACTCTTGAAACTGGTCAAGATTATTGATATGTAAGTTAGTTATGTTAAGTGTTTCAACACTCAATTTTCATTGTGATTTAGATTCGCTTCATTCTTACTAGCTTATTCAAATATGCGTAAATTAATCATAGGTTTATTAAAATGTAATTTGACCAAGATAATCATTGCAAGTGATAGACTAGAATATTGCATCACAAGGCAGAATAAAAACTGGCAGCCTACATGTACAGGAAATTTCTGAGTATCCATTGTAATGGCAGAAAGATGAAAAAACTAGTTCAATGCAGTATTCAAGGTTTTTTAAGAATTTTAGTGGGTGGGATGTGCAACATCTGTTGTGGTTCATGCAGCAAATTTTGCAGAAACATTTAGCATCAAATGTAAGGTCAGATTCTGTAGCTGATGCAATTTTGTATAAATTGGACCAAGAGAAAGTTGTGACAAACTTTTGATCTTTACTGTGGATTTTGAGGGTGCAAAAGGTGCTCAGTTTTGAGTTAAAAAAGAAAATGTTTAACCAAAAGATCAACTGTAATTTTTAGGGGTTTAAGGCCTTAATAGTGCTGTTTTGCTTTAAACTGGGGTGAGGAAGTGAAAGCCATATTGTTCATAAACAGTATATTGTTGGACTCAAAGAATGCATTTAGCATAATGGCTAAATGGACTTTTACCTTTTGATCCATCTTTTGAGGGATTTACTTCCCCATTGCAACTTTCTCTTTAATTGTTGATTTTGATGCTTTAAACTGTTATACAACTGTTTGGCCGTTTAAAGTACTTGTGTGCAGATTAAAAGATTGTGCTTCAAGAAATCTTATCTGGCACTTCACGTTATAAACATGGTTTGATTGGAAGAATACTTCCATTACGTCAAAGCATGAGGTAACAGGTGAATGAATACATTGCATATATCTTGGTGGCCTATGTTTATTTTGAAGTTTCGGAATGTTGAGTTCAGTAAGAAAAAGTAGTATGATTATAAAGACAGGTTGGCTATTTGCTCAGTTACAGCATGCCTTTTTTTTAAATGAAAGCTTTGTAGTATCAAGTATGTTTTAGTAAACAAATGGGAGGATCAGAATATTAAACTTTTTTCTTTCACAATTTGCATTACGTCCCACCATGGAACACATTTTGCATTTACTTAAGGGATGTGTGAATTGAGTCAATAGCCAAACTGGTTTGTAGCTCTTTGAGTTAATCTTAGAGTAAATGCTTTATTCCATTTGTTTTGTCATTGTTTATGTATACATATTTGTGCATTTTGTTCTGTTTTAAACTTGTGATAACATTCCCAAATGCCACCCTCACTTGCTTCATGCAGTTCCCATTGCCATTATAAGCAAGTATAGTATCACATTTAGAAACAACCATATGCAACTATTATTTATTTATGCCAAGAAGCTTATTACTGGTGTTTTTAAATACACAAGTCAGGTGTGGGCAATGTTTGATAGGTAGAATCGGAACTGAAAAATCCTCGCTGTGGCATTGAATTTCTCAGTTTCGATTCTATCTCTCAACCATGTGCAACTTTTATTTTGTCTTCGTTGGTATTGCATAAAGTGTGTAATATTTTTGAAGTCCTAAGAGTGGAAAGCACAAAAGATGGAATGCAATGTATTGGTGATGTTTTCTACAATTCACTTTTATTGTGCTAGTGTCTGAGACTTGTTGAACCTGATATGTCACTTGGCTGGATGCCTCTGCATAGAATATGAATACCCTTGTATTGGGCAAATATTGCTACTTTTATAATGCAATGGATTCCTCATTGCATTCTCCATTAGGTTTTCTCAATGAGAATGACCTTGTTGGAGTTCCCACCTGGAAATCTGCTTACTGTCAAATATGGTGGGCCACCTTTGGATTTGACCCAATATTTTTAAAATTGCCTTTCCAAAAGCCAGTGACGATCAGTTGATGTCTAGCGAGTATGTGTGCAAGAGCAACTGAAAAATTGGTCTTGGTTATGACAGAGGCAGTTATCTCTGCACTGCTACAGTGAACACATGTGTTACACTCTTATGCAGAGCACACCCTTTATTAATGTACTTATGTAAATCATGAGCTATGTTGCAAATATTCAAGCGCTGGAATAGCAAAAGCTATTGCAATATAGCTCCTCAGATGCCTTAAGTACAACAGTTTTTCTTACATTTTTAAGCATTGACTCAGTGGCACAAACTGTTTCCTTTTGCCATGTTTTTTTTTTTTTTTTTAAGAAAACAAAAGCTCTATGGTATTAAGTTCTTATTCCAAGGATGGGACATGGAAGGTTTTAAAAGAAAATCCCTCATTCCCAAACAAGATTTATATCTTCAATTTTCTGTGAAGAGCCTCTTTATCCTGAATGACTTGCATAATTGGTAACAAAATGTACAACTTGTTAAATCACACAATTTGCCAAATAACTTTTTTTTTTGTGGCATTTGCCATTTCCACTATAGTC
This sequence comes from Tenodera sinensis, assembly GCA_030765045.1. NCBI lineage: Eukaryota > Metazoa > Arthropoda > Insecta > Mantodea > Mantidae > Tenodera > Tenodera sinensis. The sequence continues at coordinate 194,505,257 of CM060963.1, forward strand.
TTTGTTATTTTAATTTTTTCAAAAGTTAATTATGGTATGTTTTCTTGTCATTTGAAGAGCATGACATTTCTTGACACCACTTGCAGACGTGCTTGAGTCGACTCTCCTTACCTCACCATATTCTGTGTAGCAAAATTTGTAAATGTTTAATGAAAATTTATCTGAAAGAACAAGTAGATAGAAAAACATGATTTGTAAGAATGACGTGTAGACGAGTTGGAGAAAATGTTGTTGTTGTTTTCTAGTGCCTTGCATCTGGCAATGAAGCCATTAGCATTCGTGCTTTCCAATACTTTTGAACTGTAGTTTCTTCTGATCTTAATGCTTCACCATTCGTGCTTTCCAATACTTTTGAACTGTAGTTTCTTCTGATCTTAATGCTTCACAGGTTTTCAAGTGGTCTTCGTTCATTTCTGTTGGATCGTTACACAGGACACATATTGGTGAGGCTGAGATACCTATTCTGTAGAGATAACTTGCTAAGCAGTCGTGATTTGTCAATAGTCGGCTGCAACCGCTGTTTTCCTTGGTCTCTGGGGATTATATCTGGGTTGGAAAGTAGTGTACTCCATTTTTTATCTTTGGCACTTGTTTCTATTTCTTGTAGGTATGAATGAGAAAATTTTTTAATGATCAAGCGTTTTATTGAGGAATATGAGAAATTTAATTTAGACTTTTGTTTTATTGTTGTGCCTTTCTTTGCAAGTGAGTCTGCAGCTTCGTTCCCCATGACTCCACAGTGTGCTGGAATCCATTGGAGATGAACAGTCTTATTAACTTTTTGGAGTTGTGTTAACATTTTGTAGCATTCTCTAATTTTTGTTGACTTCTTTGTAGTATTTGAACATATTCCCGGAATTGCAGCTTTAGAATCTGAAAGAATTACTGCCTTGTTAAATTTATTAAAGGGAAGATTTAATAATTGTCGGAGAGCAATGTGTATAGCCTCTATTTCTCCATCATAATTTGTTGTGTCTCTGCCAACAGAATGATAAAAGGAAAAATGTGAACACGTAACTCCAGCTCCAGTAAGGTTTTCCTTCGAGGATCCATCAGTATATATGTGCAGCCATTCTTCTGTGGGATACCTAGTATTGATTGTTTCCAGAGCTAGAAGTTTTTGTATTTCTTTTGGTGTGTCTGATTGACTTATTTCCTCTATTAATTCCAAACTGAAGGTAGGTTGTAATAATTCCAATGGATTTTGTCTTATAAGTAGATTTTCTCTGGTGTTAGGAGTGTTCAATTTGGACTTAATCTGTGTTACCTTTTCTAGGAAACTACTATGAGTTTTAAGGATTGAAGGGGGGAGGTTCTCTTCTGTCCATTTAGAGTTTGGCAGTCGTAACATTTTCTCGTGTTGGAGCAATGCTTGTTCTTCTATTTTTGTTGTTATTGATGGGGTCCGTGTTAAGGCAAGCATGGCATCAATAGGTGTGGATTTAACTGCTCCAGTGATTAGGCGAAGAGCCTGATTTTGTATTTGTTCAAGTTTATTGTGTTAGCAGTTGCTGCTGTTATTAAAACTTCAGAACAGTAGAAGAGGTTTGGTTTAATATACATTTTGTATGTTGTGTTAAGGACTCTCCTTGAGCAGCCCCATTTAGCACCAGCTAACCTTTTCAGGATTTGCAATTTCTTTTCAACCTTTTCTGAGATGTTTGTTATATGTTTTTTCCAACTTGGAGAAAATGTAAGTACTACACATCAAATTGTTTGTTGATTTTGACAAGCGAAGTCAAAATGAGTACTCCAGTATGAAAAAGTTAAAGTGTTGTTAAAAATGATTTTGTGGTTAGTGCAAGTGTCACAGTTTCTCTGGGAATTTATAATTCTCTGCATACTTAAACGTTGACCCTGAGTACTGGAGGTGAAATGAAGTATAAACAGCTCCAATTTTTTAATTGACCTGTATGGCATTGGCTTGCCATCCTCTGTTACAGTGGTTAAAATATGCATGTGAGAGCTTGGCTCTGTATGTTAAGATGCATCTATTTTTTGGTATCTTCAATGACTTCTATGTTTAAAAATTAAGGGAGAAAACTATCTGTAGAAGTTCAGTTTAAACAAAAATAGTGAAAGATAACTGTTAGAGGAAGGAAGGTGAATTACTTAAAGATTTACTTGAATATAAGCAACAGGAATTTTGTCTGATTGAGTCAGCAAATAGAACGGTATTTCATTAATCCTGTAACGTAAAATTACTTTAATAGGTTTAAGAATGATGAAATACATTTTTCCTACCAAAATAAGTTAAAGAAAAGAACCATCCTTTGCAGTGAAAAACAAATTGAAGTATAATCAGTGATCCAAAGTGTTTATGTAATAGAAATAAGTTCTGGATTTGTGTTTCCAGCCATAGCAGTTCCTTTGTTTATTGAAGCATACAGCTGTATGGTTCTTAAAGCAATAAACATTCAATAGTTTAGCTGGCTTCCAAATCATAATGTTCTTCGCAGCATTTCAGTTATTTACAATTTACAATCAAGCAGATTGGGTTCTTGCTCTGGCTCAAAATATACTTGATATCTAAAATAAGTGTTAAGGTTTGTAATTCAATTGCTTGTGATTTATATTAACATTTGTTGCAAACCGTTGTTTTAGCAGCAACTTTCTGTAGCTACAATTGCAATTTCCCATAATCCTGGTGAATGTATTCTTCATCATTCTTCCCATGTAGTTCATAAGTTCTAGACATTTAAAGTCATTATTTACTATTGGCAGTTCATGAAGTTTGCATTGGTAGGAAGAAGTCCAAGATTTGTTTGCTTTAAATATTTTGTATAATTTTTCTGAGTCTACAAGTTTTAGATTGGTAATACAAATTAAAGCTTCAAATAACTGTTCATAATCATATTGGTTACTTCTGTTGGATAGTTAAGTGTAAAAATAGATATCAGAACTCTTTGCTTTGGTACCAAAGTTTACAAGTGAGAAACACATGAGGGAGGTGCAATATAATTGATATATTGTGTTGTCTATAAAGCTAGCTTCTTCAAACATCTTGCTCTCTGCATAGTTTGAAGTTCAGTATTTTGGGGAGAAACCTTAACGTATGTTAGGGGAAGGAGTTCACTATGTAAAATTAACCAAATGGGTGTGTAGTACAAAACTTTTAAAAATACTGCTGGCTGCCGAAGCATGCCCATTTAAGGTGAATTTGTGTGTCCTCAGAAAGCACAACTGCAAATCTGTGATGGTGTAAGAAAAGTATTTTCACCTAGAATGACTGCTTAAACCTAACAAGTGTTCTGTGCAACACAATTAGCAAAAGCCCACCACATATAGTATGTGCAACTCATTGGTCTTTGTGTTTCAACACAATATACGTATTTGCCTATGATCACAATTTCCATTTTTGCCCAACAATCATTCGAGGAGGTGGTACATTCTTCTAAGCTCTAACTTGCATTTAAACAATTATTTATGGTGTAGCGGTCCATTTTTGGCCCATGGCCTGGTTGCTGACATACTTTTTGATCCTCTGCTGTATCTCCAATTTTGAATCTTGAGGACATGTGGTGAATCCTGGCATACACTATCTTCCCACTGATTATGTGGTTTTCCCACTGGGCTTTCTGCTCGAAGTTTCCTAGAAATACTTTATTCGGAACTCGATATTCTTCCTTCCTGATTAGATGACCTGCCCATTTAAGTCTCTTGATCCAAATATCATGTGACAAAGGAAGCTCGCAATATAAGGAGTATAATTCGTTATATCTGATTCTCCATTCCCCCTGTACACATACAGATCCATAGATTCGCCTTGGAATTTTCCTCTTGAAAGAATAGTTTTTCCACAGCTTTCTTAGAGTCCAAATTTCGTTATTGTATGTCACTATACTCTGTACCATTGTTTTATGTAGCAGTACCTTTAATTTCTGATTTATGTCCCTATTGGCAGTTTGTATTCTTGCCTGTATTTTTTATAATTTCCTCATTCTGATTGGTTAACTTTATGTCAAGATATTCAAATTCATTCACCAACTCATATTTTGGATACTTCTGGAACAAGCTGTTGGTTTGTATATTTCCTTCTCTGAGCTTATCCTGTGTCTGCATTTAAACAATTGGTCATACAAAACTAATGCAAATACATGGAATATGCAGGCAGTGCAAATACCAGTGGCTAATGAAATTGGTAAACTTTTATATTTTTGGGCTAACATTTTTGAAGAAATGCTTACCAAAGTATGAGTGTATGATTCAAGGCTGAAAAATTCTGTTATGGAGTGACATAAAAAATTTGCATACTCAGTTACATAAGCAAGGTACTTCTTATTACAATTGAAGTAAAGTAAACTACAGAAATAGGTAACTAACCAACCCCTAGTGAAACACCCCTTTGTGGGTCAAGGCTTATCGCCCGGCCGCTGCATCCGCCACCTCTGCCCACTACAGGTGCCATAAGTGGGGTGCAGAACTGGAGGGTGGAACATGGTCAGCATCTCGAGCCTTCCTGGCAAGTTATGCAACCTTTGCTACTTCAAGTAGCTCCTCATTTGGTCCCCTCCAGGATCTAACAAGAACTTAGTGTGCACCATGCTAGACCTCCTAGTGGGGGAAAAATTCCCACATCTGTGCCGGGGATCAAACACTGGTCCTCCGCACCAGAGGCAGGTGTGCTACGGAGGAGGTCAGAAATAGATAAATTACTTATAAATACTTTGTGTCAGCACTTCATTTAATTTTGTTTAAAATACAAATTCAGTACTGAGTTTATATTTTAAAGAATATACAGGAAGAGTTATAACAAAGTATAAGTACTTCATAATATATTTACAGTACTTCCTAGCTGCATGTAAATTGGAGCAGGCTGCACTGAATCTACACCCAACTAGTTACTGTAATTCATTGAAATTGTTTCCAACATAATTTTATTTTGTATGAAAGGAATCTCTTACTTTTGGGATCCTAAATGAGGGTTACATGTCCTTTTCTTTGGTTGCAATAGCCCCCCTTTAACTTAATAGTATGGGGCTTTGACTTCAGCAACTACTCCTAATGTTAAACTGATTGAATTCTAGGCATGAGTTGTATGACATTTCTTCCTTCACTCATTAAACACCAGGTGCTTGCCTGACACAGTAACTTGGTTTTGGTTAAAGAAGTACTCGTGAAGTAAACAGGCTTAAGAAACTAACAATAGTCTCTTCAACATGTGAGGGTTTTATGTAGAATTTAGTGAATTCCATCTGCTCCATACAAAAAGCAATGTACTGTGTTTGGGAGAGAAACCTGGAAACACAATGTCGTTACTCCTTCTCATGTTTGAAATTAGATGCAAACTTTTATCATCCATCTTTGTGTTCACAAGCAGAAGAAATAGGGCTTGAAGACAGTCTTGTATGTTACTAAAATGTATATAAGCAGCAATAAGATGCCTAATTTACAAACCAAAAGACAACGTTTGTCTAAAGAAAGAATATGGTGAGTTAAGATTCAGGAGAGTCCAAATAAATTAGTTTTTGAGTGTTTTAACAAGTTTGCTAGAATGTTGGCATGGGAACTGCATTTATCCTTTTCCCTCACATCCAAACATGTTCCTGCATATCCTGTGTCCATCCTAGGTACTCCTCCATCCCGTAAGAAGTGCATCAAAACGAATTCTCCCGCTTGTACTAATGCAGGACAGGGCGATGCAGGTGTGGCGAGTTCGAGTTATACGGGAGGCCCAGGGCCACAACGCGGTGGCAACTACAGTCAACCTAGCCAGGCTCCAAGTTTCCACCCTTATCGACGTATGTAAGTTGCATCGAACCAGGAAGTGGGCCAAGACCAGAGACCATTTTGTATAGATTAAGAAAGTGTATGCACGTATGTTAAGAAGAGACAGAAATAAATAATTACTTTTTAAGTTCTGAGCTTAAAAACTAGGGAAGAAGCTGCTTTTCAGTGTTCCAAAACTTGAAAGTTATGTTTATTTCTTTTTGTTTGTTCAGTTTGAGTATCTTTAGATAAAAATAGTTTTTACATGTGTGCGTGAATTAGGATAACCATCACTACTAATGATAATCCCATATAGGGAACCATATCTTGAAAATTCTAGGTGGAACCTATTTTTATTTTTGATTTCAATATTTGTACTTTTCCCTTCCTTGAACATTTGTTTCTCTAGCAATTGTTTTTAGAGTTGGAAATGACCAGTGATGTGTAGATAGTTAAAACATTTCCATGTTTGAATGAAAAATAGATTTCACTAAGCAGAGACATAATAGAACAGTAAGATGTCTAATCGTTTGTGTTCTGTTTATGGGAGACATTCAATGGGCATTGTCTAGTGCATAAATTTTTCCCCTAGTTATGAATCAAATTCCAAATCTCTTATTGCCATTTTCATTTTCTGCAATTCATTTCGTTAGCATTAATGTAAATTACTTTTTTCTCTTCATGCAGTAAAGAGAATGGAGACTGTTTTATTGTTTAATCTTCTGAGGTTCTGGCTGGTGTGAAGACAGGAATAGCTAGAAAATAAGACGGGAAATTGTGAAAGAAATAATTTTTGTCCACTGAACTGTAGTTGTCTATTTTGTACCGGCTTGTCACTTACCTGCACCCTTGACTGGTTATACGTCCGAGTGATGCATTTAGGCAATACTGTGAAAGCTTTCTATGTTTTGTAATCTAGCTGGTTTTGTGAAGTAAAATATGTTTACATTTTACAGTCCTTGAATTCTCATTTATGTAATCTGTAAGTATACCATAAATATACTCCTTTCTTCCATTTATATATTTCTGCATATTGTGGTACAAATACTTCACATGTTGCTAATAAGGAAGACAGCTCATCATAAATACAAGTTCCCAAACAGGATTATACAAAGAATTTTAATACAAAATTCATGATATTTGAGTAACATTGTGCTAGAGTGAAGTTTCTATTTTTGTGTAATTTCTGAGTGTTGATATGTTGAATGGACAGTGAGACTGGACATTGAAATATACAAAGACATTTTGTGTTTAGAGCACAAGTGCACAGTTTACTGAGCTTGATGCACATGAGACGGTTGGGATAGTGCCATTGATGCACATGGGCACACATGCTGCTCATATTTATATTTTTTAAAATCAGTATGGGCAGCAGCTATGTGATACTGCAAGCGTTGCACCTTCGTTTTCCTTTCTTGTACTTCCCCTCATTTTCTTCGTCCAGTTTTTTTCGTAATGCATCTGGAAAAATACACAAATTATTAGTGCAATTAAAGGTTAGTATTTGAGTTGAAATGTGTAAATGAAATTGTTTTTGCAAGTTATGTTTACATGTTTAAAGCATTCCTAAGCAAAATAAGAATTATTTTGTAATACTTAGAGTTCATAATTGTAGTTATTAAGCCTTTTAATTTTTGTGAAAGTCTAAAAGGCTGGAGCAGTGAACAATGTTATTTAGATTAAAAGAAGCACATTATACATAGGTTAATTCTGTAGTTACTCTTTCTTTAAAGCTTTTAAAAATGAATCTTTTTTCATATTTACATTTGGTTTGACCATAGCATATTTCATATCATCCCGTATCATCAGTGGTCATTGTGAGACTTGTACATGATACATTAAGAACAAGGGACCTCAAAAAGCGCACTGCTCAAATGAGTTCTTTTGACTTAATACATGGCGTTTGTGTACATGATGGCTCTGCTAATTTTATCCATGCTGAATTGCAGTATTTCCATTTACTGAAGTGAGCTGTAAAAATGTTAGAATGTCAATCAAAATATTTTGGAAAGGTTTCCATTAAATTGTATTGAAAATGTTGCAAACTGCAGTATGTTTTTCATTCATGTTCTCAATTTTGTAACTCTTTAACAGAAACATTAAATACACTTTTCTGCTAGCAGCAGTTTGATATTTAGGTGACAAAGTAAAATAATTTTATGCTGAAAGGTAGGGCATAAAAATAATGGAAATATTGGACACTACCAACCTGCAACTCCTTTCTTTCCTATAGCAGTAAGACTTTCATAGAGCTCTTTGACAGGATTCACCTCTGGACCAAGTCCATGTGCCCAGATAAGTAACATTCGGAAGCCATGCTCCTTGTAGCTAGAAGGTCCTGCAATGAAATCCAATCAGATGATTTCAGTGAATGAAATTAATATTGATAAAATGAACTAACTTCCCAATCCTTTGGTGGTGTTATGGAAGTTTTAAAGTTATGAAACTAAGTATGTAAATAGAATATTTAAAATGTTGAACTGCCTTGATTTGTCCATCCATATGTTTCCTCGATATGGAGGAAAAACTTGCAAGTGGCATGCATTAGGGTGGAAGCATTTTCAGTGCTCCACATTTTGTGGTCTGCTATGAACTTGGTGTAAGCCTGGCCAATTGTGGACCCATTTGTTAGCAGGAGGCACACAGTAGACAAACATCCTACAATGTTACCTCAATTGTAGCACGACAATGGTGAAGATTGAGTAGAGAGGACCAATAGCTTTTATATGGGACTGTACCATATTGGTTTGGTTTTCGGGGTTACTTTGCATGAACTAGTCAGGGGTGAAGTCTTGGAGAGGAGCAACTAAATTGCCATCCTGTAACTGGGAATGGAGAACCATGGACCCTCATTATAAGAGCCATGAACAAAACAAATGAGCTACCCTAGTGCCCAGAGTAGACATGTTATAGGTGTATAAGCGTTTGAAGAAAATTCATAAACAGTGGTAACTTGATGAAGTGATGTTACGTTGGTGACAATAATAAATATTATTATTACTACTACTACAGTGGAATCCTGTTAACTCGACCTAATGTGGACTAAGAGCCTATTGAGTTACCGAAATGTCGAGTTTTACAGAATAAGGGATCTGTTGTTCGCAACACGTAACATAATACTGAAAATTACATCCTGTCTGTTCACCAGCTCGAGGTCATAGGGAACTGAAGGGGACAGGAGAGGCATTCCATGATAGTGTAACCAGAGTTTTGTAAACATGGTAGATAACGCTGCTGCTGGTTAGTTTGCCAACCTACCTCCAATGTTATTCATGCTATTTTTTCCTGGTAATATGCTGATATTTCTTAATTTCAGTTAAAAATTGGACGAGTCACTAGCGTTATCTTGGAAGTAAAGAAAAGAGGAGTGTAGAAGTAGATAAATCCCCACTTAGCGGTGCTGTGAAATCTGCTATGATATTGCGGTTGTATTCAGAATGACAGTTCCATGTGTAAAACAATTTTTACAGGACGATAGAAACAAATCTAAAGAATATTACAAATAAAAACACTATTAACAGTGAAGTATTCTTTATGTTTGAGGTCATTTTGAGTCACTTTTTTACACTCACCTTCACTTAATTTGTTTTAAAAACGGGAAACGTTTTCAAGACTGTTCGGTCTCATCATCAGCCGTTGGGTGACCCCCTCTATGCTATTATCGTCCTGCTGCCATCTGGTGTTAGGGGTGCAGAGCTTTAACACTTCATTTAAAGCTGGGATTTTTGGAATGAAAACCACATTGGCCTCAATATAAAATTGTTAAAATCTCTAAATTCATCAATAGAACTGCACATTCGGGAAAAAATTTACATAATAAAAAACAACAATAGGGTGATTAACTTCGAAATCCCAGCTTTAAATGAAGTGTTAAAGCTCTGCGCCGCTAACACCAGATGGCAGCAGGACAAGAGTAGCAGAGAGTGTGGAACAAGATGATAGCATCAGTCACCCAACGGCTGATGATGAGACCAAATGGTCTTGAAAACGTTTCCTGTTTTTAAAACAAATGAAGTGAAGGTGAGTGTGAAAAAGTGACTCAAAATGACCTCAAACCTAAAGGAGTTTCTAAAGTGGACACATTTTTGGTTTCATTGGGCCACACTATTGCTTGTTTGCCCCCATACATGTGTGATCTCAATTCCATAGAACTAGCTTGGGCTAAGGTAAAACAAATAGTTAAATGTAACAGGTGACTTTTTCTTATAGGAATTGCACAATGTAATGCTTGAGGGTATATCAGTTGTAACCAAAAGAGGCTGGCATTGTTTTTTGTAAACTTAGAGAAAAGGTAGAAAATGATCAGTGGGAGAAAGACAGAGTAGTTGAAAATATTGTTTGTTTTATAAGCTAAATATACTGCATGAACTAAAAATAACAAGTTCCTTTACTTTGAGTGACTTCTTTGCTTTGATCTAGCATGTATACACATTCCAAGGTTGGCAACATTATTGCAAGCGCGGATATATCAGAATTGTTTACTGACTTACTGCCTCGCATTCCTCCCGGGGACCATGAGCTCGTGAACAAACTTTACATATTCTAGAACAATATAGAAAACAAAACTCTTAAACTTATGACAGATGTTCCCCTTTGTCTGGCCTCTTTAACCCTTGAATTGGCAGTGTGTCTTATAAGATATGTATAAGTTTAAGTTTTGAGATACCTTATTGACTCTTAATTTCTTGTTATGCTAACCTAATTAAATTCAAGTATATGCAACTGTCTCCTGTTGTAAAAATATTTTTTTTCAATAAAACTAGTTTTTTTGTTTTGGTTCTTTTTAAGAAAAAAGAAGCAAAATCCATGCAACTGCAGTAAAATGTAATCCCATCAGCTTCCAAACATGTCATTACACCAGTTATTTTACTTGGGCCCTCCCCTTCCTTTACATAGGGACATTTGACTGCAGTTGGTGGGAATTGAACTTGTGATGTTTGGCTTTGAATGTCTGGCCAGTCCATAGCATATTGCCTTAACCGTCATGGCTATTCAAATCGCTTTGGCTAAGGTGCCTCCAAAAGGGATATGAAAACTGGTTTAGGAATTAGAGGAAGAATGGCATGCGTAGCAAAATAACTTGCCAATTAAAGGGTTAACACCAATTTAATTTCCATTGTTATGTTAACTTGTCTTTTCATCTTGTTGGACATTTTCACTGGCAGACAACTCAACACAATACTAACAGTAAGTCTGAATTCTTGGAATCTGCACTTAACCAGAAACATGTAACAAAGTTCAGCTTGCCACATACAGGGGTATTTTTAGATGTGAATGATCATGCTTGAATGTGTGCGAGTGACAGCAGCATATTTATGATGGGGGGTAACATTTCTGTTTCCTTCCTTGAAATAAACAGACACTGCTGATAATGCCCAATGGCATTGTACTTAATCACGCAAGGTCTGTGATATGCATTACGCGGAAGTCTGAAAGATAACCTGACACCCCCTATAAATACAAAAGTGAACTCGATCATAAACCACTGCACAATTCGACACATCTAAAAAGTACCTTGGTACTGGGTAGAGTAATAAACCTTCAAACCTTCCTAACAAGTGTTTGTGCTATGTATCCACATTATTGATTGGCCAGCTTTTGGTTTTGTGACAGTGGTCTGCCGGTTGCATATGTTCTGACTAGATATTGGTCAATATGCAGTCAGCCCTTTTGTCACTGTGGGAGAGGAATTGGTAGGTTGTGTACATGTACTAATTACAGTTTACTGAGAGTCGAGTTATCGGAATTCTACTGTGTTACTATAATGATTATTACACTGAGTCAGCTAGTTGCCTTAGTGCATGTTTGTAATCACGCAATCTATTACATAGTTTTAATGGAGTTTGTGACTTAGTCTTAATATCTTAACATATTTTATATTTTGTTGAAATTGGTATAGAGTTATAGGTAGCTATAGACCATTTGCATTTTCACTACTGCTAATGCACACAATTTAAAGCCAAAGTTTGCATATACCTGTTTCACTTTTAAGTTCAAAGGAGGAGTAAACAAACCTTGGTGTACAGGTGTAAGGTGTTAATGTACATGGTGGGAGGTACTGCTTTGGCCAGAACAACCTGGCTAATAGATCCAGGCATAAAAAGTAATAAGATACTAAGTTTTGTTACACTAGGTTTAATAGTTTTTTAAAAATGTAAATTTTTTGACAATGTAATTGGCAAAACCCAGCTGCCGGGATTTGTTCTCGCTAATTCCAGCAACCTGTTGTACCTGATGGGTGTGTACTTCAAGGCAAGCACTAACCTGATATAAAGAAAACACTTGCTCAGTGTGCTTTCCATACTACTGAAGCAGCCACTATCTCGGGCAAATCCACGTGAATCGAAATAAGTGTGAAGGTTACTGAAATGAAGTATTTGTTCAAATAAAGATTCAGTTTTCCATGTTAAGGAAGCAGAAAAATGATTCAATTGAAACCACGTATTTTTAGCGTTAAAACAATGCAGACATAAAGGGATTCAGGTTTTTCCAATGCGCACTATCATCATCATCCATTATGAGCTAAAATAATGGTAATTGCTGTTAACACATGAATAAAATTCTTCCCCTTCATTTTCCTAAAACAATGGTGTATTTTTGTATACTGAGCTGAAATAAAACTAATGATGGCCTTTGTCATAAATGACGGCTGAAGCTGCCACCCCATCCACCAATGATTATGACCAGCACATGTATTTGTCGCCTACCCTTCCTCTGCCCCTTACTTTTAGTATAGTTTAGTCGAAAGTTGGCTTTCCAGTTCCTTACAAAGTGACTGCTTTATGAGTCAAGCTAATGCAAAGCTAGAATCAAAGAAATGCAAAGAATGGCCCAACTTTAATGCCAGGCAATGCCTTCCCTTCATCCGAATGTGCCTGCTGTTCAACGCGATTTGTCATTGCCATATTTCTCTTAGAAATTAAACTTGGCATGTCATTTTAACATTAAATAGTGGCTAAATTCATTCAAATTACGATAGAAAAAGCATTACAGTATAGTTCGCACAAAGTTTGCATGGCAGTGAAATAAACTATGTCAATTCGTCAGTGCATGATGACTCCAAATATTTGTCACAAATTATTCTTTTTCGAAGAAAGGGCTCTTTATTGACAGTAATCGTATTGAACATATATGTTACACTCTTGTATAGGAGTTTTCACGTTATGAAGGCACAATGGCTCTTATGGAGATTCAGCGCGGCGTTGACATGTATGTTGCGCCAATGTGATTACCATGTTTGCTCACAACCAGGTTTATTATTATTATTATTAGTTATTATTATTATTGTTATTGTTATTATATTAATAATACCTTAGAATAAACCCTTACCCTTTTTACATTCTTTTCTTAATATAAAAAATGTAGGCCTACTTACACCAGTTGAATTATAAAGTTCACTAACAATAAACGAGTCACTGTGTCCGGGGTTCTTTTTCTTTTAATAATCATACACCCTAAGAATTGTTTTTCGCTCGCCACTTGTAATAATTTCGCCTTTTCTTCTGCGATCCATTGCGCACTGATCACTTAACTGCAATGCACACAATTACCAACTTGTAAAACTCGCTCACACCTCAAATTCCCGAAACCTATTGAAAACCTCCAGTGAAGTACAATCCCTTATCGGCCCTTCAACTGCCACACATCTGGTTTCCATCATCTGCAAGACAGGAGAACCGGGTGTTGTTGGCTGTGCGCTTGGCGCGCTAAAAACATTTGCCTTTAAATGGTGATTTATGGATGGCTTGATACTGGAGACGTTCTGTATGTGTATAAAAAATAATTTCCTTATTTTCTTGACAACTTTGTCGCTGGAAGTTTTTACGTGGCCTTACAGAACAAGAATTAGCCAGCGACATTTTCCACTGTATAAACGAAGAATCCTAACACTTTGTTTTAAACTTTATTTTTTTTAAAAAATATGTTTAGACATCTTGATATAATCTAAATGCTAACGTGGCCTGTAAAACCAAGTGAATAATCCAAATTTTTTTCTTTGCAATTATTTCGGTTTAAAGCTGTGTTTAAACGTGCAGAGTGAGAAAGATGTTAAAAGATCTGCTTTCAACAAAATTTTACATTTTATTATTTTAAAAAATGTACAATTGCATAAAAGGTTTATTGTGCATACCATAGTATTCTTCGACACATTTTACACAGAAATGCTTGTTCATACTTTATCTTAGTCACATTTGAAAACATGCAAATTTGGCAACGGCGCAACTCATTCTTCCATAAGAATAACATGGTCCATAAGAGCCCGTTGTGCCTTCGCGACGTGAAAATAGCTATAGAATCCCTAGTTAACGTATGGCCGAAGCAATACCTTCCACCTGGTGTATGGCAGCACCACATGGAGGCATGATGGGAGCTAAGTATCCATGAGAGGAAACTGCTCAGCCAGAATGTGAACTGACACAAACCACAACTTAGGGATCATTAGCTTCTAAAATGTATGTTTAATTCTTGTTTTTTGCCTTGCATTCTAAACTTCCAGCATAATACTAGGAGTTGACAAAAGTTGCATCTGAATATTTTAGCAGCTCTACCTATCAACCTGTAATTAAGATGTTCTTAACTTCAGATTTTAGACATCCTTCATTTAATGACTAATTTCATCTGATTACCCTCTCTGCATGGTGGAGTTATATCCTTAGGACTTGCAAGCCAGTACCTAGGGTCAGAAGCCTGTTGGGGAGCAGACGAACCTATGGACCGAACTGAGTGAAGGCCAGAAAGTGGGTGGTCAGCCCAGCTCCAGGTATGAGAGTGAGGAAGAAAATGATACAAAATGCATGCAAAATCAATGAATGGAAAGGTGATGTTGGAGCAGTTGGAATGAGTGGCATGGGAAACCGGAGAACCAGAGAAATCCCACCCAGACACTGCTTCGTCCACTACAAATACCATATGTGGGTCCCTGGAATCGAACCCGGACTGCTTTGGGATTAGGCAAATGGTTTAACTGCTCAGTCATGGCACTGAGTATTACTTCTTTTTCTGATTAACCACCCCTTATGTAGGACACCCCCTAGGACTTAACAAGCCAGTGTCTGGAGTCGGATGTCTGTTTGGGGAGCAGCGGAACCTATGGACCAGAGTTAAGACCTGGATGCGGGTGGTCAGCCAAGTGCCAGGTATGATAGTGAGGAAGAGGATGATGCTGTTTTATTTGCAACTACTTTGTTCTTCAATGAAATAACAAGCTTCAAATAAAATTTAGTTGCCGAAGAGTTAGTCTAAACTTTATCAATATTTTATTGCACTGTGCATTTAGGATTATTTAGGAACACTCAACGAAACGAGTGTTCCAATTGTATGCAATCTTTGTGTAATTAATGAAAAGTGCGAGTCCTAAACACAAACGTTTTATGTTTTTTTATGTGGATATTGTGTGAAAATTTACAGACCCAAACAGGAGTTTTTACTTGAAGTGTTTCTGCTTCACACATTTTCCTCTAATTTACTATAGCAAAAACTTATAAAATTAAGTCAATATACTTCTTACCAATAAATGAGTTGGTAATACTGAGGCTAATGTGGCATGAATGGACAGTACATTTATAGCCTCATATAAAAAATTTGCCTAATTTTATAAGTATTTAAAGAAATTTGATTGTCACATTCCACATTTGCAATATAGCAGAGTGAAGGATATTTGAAAGTAAAAACATTTTTTTGTATTCTCTAATTATCCATATAAAGTGTTACTCAGTGCTACCATATTATTTATACCACAAAAGGAATCCATCTGGGATTTAATCGTATATACACACTTATGGGCTGAGATATCGTTTTTGAATTTTGTATGTTCGTATAAAATAAGTCCAACTTGTGTTAAAACATGAAATGCTTCCAAATTGTTTGCAGCCTTTCTTACTGTGGAGCAAGTGTTAGTTCCAGGATTTACATAACTGTATCTACAGGTAAGAAACAACTTATGAGCTTCTGCATATATACAGTTCAATTTCACAAGTGCGGAAAACTTGTATATTGGTTTGGTATGAGATTGTAAAATATGCTGGGTTAATTCATATGAACCAACTAAAAATGACTACAGTTATTTGTAGGAAAAGCAAAATACAAATATTTTTAATATATTCAATGTTTGCAGGAGATATGATTTGGAGTTTTCAGTAAAACATTGTTCAGAGTATTTGGAGATAGTGTTGCCCTACTGATTTAGGCAAATTTCAAGAAAATCTGTTTTGATATGCTTCTGCTTATGCAGGGAAACATGGTGTGCCATTTTATAGTTGTGCAAACCACAATTAAAGGGAAATTTGTGTATTCCATCACTATTATAGTTTTTGGTGCCAATAATACAGTTCAACAGTAGGTAATAATTTTAACGACTTTCAGACTTCTCCCAACCCCATACAACTTTGAGTTAAATAATCAAAAGTTCAATTATTAGCTTCACTAAAGAAGTTATCTAAATTTCACAAATAATATATTCCCTTGAACTCCTGTTTAATTGGAAAACCAGAAATAATTTGATTATCATTAAAGAGCTCAAGCTGCACCAATTTTTGTGATATATTGAGACTATTCTTCATACAGGCAGCCAGCTCTCCTGGTTAGCATGCAAAGGGAATGGCTTGCCACCATTTGCTAAGCCAAGGATGCAAACATGGTGGACCTAAATGCAAGAAGAGTGTTTTATACAACCTGGTACAAGAAGTATGGCTGTGCACAGGACAGCTCAGCTGTTAGTAATTCTTTTGGGTTGCTTTCAAGTGCCAAGTAGTCCATTCCGTTTGGATTCATCTAGTGAAATAATACCTACCTACAATTCAACATAGAATATAACTTTAGAGATAGCAAATATGTCGGCGAATTCCTTAGTTAATTCTAAACTTATTTGTATACACTCTGACTCCGTAGTGCAGTTGGTAGCGCGCTTGCCTCTGGTGTGGAGGACCCGGGTTCGATCCCCGGTATGGGGATTTTATCCTCTGTGGGAGGTCTGGCACCGGGTGCACTCAGCCTCGTACGTCCCGAGGGGACCAATTGAGGAGCTACTTGATAGAAAAGTAGCGGCCTCAGGTTGTGAAGACTGGGAGGGATCGGGACGTTGACCACGTACCACTCTCCAGTACTGCACCCCACCAATGATGCCTGTCGTGGGCCGAGGTGGGGGACGCAGCGGCTGTGCGGTAAGACTTGGCTCTTCATGGGCTGTAGTGCCGGGGCTTAAGTTATACTCCCCCATTAAAATAAAAATTTGTTTTTATACACACTAGAATGGAATCCTGGCATCCCAAGAAACTGGCAAGTTTACAATTGACACATGCTATATCTGTAATTGCATGCAATTAATATACAATATGACAAAGGTAGGCGGTTATACAAACAGGCGCGGCCGCCTGCACAGACGTGCAATTGTCTCCTGTTTTAATTATCAAATACCTTTAAAGAAATGCCCGTTGGGATGAAAAGAGAACTGTAGTGAAGTAATTGCCAGAACTAAAGGGGTTTCGAAGTTTGCTTGAGCATACACGTACGTATTAATCCATTTTTATGTATTTATATTAGGGTATCTGAAAATAACTGGGTGGCTCAGGTGCTGGCCTACTGATCCCAAGGTCGCGGGTTCAAATCCGGCCGAGTTGTCCTTAAAATCGTCAGTAGATTTACTGGCATGTAAAAGTACTGCAGGACGAAGTTCCAACACCGGTTGCGCTGATATAGTCGTGGCAATTTACACAGTTAAAATGATCAGAAGGAACATGAGATATTGCGGTGACAACAAAGAAACAAGCATACTGACCTGTATATTGGTGTTCGATCGCTCGGATCTGCTCGTCAGTGAATGCCCAGTGGTAGGCTAGGCGTTTCCATTCGTTAGGAGCAAGCTGTTTGTAGGCTACACGGTAAAGCACTTCACGCAACCTCTCGTTGGTATCGTGTTGCAGTCCCGCTGTCGATCCCCGAGCGTCGCTTAGCCTCCACTTGCGACGTGCTGTATTTAGGACGTTTAGGTTGTTTTCCGCTCCAGATTCTTCTTCCTGTAAGTTCCGCAACTTAATGTTATATTCCTAGGCAGCTTGCCTAAAAGCCCTGTTTAGTAAAGATGAAAAAACAAGAGAAAGCGTAACCGTTGTTTTGGAACGATTCCAAAAATATAACTTTTCTCCCTAAAAAATTACATTTCCAAAATAACAGTCTGCAACATACATGCAGTTACAAGTACTGCGGACCTACTTGTGTTTTTCATGTACAACAATGGGTTATTGGATGCGTTTAAGTATATGACGATGCAACGTACGTCAGGAGAGCTCAACAGTCAATATGTATAATATTCACCTTATTTAGAATCACAGAGTCAAAATTATTAATTCCTACGTAAATTACGGAAGTTATAATTAGGCAACGAAACTTGGACACCGGTGAAACAGGTTAGGTGTAACTATACCATAGGCCAATCTGTCAAAACGTGAGGTTTGTTCCAACAAGCGATTCTGAACACCTTTCGAACTAACACCATTTTCTTATGCACGTGCGCAATAGAGCATGCTCTCAGAATTAGTTCGGAATTTGGTACGCTAACTTTGCTTAACCATTATTAATCTGTGATTCAGAGTAACCTGAGCACGTGTAATAGACTAGTACCTGGGAGACAGAGCTTCGCTCGGATTTTCTTTTCCTTTTCTTTTTAATCGTGTTTTTTTTTTTGGGGGGGGGAGAAGATACTTATTTAGATAAACTTGAAAAGCAAAATGTTAACTAAATATAAATTTTGATCTTAATTGTTGGAGCCGTTTCCGTGACGAGACTAATATCCTGGCTTGTTTGTTGAAATTGGCCCATTAACAGAAATTATGGCCAAAATAAGGTTTAGAGTAATTGTGACTGTTACACCTAAAATCGTGTTTTTTTTTTCTCTCCAGGAATGACACCTATATAAACTAAATAAGCAAAACCCTGTCTGAATACAAAATTTTAAGGAAATCGTTAGTCGTTTCCAAGTAGCATGGAATATATTTATACACAAGAATTGCTCGTTAAAATATATAAGATATAAGATTGTGACTTACGCGTAGGCTAAGATAGCTAAGTCAACTTTCTTTAGATTTTCTGAAAGCTTTTGACGAGGCCTTTAATATCCTGACCTCTTTGTTGAAATTGGCCTATTAACAGAGAAATTATGGCCAAAATAAGGTTTAGAGCCATTGTGACTGTTACGCGTAAAATCAGGTTGTTTTTTTTTTTTTTTTTTTTTTTTTTTTTTTTTTTCCTCCAGGAATTATACCTATATAGATAAACTTAAAAAGCAAAACCCTACCTGAATACAAAATTTGATCGAAACCGTTACATAAAATAACCTTTTGTCCAAGAACCGATTTCACTGGTTCCGAACTAGTTCCCAAAATGTTGGAACAGTTGGAAATTCACAACCAGTGAACCTTCCATCGGTGCCTGGTTTTACGTAATCCGAATCTGAGACATGACATCGGATCAAACCGTATTTTCTATTGCGGTTTATGTATGCGTGGATGTACTTGACTGTCATTTTGGAACTGTTATTTGGAACCTAGTATTTTTCTCTGGAACTGTAGTAGTCATAGCTACTATCGAAAGAAAAAAATATATTTTACCACCTGTGGATTTGCAAGCTTACAAAGTAAATCGAGAATGTTTTTTACTTTTTAGTGCAATATTTCGTGAATAATTCAAAGACTGCATTGAGTGAATTTTAAATAATCACAAATACGTCACCTCTATGCTGTCCTAGAGGCAGAATACAATTGCAGTGATACTGGGTTTGTGAGTATAAATACATCTCATAATCATACAGCTTCACCCTACAAATTTCTGAGCAAATTTCTAATATTAGAAATAAGAGTGGAAGGAGCATAGATGTCCACCTTTAATGGTATTGGGACTGCTAAAACTAAAAAAGTTGAGTTTTGCTATCATATAGTTGAGATTTACCCAAATTCTTCTGCATCTGGATAATTCTAAAAAATTAAATGTTCCAAGAGAAGCAAAATACTTTTGAGTAAGCAAAGGAGGACATTTATTTTTTCTATTTTTCAGCAAAGTCAGGTTTTGTATCTGCAAATGCACTTCTCTCATCAGGATTCAAATATAGCTTTAGTTTCTTGTGCCTCTACAAATTAATAAGAACTTTAAAGCGAGTATAGCGTTTTCCTCCTGAAATAATAAGCTTAAACAATAACTCACTTTATTAAATTAAAATTGATTGGAATTGATAGACATCGATATGTGAATTGTTATAAATAATGTTTAAACATAATTATAAAAATAATTAATCCATCCATTTTGTAAAAATTATATGTTAATTTTTTTTAAATAGGTGCTTGAAGCAAACCCCTAGCTGCAAAGAACACCTAAATAAGTGATGAGGGAAACAAAGTTGGTATTAGTTTTCGTGAACATCTTCAAAACACTCTATACCTCATATATTAGAAAGAATATTATATATTTTATTTAATATAGCAAAGAAAAACAATTATCTGAAAAGGTCACCAATTTCTGTTATAAAGCTCATACTTTAGGTACGTTTTCAATAAAAACTGAGCTGTTATCACATTCCACTGTGTTTAAGGACACCGGTGTGGCTAAATTATTCCAATAATTTAAAAAAAAAAAAAAAAAAAAACAAAAAAAAAAAAACAATGATGGCAATATACTGAAGTTTGGAGTACTGTATTTGTCTCAGGAGTTTAGCTGTGGCCTTGTGGTATTGTGCGCTGATGTTTATTCCTCTCGCTCCAACCTTTTACAGCGTGCTTCAAGAGTGACTTATTCTTTCTTTCATGGGACAATAAATATTACGCGAAAGAGCACCACTGTATCAAATAAAATAATTATGATCATACTTTCAATAATATCACTAATGAATTATGTTTACTGGAGACTTAAGAAACCATGTGATATAATATTGCAGCAACACTGGCACAACTGCCTTGTAGACAGTAATTTTGAGCTGCTGGTGTTGCTCTGTTTACGTCGTATGAAGAAGCTCCCCACTCCACAGCGCGATTGCGTGTTCAAAGACAGAGACATTCTCCTGAGTCAATGACCACTTCTGTATGCCAGTGCGCTCGCATCTAACCTCTCATTTAAGAATTTCATTCGTCAAGAACTAACTACGACGTATAAATAAAACCCAACTTTCAGGGCATGCAATAAATAATGCACAAATTCACCAATAGTGTCGGCTTATGTTGACAATAAAACATTCCTAGGCATTCAGGTTTGCTTAGAGCATAAACATTTTATATTTTCAATATGGAAATCGTACAAATATACTGTGCAGTACCTAATCGTGCGTTTTCAAAGATTGTTTCTCTCGTTTTCTGAAAATTCTCCTCGATTCTATAAAACCAAGTTCTCAGCTTCATTTTGTAATAGACCTCTTTCTCTAAATGCGGGACTCTCAACTATTTTAAACGATTAGTTTACAGTCAAACTGTCGCAGCACGTGGGAAAAATCGTTTTAGAATTTCTTGATTTCAGAGTAGGTACTGTATGGGATTTTCGTTGACTTTTTATGTTAATGTTTATATAACTGAACTAATCTTCAACAAAATATAGAAACATTCCCAACAATTAAAGGCAGACAGAAAGTTATTAATCCCTTAAATTATGGTTTCTGTTGTATTTTTGTAACAATGCTTTTTGTTTAGTTATAAACTTAAAACTACTTATTTGTAAGTAAAAAGTACACAACTAAATGCTTTAAGCTACAAAATCGACTTCTGCAAACACGATAAATACATAATTACAGTGCTATTTAAACAACATGAGACATGAGACAGTTCTTTCGCCAAATAACAAACCACTCACGTACCTTTAGCATTTAATAAGTCACAACGGCTAGACCTGGGATCGGAAACCAAAATGCAGCTTATTCAGTGCACAAAGGAGCAAATTTTATTCCTAACATTTTCGCATGTTCTGTGTTTAAATACGGATCGTAATGTTTATAACACATTTGACATTTCTGCTAGTCCTAATGTAATATGCAGCGAAGGAAATATGTACAAAACAACCAACTTTCATAACCTGCAATAGAGTTTGGTATAGCTTAAATTACTTTCTAGTTACAGTAAATTATAATATTATAGAGGTTGGCTGCCAGTTCTTTAAGTAAATAAAATAATTTTGAGTTAGAAAGGTGCACGCGCTTCCATTAATGCCGTGACCACAGTGGGGCGGAGGCATTCTACTGGCCTTAACATGTAGAATATGTATAGCAAGGATACGCTCTTCTCGCTTTCTTTCATTTTCGTTCTCCGTGGCGTCTACTGCGTTCAGGCGGCGTGGCGATCACTGGGTACAGCTGTTGGTTGTCAACAGAGCATCCGTTGAAACACGAGTGTATAACCAGCGCATTTAAAGTATTGTTTAGTGTTCTCGTTGTTTATACTCTGTTTTCTTCATTAAAATATACAATTTTGTTGTGAATATGCCTAAATCGGACAGAAAGAACAAGAGCGCGTCGTGAGAGAAAACGTGCAGGTGAAGTGACAATTCAGAATGTGAAAAACAGAAAAAGTAGATTGAAATTGAACGAGATAGTAGAGAAAGGAGTAGAATACGTGCTAGTTTGGACATGTGTAAATAATGAAGACAATGAACCAGCAACTAGCACCTTGGTTCAGCCACCTCCTTTTGTACTTATAAGTGATAACTTACAGTATTCTGATTTTAACAAATTCAAGACTGACTCACATAATATTTCCCATTGAGCTTTTATAAATAATCCATTCGGTTTGAAGTGTTGTGTGTGTGTGTGTGTGTGTGTGTGTGTGTGTGTGTGTGTGTGTGTGTGTGTGTGTGTGTGTGTGTGTGTGTGTGTGTGACGTCTCTTTACGACACTCTCTCCCCCCCTTCCCTTCTTGTTAGCCCCTGATTTTCTTCCCGAACAAAACACAAGGAAAAAGTTGGGTACAAAACCACGGGAAGTCCCATCATGAATCATAACCTTCTGCTTAGGGCCACTTAACAACAAACACTAAGTAAGGACAACAAAGACAGTGCAAATGAGCGCTAATAAGTAAAACCCGGAGGCATGTGCATCTTTCCATAGGTATACTGCACATGAACTTCACTGTTATCTCTCGCGCATGTAAACAACTGCAGGTAGGTAGAGCCTGACCATGAAAACCTCCTCACTGCAGTACAACCGACAGGCACTGTGCATTCTGGAATTGCTTATATATACACTCCTATTTCTTAACTATAATATCGTCACAGAGCGCATTGCACTGGGTAACAATGTATTTTCGTAAATTATTAAATGTGAAATTTCGACGCCTATCACTGAAGCAGTTTTTAAACAGTGAAAAACCTCTTTGTACGTCACACGATGTCAGAGGTGTAAATGTAAAGAATTCCACTCTGTCAGGCGTGTTTTTCTTCTTACTAATTTTCAAAATTTCACACAGCTTGATAACCAATATTTTTGTTTAGAACTTTCTCGAATTTAGCTTTCACTTTTTCGATACCTGGCACAAGAGGTATCCTACTAATTGAATTAGCTAGGTCTTCTATTATGCTTGTGCTCTTGGACATTTACAAACCCGATTTTTCTAATTGTTTAATAGCTTTGGGTAACACTGCAATATTGTTGGATATGAACTGAAGATTTTCAGATAGTTCATGCGATATGCTACACCTTGACCTTGCGTCTGCATACACTTGCAGGGCAATGCTTCACTAGTTCGCAGAGTACTACGTTATGTTGTTTTCGACTCTAGCTTCTAGTGACAGTTGTTTGCACATTTGATGGCCATGCTGTACTTCTGACGTCATTCATACTCTGGGTCCAGCTAACCTGTATCGCATGCAAGCGCACATCCCTCCGGCCTTTACTAGTAAGCACATGCTACAACACAGTGTAACACGATAACGTACTTCCCCTCAAAGTTCACCTTATTGACAAATCAAGAGGAGATAGATCGCATCTTACTGGCTAGAAAAAAAGGGAGGAAAGGTTGCCATGGAAACGTACCCCTCCAGTAACTGTCAAATGTCTCATTTTGTTGAAATAGCAGTAAAATTACTGAACAGAAGCCATGACATCTCCTGACTCGTCCTGCTGGCCAAGTCACAGCGAATCTTCTTAAGAGGTTCATTAGATGTGTTTCTTCTGGAAGAAATTCTCTGTTTTCGAGATATATCTCAACATTTTCCATAATCACTAACTACAGTGCTGCCAACTGACTCCAAGTGACATTAAAATAGTAACAGCTTACCATGACGTGACCTTGACTCAAAAGTTTCTGCTTTAAATTTCGCACCTGTTTGTAAAGATGCTACAATATGTTGTGGTCTCAGGGCTGAATCATTGACTTACTGTATCTTTACAAATAGTTGTGAAATTTAAAACAGAAACTTGTTTCTATAATTGAACCAAAGTCACCTCGTGTTATGATACATCAACACGCTCATTGGCTGTTGCCAAGTCTGAAACCAAATCACAAAATGATTACTATGAAAATAGCCATTACAAACAACACATGTGTAAATATTAAGAAGGTATGTGAGGTGAAGCAATTGTAAGCTTACATTCTCGACCAACTTAAGATATTACCATGGTGGAGCCAATTCTTACGTAAACTGTATAGAGTGGGTGTGCCATGCCTGGACTAGAGGGTTGTGTTTGTGAGGGGAGTGTACCAGTGCCGTGTCGGGGGTGCAGCATGCTGAGGCAGACAGAAGACGGTCGCTACGTACTGGTGCCGGGTAGTCTAACCGTGCGGTCTTGATGATCATGTCTACGATCGCGGTAAAGCTACCCCGAGCCGCGATGTACAAGGGCGTCTTCCCTCCCTGCAGGCAAGAGAAAACAAACGGGGATACAACATTCCATCCTTGAGGCTCTTTTTCATACCTCCTGGTGCTAAACTTTTCAATGTAGCAACGCTAATTGTGTAGAGCTTTTTTCCAAAAGATGATTAGTTTTTTATGTAGCATTATAAATTGGAACTCCCTATTTGATTTTTACAGGTATAGTACTTATATTTTAAATATATTTTTAAAAATGATAATGCAACTGTCATTTTCTGTAGTAAATTCTGCATCACATAAAAGGAAAAAGTCACAACTTCTACATAGTTTGGAGTAGAGAGGTAAACTTTAGTCCATATTCTTGTGGCAGATCTGGGAACAGTACTCCCAAGGTGTCGAGCTATTCCCCTACTTTTCCTCCGTCGTGACCACGTGGAAACACGATGGGGAAAACCAGCTACACCTGATCTGTGTGTATATACGTGTGCTATGGGTCGTTCAATATATAAGTCCCCACATTTTTTTCTCTGAACGTATTTATTTTTAAGAGTCAAAATTTGGTGACAATGTGCATCGACACCTCTTGTCCATATCCTATTTTTCTCCGTTTCCATCATGTTCTAAGGCCTTACACCAACGTTGTGTGAGAGCATGTATTCCCTGGCGTAAAAGCTCTTGTGTGTTTTCACTGCATGAATTACACTCTCATAATCTTCAAAGTGTCCCCGTAGAGAATTTTAAGCGGCACAAGACGTGAAAGTCGGAAGGTGAGAGATTGGGTGCAGCTTAAACCTTTGAATATGCACAGTATATATAAGTAGTTCTCAGAAAATCATTATTAGTTAATTACATGTGATTGGATAGAAGTTCAACGGGTTAGAGGTTGAAGCAACGATGTCCAACCCAATTTGGCAACGTGTTCCCGGTTTCTCAGACTTCTGTGTGGCCGTGCATTATCATATTGGGGCATGATTTCTGCTGGTCCTTGTCTGGCCGAACACGTCGGATACGATTCCTGAGTTTATTCAGTCTTCACATATGACTCTGAATTAATGGTTGATCCTCTTGGTATCACATCCTAAAGAATGACGTCATCACAATCCCAGAAGATTGTCACCGTGACTTTTCTGGCAGAGGGAGTAGCCTTGAATTTCTTCTTTTGTGGTGAATGAGGATGACGCCACTCCATGGACTGCGTTTTTGTTTCCGGCGCAAAGTGGTGCACCCAGCTTTTATCCCCCATAATGATCCGTGACTGAAAGACCTCACCGTCGGTCCCAAAACGTTCCAACAATTCAGATGAAATGGATTTTCTTTGAATCTTTTCGTCTACTGTGACGTTCGTGGAACCCATCGTGAGTAGGTCTTTGAATATCCGAGAGTCTCGATCATTGCAAACGCACTTCCAATGCAGACCGATAACAATTGAGTTGTGAAGCGCCGGTCTGCACGCGATTCAGCGTACAGTCTGGACCAGTGACTCTGATAGGACGTCCTGAGCGTGGCTGATCCTGGAGCTCCGTTTCATCATTTCCTGATGCTGTAACTTTCTTTATCCATCGCCCAAGTGTACTCCTCTCAACTGCATCGTTACCATATACTGCACACAAACGTTTATGGTTGCTCACCACGAATTCCTTTTCCGCACGTTGCTTATAACAAGAGTCATATGTAGACGCCATTTTGACGCTGTACTACCGCTCTGTCATCTGCCGGAATGGTTTGAAACTTCACAGGCGCGCAGAAGAAACTTAAGATATGAATCACCTCTATGGACGTAGTATGTCCATACGCATTAATTTATTTAATAAAACTGCAGCCATATAACCACATTCAGTTACTTTACGTTACATTTTCACATTTTTGCATATGCGCTTATAGATTTCACTTTTGCTGCACAATTCTATGTGATATCGTGCACAGGCTTCGTCACACACACACTTTGTGGTTGGGTCGTGATAACTCTTGTTTTCGCAAATTAGATGATAAAAGTCGTGAATAGATAATCTAGTTACAACATGTCGCAGTTCGAAGTTTGGTGTTGTCCATGAATGGTTCGTCATTGCTTCGGTGCCAGAGAACTCTAACCATACTTTTTCTCGTTTATCCTCCATGATCTTCAATTGATTTCTGGAAGCCTTGGTGTGTGGCAGCATATGACGAAGTCTGATGTCTTCAATTAGGAATGTCTCTCTTGCTAGCAGGTACACTAGTCTATATCTTATTGTCTTTGACAGACCTAGTGCTCTTTTTAGATAAGTCGTATTATTGAACCTTTAAAAAAAAGTGGGGCATTATATATTGAACAAGCTACTGGAGATAAGGAGGGTAGACACTCCTCTGTACACACCTTCGCATACTATTCCCCAGGCCTGATTACTGTTGAACATGGAAGCTTTTGTGTATTCAAGTTATGTTGTTTCTTTCTTTTAAAACACATACCGGCGAGTTTGTTTTCTCCAGTTTTATCTTGAACAGCTTTTTCTGTGAGTGACATTTTCTGGTATAAATTTTCGTTTTCTCAGAAACTATTCAAGATAGCTAAATTAAAGTTTAGGATAATAAAATCAAATGCTATCGTGAATCTACTTTGGCATTATAACATCATTGGTAGCGTTTTAAAAAGCAAATGTTGATTCAGATCTTAAAACATATTTTATTTGTTTTGGGACACATTTTTGACATTTTTAGCATAAAAAATATTCCAAGTTTTAGCACCTAAAAATCCGAGCCCTAAAAACTACTATATGTAATAGTTTATCATTCTGCTTGTTGTAACAAGTCTTTCGTGTGTTCCCCAACGTTTACTGGAGTGCCTGATTTTTACTTTAGATATAACATCACTATGGAAATTGCAATAAAATTGCCGTAAGTATATATCATCCAAGCAAGGAATACATGCACAGAGTCAAAGAATAAGGTTTCAGAGGTTAGCTACCACACTGACTGATGCGTGTCATTGTTATATCATAAAATTGTAGGTATCTAAATTTCACAGCATCCTTCGTTAATCATTCAGGTAAGCGCCCCTGTTTGTGTTAGAACATTACATATAGGTACAAGTTATAGGTCACGTTTAGCCCGAGTGGGGGTCTGAGGAAACAAAGCAACGAAATTATTTGGGGGATTAGAAAATGGGCATTGCTCTACATAAGTTGAACAATCTAAAGAAAGCACCAGGAGGTATAAAAAAGGAAAATGCTTTAGTTAGTAAGAAGTAAGAATACTTACATGTGCAGTTATAGGCAGATAGACTTGAAAGAAGCTACATGTTATAAGAACATTTCAGAGCACTACTAATTCTCCTCATGCCATCACTACAGGTTGTAAATAAGTCTTGCAGAACTAATATATTAAAGAAACTAACTTATACAAGGGTCATTCCATAGGTCTTGGCAACGAGGTATCTTTCGAACACGTGGCAACTGCCTATATCTACATTCAAAACTGCGCGGCAAATCGTACCGAATTCAACCGACAGATGGCGACTGTGAGCGAGGGAAACATTCAATCTGAGGTTGGTCGTGCTACAGTAGATTAGAACAGCAAATATTGCGTGGTTGGTAGCCGGAATGCTACCCAGTGTCATTCTGATCTACGAAAAGCTTTGAGGCATAGGTCGGATATCCTATTGGCACATCGGTGACAAATGGCACACATGGATGGCAATGCCCATGGCATTCAGCGCCTTCCCCATCATTGGCAATGCTGTGTTCATTCCCTGGGAAGCTATTTTGAAGGACAGCCGGTGCGTTGAAACGATGCCATGAATGTTAACTGAGTGAGATTCTTTCCATTTGTACTCGTGCACAACTAATTTACACCGAGTTCCATTGCGTAGGTTTCATTTCAACCTGTGCCTTTAACTCCTGTCCTCTATCCCCATTTTCTGTTTGCATTTGAGATCACACTGTCTTCATAGTGCTTGCATTGCGTGGATTTTCCCTGTTATTACATTATCGAACGTTATGCCATAGTTGCCAGGACTTATGGAATGATCGTCGTATATAAGATTGCCATCTTAAGCACATCTGCGAATCAAAATAGCAGTCTTTGAATTAACGTTCTTACTTTTTGTGTTCATAACAACTAACATGACAGACTGCCGTCATTTTGCTGCGTAATGGACACCGCATTCGTTTGCTTTAATACTGATCACCTTAGAGTAGAGTGTTTCTTACCATATGATTTACAAAACAACTTCTGTAAATCCTAAAACTCACAAAATCATACGAAATTTTCTGTAAATTTCGCTTCATTGGATTTGGAATTGCTCACATTCAAAAAGTTGTCTTTCTATCCTTTAAATATGTAACAGCATTAAACACAAAATCTGATGTTTGAACTCACATGCTATTCTGCCCTCCCTCTTATGCAAACTATTATTAAAACGCTAATGGTTCTATCTACTTCTGTTAAGATACCTAAAGGTTTGTGGAAATTCTTTTATTACATATTTCGTTTTAGGTACAATGGGAATACGAGAACGCAGTAGGCTTAAGCAATAGTCATAGCTGGCCGCTATGAGAGGACTTTATCTTTATGTCCTGCAAGGCCATGGCATAAAAATCTGATGTGTTGCACTCACATGACTTCCTCTACTCTTGTACTAACCATTCTTACAAACTCTTATTCCTATATCTTCTTCGTGTTAGTTGAGATAAACATTTGTACAAATTATCTTATTACTCATTTCCTTGTAGGTGCAAGGAGAATATGGGAATACAGTAGGCTTTGAGCGATAGTCAAATCTTTTAAAGCTTTCAAATTCCGTTCTCTTTGCACGGCTAACATATAAAAAATGAATAACAATGTTGCATTAGATGAAAGTTTTAAGTTTTCCAAAATTCACACAGATAACAAGGAATATCTCCGAAATGGTTCACCCTTAAAAAAAAGCATAAATTGTGTGTTTTAGCAAGATCTACATTTTTTGTACAGTAACATTTGGTCCATCTCTTACAATGTGCGAGTTACTGAAAAGACATTCAGAGTAAATACGACTACATAGGCTATAGTCAGAAAATTCAAAATATACATTTCATTTGTCATAAAAATATCTTAAACACATGTCATTTTAATCAAACTCGTTGGAGCTATTTTCAAGAAAATGTACATTTTCGAAAAATTTTGCATGTAAAGGTTAGTTTAGGAAGGAGCAATTTTCTTCAAAATCTTCGTGTCGCATACTTGGAAGACATTGAACTTAAATACCAACTTTTGTTTTTAACCGACTTTTCGTTTTTGAGTTATGCTGTCCACAGACACACATGAAAATGCTTCTTTTTTAATTCAGGGAGCCTCAGAACATAAATGAACATAAATCTCGATATCGAATTTTTGGGTGTAATACAATACTTCCTCAGCTAACTAGTAGAGAAAGTAAAAAACGAATAACAGCTTCCTATTTCAGAAAAAATAGATATTTAAAATTCAAATAAATAACAAGAAATACCTCGAAAATGGCATCTCCACAAAAAATGATTTGACATGAATTGTGAGCTTTAAGGAGATCTACAGTTTTTGTGCAGTAAGATTTTATCTATCTTGTACCGTTTACCAGATAAATAAAAGTCACCCAGAAGGAAAAGCACTTAAGAAGATATTCCCTGAAAGTGGAATATATAGATTTAATTTGTAATGAAAATAAGTTATGCATATGGTATTTTGGACCGCCTCCGTAGCGCAGTTGGTAGCGCGCTTGCCCCTGGCGCGGAGGACCCGGGTTCGATCCTCGGTACCAGCAGGGGGATTTTATCCCCTCTGGGAGGTCTGGCACGGGGTGCACTCAGCCTCGTTAGGTCCCGGGGGGACCAATTGAGGAGCTACTTGCAGAAGTAGCGGCCCCAGGTCTAGAAAACCGCATAACTGGCCGGGAGGGCTCGGGGCGCTGACCACGTCCCACCCTCCAGTACTGCACCTCACCAATGACGCCTTTAGTGGGCAGAGGTGGGGGACGCAGCTGTTGGGCGGTAGGCCTTGGCCCTTCGTGGGCTGTCGCGCGGGGTTTACATATGGTATTTTAATCAAATTTTCGGAGCCATTTTGAGGAAATCAACACTTTCGAAACAATAACAATAACTTTTTTTGGACTCAAGTTATCTCAAAACGTGTATTTACAGTGAAATATCGCTGTGGAATTTTTGGATGGAATACAAAAGTGCATAATAGACAAAGTAATAATACCAGTATGTGTTCAACCTTTTAAAATACTTCATGTTTTAAGAAGAATACGCCATAAAAACTATGCACGGCTTTGATGTTTATTTTCAGAAGTTTATTTTAATGAGCATTCCAGCTTTGATTAACGTAATAATGCAGTCGGCAGTAATTTTAATTTATTCACGCTTTTAGGAATGGCAACAAGTGTCACTAAAATCTTGGCAGAAACTATGTTTTGTATTTATACGCCCAGATAGTCCAAGTTAGTGAAAATGGGAGGGGACGGTTAATTTATTGATCAGTTCTCATGGCTGCTATAAATCTGACCACGTGACTAATAACCTCGCCCATATGATATACCTAACAAATGCACGATATTCACCACAAGGTTATAGACCGAGCGAGAGCTCCCTGTAACGTGAGTTGTTCGTATCCGGGAGGTAGTGGGTTCGATTCACATGGCCGGCTTTCCTGAGTCATGGTTATTTTTTTTTCGGGGGTTTCTCTAGGCCTCTAGGTGATTGCTGGGAAGAATCTCCGAATTGCCTGTTCCTCAATTTCATCTGCTTGGTTGTTTCAGGGTTCTAAGTGTCGGCGGGAAGTTTCGGCGTGCGTGGTAGGTGTTTTCGCTCTGTAAATCCTCGTCCTCTGGACCAGGGGAGGTCTCCCCGCCCCTGCCGCCCCCCGGGTATCTGTGAGACCGCATGAGGGGAAGGAAGCCTGTGCATGAGTCACCACCAGGGAATTTAAATCTATTAAG
This sequence comes from Tenodera sinensis, assembly GCA_030765045.1. Taxonomy (NCBI): domain Eukaryota; kingdom Metazoa; phylum Arthropoda; class Insecta; order Mantodea; family Mantidae; genus Tenodera; species Tenodera sinensis. The sequence continues at coordinate 194,536,656 of CM060963.1, forward strand.
GAGCCTGCCCTCTGCTGTGATCTCTCCTCAGGTCCAAAGACCCTTTGTATTCCCTCCCTTCCGGGGGTGCTCTCAGTGTCAAGTTTAGGCTTAGGCAACCTAAACCGTTGCCTAGGGCGGCAAGTTCCAGGGGGGCGGTATTTTGTATATTTCTGTTCCCCTTTTTACTGTAAAAATTATTTTTAAAAATGTTAGCCAATCTTTTCTGAAGTTTGATCTAGTACAACTTGGGGAAAAGGGGTAAAGGGTAGAGACACAGAGGGGACACCTCGCTCACTTCGACCTACACAGATCTATTGTGGCTACCACCCAGGAGGCAGGGATGAAATGAGGTAACCGAAGATGCCACATAAGGTCGCAGTTAGACAGTGCGGAACAAATGCTGAGATCTTTTCATCCCCCCCCCCCCCCCCCACACGGAGGACAAGGGCCGCCAAATGCCACCTAGCGCCGAGAACTGTAGTTACCAGGCGCAATCATCCGCGCTATCTGCTTGGAACTGCCAATACTACACGCCTGAAAGTACACCACCTGAAAGATGATAAGGAAATGGAATGAAGGGAAACTGTGGTATGAAATAATGCACCCCAGCATTCGCCTAAGTGACATGGAGAAGCCACGGAAAAAACCCATGACAGAGTGCGCGGCCATGGGGATCGAACACGCGACCTCCCGACGTTACCGCCTGAACTCGGTTATTTACACAGTACTTATCTTACATTTATTTAATTTAATTAAAGTAGATTTTGCTAAAAAAGCTATCGTATGCATTACATAAGCGACAACTTTAGCGGACTTGATACATAACTGGCCATATTGATGATTCAAACGAATGCGGAGTCCATTGATACCTGCTTTTATCGACAGCCACTTTTCAGATGGGACAAATTCATGGAAAGGAGCAATCCAGCTACTTTTTGTCTAGGGTTTAACTAGGAATCTATCATTCAAATTGCAATGTTAGTGCCTCTTTTATGGAATTCGAGCAGATACAGGTCATTAAAACAAATGGTAACGCATTCTCAGGCTCTCTTCACTGCGCAAGGGAATCGAGATTTGCACACACACACACACGCGCGCGCACACACACACATAACACACACACAACACACAACACACACACACACACACACACACACACACACACACACACAACACACACACACAGCCTTTTCTCTAAAAGTGCTTTTTAGTGAAAGTGAAATTTCGACATCGAAGTTTTGGGTCTACCAAAAGGGCAGCGTCGTGGCTGAGTGGTTAGACCACTCGCCTACCACCTAGGCGGCCCGGGTTTGATCCCAGGAACCTGCATGTGGTATTAGTGGTGGACGAAGCGGTGTCTGGGCGGGTTTTCTCCGGGTTCTCCGGTTTCCCCTGTCCTCATTCCACCAATTGCTCCATAACCACCTTTTCATTCATCGATTTCGCCTGCATTTCATATCATCTTCTTCCTCCTCACTCTCATACCCGGTGCTTGGCTGACCACCTGCTTCCAGGTCTTCACTCCGTCCAGTCCCTAGGTTCCTGTGCTCCCCGACAGGCGTTTGACCCTAGGCACTGGCTTGAAAGTCCTACATAAGGGGAGGGTAATCAGATAAAGAACAAGAAGACATTTTGGGTCGAATACAAAACTTCCCCTACTTACTTAGCGTAGCAGAGAAAGTAATAATAGAATCCATTTGTTTAATGGAACAATAAGGAATGTGCTGTCCGTTTGAGAGGCAAGGATTTTAGAGCGCTTCTGTTTGTACCATTTCCACGGCAACTCTTGTGTTCTCCCGCGCAGTACACAGTTCCCGCGAGTGCGTTACTATATATTTTAATGACCCTATACAAAACAGTGCACTACTGACAAGAAAGAAACTTTGTTTGGAGGAGGAGTTGAGCGAGATCAAACACTAGACACTACATAGCGTGTTGTCTGAGAGGGACTTGCATTCACCATGTTTAATTTATTTTGTTTGTCAAACATTGAAGTTTTACCTCACTGATTGGCGTGCCGAGCAGAGGTAATAAATCTATTCAGCAAACATGCGAGCTAGTCAATACTAACCTGTTCTCTTTGGTCGATGTTGGCGCCGGCAGCCAAGAGTAACTTGCAGATGTCGGAGTAACCTTGCTCCGCTGCTATGTGGATTGGAGACTGCAATCTCTGTCAAGCAAACACAAACCTCTGTTAGTTTCTGTCTCACCACATGCGACTATTTTTATCTGGAATGTAGATGATCTTTACAGGTTTGTAAATACAATTTTCTTATATTACAGGACGTACGGCCTATGCGTTTAACATTACAAACTTTTAGAGGTTTATGTGTGTCAGATACGGAAAAAAATTGACACATGATTAGTACAATTCTATACATATTGTATACTGCTGACCTACCAACAAAAGAAAACGCTCATGTCCACCTGTTACTCTTAACAATCAGATTATTCCAGAAGCACAAGACGTGAAATATCTAGGGATGTACATTGACAGACGACTCACCTGGAAAAAACACATATGCACCAAACGCAAACAGCTAAACTTAAAATATTCCAAAATGCACTGGCTTCTTGGACCTAAATCACAACTCTCAGTGACAAGCAAACTAATCATCTACAAAATTATACTGAAACCAATTTGGACATATGGAATTCAACTATGGGGTACAGCAAGCAACTCAAACATCGAAATACTAGAACGTTTTCAAACCAAAACTCTGTGAACCATTGGTAAGATCCCCTGGTACATTGGTAATAAGTACATCTACCACGATTTTAAACTCCCAACAATCAAACAGGAAATCGCAGCATACAGCCTGTCCTACCAAAAGCTTCTCTACAGTCATCCCAATACACTGGCAATAAATCTACTTGACAACAGCAGCAGCACAACAAGCCGACTACAGAGAAGCCAAGTCTTGGAATTGCAGTACAGATTTGCACCCAAATTATAAGCAAATTTATGGCCAATGGGCCACAGTTTGTAAAAGTAATATGTTATCATTGTTACTTATTGTTCAACTATTGAACAGATTGTAATTTTGCAAGTGTATAAATAAAAAAATCTGATGTGTTGCATTCACATGACTTTCTCTACTCTTGTACTAACCATTCTTACAAACTCTTATGCCTCTGTCTTCTTTGTGTTGAGATAAACATTTGCACAAATTATCTTATTGCTTATTTCCTTGTAGGTACAAGGGGAATGTTAGAATACAGTAGGCTTTGTGCGACAGTCAAATCTTTTAAACTTTGAGATTCTGTTGTCTTTGCACACTTAACATATAAAAAAATGAACAGCGATGATCCATTTCACGAAAGTTCTAAGATTTCCGAAACTCACACACATAACAAGAAATATCTCCGAAATGGTTCACCCTACAAGAAAATTTATTGAGACATAAATTGTGTATTTTACCAAGATCTATGTTTTTTGTAGAGTATGATTTGGTCTATCTCTAACGGTTTACCAGTTATGCAAAAGTCGTCCAGAGTAAATACGACTACAGGGGCTATAGCCAGAAAATTCAAGATATACATTTCATTTGTCATCAAAATATCTCGAACATATGACAATTTAATCAGAATCGTTAAGGCCATTTTAAAGAAAATCAAAATTTTCGAAAAATTTTCCATGGAAAGGGTGGTTTAGGGTGGGGCTATTTTCTTCAAAATCTTCGTGTCACATCCTTGAACGACATTAAACTTAAATACCAACTTTGGTTTTTAAGCGACTTTTCGTTTTTGAGTTATGCTGTCCACAGACTGACAGACATACCCAGACTGACACACAGACACACACACGGACCTTTTACTAAAAATGCTCTTTTTTTTGGATTCAGGGGACCTCAAAACATATATTTCCGGTGAAATCTCGACATCGAATTTTTGAGTGGAATACAATACTTCCCCTACTTACCAGTAGAGAAAGTAAAAAAAAAATGACATACTTGGAGCTTCAAAGTCTTCTTCACCGGATAAAAAGTAGATAAAGGAAAAAAGAAAAAGGGGATTTTAACTCCATTAAAATAATTAAGTAAGCATTTTTCTCTCCTCTTTTTCGTGCTTTGTGGCAGCTTAGAGGGCGTGGTGTTCTGTATCCAAGGTTGCGGTTTCGATGTAAAAGAGCTCTTGAGAAGGAAAATTCCTGCACACGGGCACTGTTGATGACTTTCTTTAATAAACTAACAACCTTCTTCCCGTCTGATCCCAATATAGTCCCCTATTGCATCACGTGCACTCTAATGGACAGCGTTTTTGTTAATAATTAGGGCTATGGGATCAAGTTATCGTGTGTAATTCAGTATGTGCATAAAGTGCGAAGAACCACCTTGACCGTAATTTATCACACAAAGAAATGAAACATTGAAATCCATCCGTGCACTGCAATGCATGTTTTAAGTATTGAAATTAATTTTGCAAGCATTTATTAAATCCTTAATTTTATAACCTATTTTTTAAAAATTGTCAATAGAATTGGATAAACATATGTATTTATTAGCTTAAAATTAAACATTAACACAATTAAATTCATCTAAATATTGAAACAAATCTTTCAACTACTTATAGAACTCTTAATCTACAGAAGTTTGTGTATAAAACAATAAATAAATGCCTATTACACAGTCTTCATTTTGACGCGTGGCCGTATGACGGGAAATTGATTGCACTGCGCTGTTTCCACCGGTTTGTTCCCCTTCTCTATGTGTGCCGGCTAATCAGTTGACGCGAAGCCTCTAGGAGAGGTGAATAAGTTGTGAGACCATGCGTTTCACTGTCGTAGTGTATTAGTGCTGTTATGAAAGCACACAGAATATTCATGTATGATTCTTATGTGACAACAAACTCACGTAAAGAGGTGAAACCATGATTTATAGATAGATTCTTTCCTGCAAGTGTGACTAGATTTAGTGAAACGGGATCTATTCTTGCTAAGAAACCGAAATTAAATCTTTATGTTGTTACAGAAGAACAACTTGATGATGTTGGAGAAAAGCTAGAATGGAGTTCAAAGAAAACATTGAGAAGGCTTGTACACAATTAGACATTTCGTAAAACTTTGCTTGGAATGTTATTGAACTTTTAAATTTAAAACTGTAGGGACTAGATAAAGTGACGCTCAAGGTGAAGCTGCCTCACACCACGACGTTACTAGGCCACGCGCGCTCTATAAGCAAGGGCAACAATAAACGGACCGGAACAAAGACCAAATCTAGACTGTCCGAGAAACTTTCGACTGCAGGTTTGTTGACGAGGAGTTTCTCAAGAAGCGGTATATTTTCCAGAGAATTTGCCGGGTGTTTGTGACAGAGAGAGTAGATAGTGAAGTATATGTCAAGGTTACGAGAGAACTGAACAACTGTGAGTTAAAAAGTCACGAAGGATTGTAAATTGTGTTAGCAAGAAAACAGACAACCGTGTCTTTGTGATTCAGTTCTATGGGCAAAATAAACTGACAGAAGAGCTGAACTTTGTCATTTGTCACAATATTAATGATTGCTCTGGTAACCCGGCTTTGTTTACGGACGAAGCATGTTTTTATTTGCATCATCATGAAGCAATGAAGCATAACCTTAAAGGCATATGATTATTGCAGTTACTATTTGCACCAGGAATCTGAATTTAAGGGGCTATGAGCGTCCGACTCCGGGGGCCAATAGCACGCCTCCTAGTGTGAAGAAAATCCCCATTAGGCCGGCCACGCCTCCAAACGAAGGCTCTTCAAAGAATGAGAAACGTCTTCGAAATCACAATTGTTTATCAACTTAAAGGTAAACATTAGCCAAATCAATCCTTCAGGGTTAGTAAACTCTCATGCAGGGTAAGACTATTGTTGTAGCAATATTTCCCACAGTGAACACCTTCCTGTAATACAGAAATGTTTTTACTTACAGACAGTAGCTATACTTGCCGAGTTAAGAGCATTGAGGTCTGCGCCCTTGTTGATGAGTAACTCTGCAGCATCAGTTGCGTTACTCTGGCATGCCACGTGTAGCGGAGTGTTGCCGTTCTGCAACGAAATTATCAGCAGCTCAAATGAGGCTTCCCTTTAAATTGTTGCAATAAATTGTGGGTTCTTTTAAATTAAATTCACACAAAGACCGTTGAATCTATTGAAATATGCCAAAGGAAAAAGTTGTCATTTATTCAATTTTCTATGAATATAACCATAAATTAAGAACCTTCAATCAATAATAATTCAGCCAGGTGATGATAAATTTTTTTGACAAAAATATTTTTTTTTCTAGAAAACTATAAACTTTTCAACATTTTGGCATTTGACTTTCTTGTTATTCGCAACATGAGAAATTTGCTGTTAAAGTCTGACGGATCATTTCACTTCCATCCTGTATATTATGTCCCTCTCTTGTTTGTGTAAAACGGGCTGTTTCTTTCCATCACGTGCACTGAGTACTATGTATTTATATACTAATTGTAACACCCGCACCATCATTACACTATTAAAAAGCGCTTTAATGTTGAATAGGCGAACACAGCTTTCTTTGTACGAGAGTCAACAACGCATTGAATCCCATTGGTGGATATAGTTGACGTCATCAGTAAATCCCACTGCGCAACCTGTCACCCGCTAACTTAACTGCTGGTCAGTATAGGTCATTCTTTTTTTTAGTCAATGTTACCAACTGTATTCCATAAATAACTAAAAAAAATGTATTACACATTACAATAGATTACCAGTCAAAATAGCATTCCCTTTCAATTTGCCAAGTGTGTTTTAACAATTTATCTTTTAATAATTAATGAAAAGTTATTTGTTAATGTGAAAAATAAAGTGAGATATTATCAACTACTTATCTGCTATTAAGAGAAAATCGAAATACATGTAATTTCTGGATTTCGTTTTCCTCAGTTGGTAGTAATAAGTCGAAATGCACTAATCGTAATGAATAATATTTTAGGTTATTTTTTTATAGAATTTAACATTTTCTGGTCAAATATTTGTGATATAACATTTAAGTTCATGTTTTATTTATGTAATACTCTAGATAAATATAATTCGACAGTCTGACTTTCTCTCTCGCTCAGCTCGAGGTTTTATCGGGAAGGTCTTATGATATTACTTGTGATAAATTCAATGCCTGTGGTGGATACAATTATTGCACCTTATTTCGTTTTTGTATGTTACTCCAAGGGGTTTAGTGTTCTATTGAATATATCGTATTACACACATACATACATATATATACAGAGAAATCCAAAAACATAAGAACCACTGTGCGTTGTTTTCCCACTGCAGCCGGAAACACGATAACAGCAGCTGATGTACACAAGGTCACGCGGTTGACTTGTTTTTCTCTGTTATGAAAGTGCAGTATAGAGCTGACGCACTATCGTGTGATTGAGTTATTACCTTGGATACGGAGAGCGGTTGTGTGTGTACGTGACCGTAATAATAGTAAAACATAAAGGAAGTCGAGACTACAGGGTAACTAGCAACTGCGTGTATGTGATCGAACAGCGATAACACCAGCAAGATCTAGAAGCTTCTCGCTAATTCTGCTGGTTCATTGGACACGTTCGTATGGAAAGAACTCGAAGGAGGTCACGTGACACCGGTTCCAGTATAAATAAGATAGACACAATCTGAAGCAGTTAGTTTTGAGTTTGAGTGGCTGTTAGAGTTAGTTTTAATTAGTTATAGAGTTGGGTTGTTGTTTAAGCCGTCGAGTACAGTTAGTTTTAGTTACAAGAGTGAGTCGTCCAGCCTGTCAGCGAGTACGTATGTGTCGTCGAGTGATTGTATCGTAATAATAAAGTTATAAGAGGCAGTGAAACTGGAGAAAGACATTGAAAGACTGAGAAAGATTATCAGAACAAAAATTGTGAATTGTAACAGCAGAGAAGACTACAATTTTTTAACAACGAGAAGCAAATTGTGCATTTGTAGGCAAATTTAGAGGAAAATAAAGAGAAAAGTAACAGGACTTCGAATTTTGCCGTCTTTGTTACATTATATATAAATGAATAAATAAATACCCACCTTACTTTGTTGGTTGAGTGAAGCCCCGTGCTGAACCAGAGCTTCGATGATCCCCCTGCAACCCTTACTGCTGGCCACGTGTAGGGGTGTGTACCCTTTCTGTAACAACATTCCATTTGCAAACTTTAAAAACTGAATCACATATTTAGATTCTTAGCAGGAAAAACAATAAATATTTAAATAATTTTGTCAGCATTTAGCGAACATTTTAATATAAAGTGATTTTTGGGAGGTAGAAAAATTATTCGTTTTCAATACATATAGATTAACGTTCTTTAATGTAGATAGCATAAGAAGTGTCGGTATCCCGTTTACATTAAAGGGAACCTCACGCTAACACATGCGTCAATCTGTACTCTGGGGCAGGAACCTCTTCGTCACGGGAAGGTGTAGGAAATGCTAGCTGTATTGTTGTCTCTTTGTTAGGGCGTTTTGTTGCCATTCCTTGAGTGCCAGGCTGGCACCATTTCTATTGTACAATAAGAGGATCTGCTTTTCAAATGAACGTTCATATCCACCTGTTCTAAAATAATTTACACAAATACTCCTAAATCTATGGTAGCTGCAAAGTTTAATGGCGTCTGATACTGGACTATTACTATTCTTTTTCCTGGTGTGCAAATACATTTTGTGGGTGCAAATGATATTTCTATTATTGGCTTTACAACGTTATTTCACAGCGTGTTTAACTATACAACACAACAAGGCATGGCAAGCCTATTATTGAATTTACTATTGCAGCCACCCGCCATCAAATTTTGCAACAGCCAGCTTACCTTTTTGTTCCGATGTGGAATTGATACTCTGCGCACAAGGTACGTTTCAACGCGCGGAAGTTACTGTATCGTGACGCCAGCCCAGCGGCAACACAACAAAGGACAGTCGGCCCGGGCTGCCGCACCTCACTGGTGTGTAAGAAAGGCTGCCTCGCGCGACTATTTATGTACAACCAAAGCGACAACACAAAGGTTTTCCCTGATTGTTCGAAAGGAATCCGGAAGCCGGCGTGTTTGTGGAAATTCGAGAAAGCTCCTTGTTACGTCATCCTCGCTATATAAACAGACGAAGTAACGAGTTAGAGGAGTTACGGTTACAGACTTGAGTCGATCAGTGGGTCAGTGAGTGAGACAGTTGGGTGTGTGGGTGTGTGGTACTGTCGTCCTGAAAGACACCTCGCATCGAATTGAAGAACTTTTAATGCGCTTTGAGTGATTGTATCTATTAAGGACGCTGTAGATGTCAGAATTTTATCAGCGTCACCAGTGTGTCGGAATTTCGTCCCGCAGGCGTTCTTTTACATGCCAGTAAATCTATTGACATGGAGCTGTCGTTTTTAAGCACACTTAAAACCATCGGTGTGGGCCGGATTTGAACCCGCGAGCTTGGGACCAGTAGGCCAGCGTCTAACTAACTGAGCCATCCAGACCGATAAATGATTGCACCGTTAGAGTTAGTGTATGAGAGACAGGGCAGGTGAAGAAAATAGTTGTAATATCACAAAATATAAGACTGTGTTAATGTCAGTAAAAGAGAACCGCGTATTTGTGCAAAAGTTTTAAAAGAAAATAAAGTGAGAAAAAGGTAATTGGATTGGACTTAGGTCATTTTTGTCACAATGGTGTCAGGAGTGGGATTTGTCAAATTGTTAAGTACAGTATTTTTGACTGCAGGGGAGTGAAGTAATGAGACGCAGACCATAATTGGATGATGTACAGTTTCATCAATCACCTTAGAAACCCTTTACAGTGGCCTCACTTCCTGCCCCTCCCACTGAGCTGTTTGGATTCGCTTCTAAGGTAAGCAATTTTAAACCTGGGGTTTTATAGGAATACTGGGATCTTTACGTAGTATCAACAAGCTCACCATTAATATACAACTTGAAAACCATGAAAACACATTCAGAATAGCAACAGCTCCCCAGACCGCACTGAGGAATCGCTCATGCTTGCAGCCCGGGACCTCTTGCTAAATGCGCTCATATACATCACATGCCAGCAAACCACATTAAGACACTAGCTGGGGTGCTTATGCGGTACACCAAGTAATACTTCCTGCATGTTAGGTTCTAACTACATGAGGGAGGCGATGTTATTGCATGACTGCATGTCGGACGATCGCCACCAGGATGGGCGGGTGTGGGGCCCATTCTTAGACCCCTTAGTGTGTAACTGCGCAGTTAATTGGCATGATATTATGCACTCGACTGTACATATACTTGTAATTACATATACCGGGTGGAAGGGAAGTCATATTAATTTAAACCAGTGGTAGATCTCGGTATTTGGAACACATGTTTATTTTACGTTTGGCCTCTACCATTTCCTACGGAAAACAAGCTGGCAACACTGCAGATTGTATGGGTAGTCACTTTCCCTAGCTCAGTACGTAACGGTGCATGTTGAGAACGTAAAGACATACCCTGCCTTGTCCTTCCGTGTTTACTGTGCGAGTGTAGGCCAATCACAAGCGTTAGCTCCCAAAACATTACACGAAAGCGAAAGCGCCCGGCCTGTTTACATCCACAAACCAGGTCAATTCCCTGACCTACCTTAATGCAAAATTGTCGACTTACTTCACGTCTGAAAGAGCTGCTCGTAGTATTCCTTCACGTCTTTTATGTGATTAATTATTTGAAACCCTGTGTGATGTCCCATAATTACTACCGAAGCTATGTCAGAAACAAACAGTTATCTTCATACATTGTTGTGGAATTACGCATCCAATTTGGATTAAAAACCATTTATTTTTTCGAAATCGGCTGATCAAAGAACAAAATGCCACTAGACTTTTTTGTTTGTAATGCTTGTATGAAGCACATATTAGAAGGAATGTAATGACTTCCCTTCCACTCTGTATGTACGTATAGTGCAGGACTCACATTGTTCTGGGCGTCTGGCGTGTTGCCATTGTCCAGTAGTAGCTGCACGACCTGAGTCTGCTGGTTCTCTGTGGCTATGTGAAGTGGCGTGTTACCGTCCTCGTCTCGGGCGTCCAAGTCGGCGTCGTGACGCAACAGGAACTCCACCACATCCACGTGACCTTTCTCACACGCCGCGTGGAGAGAAGTCCTTCCTTGCTGCAATCATAAAGTCACATTTAAATCAATATAACATAACCACACCCGTGAAACTCTGATCACTAACGTTCGCCGTGAAAGCTTCAAATCTTACAATAACCACACTTGTTATATGAGTACAGATTTACAGTTTAGCTGGGGATATGTTTCCAAAACATCCAACACGCTACATTCACCTGTCTTTCATTACCCACTATAGTTTACTTTAAGTAGCTTCTGCAGACTATTCTTGCAAAACCTTACAGCTGGATTCAGCGTTCTTGGCCCCTGACCTTGAGTGGAAATCCTGTAGGCGAATCTATATCTTCTGTCTCTCTCGTCATCTCATATAGTTATGGGAATGAAACCATGCACAACAAGTGGGGTGGGGATGGGGAAGGTAGTGATGTCTGCATTTCAACAGTCTTTGCAAATTCATAGTTGCTTTTTCGTGTAGCGTACAGTAATTGAAGACATATTAAGATATTTGTGATAAGAAGTGAATAAATTATGCTACCACTGTTTCCACATTAGGATACAAAACATTACACAGTCAGAGCAGCGAAATTGTTTCAAATGTACGGACATACATGAAGAAAAAACCTAAAAGCAAAGAACTGCTTACATCACAAGAGTTTTTCATAAAAGCTTAAAACGTTCAAAAACGCGCATCAGATGCCACAGGAGCGTCAGAAAGAACAGTGAAAAGAATTGTTCAAGAACGCGAACAACATGAAAATCAGAACATTTTGCAACTCCAGGCAAAAAAAAGTTTCGAAATGAGTAACGGATCTAGATGGCTTCGATAAATGTGTCGTTAGAAGAAGGATTCATAATTCTTGTGTTCAGGAAAAACGTGCTTTTTTATTTTAATTAACGTCCTCCAACGTAATGTCACATCGGACGGTGAATGAATGAAATGGGTGAAGTGATGCCCAAGCGAGATTTGAACTCGCGACCTATTGGACGTGAAGCAGACACGCTGACCATCATGCTACCGAGGCGGGCAAAAAAAAAAAAAAAAAAGTGCTCCTACAATAGCTAAATTACTTAGAATTTTAAGAGAAGACATTAACTTCCAGGGCAGCAAGTCATCCTTGAACAGAATAGTGAGAGAATAAATGAAAAAAGACGAAATTTACAATATCTGCAGTGATGCATGTATTAATACGAGCACATTTGAACAGCTAATTAAGCTAGGCACATTGTATAGACATTTTTTCTGCATGGACTGTACATACTACTTTACGAAGTAGAACGTTACGTGAGTAGATATGATGCTGACGCACCAATTTCGCTTGCTGTCTGCTGTCACCTGGCTTGGTAAATAAACTCGCTTTCAGCCTTCCTTCAGGGGCCAAGAACGCTGAATCCAGCTGTATCTTTCTAACTACTTCATTTGGATCTAGTTAAAGTTAGCAGAAACAGTTTCTTTACATATGAGGACAATTTGTAAAATAAGGTCGTATGTTTTATTTGATTCCCTACGTATTTATATATTTTTCTGCATATGTACTTACTTGGCATATTTGTTTAACCCTCCAGTGGTCACTAAGGGCCTGGGAGACCCCTACGTTTATTTAAACGTTGTAGTTTTCGCACGAACGAGTCTATGTAATCGCCTGTCTAGGACATCTAATATTACACATTACTCGACTGTTTGGCAGAGCGACAACTTGATCTGTTTCTTTAGCTCCAAGAATGAGTAATTGACAGCGCATCATCTACCTTGTGATGATATCTTATCCATGTATGACAATTTGTATGAGTCAGAAGATTTCAATTCTGAAGTTAAACTGAAAATGCGATCTTTATTTTTCATTATCTGACTATTATACCCTCTCCTTATGAAGGCCTTCCAAGCCAGTACCTAAGGTCAGATGCCTGTCGTGGAGCAGAGGAACCTATGGGCCGCACAGAGTGAAGACCTGGAAGCGGGTAGTCAGCAAAGCACCAGGTATGAGAGTGAGGAAAAGTATGATATGAAATGCAGGGGAAATGAATGAATAGAAAGGTAACGACGGAGTAGTTGCTGGACTTAGTGACGGGGGAAACCGGAGGGCCCAGAGAAAACCCTTCCAGACACTGCTTCGTCCACCACGAATACCACATGCGAATCCCTGGGATCGAACCCGGGCCACCTAGGTGATAGGCGAACGCTGTTACCGCTGGCCACGGCGCCGGCGATTAGGATATTTCACTAGATGTACTTCTACTTTTTTATTTATAAGTCCGTGTGTCTATGTATTCGTGTTTGTGAACAGCAAAAATAAAATTCAGTCAAATACTAAACTTTGTATTTTTTTTTTTTTTTTTTTTTTTTTTTTTTTTTTTTTTTGCTCTGACTATGTAAAGAGAATGTAGTTCAAAGCCATCACATAGCGACAACTCAAAGATTTCACTCTAGTTTAAGCCTAATGTATTCTCCTGTTCCAATTGTAGCTATAAGGAAATATGTAATAAATATATTTCTACAAACGTTTATCCCTATTAACAAGAAGTCGGTGGAAGAAAACATGTGTTTAACAATAGTCTGTACGAGTGAATAGAGAAAGTCATGTGAGCGTACACATCTGCTGTTTCCTTTGTCTAATGGCGAGGGAGTGGGAGCAGTTATTCCAACATTTGGACAGGGCATTTGTAGAATTACAGGTATTCCAGTAACATACTTTTGGTTAACCGCCAATGACCACAGGAAATGTTGCTTTATCCATGTATCAGCTATTACAGCTGTCTTGCCAGGAGTAAACTGCTCATTGTTGGTGAATTAGATCATACCTCAACAATTAATTATTGCTGGCAGGCTCGAACAACGATTTTAAAATTTCTGTGCCAATAATTCATTGTGGAGATATGGGTAGATGCCTCTACATGCATTACAATTATCCAGCTGATTCATATATCCCAATTAGAGTCTTAAAACTACCGTAGACTATCGTAAGTAAGTCCAGACTACGGTAATGTTCCTATAATCTGTTTTCTGTTAGAACCAAGTGTATTCCTCCGCGCTATACCTCCAGTACGCTATTGGTTAACAATATCTGCACGTGCGCATGTAAACAACAATATTATGTTGCCACTGGCCAATTTACCTCGTTCAGATAACCTGAATTTAGCTACTCTCTTTGTTGTTACATAAACCATTGCATTATTGAACACATGAGAGCCATTGTTATTACAGTAATCACATATATTACATTTTAAGGATTCTTAGATCTTAGCTAAGATAGCAGTTCAGGTTTTTTCCATGTATTGTTTGGAATGCACTCCGCTCTTACTGGATGGTAAGAGACATTATCCATTATCACGCTTTACCAGATCTATATAGCCACGGTAGGACACTTATTGAATATATTCAATATAATAACCTTTTCACCGTTTCTTAAAGACTTTCCTCGCAGGTGTTAAACAAAACACTACTGATCTTGTTTCCATTTTGCACGCCAAGATGGCGCTGAGGCAACAGGCAAATCCTACGGTTCACGACTGGTATTCACAACTTGAGAACTAAATGTTCTGCGACTGGCGATATTTGATATTTAAGCCATCTTTTGTCTTTGAGTTAGGCTGTTTACATATGCACAGACACGTACGTACACACATACACACATGCGCCTGCGGACCTTATTGAAATGATGCTTTTTTGTATAGAGGGGATCTGAAAACGAATATTTCCACTAAAATCTGTGCAGGAGATTAATCAAACATGGCAATATTGGAAACGATATAAAAATGTCGCACGCTGGAAAACATCGTTATGAAAAGAGGAGAATTCTGTACATTGAGACGTGATGTTGCTTTCAGAAGCGCCCACTGAAACACTGGAGCAGCACTATCGGCCGTGGGAAGAGCTTCAGGCTGGTAACTCAATCACAAGTTTGTTTGTTCGCTTTTTAATACGTCGGCTAAAATCCAGTGAAATGGAAATTTGATGGCTCTCCACATTTGAGTGTTGCACGGAAATTTTATTACCATATTAATTTCCCCGGAAGGGAAATGCAGTGATGGGTTCTGGCGAGATTGATGAAGCGCAGAGGGCTATTACGGTAGCACTAGTGTTGTGCATACAAATATCCTAGCGGATACTGTTCCCAAGGCAAACAGGTGTTCAAAACACTTGGACCAGCTCCTTTTAATTTAAATTGTTTAGCTAGTTCATAATTTGTTTCAGTTTATTTCAGTGGCGTGTCCTGAACATTGTGCAAAATTATGCTCCATGAAACACAGAAATTATATACATTACTGGCCAAAAGTTTTCAATCACCTATAACACTTTGTAGTTAACACAGGAATTCTGTTTTGAATATTCTATCATGTCCCCTTTCGAATAGTAAAACAGGTATAAACATGTCCATCTTTACCAATCGGTCGATTTGAATATGCGATGTTGAGGTGATTCCACACATTTACATCAGTGTGCTGGAGCTCATGTAGGCCTTTCAAGCAGCTGTGTACTGGTGCGTGTTGCTCTGCTGTTGAAAACTTTACTGTATGCTATGGCATTGAATTTTTCAGTCCTGATTCCACCTCTTAGCTATAAGATACTTTCTTAAAATGCTTGTGTCGATTAAAATGAAGTATATAGAAAAATAAGCATTTCTGAGATTAGTGTGCATAAGGGTCAATCAACGTCAAATCGAACACCTGTAAAACACGACTTTTTCGTAGGAGGTTCAAATTTTTTTTATGAATAATAGGCATCAAATAAGGAGACCCATTTTTTTATTTCCGTATTTTTAAATTACTTGCTTAGTTATGGCAATTAGAAATTAAGCAATTTCTGCGGGCACCGTAATATAAAATCACTTGTTACTCTAAGGCCATATAGAGTTGAGAGTTGGGCTTTGGCGCACTGGAAAGGTTAAATACAACACTTTTAACAACTTTCGATCAATCATTATTACACATAAATTTTGGACTGTTTTTTATGGTATATTTTGTAAAACCAAAAATAGAATTTAAATCGATGAGCTAAAAATTTAAAAAAAATACACACGTATGCCCTGATATTTTATCTATAAAATAAGATGTTGAAAACTATGGAGCTTGCATTAGTGCATTTGCTAGAATTTTTTTTCTGGAGGCCTGCAAGCGCACACGGACGAGTAACAAGCCAGGTGACTGCACACAGCCTGCGAATTGCCGCGTCAGCTACAGAAAATTGTCTCCACAATGTCTCCACAATCTTTCTGATACTACTGTGGCATCTGATACGTGTTTTTTAACCTTTGAATTTTTTTGAAAAAATCTTCTGTTGTAAGCAGTTCTTTGCTTTTAGCTTCTTCCTTCAAGTACGTCCATACATTTGAAATAATTTCTCTACTCTGACTGTGTAATGTTTTTATCCCTAATTTAGAATGTACAGGTGGCATAATTGGTTTACGCTATGATCAATGTCTCACAAATTCACTATATTCACTCTTTATCACAAAGATCTATGTCTTCAACGGCACGCTGCACTAAAAAGCACCTGTGAATTAGGAAGACTGTCTCAGATCATGCAGACATCACTACCTTCTCCCCCCCTCCCCATGTGCATGGTTTCATTCGCACAATTATATAATAGAGCTGATGAAACAAAGGCTATGGATTCGCCAACAGTTTAAAATGCATATTTTAAAAACACTTTGAAGATGCTAATAGTGTACATATAATAGTGTCAGCTAGAAGTGTTCTCCTTACTGTACTGTTGTAACATTCATGGAACCTCAAGCAGTTGACAGTTGCCGTAATGGAAGGTGGCAATTGTGTGAGGTTACGGTAGCCGTCACCGCTGCCGTCGCCGCTACTGATTTGCAAGTAAGTTAATTACAACTGACTATTAGAGACTCCATTCTGATTTTTTTCTGAGAATATTGAATAAACTTCATTGTATTTTCAGTTTTTTTCCAGACTTTTAAATGGTCGAGTTTATGTTATCATCTAACTTTAAAACTTTAATCGTATAAAATATAATACTAATAATAATTAATAAAATTTTCTAATAAATACCTCACGAAATACTGCAATTTATCTTTAATTTGAGCCAAAGATCAAGTAATTTGCTTCGTTACAATCGGAGGTATGATTGATCGAAGAGTGAGAAGCGCGCGATTTTGGGGACATTTCAAAAATTAATATCTGACAAAATAAATTTATTATATAAAACGAAGAAACACGGGTCGAATATATTTTGTTCCAAAAAAAAAAAAAAAAAAAAAAAAAATCAAGAAAATCTGAGAGAACAAGGTCATTTTTTGCCATATTTTGTTCGATTTGACGTGTAATGACTCATAGAATGGCTCTACTTATATTTGTGAACAGTTTCTCCAAAATGAACTATATTAAAAGTCTGTATCGCAGTATGTTACGCCACGATCACTTGGTGTATCTTCTGACTTCGACTTTTTCACCAAATATTGATAGACTTCTTAAAGGTAATGCGAGAGTACCATATGAGATTTTGATCTTATGACCTTACAGTGTTTTTATCGCCACACTTAACGGGACACGACCCCAAGCACACACCGTCCACGTTTAGAAAGCCTCGATAAACATGTAATGATTTGTGCCCCATTATTCTGAATCGTTCACAGAGATTAAAATTAATTAACATCGCTTTTGATTTAACATGAGTTCACGGACTCATTACATTCGTAATTAAAATCGCATGAATTGATTTTCATAAACAGATTAAGCTTCAAAACGGCGTAATAGCGAAAACGATTAGCATTGAAAAAAGCAACTAATGAGGAATAAGCATTACGTTAATAGAGTAATAAATTTAATTTGTAAACATCTGATATATTGAACTCATAACTTTTCTACTCGTGTACAAACCAGTGTTTAACCTAGGAAATAAACAATATCGCAAAAATGTACAAATCAAAATTAACATTTTTGCGTAATATGACACATGTTACAAAATTCTACTAGTAGGACATTTTACAAATTATGCTATTAATGAGGTTTTTAAAACTGAATAAATGTTTATTGAATTGAAGCCAACAGTAATCTGCTAAGTGATTTATTATTATTATTATTATTATTATTATTATTATTATTATTATTATTATTATTATTATTATTATTATTATTATTATTATTATTATTATTATTATTATTATTATTATTATTATTATTATTATTATTGTTATTTACTTTCTCTGCTGCGTAAAGTAGAGGAAGGTTTGTATTCCACTCAAAAATTCGATGTCGAGATCTCAGCGGAAATATATGTTTTGAGGCCCCCTGAATCCTTTTGGAAAAAGCGCGCGTGTGTGTGTGTGTGTGTGTGTGTGTGTGTGTGTGTGTGTGTGTGTGTGTGAGAGAGAGAGAGAGAGGAATATATTGAGGGAAAGAAAGGGAGAGAAAAAGATTGAGGAAGAGAGAGGTAGAGTGAGTAAAAGAGAGAAGGAGAAACAGGAAACCAAGCGGGAGAGTGAAAGAGAGAATGCGAGGGAAGTAGAGAAAGGGAAAGAGAGAAAGGAAGAGAGAAGAAGGGATGGAGAGAGAGGAGATGAAGGGAGAGGCCGAGAGAACAGAGAGTAGAAGAGGCAGCGGTAAAGAGGGTAGGAGAGATAGAGAGAGTGTGAGAGAGTAGGAAGGAGAGAGAAGAAGAGGCATGGAGGGATGGAGAGGGAGGTTGTGAACTTTTCTCAGCAGCAAAGGGGTAAACGCACTACAATTGTGTATACCTACAACATAATTATGGATTTTTTGTGTTTGTCCACTTCCCACTTTCTCTGACGAGGATGACAACATTATCCCCCTCTTCTATACAAGTACACGGTTGTGCACTTTTGCAATGGTGCCAGGAACGTAAACATGTAACATTTAACCACATAAAGGCCATGTGGGAGCTCCGCTGTTTGTTTCTTTAGGCGCTGTTGTGGCGCCCCCAAGTTTCCGCTTCCGCAGCGCTCGCTTTGTAACGGCAGTGCCAGACGCCAGGCGCCCGCCGTCTGATTTATGAGTGACGTGCAAAAGTTTCTGGGTTAATGTTGTGGAGCACTGTTGTTCTGACGGTTCATTTACCAGACCGTGGGGGTGCCGGATATTAAACCCACGAGATTAATGTAAATTACTGCATTCGTAGTACTGACTACAGGCGTTCGACATTTCCGTCATCTACCGGAGCTTCTGCTGACCTCTGTTACATCAATGATTGATCAGCTCTCTGATTATATGCTGCTAAACTTTTGAATATATATGAGAAATTTAGTTGTATCTCTTCCAACAGGCGAGTCTAGCGTCACTGCGCATCGTTGTTCCAAATGTGGGCTTATTGTGTGTTGCACTCACATGACTTTCTCTACTCTTGCACTAACCATTCTTACAAATTCTTATTCCCAAATCTTCTTCGTGTTAGTTAAGATAAACATTTGCAGGAATCAGTAATTTATTGTTTATCTTCTTGTACGTGCAAGCAGAATATGGGAATACAGTAGGCTTTGAGCGATAGTCAAATCTTTTAAAGCTTTCAAATTCCATTCTGTTTACACGGTAAATATATAAAAAATGAATGACGATGTTCCATTTGACAAGTATAAGTTCTCAAAAAAAAAAAAAAAAAAAAAAAAAAACACGTAAATAACAATGAAATGGTTCACTCTACAAAAATGTTTATCTCGACTAACATGAACTAGATAGAGGAATAAGAGTTTGTAATTATAGTTAGTACAAGAGTAGAGAATTTATTAATTATTTTTGTTGTTTAACGATGCTGTCAATTGCCAGGATCACATCAGTGTCGACGGTGTGCCGGAATTTTGACTCGCAGGAGTTCTTTTACATGCCAGTAAATTTATTAACATGGAGTTGTTGTTTTTAAGAACCATCGGCCTGGATCGGAGTTTTTGTAGTGTTTAACGCCCCCTTTTACTAATACGACACCGCAGGCGGTGACACTGATACCATATGGAATGAAGATGGAGCACCGGTGGAACGAGATGACGGGGGAAGCCGGAGAATCCGGAGAAAACCCGCCCCAGCGCCGCTTCGTCCACCACCGATCTCACATGCGGTTACCTGGTCTCGAACTCGGGCTGGTGGGTCGGGTTTGAATCCGTGCCGGCATATGGTATTAGGGTACAATCCAGCCTATCTGCTTTCATATTTTTTTGTTTTTTTGTTATTAAGATCCTGCAACGGGATGCATAGAGCTTTAATTTAACCGACATTTGTTTTCTCAGGATAAGGGGAAACCTCTGAAAAAAACCTTATCCGGATAACTCAGCCTAAGGGAGATTCGAACTCACGACCTCTTGAACGTGAGGCAGACAGGCTACCACCACGCTACAGAGGCGGGCATTTCGTAATCTGTGGATAGATGGCAGAGCATTCGTAATTACCATCTATTTTCATTTTTACTATTTTTCAGAGCGAAGACAGAACTTTAGGTCGTGGTATATATGTACAATACCTGACGACTGGGGAAATTCACGAAAAATCACCGCTCAGATTGATCAGTACACGGGATGTGAACCCGGGACCTCCTAAAGTGGGTCACTCTTTGTTATGAACCTTTTACACATACATAAAGCTGCATGACTCATGATCGACTCGAACTTCCTCTGGAGCCATTGCCATGCAACACTATGTGAACAACTTCCTCTCATGGCAACATGACTGGAAAACCAAAATTAATCCCGACAAATGCCAGCTGATTCATTTCTCTAAGCGGCGTCACACTTTGGCAATGGACCTAACGGTCGGTGGTAAAATATTGCACTGCCGTCAGGAGGTTAAATACCTAGGGGTCACCTTGGACCGCACAATGTGTTGGTCCACCCACATAAAAATAGCGCCAATAAAGGCAGACAGCGGTTAAAGTTGTGCGCCCCATCTTCCGTAGTAAACAGTTGCGACTGAAGTCAAAACTGATACTATATAGGTCATTTATTCTCTCGGTGGTCCTGTATGTATGTGTGGCCTGGGCTAATGCCTCCAAAACCGCCCTGAAACAACTCCAAACCCTGCAAAACCTCTCCCTCAGAAAAATCCTCTCTGCTCCACTCCTCACCACTAACCACACTCTTCACCGCGAAACCCGGATCCCGTTCGTCCCGGAGGCAATAGAAAAACGAGCAATGGCTGCATGGACGCGCATTAGAAACCACGAAAATGACGTGATCGCCAACATCGGCAAAGGCGAGCCGAAGCACCGCAAACATACTAGAATAAAAATATGCTAGAAGCGGCTAGGCTCGCCGACTAATGCGCGTCCATGCAACCTCGTTCCTAGGCCACATACATGTTCCGGCAGAGGCCCTCGCCTCGGAAATCATTCAGGAGCTGCCACCGCGGGACAGTGTAAATAGTGCAGTGCGCGAGCTGGGACGCATATTTCTGATTTGCCCAGTGCAAATGAATGTGTATGCGTATGTGTGTGTGTGTGTATGTGTGTGCATGAATGTGTGCGTGGGTGAATGCGTGAGTGTTCTGTAAATAGTGTAAATATGTACATATGTATATAAAACAAAGAAGGAACAGAACTCAAAAAAATCTGATGTATTGCACTCACATGACTTTCTCTACTCTTGTACTAACCATTCTAACGAACTCTTTATTTCTATATCTCCATGTTAGTTAAGATAAACATTCGTACAAATTATCTTACTGCTTATGCTGTTTGTTTGTTGTGTTTAACGCCCGCTTTTACTACTACGGCACCGCAGGCGGTGACACTGATGATACATGGAATGAAGATGGAGCACCGGTGGAATGAGATGGCGGGGGAAACCGGAGTACCCGGAGAAAACTCACCCTGACGCCGCTTCGTCCACCACGAATACCACATGCGGGTCCCTGGGATCGAACCCGGGCCGCCTAGGTGGTAGGCGAGTGCGCTAACCGCTCGGCCACGGCGCCGCCTACTGCTTATGTCCTTGTAGGTACAAGGGGAATATTAGAATACAGCAGGCTTTGTGCGATAGTCAAATCTTTTTGACCTTTGAGATTCCGTTCTCTTTGCACACAGTATATAAAAAAATGAACAACGCTGTTCCATTTCGCTAAAGTTCTAAGTTTTCCGAAACTCACACACATAACAAGGAATATCTCGGAAATGGTTCACCCTACAAGAAAGTTTATTCAGACATAAATTGTGTATTTTAGCAAGATCTACATTTTTTGTATAGTATAATTTGGTCGATCTCTAACGGTTTACCAGTTATGCAAAAGTCGTCCAGAGTAAATACGACTACAGGGGCTATAGCCAGAAAATTCAAGATATACATTTCATTTGTCTTAAAGATATCTCAAACATATGACATTTTAATCAAAATCGTTAGAGCCATTTTCAAGAAACTCAAAATTTTCAAAAAATGTTCCATGTGAAGGGTAGTGTAGTGTGGAGCTATTTTCTTCAAAATCTTTGTGTCGCATCCTTGAAAGACATTAAACTTAAATACCAAGTTTGGCTTTCAACCGACTTTTCGTTTTTGAGTTATGCTGTCCACAGACTGACAGACACAGACACACACACGGACCTTTACCTAAAAATGCTTTTTTTTTTTTATTCAGGAGGCCTCAAAACATATATTTCCGGTGAAATCTCGACATCGAATTTTTGGAATTACAATACTTCCCCTACTTACCAGTAGAGAAAGTAAAAAGACAAAAATGAAGTATTCTCGCTGACCTAATAATGGTCATCGTATGGGTTTTGGATGTAACACCAATAAGTTGTAAAAATGTACAAAGCCATTTATATGTATATGTAAATTTAAGCCTGTGAGTCGGGCCCATTGTACCGGCACCAGGCCAAGAAGTATTAATAAACTAAACTTGAAACTTGACGATATATAAACCTATACCATACCTTTTTGGCGTGTACGCTTGTGAATTTTAAATGCGAGGTTAATTAAAGCGAATAAATGACCTTACTGATAGTATTGAAATCAAACAGGTCTTCCTTTCTCAGTACGAACTTTCCTCCCACCCGCATTTCGAGTTACTGGATACATTCAAAGGGCCGAGGGCTGGAGTTACGCGAATCGCTGCACACGACAAGCGGGCCTTTCAGAAACACCAACTTTGCGTGTGGTATGACGTGAAGTTAATTTATATTCTGTGAAATTGGGAAAACATTTGATGTATATAAACGAGCCTTTTGTTTTATTGTAACGTAGCAGTTTAATCATTCTTAGGACCTCAATATGCTGCTGTTAAATACCAACCTTTTAGATGAGATAAACATTACTGAAATGATCTTATTGCTTATTTCCTTGTAGGTGCAAGGGGAATATGCGAATACAGTAGGCTTTGTGCGATAGTCAAATGTTTGAGATTCTGTTGTCTTTGCCCACTTAACATATAAAACCAATGAACTACAATGATCTATTTCAAGTTTTCCGAAACTCACACACATAACGAGGAATATCTCCGAAATGGTTCACCCTACAAGAAAATTTATTTGGACCTAAATTGTGTATTTCAGCAAGATCTACATTTTTTGTATAGTATGATTTGGTCTATCTCTAACGGTTTACCAGTTATGCAAATGTTGTCGAGAGTAAATTCGACTACAGGGACCATAGCCAGAAAATTCAAGATATACATTTCATTTGTCATAAAAATATCTCAAACATACAACATTTTAATCAAAATCGTTAGAGCCATTTTCAAGAAAATCAAAATTTTCGAAAAAGTTTCCATGTAAAGGGTAGTGTAGGGTGGGGCTATTTTATTGAAAATCTTCGTGTCGCATCCTTGAAAGACATTAAACTTAAATACAAACTTTAGTTTTTAACCAACTTTTCGTTTTTCAGTTATGCTGCCCACAGACTGACACACAGAGACACACACGGACCTTTTTCTAAAAATGTTTTTTTTTTGGATTCAGGGGGCCTCAAAACATATATTTCCGGTGAAATCTCGACATCGAATTTTTGGGTGGAATGCAATACTTCCCCTACTTACCAGTAGAGAAAGTAAAAAAGTTAATAGCCTCCTTCACATAGGAAAAATATAAATATTGCGAAACTCATAAATAACCAGGAATATCTCCGAAATGGTTCACTCTATAAAAAATGCATTTGGACATAACTTGTGTGCTTTAACGATATTCACATTTTTATATAGTAAGATTTGGTCTATCTCTTACGTTTTACAAGTTTTGAAAAAGTAATCCAAAGTGAACAGGACTGCATGGGCTGTATCCAGAAAATTCAAAATATAATTTCATTTGTCATAAAAAAATCATAAACGTATGGCATTTGAATCAAAATCGTTAAAGCCATTTTTGAGAAAGTCAAAAGTTTCGAAAAATTTTCCATGGAAAGGGTAGTTTAGGATGGAGGAATTTTCTTCAAAAATCTTCGTGTCGCATCGCTGAAACGCATTAAAATTAAATAGTAACATTGGTTTTTAACCAACTTTTCGTTTTTGAGTTATGCTGTCCACAGACTGACGCGCAGACACACACATACACACACACAGACACACACACATACACACATACACACAGACATACACAATCGATTAGGTTTCTGGCTATGGAGACATTTAAAGACATTGGTGTAGGGCAAACCCATAGAAAATGCGTATATATTGCACATTTTTCTAAAATGGCTCATATCTGAACAAATATTTGTTTCCGGACATATGTTTGTAGGAACATTTATTCCAGTTTTGACTAATCCTTACTCCTGTTACAATATCGGACACGTTTTTTTAAAAATTATATGTACGAGTAAATATGTATATATCGAATAACAAACACATATATTAACACATCGGACACCAGTGACTAACATGCAACGTAGAATATTAAAAACATTTTATAGGTGTTTAAAAGTTGGACACATGGCCAAAGCTAAATAGTCATATGAGACTTGAGTATATGGCAATTATGCTGTTATGCAATATAGTATAAAAACTAGTAAAAAGTATTTTGTAAAAGACCATTTCTGCTACGTTACTTCAACCCTAACACATTCTCGAGATGAAACAGGGACTGAGTATTGTTTAGCAGGCGGAAGTCGTAAACACGAAACAGCCCCTCTACCCTAGAGATTAACTTTAAGCTACACCTTTGCAGCCCCTCTCCTACAGGTGAAAATACTTTGTTGGAAACACGTGCAAACCAGCATAATATACTCACACTGCTACAACTTTTCAAGTCGTTTTCACCAAATCCCGCCTGAGGCCGTTAGTAATAGACCAAATCTTACTATACAAAAAATGTAGATTTTGCTAAAACACACAATTTACGTCTGGATAGTTTTTTTTCTAGAGTGAACCATTTCGGAGATATTCCTTGTTATTTGTGTGAGTTTTGGAGAACTTATACTTGTGTCAAATGGAACATATATTGGGTCATGTGTATGAGGCTCGCCACTGCCCATATATGATCTCAATGACGTAGGAGGCACACAGTTCAAAGCCTGTTTGTAATGTAGACAGTCCGATGTTGGATTTATTGACGAAGTGTGAACGTAGATGCATCTCACACTTCGATGAACTACAGCGTCCAAACTACACATTTCCGGACAGGGGTTCCTATTTGAAAACCGATCAGTCTGCCATCCCGCACAACATACTAAGGATTGTCGGCGTTCTTTTGGGACATCCTGTATATCGGTAGGGAATAATTGGGAAAATTTTGTTTTCATTTGTTAAAAAAATTTTCATATGATAGAAGAAAAGTGATAATATATTGCGAATCAGCACCCCAAAATTAGGTGGACTCGGTATTCAAAACTAAAACATCGAAATATTGTTTACAAAATGCAGAGCTGTGTTATCGGCATTTACGGACAGAGAACAAGTTCATTGTTGAACATGCTGTATTGTTTCCTGTCAGGATTATTACCTCGTGCAGGTTTGTACCGCGATATTGAAGTCACAACTGCGTAAAGCGATGCCACAATGCCTGGGCCACTGAATGCCCCCCCCCCCATTGAAATAAACGTAAGCTGCTTCAGGTAGACAGACAAGCAGCCTATCTCTATTTGTGTGGGACTAAGCGCACTCAAATTGGGCCAACCACACTCACATTATGTGGAACACTCCGAGTAAGGGCATTGTGTTACTATAACATGAGAATTCCTGCTGCTGGGTGCCAAGCAGGAGACCCGGATTCCATTCTCAGTATCACAGTGGGGATTTTTCTCCCGCTGGGAGATCTAAACCGGGGTGCACTCAGCCTCGTTAAGTTCCTAAGAAACAATCTGCCACAGAAAGAAACTACGTGCCGTTTTTCTCCCAGCTAGTGGAACTTATTTCTGATCTGGTCTGCGTGGTTCAATCATTTTTCTCAAATGTACACCGTATATGGTGTGTGGTTTTTAAAAAATAATGGATAAATTTGTTTTAAGGAAGTAATAAAAGTACAATAGTGTAGATATTTGGAATGTTTGCAGCTGTATGTGTAAAAATTAATAAAAATAACAATGAAATTTCATTTAGGAGATTACTGTTGGCTTCAATTATATATATTTCAGTTTTAAAACCCTCAGTAATTGTATAGCTTATACAATTTTCTACGAGTAGAATTTTTCACAAATGTATCATATTTTGCACAAATGTTAATTTAGATGTTATTTTATTTTCTAGCTTAAACCCTGCATTTTGTGATTTTTCTTGGTCGAGAAGCGAAATCTGGAGTGGTTTTTCGTCCAACACGACTTCCTTTCCATCAATTTTTTTCATTAAATTTCAGGTTCGTGTGTATAGCGGTGCGAGACAGATGGCGCGGATGCAGTGCTCCCCTTGGACACTAGATGGCTGCTTGGTTCACGGGTTGTTCTTACACTCTGTAGATGGCTCTGATAGTGGGACGAGTCGTCGAGCCTGGAACTTTCATGGACTTCCGCGAGTCTCTGTGGTCTGTCTGTATTGGAAAGGGCTGACGAACTTTACTCCGCAGGTGTGAAGAGAGGACTCCCCTCCTTAACTACAGTAGCCGACCTTGGCTCATTCTCCCTGTCGCTGTCTAAACACTTCTTGTCTTACAAACGTAAGCTTGAAGAGAAGTGGGTGGGCGAATTGTTTGGTTGAAATAATATAAAGCTTGAAGTATGAGTTTACAGTTCACATATTCAAAGATTTTAAAAGCTTGAAAAACGACTTTCTTCTTTTTCCCAACCTCTTTGCAATGGAAGCAAAAGCAGTAGTGTTGCAGTTGCAGATGAAATTAGTTACATTTGAGACAGAAATCTCCCGTCATTAGCACAAAACAAGACTGACCTATAATATAAATGTAAACACCTGTAATGCACGAGTTAGCGTCATAAATAGTGGCAATGCATGTATATAGTGTTGAGACAATTTTGATTATTTTGAAATACTTAGTTGGGGCCTAGACTAAGAATTAATATCGGTAAAGTATTTTGGGTTGCAATAATATTCAACGTTTGAAGTCTGCCCTGGAGGAAAAGTTTTTAAAGTCAGAAATTGTGTAGTACAGGAGCAAGCAGCGGGTTTTATGGAACTTTGCGACCTCAAGGTTAGTGTTAAAATACTACGATTTAGTGCTCTCCCTTTTTCCAAATGCACGTAATGCGGGAAGCATCAAATACTGTCTCAGCGTTCGGACATGGCTGCTATGATCTGCGGACAAATGAGTACCTTATTTCGAGTGTCACTTGTCGCTCCCGCCTCCACCAGACGTCTCACAATGTCGGAGTGACCTCCTAGAGCTGCGTGATGAAGGGCTGTTTGTTGGTCCATGTCCATGGCGTCCAGACGTACGTCCTCAAGAGTGTCCAAGAGGAAGTCCACTACCTCGAGACGGTTGTTCCTAGCAGCGCACATCAGTAGCGTGTACTGCTTCTGCAAACACAAATACACACAATGTATCTGAAGTAGCTCATAAAGTTATGTCTAAACGGTCTTGCATGGCCAACAGAATGGAAAACTAACAACAATAGCAATTAAACACCATCCTTAAATAAAAACTCAATTTTTACATTCTCTTCTACGTATTAGATTGATTATTTCACCGGAAATATATGTTTTGAGGCCCCCTGTATCCAAAAAAGGATTTTTAGAAAAAGTTTCGTGTGTGTGTCTGTCTATGTGTCTGTCAGTTAAAAAACAAAGTTGGTATTTAAGTTTAATGTCTCTCAAGGATGCGACACGAAGATTTTGAAAAAATAGCCCCTCCCTAAACTACCCTTTACATGGAAAATTAGTCCAAAACTTTGATTTTCTTGAAAATGGCTCTAACGATTTGTATGACAAATGAAATGTATATTTTGAATTTTCTGGCTATAGTCTATGTAGTCCTGTTTACTCTGGATGACTTTTGAATAACTGTTAAACCGTTAGAGATAGACCAACTCATACTATAAAAATCTGATGTGTTACACTCACATGACTTTCTCTACTCTTGCACTAACCATTCTTACAAACTCTTATTCCTATATCTCAATGTTAGTTAAGATAAACATTCGTACAAATTATCTTACTGCTTATTTCCTTGTAGGTGCAAGGGGAATGTTAGAATATAGTAGGCTTTGAGCGACAGACAAATCTTTTTGACCTTTGAAATTCTGTTCTCCTTGCACGATTAACATATAAGAAAATGAACAACGTTGTTGCATTTCGCTAAAGTTCTGTTTTCCGAAACTCACACGCATAACAAGGAATATCTCCGAAATTGTTCACCCTACAAGAACATTTATTGAGACATAAATTGTGTATTTTAGCAAGATCTACATTTTTTGTACAGTATAATTTGGTCTATCTCTAACGGTTTACCAGTTATGCAAAAGTCGTCCAAAGTAAATACAACAGGGGCTATAGCCAGAAAATTCAAGATATACATTTAATTTGTCAACAAAATATCTCAAACATATGACATTTTAATGAAAATCGTTAGAGCCATTTGCAAGAAAATCAAAATTTTCGAAAAATGTTCCATGTGAAGGGTAGTGTAGGGTGGGGCTATTTTCTTCAAAATCTTCGTGTCGCATCCTTGAAAGACATTAAACTTAAATACCAACTTTGGTTTTTAACCGACTTTTCGTTTTTGAGTTATGCTGTCTACAGACTGACAGACACACAGACACACGGACCTTTTTCTAAAAATGCTTTTTTTGGATTCAGGCGGCCTCAAAACATATATTTCCGGTGAAATCTCGACATCGAATTTTTGGGTGGAATACAATACTTCCAGTAGAGAAAGTAAAAATGTAGATCTTGCTAAAATACACAATTTATGTTTCAATAAATTTTCTTGTAGAGTGAACCATTTCGGAGATATTTCTTGTTATTTGTGTCAGTTTCGGAAAACTTAAATTTTTCGTGAAATGGAACATCGTTGTCCATTTTTTATATGTTAAGTGTGCAAAGACAACGGGATCTCAAAACTTCAAAAGATTTGACTATCACTCAAAGCCTACTTTATTCTATCATTCCCTTTGTACCTACAAGGAAATAAACAAAAAGATAATTTATACAAATGTTTATGTTAACTAACATGAAGAAGATATAGGAATAAGAGTTTGTAAGAATGGTTAGTACACGAGTAGAGAAAGTCATGTGAGTGCAGCACATCAGCTTTTTTATGTTGTGATAAGGTTAGAGAAACTAGCTACATTATACCAACAAATGCGCAACGTAATCTGACGCAATAGAACCGATGTTCAAATGTCAAAAATGGCTGACTCTCGCTTCGGTGATGTATTTAATCCTATGTTTGGGATCGGTTTGAAAAATTTTGTATTGAACGAAGTTATAAATTAGCAGCAGATACTCCAAATTCTAACATTGCCAACTTCTTAAAATATTGGAGCATTAATATGAGAGCCTAGAAGTCTGTGCCAATAGATGCTTCCTGCACGATTCATTTAAGAGGTTAATAATTACAGTACATATTTCAAATAACATTTAATAGGCTATATCATCCCTTAATTCGTGAAGTAGTTCTAATATATGCTACTTGTGGTAGTAGTGGTATTTAATCTACACTTTTGTATTGTTTATAAGGTTATGCACAATAGAATCCCGAAATAGAAATTCTTAGCAAAGCAGTGGCCAAGGTCAACGCTAGGCGGTAGGCAAGCTCCAGGCTAGTGGCAGCGAAAATATGTTCCAGTGCAGCACCTTGAAGAAAATTTTAAACTCAACTTTCAAAACTAAAAAATAAATAAATAAAAAGTACGATATATTTTCGGGGGACATACTTTCCCCCACGTTAAATCCAAACCCGCGCTATTTCGGGCTTCTACTGTAATTGAACTTACACTTGAATTGTATTATTGTTCTGTTGGAGACAAACCTCTGTAATGAAATTTCTCACTTAATAATAAAAAGTTACTGTCGTACTCTCATATATGGAACACACTATATAAAGCAAATGGAAAGAAAAACCACCAGCAAAGAAAATAAATGAAGGAAAGGAAAAAACAGAATAGAGGAAAATAACAATGGGTACGGGGCTTAAAAGAGTTGTGAAGGTAGTGGCAAAAAAGCAAATAAAACGTGAGAAATAAACAAAAAATGAAATTAGGTGGAAATGAAAGAAGCCTGAACAGAAAAAACTCCAAGGTGGACAGGGAAGAGGAGAAAGTTAAAGAGAAAAAGACAAAGAAAAGCAGTGAGAGAAGGGGAAAAAGTAAACAAAGCTTGTTGATAAATGAATGCTGGAATCCTTAATGAAGGAGGAAGTTCATATGAGCTGGAATTCAGTGCTGAAGGAGTGAAAACTCTTGGGATCATGTTCCAATTCTAGTTTTCAACTCCCTGTTTCTTTTTACGCTAACAGATAAATGCATCGGAGCTCTTCTTCTCGTTTTTGACATTTCTCCTTATGTCTGTTATGATGTGCGGTCGGTTTCAAGAATGAATTATACTGCACAAGGTGTTAGACATATCAGTGCGCAGACTTTAAGGCGACTTCTTGCCGTTAAGCTGAAACATAACCTCTTCTACCATTTCCCTCAATACTGCATGGCTGCATAAATAAAAAATCTGAGGCGTTGCACTCACATGACTTTCTCTACTGTTGTACTAACCATTTGTGCAAACTCTTATTCCTATATATTTTTCGTGTTAGTTGAGATAAACATTTGCAGAAATAATCTTATTGCTTATTTCCTTGTAGGTACAAGGGGAATATGGGAATACAGCAGGCTTTGTGCGACAGTCAAATCTTTTAAAGCTTTCAAATTCCGTTCTCTTTGCACGCATGACATAAAAAATGAATAACTATGCTCCATTTGACGAAAATAAGTTTTCCAAAACTCGCACAATTAAGAAGGAATATCTACGAAATGGTTCACTCCAATTATTTGGACATACATTGCGAGATCTACATTTTTTATAGTAAGATTTGGTCTATATTTTACAGTTTACGAGTTATTCAAAAGTCATCTAGAGTGAACAGCTGTACAGAGCCAGAAAATTCAAAATATTCATTTCATTTGTCATAAAACTATCTTATACATGTCATTTTAATCAAAATATTAGAGCTATTCTCAAGAAAATAAAAATTTTCGAAAAATTTTCTATGTAAAGGGTAGTTTAAGTTGGAGCAATTTTCTTCAAAATCTTCGTGTCGCATCCTTAAAAGATGTTAAACTTAAAAACCAACTTTGGTTACTAACCGACCTTTCGTTTTGGATTTCACTGCCCACATATAGACAGACAGACAGACAGACAGATAGACTGTGTGTGTGTCCATCTATGAACAGAATAATTCAAAAAAGAAACGTTAGTTAAATACTAAAGTTGGCATCCAAATTCAGCATCTTCCAAATTTTCGAGAAAATATCACTACCCCAGACTGCCCTTTGCATTAAAATTTTTCGAAAATTTTGATCTTAGCAAAAACGATCTCTATCTAAATAACTTTTGAATAAATGGTAAACGTAAGAGACAGAGAAAAGTTTACTGCACAAAAAATGCAATTTATGTGAAATTCATTTTTGTTTGTGTAGAACGAGCCACTTCGGAGATATACCTTATTACTGGTCTGAATTTTGCTATAATTTTCTCAAATGGGTGATCGTTATTCTTTTTTTTATCTCTTTATCATGCAAGTAGAGCTGAATTTCAAAACTATTATATAGTGAACAGTTTTAAAATTTTGACTATCGCATAAAGCCATATTCCCGTTGCGCCTACAAGGAAATGAGTAATAAGATAATTTCTGCAAATGTTTATCTATATTAACAGACAGAGGAATAAATGTTTATAAGAATAGTTAGCACAAGAGTAGAAAAAGTCATGTGAGTGCAACAGTGTGTGCCAGGACGTTACGTTGGTACACCATGTGAACCTTCTGGCGGACAATAGATGAGTAAATCGATTATTGAACGAGGAACTATCCAGAACTCTCCAAAGACATGGCTGCTTCTTTCCAAACTCTCAAAGTTTATTAAAGAAGCACCCTATCTGATGACGTGTAGGGAGTGATGGATGGTAGGGAGCACTTGAGGCAGCAGGTGCGGGGAATTAAAAAACCTGAACGTCGCAAGCAAGAGAAATCTCCGAGGGAAGCAAGCAAGGAAGAAAATGCAAATGAAGACGGATGTACAGGCACGGTTATTCCCAAAGCCCTTCTGTTGTTCTGTGATGAACATGGGAAACCCATTTGCTACGCCACTCTTTATTCCAGAATAAAATATTCATGAAAAACAGTTTCTCAATGCAGTCCCTTAACGTGCAAGTAAACTGGAAGACAACAGATGCATAACGTCATAAACAGAACCAAGTTGCATAGTAATAACAAAATAAATTACTGAGAAAAGAATCACATGCATAAAAAGCTTCAAGAGATGTTCTTACACAAGCTCATTTTTGTAAGTACTGCATGTTAATCGAAGGAAACATATTATAAAAATGACACTTTGACAAGTCCCACTTCTGACACCAGTGTAAAAAAAAACCATTCAATTAATATCCAAAAACGCGTGGTAATTTTAAGAAAATCGTTTGAACCATTTTTAAGAAAAAGAAACTTTATGAAACATTTTCCATGTAAAGGGTTCTTTGAGGTGGTGGAATTCTCTTGAAAATCTCTATGTCACATCCCTGAATGATGGAGAACTTAAAGTCAAGTTTGATATTTAACCAAATTTTCGTTTTTCAACAATCCTATTCACAAAGGTGCGCACATACACACTCCTCACACACATACCTACAAATTTATTATATTTTTTGGAATTCAGAACCTCTCAAGACACTTCTTAGAAATAAGCTGACCAAACAGGTGCGGGGAATTAAAAAACCTAAACGTCGCAAGCAAGAGAAGTCTCCGAGGGATATAGACGTTAAATTATCATATACGAATTATCACCTGGTAATTCTTTTGTTTTGTATAAATTACCGCTAGGCTATTATTTTGTTTAGTCAGTGTCGCCAACTGTATCAAATCGCTGAAAAACAATTTATTACACATTAAAATCGATTAACAATCAAAATATTCTGCACTTCAATTTGACAACTCTGTTTTTAATGATTATTCTTTAATAATAACTGAATTTTCGAGAAGAAAGGTTATTTGTTAATGTTAAATATAAAATGGCATTCATTTGAGATTGTCAGCTGGTGTAGTGTTACAATAAGGGAAGATTAAAATACATGTAATTCTTGTGTTTCGTTTTCCTCAGTTGGCAGTGCTGATTAAGTCGAACTACAGTAATGGAAATTAATATATGATATTGGTCGTACAACAATATACGAACGAGAGGGGACGGGCGTCCTGCAACGGTTGTGTGTGAGGGGCCGAGAAGCTTCTGGTTAATTCTCGCTGAGTCATTGTGCACGTGCCCAAGGAAAGATCTCGAAAGGTCACGCGTCCTCGTCTCAGCGCGAGCAGTCAGACAATAGTTTTTAGTTTTTGAGTCAGTTTGAGTTGTGTAAGTTGTTGTGTACAGTTAGTTTTTAGTTACGAGAGTGAGTCGGTCAGCCTGTTGGCGAGCGTGTATGTCGTCGAGTGATTGTATCCTAATGGTAAACATATAAGGGACAGAGAAACTGGAGAAATACATTGAGACAGAAAGATTTCAATTGTGATAGCAGAAAGGAGAAAATAAAGTGATAGAAAAGTTACAGGAATTCGGATTTTGCCGGCTTGTTACAATATATTTTAGGTTATGTTTTATAGAGTTTAACATTTTCTGATACAATATTTAAATTCACATTTTGTTTATGAAATATGCAGATAAATACCTATCATGCAACTGTCTGACAGATAAATCTTATCGGCCCGCTCGACACTTTGTCAGTTACCTCAGATGTCTTATGCAATTCGAGTCGAGAATGTTATTGCAAGTAAAATAATTTAATTCACTGACTCCGGAGAAGGAAACAAGTTCAGCTTGTGGTGTGGTGAAGAAAAGCTTACGTGTATGACATGAAGATATATTTAAATTGGCGTGCAGTCTATGGTCAGTGATTCGTGTGTTAAAACTTTATTGAACATACTGAATATGTAACAGTCTGCAGAGCCTGAACAAACTATTTTAAGCGATATCACTTATGTACGGTGTTTAGAGGAGGTATAGTTCATTTCAACTGTTCCTCCTGCCAACTTGCGTGGCACACTGGGTAGCAGATGTGAGAACAGTCAACGCCAGTTACATTGACTGATAAATTTAATGGACACCGATAAATGAACTATTTGAAGTGAGTTGTAGACTCTCTGAGAATTAAGAGTTAAACTGAAAAAACCTGGGATTTGAACCATGACTTTACATATTTAATTTCATCATGAGACATAGAGAATAGAACTGAAAGACAGTGAAGCACGTGTCAAGGTTACGAGAGGTCAGAAGAGCTGTGAGTTGCAAGGTCACGAAAAATTATAGATTGTGTTAATGTTAACAACATTTAACAGTTCAATCTTAAGGGAAATAAAGTGACATTAAAAGTAACTGAACTTTTTATTTGCCACACTGGTGTCAGGGGTGGGATTCGTCACATTGTAATTTTGTCAAATTTCCACAGTGGCGATAATGATTATATTAGTGACAAAATAAGAATAGTAATAATAATACTTTTTTTTTGTATATAAGCCTTGGAATCGTGTGACCTTTTCTCTGTTGGACTGTACCCATTGTTCGTTGAGGAATAAGGCACGAAACATCGTGTTGAAGTAGGAATAATTATCATAAATTTTCCTGCTCTCTACTACAGACTGAAAACGCGGAGAGAAAAGATTTTCGCTCTGCCTTGGGTTACTATGGCAATGTGACGTCAATGTACACGTGACCTAGGCCACCGAATATGGATGTTTTACTCGTATAATGCAATCACTTTAATTGGGAGAAACTGAGAATGTATGGGACAGGGGATTTTTATTTCTTTAGGTTTGAAGCCTTTGATGATTGTAATAATGTTCAAAATGAAAGTATGAATATACTCTTAGACACCTTTCAAATAGAATATAGTACATGGTGTTTAAAGAAGTGTAGTTGTTATGCGCACTGTACGAATTAGAAATCAATAACGTATACTGTGCAGATTAGGTCGAGGTTTTAATTTCTTTATTACATATATTAACTAGGGCATGCGAACACTCCCCCTGTTGTTCATTTTATATCTAAATGAAATTATAAACGATTGGAAACAAGTAAACCCTCTAGGAATAAAAATGAATAGAGGAAAAAAATTACAGACAATAATTTTCGCAAATGAACAAATATTCCTAGCAGGGAAAGACTTACAGAGGTCAGTGTTTAAACTACAGAACATCTTAGACAAATCTGATGTGTTGCACTCACACGACATTCTCTACTCCTGTACTAACCTATAAACTCATTCCTATATCTTCTTCGTGTTAATTGAGATAAATATTTGCAGAAATTATCTTATTGCTTATTTCCTTGTAGGTACAAGGGGAATATGGGAATACAGTAGGCTTTGAGCGATAGTCAAATATTTTAAAGCTTTAAAATTCCGTTCTCTTTGCACAGTTAAAATATATAAATAACTTTTCCACTTGACAGAAGTATGATATCCAAAACTTACACAAATAACAAGGAAGATCTCCGAAATGGTTCACTCTACAAACAAATTTATTCAGACATAAATTGTGTGTTTTAGCAAGATCTACGTTTTTGTATAGTAAGATTTGGTCTATCTCTTACGGTTTACCAGTTATGCAAAAGTCATCCAGAGTAAATGCGATTACATGGGCTATAGCTATAAAATTCAAGATACACAGTTTATTAGCCATAAAAATATGTCAAAATATGGCATTTTAATGAAAATCGTTAGAGCCATTTTCGAGAAAATAAAAATTTTCGAAACATTTTCGATGCAAAGGGTAGTTTAGGGTGGAGAAATTTTCTTCAAAACTTTAGTGTCGCATCCTTAAAAGGTTAAACTTAAAATAGCAACTTTGGTTTTCAACCGACTTTTCGTCTTTGAGTTATGCTGCCCACAGACTGACACACAGACCTTTTTCTACAAATACTTTTTTTATTCAGGGGGTTTCAAGATGGACTATGTCTAATATAATCTATATGTCCTGCTTTTGATTTTGGAAATCTGGTAAACCTAAAGTAAATCAACTAAAGACGTATAAATACAGAGAGGTTTAATCAAGCACAAGAACGTGTAACTATTCATTATTATCTAAGGAAATTCTGCTCTAGAAGCCACAGTTCTCAAAACAGGCGACTCTAATTGCTCAACAAATGCACATCGCATAACAAATGCTGTGTTAATTGCGTATATTAATTTCCCAAACATACCTGTTAATTAAGTTATGTATTATTTAGCGCGCTAACGATATTTGGTAATTATATGGAGCTGGAGCTTCGACCATCATTACTAGTTTAACTCCGGCATTTTATTTTCACAGTGATATCGAAATTGACTGATGTGATTAATAATTTTATAAAGAAATAATGGAATAGAAAAGTAATCGCAAAAAAGCACGTCAGAATTTCGTCAGTGATTAGATTATATTAGGTGTTAGAAATGACTAATCCAGTTACTTTCAATGTCACTTTATTTCTCTTTTAAGACTGAATTACAAAAACGTTTCACTGTTTTTTACTCTCTTTCTCTCATAAACAGCTATCTTAGACTACACACTCCTCTCTCTGTCACTGCTCTCTCGCTTTTGTAGTCTAGGCGAAGTGCCGGCGAATTCTCTGAAAAATAAGCATTTTCTTGAAACTTCTTGTAAACAAGCCCGGCGCATGAACAGCTACTTTGTTCATAGTTGTCTGTTCTGATCGCTCCATTATCGTCGGGCCGCGTATTTATAAACGGTGGTGTGAGGCAGCTGACACCGAGCTTCTTTTTGAGGGGTGGCTGCCGGCCGACGTCATATTTTATTACCAATGACATGTACACCTATAGCAAAACTTATTTTATATGCAATAAATAAAATTTCTGGGCCTTATGAAGAGAATTATAAATTAAAACACTTATCTTCTTTTTGAAACAGAAGAGTTTCTCAGAAAACCAGCCAAACTATTGAATAATTTTAGATATACCTTTTCATTGCTTTGTGTCTTGGTTAACTAACACCTCCCTAGGTATAAATGATTTGAAGTCCTAGTAGGATAATTATGAACAGAATTACAGTAACTAACTTCGTGTGTAGATTCTTTTTCGCATAAATAACACAGTCACACACACACACACACACACACACACACACACACACACACACACACAAACACACAGACAAACACACACACACAAACACACACAGGATGTTAACTTTCAAGCTTTTTAAAAAAATTATTGTGCGTTACTTTCCGATCCAACCTCATATAGACATTTTCTGCTTCATGAAAAGGTTATTTGAACTGTTATAATAATATTGAAAGGGGGCCTAAATGCCCACAAATATACATGTGTATACTACGTGGTCCTTACTTGCCCATTCAATAAATGAACAAAAGCTATAGACAAACACAAAGTATCAAAGGAAAGCCTA
The DNA here is from genome assembly GCA_030765045.1 of Tenodera sinensis. Classification (NCBI taxonomy): domain Eukaryota; kingdom Metazoa; phylum Arthropoda; class Insecta; order Mantodea; family Mantidae; genus Tenodera; species Tenodera sinensis. Next base: position 194,574,534 of record CM060963.1, read on the forward strand.
ATCAATAACGGCTTCATTATGTACCACCTAATACATGGTTATGGGATATATGGTTTGCAAAACTAAAAGCTTCATCTTTAAGGTTTTTTTCAAATACTCACTTGAGTTCAATATACATATGAACAGTAGATATACAACAAAAGTGAAATAATTAGCTCTAAAAAATAGAACGTCGTTTTATACTTGCATCCTTCCATCTCATTCTCAGTCTCAGTCTTCCTACTGCTCTTCCGTTATAAAATTTGCCATTAAGAACTCTTTTTGGCATTCTTTATTTTTCCATTCTTATTATAAAACCTGCCCATCTCATTGTGTTAATTGTAATATCTTGAACAATATTTATATCTTTATTTAAACTATACAGTTCAGTGATATCTTCAAAGTTCTGTGTCAATGTTCACGTTTAACTTTCATAACACAATACTGGCTTTATTAGTGTTTTATATAACCTAATTTTATTACTTCTTTGAAATTTTTTATATCTAAATATTGCATGGAGTGAATAGTAAACTTTCTTGGCTATTAAAATTCTTGGTTTTATTTCTTCCATTTCGTCATTATTAATCATTGCTTCCATATATTTAAAGTTCCTTACTACTTCTGTTATGTCGATCCTATAACAGCGTTCCTGTTTTTTATCATTACCTTTGTTTGGATGCATTAATTTCCAAACTTTCATCTTTTAATTCTTTATATGCTTCAGATACTGCTGTCCTCGCTATTTCCATTACATTAATCTCATCTGCATGTTCATTTGTGTAATTACATATTCCAATGCTATATTAAAAAGGTTAGGTGCTAGCCCAACTCCCTGTTTCAATCCAGGATGCACTTCAAAGCTTCCGTTATGTTTGCTCTTATTTTTACGTGGTATATTGTCTCTGGCATTGTTATTCCCATTAGTCTGATCAGTTTTTTGGTTAATACAAAATTTTTCATTATTGAGAGTAACTTTCATGTTTTGAAACTGTCATATGCTTTTTGAAAGTCTACAAATATTTGATATATGTCAATGTTATGCTCCCATGCTTGTTCTAGTAGGTTTTTAACTATATCTGGTGGATACCAAATAATGATACAGAATGGAAATAATTAGCCAAGCTGATAGGCAAGGTTGCAGTTTATCACAAGCAATAACATAAGACGGTTGACCTAGCCGATAAATTCTCGAGTGGCGCGAAAGGGAAGGTCAGGCTTTCGAATGGTATTTATGTGAACTATTTTATAAATAAAATAAAAATTTAAAACTATATCGCAAAGATTTGCCCAGAAAAGCTTAAATTCTACAAACAATAACCTAAAATGTACTCATTACGATTAGAGCAGTTTAACATAGTCAGACTGGCAACTGAGGAAACCGAAATCAAGAATTAGATGTATTTCGGTTTTCTCTTGTTGTTACAACGGAATACCAGTTGATAATCTCTGAGGGACACTGGGAGTGAAAATTTGGTCAAAATTGTTTTTTTTTTACCTTAAAATGTTCCTGGAACACCTGTGCATTTTTCATATCCCCCACTCCATGTGGTCATTACGGCCCAGCGCTCTTCCCTTAACGTACACAGGATGCTCCTATATAAAAGCCTGTTTTTCTCAAAACTACATTTCTGCACTTTCCAAAAGAAGGTCGCGCCTTAGTTTTGCTTCAAATTCAATGAAAATTTCCAAAAGTATTCATAAATAGCAGCTAAACAAAACTATGATTCAATAATTATGTTATCATTAACATGAATTCCAAAAACATTTTTTGTATGAAAAAATCAATAATTTTGAAGATTAAATATTTGAAATATCTCTTCATAAAATTGTTACCCATGTTTTAGAGTATCAGTTCTGCCAATATAAATGAATTTTGAAAAGTCAATAGACGCGAGCTCTATTTTGAAAATGTGCCTATTAAATTCATAAAATAATTTATATATAATAAACTAATTAATCAATTTTAATGAAATTTGGTGTACCTCCTATTCTCATATAAATACAAACACAGTAAAAATTTCTGAAAAATCTATCAAGAAATGTGGAACTTTCAAATTTATTAACAAATAGCCTTTCTTCTGGGAAAATGTATTAATTATTAAAAGAACAATTGTTAAAAACACGAATGTGAAAATGAAATTAACTTCTATTTTTTGTTGTTGAAAAGAATGGTAGTACCGAGTAATCGAAATACAGAAATCGTAATTAATATATTTTAGGTATCTTTTTTATAAAATTTAGCATTTTGTGATCGAAACTTGGTGATATAGTATTGAAATCCATATTCTATTTATGAAATGGTGCAGATAAATATCATTCGACACCCTGACTTCCTTCTCGATCCACTCGAGAATTTATCGGTCACGTCAGCCGTCTTACGATATTACTTATGATAAACTGAGTTGATAGACTAAACGCTGGAGGGCGCTTTCAGTATCTGTAATATTATATTCTCTGTAAACAGTGTTTGGTGGGAATACAACCATCTTTCTGTGAGGCCACAACTGGAAGTTTGAAAATAAAAAGTAAAGAATCTGTGCGATTTACTCGTGCAGATCGAAGTGGGATCCCAGAAGTATGCGCGATGCTGAGTGAATTCCGAGTGATTACTCCAAGCTCCTTTCTCCTCAACTATGTGAGGGTGGTGCGTGCAGTTCTGTTGGCGCCCGATATCGCCAGCTGATAATTACTGACGGAGATAGCTTAGCGGTGACGTGTGAGGCTCGCAATCGGGAGGTCTTGGGTTCTATTTGCGTCGACCAGCCACTCTGAACTTGGATTACTCCTGGTTTTCAATGATCTTCAGGCGAATTCTGGGGTGCCTTCTAATCTACCCTTTCTATCATTAGTTAAGTGCTTGATTTGTAAGACTCGTAGTTGCAGATTTATACAATTTCCCTTGCTTACGTTCTATGTTTACGATAAATGTTACTCTCCTGAAAAAAAATTCAACGAATTTTTGAAGCAATAAAATTGTACGACACATTCGTTTCACATTCCACAACCGCATAATCCTCTAACAGAGAAGGGTGGAATTATTTAGATCTCTGTCCTGCTGTGAGTATCCGAAATTATGTTTGTTTGCATCTAGTTCAAGGGACACTGGGAGTGAAATTTGAAAGTTCCACATTTCTTGATAGATTTTCTGAAATTTTTACTGTGTTTGTATTTATATAAGAATAGGCGGTACACCAAATTTCATTAAAATTGGATAATTCGTTTATGATATATAAATTATTTTATGAATTTAATAGGCACATTTTCAAAATAGAGCTCGCGTCTATTGACTTTTCAAAATTGGTTTATATTGGCAGAACTGGTGCTCTAAAACATGGGTAACAATTGTATGAAGAGATATTTCAAATACATTTGCTGATTATGCTGTACATATTTTTTTAATAACAAAGAAAATTTAATGTTAAAAATTATTGATTTTTTTCATACAAAAAATGTTTTTGGAATTCATGTTAATGATAACATCAATATTGAATCATAGTTTTGTTTATCTGCTATTTATGAATACTTTTGGAAGTTTTCATTGAATTTGAAGCAAAATTCAGGCGCGACCTTCTTTTGGAATGTGCAGAAATGTAGTTTTGAGAAAAACAGGCTTTTATATAGGAGCATCCTGTGTACGTTAAGGGAAGAGCACTATTTGAAAGGGCCGTAATGACCACATAGAGTGGGGGATATGAAAAATGTTAGCTGATCCAAATGCACAGGTGTTCCAGGAACATTTGAAGCTAAAAAAACAATTTTAGACTTTTTGACAATTTTGACCAAAATTTCACTCCCAGTGTCCCTTAATGGCACTCTTTGGCTCCACTTATATCTGCGAATAAACATTCTCAAAAATGAACTACATTTAAACTGAGCATTGCAGCAAGATAAGTGACAATCACCTTCCTTATCTTTTGAGACTGTGGACTTCATCTTTTGCACCAAATATTGAAGACATTCTGAATCGTAAATCGTGCCAAAAAAGTCATCCTCAGAAACATCGTGGGTTAATCAGGACTAAAATATGAATGTTTATGCCTTAGATCTGCCATAGGTCATAATGTACAAGGTGCGTTGAATTCCCTGTACCCTATCCTGATTATTTGCTTGTCAAAGTCAAGAGTCATGAAAGGCAAAATACAAAGTTAAAAGCTTATATCGGTTAATCGTTAAAGCATAAAATGTATCATTTAGTTTTATTAACCTAAGAGGCCTTAGCTCCAATTGGGCCACATACCAGTATATGCCCTTTTTATGGCGAATGTTTTAAAAGATCGACCATGTAGTTCTATAATATTCTAAAAAACCTTGGGGTTATGTCGACTCTTAAGTGTGGTTGGATTCAGAGGGCTTCAAAACATATATTTCCGGTGAAATCTTGATATCGAATTTTTGGGTGGGATACAATACTTCCCCTACTTACCAGCAGAGAAAGTAAAAAGCTCTCTGTGTGTGTATTTGTGTGTGTGTATTTGTGTGTGTGTTTGTGTGTGTGTTTGTGTGTGTGTTTGTGTGTGTGTGTGTTTGTGTGTGTTTGTGTGTGTGTCAGTCTGTGGACAGCATAACTCAAATACGAAACGTAATTTAAAAAGCAAAGTTAGCATTTTAAGTTTAATGCTTTTCAAGGATGCGACACGAAGGTTTTAAAGAAAATTCCTCCAACCTAAACTACACTTTACAAGGAAAATTTTGATTTTCTTGAAAATGCCTCTAACAATTTTAATTAAAATAGCATATGTTTGAGACATTTTTATGACAAATGAAGCGTACATTTTGAAGTTTCTGGCTATAGCCCATGTAATCCTTTGGTTGAGTGCTGTATAAATGGTAAACCGCAAGAGATAGACCAAGTCTTACTATACAAAAATGTAGATCTTCCTAAGGTACACAATTTATATCCAAGTTAATTTTTGTTTGTAGTGTGGACTATTTCGGAGATATACCTTGTTGTTTATGTGAATTTTGAAATACTTAAAGTTTCCTCAAATGGAACATCATTATTCGTTATTTTATATGCTAGTCGTGCAAAGAGAATGGAATTTCAAAGCTTTAAAAGATTTGACTATCGCTCAAATCTTGATGTATTCCCATATTCCCCTTTTACCTACAAGGAAATAAGCAAGAAGCTCATTTCTGCAAATGTTTATCTCAGCTAACCTGAAGAAGAGAGACGAATAAGGGTTTGTAGGAGTGGCTAGTACAAGAGTAGAGAAAGTCATGTGAGTGCAACACGTCAGAATCTTTCTAGCTGCGTGAGCCCCAAAATATCTGACAGCACATCTGTCGTTGTAGGACAGAGAAGGAAAATATATTCATAGAGGAAAGCGCACCAAATTTCCTAGAAGATGACACATTTGAACAAACGAATGTTGAAGATTGTGTTCAAACAGAACTTAAGGATTTTGTTTTCTTTTCACATTGCTACAAGCAATTGTTCCAAAGGCAAAGCCACTGATATGCGTTAGGTGTTTAAGGTGGCATAGAAATGGGGGGGGGGGGGGGGGTTAGGAGTTTTCATAGCTGTTATTGCATTCCTGATCTGATTAACCCTGTAATTAATATTATTTACGTAGTTCCCAGATCTGTCAACAAAAACCAAGGCATTTAAAATTTTCATGTCATTTAGTTTTAAATACTTTTTCATTCCACCGATCATCTAAATATATTGTGTTCTATTTGGATTTACTTTCAACATACCTATTTCAAATGCACTTAAAGGTTTAGGGGGCATATAGTCTGCATAAACCTTTTCCTCTGCCACTATGAGTATTATACATTTTTTCTCTCTATATTAAGTCACTTTAACTATGTAGTCATATCGTGACTGATCTGTTAGGAGATGCCTCGTAGAAGGGTATGTGGTGGGCAGTTAGACTTCTCTATACCATCTTGCTTCATCAAGAGACCACAGAGGGAGCAGTGTAGGCCAGCTGCACCTCTGCCCGTGACCGGCAGATGGAACTAGGGTGTAATCCAGTCTATCTGCTTTCATGATCTGTGGATAGATGCCGCAGCAGTTGCTCTGAATATCTATTTTTCATGTTTACTATTGTTTTAGACTTAAGGTGGAACTTTGGGTTGTGGTATTAAATATGTGATCGGGTATTTACATTGGCAATTGAGGAAAACCATAAAAACAACTCAGATTGTTCGACCCAAGGGATTTGAACCCGGTACCTCTCGAATACGGGCCTCAGATGTTACCACGTGAGCCATCTCGCTCCATTATAGAATATTAACAAAAATCACAAGGACCACCATATTGCAGCAATAGACCACCCTTGCACACCTCCATATTTCCCGTTAGCCCTCAAAGTCCCTGTGTTTCACGGCGGTCCGGGGGGGGGGGGGGGGAAGAAGGGCCCCCCAACTGTAAGGAATTTGACCTGGCTATGGACCCGGACATGGATATGGAGATTGCTTCTCCTTACACTTCTTTGTAAGTAACACAGCTTGCATGACAAACCAGCTTAATTACATTGCATGGCTACACCACACACCCCCCCAACCACTAAATCGCGTAATACACTCTATTATTGTCTTTGTCCTTCAGTGTCCGTCTGTCTGTCTCTATGGCTTCGGTAGCCATACCAACATTGTCCAGTCTGTCAAGTTTCCCCTATACAAACGCAACACTGTCAGTCTGTTAGTCCTGCTAACAACCTAATTAATACACTTACTTCCCGATGGTGCTACTCAGACCTAGGTATGAGTATCACCCGGCACAACATATACACGATGCATGTATTGCATGCTAGTACATACGCTACACTAACCGGGGTGCTATGCGGAACCCGATAACACTACTCTAGCACCCTGTTCCCCTGCTTGTGCATGAGCATGTGCATGGGGAGGCGATGTAGCTCCTCTGGATGATCGCCACCGAGGACGGCGGGTTGGGGCCATCCTTTCAGTTAAAAAAAAAAATCTGGCTAAAGTTTTGCATCGAACTACTCTGAACTCAATACCCAATAACAAAGTCAATAACATGGACTCCGGCGGTGGAAGCTTTGGAAATCTTTACTCAAAGTTATTTTAAAAAAATGTAGTACGGTAAATTTGTTGTAAGAGATATATCTCTGATGTTAGAGAGGCGTTAGAGATCGAGTCAGGGCTTTTAGATGTGGACTTTACCGCTACTTTTGAACTTGGGGTAGTCTTCATCAAAGCAGGTGTTTGGAAGTTGTTGACCTGGAAATCCTTTGATCCTGATCTAAGATAACTTGGGCCAAGCTCGTATACATTGCCTTTCCCATAAATTTCAACCAGCGTTTATAATTAAATCACAAAGCCAAGAGTTGTAAGCCCTTTTCCACGGAACAGAAGCTTTCCACCTACAAGAACCTTTTCACACAGGTATTTGCTTATTGATTATCACAAGTAATCTCATAAGACGTCTAACAGAACCGATAAATTTAACTGGGAAAGTCAGATCGTTGAATGTTATTTATCTGGACCATTTCATATATAAAATATGAAAATAAATACTCTATCGGAAAGATGTGACTAGAAATTGTTAAATTTTATAAAAAAGGCTAAATACATATATTCATTACAATTAGTGAAATTCAACTTGGGACTGCTAACAATTTAATTTGTAATCCGATGGTGTTTCCATAATACAAGAACTAACTTTTATTTTCTCCGTAAGATGTAACTTTTAAACTCGACTTCGACAAATTTTGAATTTCCACTGATATTCTATATAACACTTTTCTTGGGTCCTTTTAGCCACTACGTTCCACATTGTTTTCAAGGCGAATTCTTTGTATTCTTTTCCGTTAGTTTTTCTCATGTGCGTGGCCCAATCTTTTAGAGTAGGAACGGTACCCGCTGGTCCACGCAAGCCGCCCTCTGTTGTTTTGTTTCCCGCATACGTCAGTGCAAGAAGGGTTGCCTCGTAGTGTTTTCGAAGGGGAAATGCACGTACAAGCGAACGTTCACTGATGTGTGCTGCTATCTGTGTGCGTTTTCCTTTTGGCTTTGCTCTGACTAGGTCGCGTGGCCATCTGTTTGTAGTTCGGGTCAGGTCTATTCCAGCGGACATGCATTTGAACATTTGTATTATGAATAATGTAATATTAAAAATCTGCTAGTCTATAACATAGCTTTAAAGGAATGTAAATTATTATATTCATTATTATTTATTGCAATCAAAGATGTAATAGCGTTTATTTGATATTGCTAATCGTGAAACACAAAATGTTGCATTATGTGTTGTTTATAAATTAGGTGTCAGATATTGATAGGCATTGAAACAGATAATTAGTATGCTTTGGCACTTGTGTGTATTGTTTTTGTCATAAACCTTTCTCGAGTCGAGGAATCGAACCCGGCACTCCTCCTACAGTAAGGAACTTTTCTTGTGACGAGGACGGCGTGCGTGGGTCACCTGGTATCTTCAATTGAAGTATCGGGCAAGAGTTCGTATCCCCGTTCATTACAGAAATGATTCCACACGCGCTTTCTATTGTGTATTGTATTACTTGGTTTTGAATTTGGAATTAATGTTTCAATTTCATCATTTCATTCATCATCAAACCGTTTTGAGTTACACTGCATTTTGAGTTTTGACAGTTAATCGATTGTAATGCGTAATATATTGTTTTTGAGTGACTTATGGGAACCACAGGGTGGTACTAACCAAGTCTTAGGTAGTAGACGAACCCATGGACCGGACAGAGTGAAGACCTGGAATTGGGTGTCAGTCAAGCACCAGGTATGAGAGTGAAGAAGAGGATGATATGAGATGCAGGGGCAAGGATGAATAGAAAGGTGATGATGGAGTACCTGGTGGAATGAGTGGCGGGGGGAACCGGAGAACCCGGAGAAAACCCGCCAGATGCCGCTTCGTCCACCACATGCGAATCCCTGGGATCGAACGCGGGCCGCCTAGGTGGTAGGTGAGCGCTCTAACCACTCGGCCACGAGTATACATGTATAGATAATTAAAATAAGGAAGAGAAAAACATTTCTCACTATAAAATGCCTGAATCAGCTTGCAGTGATATGTAAAACATCCTAAAATAACCTGTGTTGAAAGGCAGTAAAGAAATGTCATGTTGAGGACTCTTCACATGATATTTTCTTGCTTCGTTAATTGCGAAGTTATTTCAAAAGCTGTTTACTTTAGTATTTGTGTTACTGAGTAGTTGTCGGACACTGTTAAGAGGATATGTTATCATAAAACTTTAGTATGAATGTGCTTGAAACCATCTACTTCCTTTTAGAAGAAGCTTTTATGACATTTACTAATTTAGATTTGCAGAGCACCTGACTTTTATTCATTTAGCCTATGAACACGCTTTCTGCGTTTCTCAGAAGTTTTCTCTAAGTGCATTAGAAATGCGCCGCTTGGATGCACGTAATTCTATTGTATAGCATTTCCATCCTAACGGTTTTAATTTGTACACGTATACAGAAGAAATACATTTGAGACAGTTTTATTCATAAAGCGAAGATAGTTCAGTTCAAAATTCTATTTATAGTAAATAGTGGAAGTAGTGTATTCGATGTAGAAATTTCCCGGAAATATATGTTTTGAGGCCCCCTGAGTCCAAAAAAAATTTTTTTTAAAAGAAAAAGGTACTTGTGTGCCTGTCTCTCAGTCTGTGGGCAGCATAAACACAAAGATTTTGAAGAAAATAGCCCCACCCTAAACTACCCTTTACATGGAAAATGCTTCGAAAATTTTGATTTTCTTGAAAATGGCTCTAACGATTTTGATTAAAATCACATATCTATAAGATATTTTTATGAGAAATGAAATCTATATTTTGAATTTTCTGGCTATAGCCTATGTAGCCCTGTGTACTCTGGATAACTTTTGAATAACTCGTAAACCGCAAGAGATACACAAAATCTTACTGCACAAAAACTGTAGATCTCACTAAAACATACAATTTCTGTCCAAATAAATTTTTTTGTAGAGTGAACCATTTCGGAGATATTCCTTGTTATTTGTTGAAGTTTTGGAAAACTTAAACTTCTGTCAAATGCAACATCACTATTCATTCTTTTATGTTAACCGTGCATAGAGAACAGAACTTAAAAAACATTTGACTATCGCACAAAGCCTACTGTATTCCTATATTCCCCGTCTACCTACAAGAAGATAAGCAATAAGATAATTTCTGCAAATGTTTATGTCAACTAACATGAAGATATAGGAATAAGAGTTTGTAAGAATGGTTAGTACAAGAGTAGAGAAAGTTATGTGAGTGAAGCACTTAAGATTTTTACACTATGTAAATTAAAATATGGATTAATATGTGTTGAGTTGTGACAAATGTAAGCCGATATTCAAATGTTTATCTTGAAGTACATAGAGAAATAAGAACATTTAATAAAAGAATGGGTCAATCAGATAATGTGAATGGAAAACGTAATATTTTTAAACTACATCTCACTCGTCGAAGACCCATTTACTTTAGTGTACTCCAAATAATACAAATTCCGTAATTTCTCTGGACTTGCAGTTTTCCCTTTTACAAAAACACTGAATGGGGTTCACTGGTGAGATAAAAGGGAGTTTCAGTATTTCAATAAGCGCTTTTATTCCAGTTTCACACATAGAGAAACTCCCTCTACCGACAGTACCACAAAGGCATTCCATTACGCATCCTATAGCACATAGAGGTCAATACATGCTGAACGCGGGATGACCCAGGTGTAGCCTGCATGCTGGAGGCCTGGGTTTGAGTTCTCCGACCTTCCTAACACATGGATTTTTTAGGGTTTTCCCGGGGCGCTAGGGGAATACCTACATTCCGCGAATTTCCCGATCTTCAATTTTATCTCACTTCACATTTCATCCTGGTGGCTGTTTCAGTGCGTGTGTGGCAGGATGCGGTGGATTAGGGCTAGATTTGCGATTCGTACTTAATCTCTTGGTAATTAACCCTTTAATTAGCAGAATTGCTTACAAGCAACATAAATTTATGACTTACATTGTAAAAATATTAACCGACATTTGGCTTTGAAAGGCTGGTAACTCCATTGCGTATTGCCTTAACCATCACGGCTATTCAAACCACTTCAGCTAAGGTGCCCCCTGTAAACCTGTAGAGGGAGGGAATCTACTTGTGGAGCCACTACCGGGGTGTTTCAATCTGCAGCTGGACCTTTATTCACTTCAGATCTGGCCACCCTTAGTACCCTCTCCCCTCACCCCTCCCTGCCGGAGGCCACCCATCCATGGAGAGCAACATAGAACCTCTCGGAGATGATATTTCAAGTTTTGATCGCAAGCAAAAATTGAGAGATGTTGTTTTATACGGATATATTTTTATTATTGTTTCCAAAGCCGGGTCCTAATGATGTAGCTGTCGAGTAGTCCTTAAAGACTACTCAATTCATTCACTCACTCTTCAATACTATACAGGTGCGCAGATTTCACGTGATGGTAGATTCAAACATGCTGAATGAAAATGTGGGATAAGAAATTCAGCTATCGTAAACAGTATATTCCTTACATAAACAGCACGATATACAAGAATGGACGAAAAAACGAAATAGGACCGCAGATAAATATATAAGAGCTCGACACTATAATGAAAAATTCAGAGGGAACTGCAAAGAATATGTTCCAACGAACAGAATACGTAAAGTACCTTAAATTATCTGCCCCAAATAAGATGAAGCCCACAAAAACTCAAGACGAGATGGTTAGAACATTAATTTGAAGGGTGGAACAGGTTATGAAACCTATACCGTGCAGTTGAATAGCGAATATAAATGTGAATAGTGAATATAAATGCAATGGGTAGCCTAACGTGGTCCACGGATGCCCTGAAACGTTTACAAAAGAGTAGTAACTTACATTACGATGAAGACTAAAGCTACGAACCTTGTTGACTGCTACAACGCTGGCACCACAGTTGATGAGCATCTGGACGGCATCCTTATGTCCATGCCAGGCAGCCATCAGGATCGGACGCATCCCATACTGCAACCAAAAACACAGAATCAGTTCCTTCTCTTTAGGATGTTTATTACCTCATTCTAATTAATAGTACCTGAGAGACCGAGCTTCGCTCGGCGTTTTTCGCCTCTGTTTTTGTGAAATCTTGTTAATCTTTCGGGAGAAAATACTTAGATAAACCCGAAAGGCAAAACGTTAACTAAATAAAAAATGTTGTCGCAATTGTTAAGAGTCATTTCCGAGATACAAGAGATATAGAAATGTACAAATATTTCATAAACCCCATCAGAAGACTGAGTAGAGAAACAGTTATGAATGTGTTACCCAAAAGTAGGCAGAGAACACAGTGTGAATGTAATAAGTAGCATTTCTATTATTATTTGCAGAAGAGTGCGTAGAGAAAGAGATGTGAATGTGTTGCCTAAAAGTGTGAGGAGAAAGTGTGAATGTAATAGCATTCCTATTTCAAACATACAGAACATGGTATGACTTATTTTCAAACTGTGGATAAACATTTTTTAAAAATTTTTTTTGTATGTGTGCGTGTGTAAAATCGCGTTCTTTTATGGAAAATTGTTTATAGAAAAGTGAGTAGAGAAAGAGATGTGAATGTGTTACCTAAAAGTGAGTAGAGAAACCAGTATGAATATAATATGTAGTAATTCTATTTCAAAATACAGAAAATTGTATGACTTCTTTTTAGAAAAGTGAGTAGAGAGAGATGTGAATGTGTTACGTAAAAGTGAGTAGAGAAAACTCTGCGAATGTAATATGCAGCATTTCTATTTAAAAAATACAGAACATGGTATGACTTATTTTAAAAGTGGGGATAAAAATTATTTTTGGTATAAAATAACGTTTTTATGGAAAATTATTTATAGAAGAGTGAGTAGAGAAAGAGATGTCAATGTGTTACCTAAAAGTACTTAAGTAGAGAAACCACTGTGAATGTAATATGCAGTATCTGTATTTGAAACATACAGAAAATAAATGACTTATTTTTAGAAGAGTGAGTAGAGAAAGAGATGTGAATGGGTTACCTAAAAGTGAGTAGAGAAAACAGTATGAATATAATATGTAGTAATTCTATTTTAAAATACAGAAAATTGTATATCTTCTTTTTAGAAAAGTGAATAGAGAAAGAGATGTGAATGTGTTACCTAAAAGTGAGTAGACAAAACTCTGCGAATGTAATATGCAGCATTTCTATTTCAAAAATACAGAACATGGCATGACTTATTTTAAAAGTGGGGATAAAAATTATTTTTGGTATAAAATCACGTTTTTATGGAAAATTATTTATAGAAGAGTGAGTAAAGAAAGAGATGTGAATGTGTTACTTAAAAGTACTTAAGTAGAGAAACCACTGTGAATGTAATATGCAGTATCTGTATTTCAAACATACAGAAAATAAATGACTTATTTGTAGAAGAGTGAGTAGAGAAAGAGATGTGAATGGGTTGCCTAAAAGTGTGAGCAGAAAACAGTGTGAATGTAATAGCATTTCTATTTCAAACATACAGAACATGGTATGACTTATTTTCAAACTGTGGATAAACATTTTTTTTAAATTGTTTTGTGGGTTTGCGTGTGTAAAATAGCGTTTTTTTATGGAAAATTGATTATAGAAGGGTGAGTAGAGAAAGAGGTGTGAATGTGTTACCTAAAAGTGAGTAGAGAAAACACTGTGGATATAATATGCAGTATCTGTATTTCAAACATACAGAAAATAAATGACTTATTTGTTGAAGAGTGAGTAGAGAAAGAGATGTGAATGTGTTACCTAAAAGTACTTAAGTAGAGAAACCACTGTGAATGTAATATGCAGTATCTGTATTTCAAACATACAGAAAATAAATGACTTATTTGTTGAAGAGTGAGTAGAGAAAGAGATGTGAATGGGTTGCCTGAAAGTGAGTGGAGAAAACAGTGTGAATGTAATAGCATTTCTATTTCAAACATGGTATGACTTATTTTCAAACTGTGGATAGAAATGTTTTTTTTTTCTTTTTTTTTGTGTGTGCGTGTGTAAAATCGCGTTTTTTATGGAAAATTGTTTATAGAAGAGTGAGTAGAGAAAGAGATGTGAATGTGTTACGTAAAAGTGAGTAGAGAAAACTCTGCGAACGTAATATGCAGCATCTCTATTTCAAACATACAGAAAATTGTATGACTTATTTGTAGAAGAGTCCGTAGAGAAAGAGATGTGAATGTCTTGCCTAAAAGTGTGAGGAGAAAACAGTGTGAATGTAATAAGTAGCATTTCTATTATTATTTGCAGAAGAGTGCGTAGAGAAAGAGATGTGAATGTGTTGCCTAACAGTGTGAGGAGAAAACAGTGTGAATGTAATAGCATTTCTATTTCAAACATACAGAACATGGTATGACTTATTTTAAAAGTGGGTTTAAAACCATTTCTTAGATATTTCAATGCTTATACTTTTCTCAAGTAGGAATACGTTATTCATTTTTTTTATCTCTTAGCCAAGTAGACAGAAAATGGAACACAAGCCAGGCAACGTCGAGTAAGCAAGATTTACTGGAAGAAGAAGCATCATTAATTAAGCTTGGGTTCATGAAAAATCATGTGATATAATGAGACGAAGAATTAATTTTAATGCACAGACAATACTTTGCTCCACTTGTGCCCTTAGGTTGCTTGGGAAGAAGGCGTCACAATATGACTTCGGGCGAGAGGAAAATGTGCACGAGCTTGCGCACGATTGGCCGCTTGGAGAACATTAAATTGGTTAACGATAACGCGGAAAGATTTTTACACTGTGCGAAGAAAGGGAAGTTGGAAGCAAATGCAGTGCAAAGTAATATAATGCTTTACTTCTCGCTGTATGTTTGGATACCAACAAGGTTAAGGCACGGTTTCGGAGTATTTTAAATTGGCCAGAAAAGTCAATATGTGATACCGGAATTATTGACTAATTAATACTTTAAGTTTGAAAATCACACTGATTTGTATATCACTGCCTGATACTTTCGCTTTTTCACAAACTTTAGCCAGTTATAACCTCAAAGTTGCAAATATTCCCCGGAAAAATATTCGTTGTTATTTTGTAAGTGTGAGAAACAAGCGAAGCACGATCTCTCTTTGCATCTGTTTCATTGTCTTTTAACCTAGATGTTTCAGAGAGTTTATACAAGAAACGGTTTCATGTTTACATTCCCTATTAGGTTAGATTGAACTAGATTAGATTAGAATGGAGTCGAGATTGAATTAGTTACAACCGAACACCTCTTAGCCCATCGGACTGGTGCCTTTAATGGGGGTTAAAATCCTATTTACGCTTAGACTCTTCTTTCCTAGTTACTAATTCCAAGGAGTTTATATCTCCTTTGGATAATGCTTCGCATCCTTAGCTTTTATCGATTATGAAAAAGCCTTTGACCGTGTAAGTAGGGAAAATTGTGGGAAATTACGTCACGAAAAGGATATAAAATCATTTAATTAAAGTATTAATAGTATACACAACAATCAGCGTACATATTGAAAATGAAAGCTATAGCAAACGGATATATCTAAATCAAGGTGTACAGCAGGGTTGCAGTTTATCTCCTACATACATTCTCGTTGAACTAAAATATAATTTGGAACAAAAATTGTTTCGAAAAGGGCTGATAAAATACTTTTATACCTACGCTTTTATTTTTAATACTTATATGAATTACCTATTGGAAGGAATGTAATAAGTTAATTAATAAATCACTCATAATAATTTACTGATTATACATACCTTGTCTTTGGCTTCGATGTCACATTTCGCCTGAATGAGCATTTCCATAATTTCTGTGTTCCCTCGCGACGACGCCCAGTGAATCGGCGCTCGTCCATACTGGAATAAGACAAACAACTGCATTAACATAATATGCAGCTTGGGAACTAGTACTTGGGAACAAGTACTTCGGAAATATTTAACTAAAAAGTAATTATACTTTTGCTTTAACCATACATTTTTTATAGAGGTGTTTAAAAAGTATCAATATTATGACAGGAGTTGGCCTTGGGCAAAGCTATAATGAATGTTCCATAAACATATGTCCGGAAACAAATACTTGTAGAGGTATGAGCCATTTTAGAAAAAAAAAAGTAATTTATGGTTTTTATAGGTTTGGCATATAGCCATGTCTTTAAATGTCCCCATAGCCTAATGGATTGAGATGCGGTGAGCCGAGAGGCCATGCTACTGGACCTCCTCGACCAATCCATCGTACATCAAATGTTCGGTTTAAGTATTGTCGCATGATGCATACAACATGGAGTGGTGCCCCGTCATGCATAAACCACATGCGTCTTTTCACGTGCACAACTCCTCCAAAAGCACGGGTAACTCATTGATGATACACAGCACCCGGGTCTAAGAGTTTGTCGCCCACATTTCCTGCCCAACCATTGTTTTGTGTGTAAACGTGTGTAATCAATTTTGTTTTTGCTAATTGTTTTCAGATGCTTCGACGTGAACTCTTACATTGCTTTTTCAACGGAGTTGTGTAAACTACACTCAATGTACGAATATAACATGCTTTGTTAAGTTCGTTAACACCGGACGAAAAAGTTTTTCTGCATGTTTTAGTAACCGGTTTTTTACTTTCTATTGTTGAAATAGAAGAGACTTAAGGACTAATCCATATGGTAGATGATGGTGGTGAGAATTGTGTCTGGTGTCAGCGACGGGATGGGAGCAAAGATCGATTCATTAGTGTGCAAGGGAGACAACACTTTGCTTTCTGTGGTGGCTTTTTCCCTCGGAATACTGAATGGGAAGTGCGGTAGGTGGGATAACAACGGAGAACACACTTTCATTAATGAAAACCCGGCAATGTCGTCATAATACATTCCCACGTACTTACAGCAAGCACGGAAAATACCGTGTTCCGCACAAAACTTCAATAGTAGAAGTACACGTCCGAAAAAGAATGTTTAGAAAAACCTGTGAGTGTGAACAGCATAACAAAAGTCAGGACCTGCCTGCTGTGCGAGAGGTTCCGGGTTCGACTCCCGGCTAAGGGATGGGAGCTAACCTAACTTCCCCACAGTCCGGAACTACGAATGAGTGTGTGAAGGTTTTTGTGATTTAATGCACACAAAATCCAAAGACCCAATACTCACTGTATACGAGTTTAAACCATAGGCAATGTGTTGCAAAGTAAAGACCACCCATATGAATATTGAAACAAAAGAGGTATAGAAATGGAACAATAAAAACATTTCCGATACGATGATTAAACATTTTAGAAAATATGCGCGCGCATGTGTGTGTGTGTGTGTGTGTCTGTCTGTGTGTGTGTGTGTCTGTGTGTGTGTGTGTGTGTCTGTGTGTATGAGAGAGTGTCAGTCTGTGGACAGCATAACTCAAAAACGAAAAGTCGGTTAAAAACCAAAGTTGGTATTTAAATTTAATGTCTTTCAAGGATACGACACGAAGATTTTGAACAAAATAGCCCCACCCTAAACTACCCTTTACAAAGAAACTTTTTCGCAAATTTTGATTTTCTTGAAAATAACTCTTAACGATTTTGGAGATATTCCTTGTTATGTGTGTGAGTTTCGGAAAACAAAAACTTCAGTGAAGTGGAACATTTGTTATACGTTGAGTGTGCAAAGAGAACGGAATATCAAAGCTTTAAAAGATTTGACTATCGCACAAAGCCTACTGTATTCTAAAATTCCTCTTGTACCTACAAGAAAATAAACAATAAGATAGTTTGTACAAATGTTTACCTCAACTAACACGAAGAAGATATAGTAATAAGAGTTTGTAAGAATTGCATTTTACAATGATGTAAAATCCAAATTTAAATTTGAGTACTATAAAAGATAATATATTTGAATAAAGGAAAAATATGGGAACAAATTACTGGTTTGACAAAAACTGTGTATTTTTTCAGTTTAGAACTGGGGTGGGATCATATCGAGTGGTATTTACTAGGTATTCACTTGTTTCGGAGGTGGATACGGGACTTGGTGTGCATATAGCCGAGGGTGGGGGTTGAGGGGGGGGGGGGTGGCGGGCCGAGTGACGGAAGGAGGAAACGTTATAAGCGGATTTATGCAGAGACCGGAACAAACAGAACAGTTTGTTGTTCGCAATTTGAGGAAGGTTTAAGTGCAAAGAACACTCCAACTAACATTATAACTACTGCTGTAAACACAAGGAAAGTCAGAACACAAATGGATGGAAGATTTAAAAGGACGCCTGAAAAGGTTGTTTACTCTAGATGACTTTTGCATAACTGGTAAATCGTAAGAGATAGACCAAATCTTACTATACAAAAACTGTAGATCTTGCTAAAACATAATTTATGTCACAATACATTTTCTTGTAAAGTGAACCATTTCGGAGATATTGTTGTTATGTGTGTGGGTTTCGGAAAACTTAAAACTTTCGTGAAATGGAGCATCGTTGTTCATTTTTTATATGTTAAATGTGCAAAGAGAACGGAATATGAAAGCTTACCTTGTTTACTCGCCGCGTAGTGGTGTAAGGTAGTCGAGCTTAGCTCTCTTTGACGCGCGGCCGGCGTAGACATTACAATGATGCAATTTGTTATATAAAAACTGCATTCTAAACGTAGGTGAATATTTATAAGAATCAGTATTAACCCTTGGAATAAATACGAGAGTGTATAAGCGTTTAAGTGCAATTCCAGAATGCATAGTTTAAGGTGCTTGTAGGTTGTGCTGCAGTGACGCGGCTTTTATGGTCAGGCTGTACCTACCTGCAGTTGTTTACATGCGCGAGCGATAGCAGTGAAGTCTATGTGCAGTATACCTATGGAAAAACGCACACGTCTCCGGCCTTTAGTCATAAGAATACATATCTTAGAAATTAACCTCAATTTAGTATACTCACACGAAGAAGATGTGGAAATAACAGTTTCTACGTATGGTTAGTACAAGAGCAGAGTTAAAGAGTAATTTGTTGAAGATTGGGTAGAGATAGTCATTTAAATGCAACACATCACATCATTTTTTTCTGGCAAGTTTCACCCTTCAGTGAACCTTAAGCCGTTTTCAGTTTTTTTTAGGAGGCAGTGAACAGTGCTGTTAATGGTGTTATTCTGTGATACAAAAAGTGCAATATTTTACAACCAGCTAAACCTGTGAGTAAACTTCGCTTGTAGAAGTAATCATTAATCTTTTAATATACTGTGTACATGTTAGGAACGCTGTCTACAGTATATAACACGTTAATTAAAGTAATTTCAGTATTGCACGGCTAGCCCTCTGCAAGACTTTTTGTTTTGTTAGAGAAGCAAACCGTCAGTTGTTTCCAGTCAGTCTTTTGTTGCGTTACCAACATAATGCAATCTAGTCAACAAGAGCAAAGCTTCTCAAGTTCACATTCTATGAGTTATCCTGACAAAGCTACTACATCGCGAACAATCTTACAACCACCTAAGTTGGTTCATAAACGCCCGCTTGTAGAAACTAACCAAGGCAACGGTTCCAATTCAAATGATTGCTTCATTACACCCAACAAGAAGCACACAGCTTCAGTATCAGCTGTAAATACCAAATATATAGTCGACTTAACCTCCGTTCACAACAAATTTTCTCCTTTGGAAAGCATGGAGGAAGAGAATGATACAACTTCTGAAGAAAATCTCTCTACAACTCCTAAACTCAGAATCCCACCAATTTTTATTCATGAAGTCAATAATTACCAGCAGATTATCCAAGATATAGCTTCTACTGTAAAAGATGAGTACACAACACAGCAACAAAGCAAAGTTCTTAAAATAAATACAACTTCAGTAAATGACTTCCGCGCTGTAACAAGATTCCTGGAAGAATCGAAGCTTCCTTTTCACACCTTCCGTGACCCAAACTCCAAAAGACTTGAAGTTATTTTAAGAAATGTTCCCTACTCTCTTACAGATGACGATATCGTTACAGAACTAACCTCTCTGAACTTACCAGTAGTAAAAGTTACCAGGCTTTTCTATAAAGATCGACAACCTATGCCACTGTGTGCCGTAGAATTAGAAAATAATGAGCAGGGTAAGAAGATCTTCGAAGTCAAACATATTTACCATGCCATAATTAAAGTCGAGTACCGCAAGAAGCCCGCGAATATCCCACAATGCACACGATGCCAACGCTACGGGCATACTAAGAACTTCTGTCGACTCACACCTCGATGTGTGAAATGCCCCTCAAATCACCACTTTTCTGAATGCACAAAAGACAAAGACACTCAGCCCTCCTGCGTGAATTGTGGAGAAGCACATCCGGCAAATTTCAAAGGTTGTCGTTATTACCTAGATTTGAAAAAGAAAGCCGATGCAAGGGTGGTTCAGCCTGCAATAACACCGTCTTCAAACCTAAACATGTCACCAAACTCGTCCTCTCCAACTCCTGAAATTCCACAATGGCCACGCTCTGCTGTTTCGGAAGAAAAAAGTCCTAGGCAGCTAACTCAGCAGACATCAACACAGAATTCTTCTTCTCCTTCGTCTTGCTCCTCCGATGGAACCGAAAACCTAGTTCAGCTAGCCATTAATTTCCTCACACCATTCCTGCCATCAATAAAGTCCTTTTTGCTAAAGCTCTTCACAAGTTTGTTTGCTAATGGCCACTAAAAACCAAAAAACATTCTCACAACTAACCATACTAAATTGGAACGCCAATGGAGTCAAAGCAAAGCGAGAAGCCTTCTTGGAATTCATCTCCAGACACAATGTTGCAGTAGCTTGCATCACAGAAACGCATTTATTACACAAAGAAAAGTTTTCTATACCTGGCTACGCAGTGTATAGATGCGATCGCAATGCTCCAGTCGCTTCAGGTGGAGTGGCTATAATCATTCGAAAAGACATACCTCACCACTCAGTTTCACTACCTCAATTAACCAGCATCGAAGCCTGCGCAATTCAAATATTCACACGCAATTCTTCTAAAACTACAATAATTTCTGCATACAAACCGCCAGGACCCAATCTAAATGACCAGGATATTAACACGTTATTTTCTGACACAGCGCCGACTTTCCTAGCAGGAGATCTAAATAGCAAGCATCAAACATGGGGATGCCGTGTAACAACTCCAAATGGAAGACGTTTATTAACTGCAGCCGATCACAACGCAGTTAACATTGCAGCTCCGTCAGACCCCACATTCTATAGACCAAATGTAACACCAGATATATTAGACATCGCACTCTACAAAAATATATCAAGCACTCCCACTATGGCTGTTCTGCCTGAAATGGACTCGGATCACTGCCCAGTCTTAATCTCGTTCGATGACATTCCGATTCTACAACCGCAACACACAAAGAAACTCAACAAAGGTTTCATAAACTGGGAGACTTTTCAGCACGTAATGGATGACCAGTTAAGAATTACACAGAATTTGAGAACCCCCGGTGATGCCGATGCAGCAATTCTCAGCCTCACAAAATCCGTAACTTCCTCTATAGACAGAGCCACAGCTCCAGCGAGACATCAACACAGAAAATCTTACCATGAATCTTTGCCCCCAAGCATCAGAAACCTTCTGAAAGAAAAGCACAAAACTCGTCGACTTTGGCAAAAGCACAGAGAAACTTGGCAACTTCGTCGCTTGAACCAACTCACAAGAGAAGTGAAGAAACGAATGGATGAATATCGGTATTCAACTTACCAACGGCATCTCTCCAGTATCTCACCGGAAGACTCATCATTGTGGAAAGAGACTAAAAGAGTACTAAAAGAACCGACGATTATTCCGCCCCTAGAACAAGATGGAAAACACTACATCTCCGACTGTGAGAAAAGCGAACTATTTGCAGATACTCTACAAAATTCGTTTAGATCTAATCCAGGAAGCAACGTAGAATTCAACCACGAAATTGAACAGTTTACTGGTTCTTACGCCACAGTACCACTACCCATTGACTTCACTTCACCCAAAGAAATTATTTTTATCATCCAGCAACTTCCCGCAAGAAAATCGCCTGGGCATGATCTGATACCAATGAGGTTTACCTTATTTCAATGTTACTTATTATATTTTATTTATTGTTATGTGTATTTCAACAATGGTCTGTAGAGCGCACATGCGCTGATCGATCAATAAATCATTAAAAAAAAAAAAAAAGCCGTTTTCAGAAGCCACATTCCTTTGTCAACGTTTTCTAACTTCAGCACTTTAAAGCCAGATTCCAGAGAGCGCTGGTAGCGGTATTTGATGCTACTGAAATGCACTGGACCAAATACTCTTCCACCTGGAGGTCAAAACTTGCTTCAGAGTTCAACCGTTTTGCCTCTAAACTCAATTAAAACTTCTGCCTCTCATTTTTGGAATAAAAAGGGGATTATCTTCAGCACATTTTCAAAAGCCGGTGTGCGATTTTAAATCTACATAGAGGAGTTAAATGTTATGTGCTTCCTGTTAAAACAGATGAAGCTTGTGGTTTGCTGTTTATCGACAAAAACGTTACAGATAATATCAGGTTTCTGTTTATGGACTCGCTGGAGCAAACAGCGGTTTTGGAAGTTTTCAACTATGAAGCTATACGAGAAACAACTGTGGAATTTAAAACAAAATATGATATAATGCACCCACATAACGTTTTCCACATACAACGAGGCAACCTGAGAAAACTTCCACGTGTGTGTGTGTGTGTGTGTGTGTGTGTGTGTGTGTCTGTGGGCAACATAACTCAAAAACGAAAATTCAATTAAAAACCAAAGTTGGTATTTAACTTTAATATCTTTTAAGCATGCGACACAAAGATTTTGAAGAAAATTCCACCACTGTAAACTATCCCTTCCATGGAACATTTTTTGAAAGTTTTGATTTTCTTGAAAATGGCTTTAACGATTTTGATTAAAATGCCCCATGTTTGAGCTATTTTTATGACAAATGAAATGTATATTTTGAATTTTCTGGCTATAGCCCCTATAGTCCTGTTTACTCTGGATGACTTTTGCATAACTGGTAAACCGTAAGAGATAGACCAAATCTTACTATACAAAAACTGTAGATCTTGCTAAAACACAATTTATGTCGCAATACATTTTCTTGTAGGTTGAACCATTTCGGAGATATTGCTTGTTATGTGTGTGAGTTTCGGAAAACTTAAAACTTTCGTGAAATGGAACATCGTTGTTCACTTTTTTATATGTTAAGTGTGCAAAGAGAACGAAATCTCAAAGCTTTAAAATATTTGACTATCGCACATATGCAATAAGATAATTTCTGCAAATGTTTATCTCAACTAACGCGAAGAAAATATAGGAATAAGAATTTGTACATTGAAAATTTATTTGTGGGTTTTGCCATGATGCGTTTTATATAGGCGGTGATGAGCGCCTTGAAAAGGAAAGGAAGATGGAAAGGAAAATCTTGGGTATAACATTGACAGATAATTGGAGAACCAAGAAGTAAGGAATTGGGCATGATTAAGTGAAGCCGCGACCACAGCATATTACACAAAATGAAGATGGATAGAACAGGTTATGAGACAGCAGCCTAATACATGGACACAAACTGAGTGTTTTGGGGCTCAGGATAGGTCATTTTCTAAAATGCTTTTTTGGATTCAGGGGGCCTCAAAACATATATTTCTTGCGAAATGTGAATATGGAATTTTTGGGTGGAGTGCAGTACTTCCTCTACTTTACTATATGTAGTAGAGGAAGTAAAAAAGGAAGAAAACAACAACAATCATGATAATAAAAACATGTTAACTGACAGTAATATTATTGCATTATGTGCAATATTTTTTTTTACCTCTTTGAAGACATTATTATTTTTTCCACGACTCACACTGTCCAATCTTAACGAATGCCCAGTAATTTGGTTCAGGAATAAGTTAAAATAAATGTAAAAATGAATAAAAAGTTATCAAACTCGTTTGAGAGGTTTTCGAGGTTACCCTACATACATACACACATATTTTCGCTCTCTTTATCATTAGTATAGAATATTACTCACATTATTACGGGAGTTGACATCCAATGGCTCCCTTAGAACCCGCCTCACGGACTCTGCATCGTTTTTTATCACTGCCTCGTGCAGCTGGAGCTCCTTCTTTAAGGCTGCAACACAAAACAATAACTTCATTGTTGTATTATTTCTTTGTTTACGGACCAGCTGCCTCTGACAGCTTGACAGGATCCTTATTAGAGGTTTGTCAATGTAACTAAACTGAGATAATGTTCCTGCCCTGGGTTCGAGATTTCATAAAGGAATACTAACAATGACCTACAGATTAATACGGACATTATTGACTGGCAAGATTAGTAATATTGTAAAGAAATGGTTGGAGGACAGGTAAATAATTGCAGTAAATACTTTTTATAATGTGGCAAATGCCAACTCTAGTTATATTTTACTGTCACTTTATTTCTACCGCTCTCTCTCACCAACAACTGCCTCCGACGATACACTCAGTAAGTTGGCTCAGTTAAAAATCTCAAAAGAACTGTCTCGCGCAACCTGAATTCTGATCACAATGCTTCGCTTAAATACGGGGAGTAACATAGCACCTATTTTCCTCGAAACCCACCTCTTCTTGTAACCAAGCACGTGATTAGCTCATAGAATTGCATTTGTTTTGACCGCTCCATTGTCGTCGGACCACGTGTTTACAAGCGGTGGTGTGAGGTAGCTGACAGTGAGTTTCCCTTTGACGGGCCGACGTCACTAATGTTCAAATGAATGCATAATGCAAGAAACACGATCGTTTATCTGACACAATTAGCATAATAAAGAAAAAATGGAAACTCCAAACCTTCTAAACAGTAGTGATATCAATATGAAAATTAATGTGTCAAGAAAATATAGCTGTTTCAAAAGGGGAACAAAATAGAATAACCCGATATCATAATGATACGCTTGGATAACCTTTTCGTGGCCTTTTATTAATCGATACCAGTTTTCACTGAATTATTCTTTTATTTGTTTTTATTATATGATTTTTGAAAGTGTGTTACGCATATCCAGTTTCCTGCCTCCCGTTTTCCTCAAAATAGGTAAGTGTAAAAGACACCGCAACTGAAACGGGAGCGAAACCTTTGAAATTTCCTAAATGAAGGTAACGGAAACTGCGCCGAGCTGGGTTTGATTTTAAACAGATGAAGCCAAACATTTTGTTTTCCGTTCGAAATTGCTCCTAAGTTGGCAAGGTTGATAAACAAACGAAGCAGGAGGGTGATCATTGTGTTCTGCTGGCAAAACAAATTTAATTCCAAACTGCACGGAGGAAAACGGTTCCAACTTCCTCTTACAGCGCTTTTTCTCCTCTTCTTCTTCGTGTATTGAAATAACGAACCCAGACGAGAGTTTGGGGCTTCCTGTGCTGTTATTGTTGAAGGAGCGAACAACTCGACATGTAGTGCAAACTTTCCCCCCGTCATTTCCTCCCTTGCTTTCATTCTCACCGCCTTCTAAAAGCTGAAAGAATCAATGGCGGAATGTTCGTCTGTGTTGGCCATTGGCCAAGGAACCAGACACATTGATGCTGTAAATAACAGACCACTGACAAGGATATCCCGGGATCCATGGGTTAAATTACTCAAGAATAATGAACGCCTTCATAAATCTTTTCTTTTTAACTGGAGCAGTGCTGTTTGTTAACTTCTAAAGGATTAACTGGCTCCGTTGTGATACGTCTGCCTGATTTATTTTTCTTTTTCTAGGTTAATTCCAAGAATCAAATTCTTGTTTCAAGGTAACCAACCTGTAAACAGTGTAAGTTTTGAGGCTTTCACGGCGATGATTATATTAATTAAATCTTCTCAGGTTACCAACCGTGTAATATTTATAAAATTGTTCGAGCTTTCGGCTAAACCTCTATGGCCATCAACAATATCTTCCCTACCTTGTTTCATCGAGGCACAGCCTACCCCACGAAAATAAACAGTTTTAAGAAGAATGATTACACAAACATAGACATTCATCAAACACACCGCAGAGTTAAGAATAACAGAAACAGCTCCACGGACAAACATAACAGAGTAATATGGAAAATCTAAGGGTCAGGTGTTTATCCCCTTCTACAGAACAGTCTCGAATAAAATTGCACGGTACTCAAAAAACATAACCTTAAAACGATATTCACCAAAAATGCTGAGGGAGTATATCAGTTAAGAACAATCTTTGTTTTAAAACACTTGGTGCTTGCAAAATTCCTTCCCAATGTTTCCACATTTAGGACAGACAAATGAAGAGCGACGTGAGGATCACAAATGCAATCTACGACTATTACAAACTAGGGTTACCCTGTCTCCATTGTTTCCCGGGTTCTCGCGTATTTCAGCCTTATTTTATTGAGTCTCCTGGCTCCCGTATTTTGGTACGCTGCCATGAATTCTGAGTTTTAGAAGGACATTTGAAATATGCGATATATCGAAGTGGTAGTTCCTTTTTCCCAATATTGGCAGCAGTATTTTAATTAGATATTGGTAGCAGCGAACATTCTTTTGTTATTGGCTGGTAGAGTGTAGCCAATCCTTAAGCGTACTTATGGTCATGTGATGCGTGACGTAAGCACGCGACACGTTCACTTGCCTCTTTGAACTCAAGAGAGGAACATGTGTTTTGTTTGTTTGTAGTTCTATAAAGGAAGTAAAATCATGGAAGACGATGGCCTTGTCGATGGCATATCGACAGTATGTTGAGGTATTAAGAAAACATTTTGCAATCTCAACTCTTACGCAGTTTCCGATGAAGGTCATCAGTTTGAGATGGCCATTTGTTTATTAATTATTCTTTCCTGATGATGACCATGGAGTATAAAATGACCAAAAGCTAGAACAATTTTATAGATATTACTGGGCTCGTAAATTGAGAAGCTTTAATTAACCCCTGAACATTTAAATTTCTCTGTTTCTTAATTTCTTTTTACTCTTTCTACTATGACAGAAAATCCAATATTTGGATATATATCCTATTTTAGGACTGTCATACAGACATTACCCGCTGATAAATCTATAGAAAATAGTTATGGAACTAGTGCATAGTCTGACACGTATTGCGTACAACGTTTTGTCCAATTTTAGGATTAAAATACGTAAAAATAACTAATACATTTTCCAAATGAGAAATCTGATGTGTGCACTCACATGACTTCCTCTACTGTTATATTAACTATTATTACATATTCTTATTCTTCTAGCTTCTTCATATTAGTTAAGATAAACATTTGCGGAAACTACCTTATTGCTAATTTTCTTGTACGTGAAAGGGGAATATGGTAAATGTCTTCTGCCAACATATTTACGTTTAGACACAAAGTTGCCTTGTGGTATATGTCCAGACGTCTCCCAAGAGGGTCATTCAGTTGGGACATACAAAACTTTAATGCTGCTTAAATTATAGTTTGTGTTTGTAGCAAACAGGGTTTTGTGTGCCTGAATATGTGATTACACACCTGCGTCGAGTGAAGTGACCATACGTAGTTATACGTGACGAAGCGTGGATTTTCTATTATGATCCGGAAATTAAACAGCAGCGGCGAATTTGGTGCTGCACCACACAAGCAACATTGTGGAGAAATTGAAAATAAATGTTATTCTATTTTCTACTCGGAAGAGTTTCATTGAAATTATTACAGTTGAAAATTGAAACGGAGTTACTATAGAGTGCCAGGTGATATCAAAATTATGAACTGGGAAAATCAATAAGTTTATATAGAAATGATAGAGAGATAGACAGACTAGCAGACAGACAGATTGGTAGGCAGATACATGGGTAGACAGACAGCTACATAGATATATAGCTAGTTCGGTACATAGATAATTAATTGCAATAAATAATTCTCATATTGTAAGAAGATAAGTTCCCCAAAACTCACACAAATAACAAGGAATATCTCCGAAATGGTTCACTCTAAAAAATTTATTGTGTGTTTTCGCGAGATCGACATTTTTTTGTGTAGTAAGATTTGGTCTAGCTTAGGGTTTACCAGTTATCCAAAAGTCAACCAGAATAAATAGCACTATATGGCCTATACCCAGAGAATTCAAGATATACATTTAATTTGTCATAAAAATATCTCAAACATATAGCATTTTAATCAAAATCGTTAGAGCATTTTCAAGAAAATCAACATTTTCGAAAAATTTTCCATGTAAAGGGTAGTTTAGGCTGAAGCAATTTTCCTCAAAATCTTCGTGTCGCATCCTTAAAAGACATTAAACTTAAATACCAACTTTAATTTTTAGCCGATTTTTCGTTTTTGAGTTATGCTGTCCACAGACACACAGACACACACACGGACCTTTTTCTAAAAATATATTTTTTTTTTATTCAGGGAAAGTAAAGAGAAAGTATAAATAGAAATCAATGAGTTAAAGAGTCACGATAAATACATGCTGTGTATTTGTTTGAAACATTTTAATCTTCAAATTTAATTTTAGTCTCACACGCTCAACTAAGTAATTTTTACTTGCTTTTCCTATATAAGCTTAAACTTTAATTTTCGATTACTTACTCTCTACTTTTCATCATCCCGGTGTTTCCAAAAGTTGTTTAGAAGTTGGTAGTACTTTATCTGGCAGGACTCCCACTTTACGATAAGATTTCTTTCCTAGAGTATTAAAACTTGCTCCTCACACTCGTGTATGGCGCATGCGTGGTGTATCTTGTTTTTACTTCTCCGTGTTGGTGAAGTTAGATGATACTTCTGTCTTTCTTGTTTCCTTCTGCAGTTTCCCCCATTTATGGGGGTTCAGTTCCTCGTTGGAGTGATGAGGTAGACAGAGAAATGTCAACAAGGGTTTAGTCTTCTTGTAAGGGCTCAGGAAGCATTAGATGCGATTGAAACCATCATTTTCACAAACGATTATTTTATAGGTTATTAAAGCTGATTATGACTCTTTGCTCTCAAAATATCACTCAAGTAGATCGGATTTCTTTGAGTGCAAGACAATTTAGCAAAATTTCACATTTATGAATTGAATGTTTCTTTACAATTAAATTATTTTATTCCATAAACTTGTTACATTTATTTAGCTCTTTATATTTTGTTTAGGCAATAAAAACATCAATAACTAATTTTATTTTACGTTCCGAGTTTTGGTATTGCATTGTTTTTATTATTGACGCTACTCCATTTTTTCTAGACGCGCAAACTTGATATTTTGATTGTTTTATCAATTACTTTTGTTATTTTGTGACTCGTACGGGATGAAATTACGTACACATTGGAACAAACAATAGTACATGTATTTCTCAACATGGGAGTTTTCTATCTCTATACGACTCTCAGAAACTTATAAATTTTTCACTATGGAGCTTTCCCATTATTACTAATATCCCAGGGAGTTAGGAATTTTTTTCCAGCCAAGAATATTTTTTATCCTCCTCCTATGTCTATAATTTTATAGACTATACCGAAACGAAACTTAACTAATACTTGTGCTACTCCAATATTTTATATCGTAACTTCGAATCTCTTTCAGCTGAAGTTTTACCTATCACCAATTAAAATACTTAGAATTACACATAGTTTGAGAATGTATCCGTACAACTTTTATAGTTAGGTTGTACTTGTCCAATAGCTTTGCTTCTAAAAATAGTGCTTAAGACACTTAAACAGAGTTAATTAAAACTTTTGGAATATTTTAAGAACAAACCGGAGGACACTACTAGAAGGCCAGTTCATTGACCACAAATACTACGGGAAGAAAGGCGAGTAGAGAAAACCATGTGAATGTAGCATGTCGCATTTATATTTCAATAATATAGAAAACTGCATGAAGAGCGATTACAGAGGAACATGTAATTGTGCTTCGTAAAAGGGGTGAGTCAAGAAAACCATGTGAATGTAATGAGTTGCATTTGTATTTTAATTATATAGAAAAAAATCTGATGTGTTGCACTCACATGACTTTCTCTACTCTTGTACTAACCATTCTTACAAACTCATATTCCTATATCTTCTTCGTGTTAGTTAAGATAAACATTCGTACAAATTATCTTATTGCTTATTTGCTTGTAGGTACAAGGGGAATATTAGAATACAGTAGGCTTTGTGTGACAGTCAAATCTTTTTGACCTTTGATATTCCGTTCTCTTTGCACGATTAACATATAACAAAATGAACAACGTTGTTGCATTTCGCTAAAGTTCAAGTTTTCGGAAGCTCACACACACAACAAGGAATATCTCCGAAATGGTTCACCCTACAAGAAAACTTATTGAGACATAAATTGGTATTTTAGCAAGATCTACATTTTTTGTATAGTATAATTTGGTCTATCTCTAACGGTTTACCAGTTATGCAAAAGTCGTCCAGAGTAAATACGACTGCAGGGACTATAGTCAGAAAATTCAAGATATACATTCCATTTGTCATCAAAATATCTCAATCATATGACATTTTAATCAAAATCGTTAGAGCCATTTTCAAGAAAATCAAAATTTGCGAAAAATGTTCCATGTAAAAGGTAGTTTAGGGTGGGGCTATTTTCTTCAAAATCTTCGTGTCGCATCCTTGAATGACATTAAACTTAAATAGCAGCTTTGGTTATTAACCGACTTTTCGTTTTTGAGTTATGCTATCCACAGACTGACACAGACACACACACACACACACACACACACACACACACACACACACACACACACACACACACACACACACACACACACGGAGGTTTTTCTAAACATGATTTTTTGGATTCAGGGCGTCTCAAAACATATATTTCCGGTGAAATCTCGACATAGAATTTTTGGGTGGAATACAATACTTCCCCTACTTACCAGTAGAGAAAGTAATATATGAATTGTAAATTAAAGAATGAGTAGAGAAGAACATGTGAATGAGTTATACAAAAGAAGAGTAAAGAAAACCGTGTGAATTTAATACGATGCACTTCTATTTTAATCCTATACAAGATTGTGTGAATTGTTTGTAAAACAGGGAACAGAGAAAGAAATGTGATTTGTTTTTCGTGAAAGAAAACTGAGTAGAGAAAATCATGTGAATATAATACATTGATAGTATAAAAACCTTCTCCATGAACAAACATGAACTAAAATAAATACATAATTATTAATGAATGTGTGAGTGAGAGGGAGCGTGTTGGAACAGACAAAGCCACTTGTAGTCATCCGCTGCAACCCAACAATGCAAACATTCCTGAGGGCAACGGTAAATACCCGCAACTTGTAGGAGTATCTACACACAAGTGCTTTAATTGTTAAAGCTCTGAGGCTTTGTTTGTCCCCGAGGATTGTTTGCTAGATAGAGGGAGTGCTAGTTTACCGTAGGGCATACATTCTCACCACAGATTTGGGTGAGGTTTCAGCTAGTAAATTCCCGTCACACCAGTAGCAGCTTATGCTATATCATTTATTATAAATAAGCATTTATTTTGTAGTTTATGAAGTAGACGTAGAGTGTAACTATGTTTTTTTTTGTGTGTGTGTCTGTGTGTGTGTCAGTCTGTCAGTCTGTGGACAGCATAACTCAAAAACGAAAAGTCGGTTAAAAGCCAAACTTGGTATTTAAGTTTAATGTCTTTCAAGGATGCGACACGAAGATTTTGAAGAAAATAGCCCAACCCTACACTACCCTTTACATGGAAGATTTTTCGAAAATTTTGATTTTCTTGAAAATGGCTCTAACGATTTTCATTAAAATGTCATATGTTTGAGATATTTTTATGACACATGAAATGTATATCTTGAATTTCCTGGCTATAGCCCCTGTAGTCGTATTTACTCTGGACGACTTTTGCATAACTGGTAAGCCGTTAGAGATAGACCAAATCATACTGCACAAAAAATGTAGATCTTGCTAAAATACACAATTTATGTCTCAATAAATTTTCTTGTAGGGTGAACCATTTCGGAGATATTCCTTTTTATGTGTGTGAGTTTCGGAAAACAAAACTTTCGTGAAATGGAACATCGTTGTTACTTTTTTATATGTTAAGAGTGCAAAGACAACAGAATCTCAAACATTTGACTATCGCACAAAGCCTACTGTATTCTAACATTCCCCTTGTACCTACAAGGAAATAAGCAATAAGATAATTTGTACGAATGTTTATCTTAACTAACATGGACATATAGGAAGAAGAGTTTGTTAGAATGGTTAGTACAAGAGTAGAGAAAGTCATGTGAGTGCAACACATCAGATTTTTTGGGAATATTTCATACATAAAGGCATAACAGTTGCAGATTGTGACACCCGAAGGCATACCATCCACCCAGGGAGAGGGCGACGAAGAGACCCTAGCGACCCGAGCAGCGACTTCCAAGGAGGGCCAGGGAGAGAGTTTCCAATGAGCATGTAGCTCTGCGCGCTAACGCCAGAACCAACCGTACCAGGGTTGCCAACCCGTACGATAATTTCGATACTGGTGAGATATCATTTTCACTGGTTTGTCACAGCAGCGAAATAAAATTAATTACAAATAGCGACACCACTTTCGCCCTCTAAGGCAACCATTTCATATCCTACTAATCCTTCTACCCTTTATCCTCTTGTTGCCAGTGTGCCCAGATCTGGCAATCTCAACGAAGAAGGCATTGCTCAGAAAATTGATGGTCTATGGAGAAAACTCTGAATATGTGATATTCCGTGAGAAATAAAGTACCTGCCTGAACCTGTCAGTTTCTGGAGTACTGTTAAACATGTCACCTTGGTGGAAATACTGATTTCAAAGAACTGGGGGAGGTTTCAATCTGTAATCCGTAATGTCAGATAATATACGTGAATGAGTTTATTCCCTGGAAAGTAAAGTTCCTGTAAGTAAAGTGCAAGACATTATAAGAACCTTTTCGGTAGTTCATAGTCTATTACCACGGACTACACACAATAGTTCAACCTTTACGAATAGTTCACGAGGTCTTGGGTTACATTCCTACCTACCGCCCAATCTGACCTTGGGTTTTTTATGCTTTTCCCCGGTTGGTAAGCAAATGCTGGGATGGTTCCCCATATACCACGCTTATATTTTTATTATTTTCCTTTCGTTCCGTTTGCTTCTCATCTTAAATCCTCATATAGAATTTTTCTGGTAGCAGAACTTCCTCAATTTGACAGATAAGCAGTACTTATGGGGGGGGGGGGCGGGTTAGTAAAGGATGAAAGCATCTTATGGTGCACTGAATGCCCTTAGCTGTAGCTGGTATTAAAGAGAATAATCCGATACGCTGTGTCACTTTAAGGGCTCCTCCCAGCAGAAGACAGATTTGTTTTTGTCCTTGCCTTGCCCCACATTCATCGCTTAATTACTTTGCTTAGCAGATTTCACTAAATCTCACTTTATGCACCAAGTCTCTTACAAATGGTGTTTTGCCATCCTCCTCATTAAAATCTTCCAACTCGCTGAGTTTCTCCATTCAGCTAGAGCTTATTCAAATAATTATTGTACTGCCGCAGACTCAGCCAAGGAGCGGAATCCATTTTTAAATAAAAGCACAGTTAAGTTTCTAGCATAGTGCTTGATACAACTTTTGTTCCTAAATCAATAATACGATCAAGTCCAAATAATCGTGGCTGCTGCATTGACGTCTCTGCTAAGGTGGGAGAGCTTTAGATATTTCCCTTAAATGAGAATATTGTTTATATTTTAAAGTTGAATCGCAAAAACGCAGTCCTCTGTTTTATCATTAACACAACAATTCGTCGTGACGTTGCAACTTACAGCTGTTCTGTCCTATCGTAATCTTGACACACTCTTCACTGTCTTTCAGTTCTACTCTATCTGCTTCAGACAAGAAACAACTCCGACACGACGATTAAATGTCCAAAAGTGCCTCTAACGACACACCCGAACTCTCTCAACACTGAATGTGCACGATACACTCTTAAAAATCTCATGCGTTGCACTCACATGACTTTCTCTACTCTTGTCTAACCATGCTTACAAACTCTTATTCCTATATCTTCTTCGTGTTAGTTGAGATAAACATTTGTACAAATTATCTTATTGCTTATTTCCTTGTAGGTGCAAGGGGAATATTAGAATACAGTAGGATTTGTGCGATAGTCAAATGTTTTAAGGCTTTGAGATTCTGTTGTCTTTGTACACTTAATATATAAAAAAATGAACAACGATTATCCATTTCACGAAAGTTCTAAATTTTCAGAAACTCACACACATAACAAGGATATCTCCGAAGTGGTTCACCCTACGAGAAAATTTATTGAGACATAAATTGTGTATTTTAGCAAGATCTACATTTTTTATATAGTAAGATTTGGTCTATCTCTAACGGTTTACCAGTTATGCAAAAGTCGTCCAGAGTAAATACGACTACAGGGGCTATCGCCAGAAAATTCAAGATATACATTTCATTTTTCATAAAAATATCTCAAACATATGGCATTTTAATCAAAATCGTTAGAGCCATTTTCAAGAAAATCAAAATTTTCGAAAAATTTTCCATGCAAAGGGTAGTTTAAGGTGGGACTATTTTCTTCAAAATCTTCGTGTCGCATCCTTGAAAGACATTAAGCTTAAATACCAACTTTGGTTTTTAACCGACTTTTCGTTTTTGAGTTATGCTGATCACAGACTGACTGACACACAGACACACACACACAGATCTTTTTCCGAAAATGCTTTTTTTGGATTCAGGGGTCTCAAAACATACATTTCCGGTGAAATCTCAACCTCTACTTACTATACGTGGTAAAGTAATTGATCTTATGGCATTATGGATTTATTCACCATTACGAAAGAAAGAAAAACGTGCGTGTGCTGTGTGTGTGTGTGTGTGTGTGTCTGTGTGTGTGTGCGCACGCAAGTGTTTGCACGCGCTTTTGCTTTACACGAGTAATTCCAGAATGACGAACTGTTATAACCCTGGCTTCAGCGTACTTTAGATCCAACTTTGGAAAAGCGCTTGTGGAATTTTAATTACTTTCCTCCAATGGCATTTTACAAAGTGCCTACTGTTAAACTATCTCATTTATTACGTGAAAAAATTTGTAATTAAACTTTATTAGTTCAATGTAACTGACACCTACATTATTTGGTTAATTTGAAAATTTTGTTAGGTTGGAAAACGAGGCAAGCTAAATTAAAATAGAATATTTAAAACATCAGCTGTTTCTGATAGCCAAACCATAAAAGCCTTTATGTAATCACTTTCCTGCGTGAAGTGCAATGAACTTTCTTAAGAACACACGAATTATGGAAGTTTTAGAATGTTTTTAGGTTAAAAAATCTGATGTGTTCGCTATTCTTTTACTAAATATTCTTACAAACTCTTATTCCTATATCTTCTTCATGTTAGTTGAGATAAACATTTGTACAAATTATCTTATTGCTGATTTTCTTATAGATACAAGGCGAATATGGCTTTGAGCGATAGTATGTGTGTGTGTGTGTGTGTGTGTGTGTGTGTGTGTGTGTGTGTGTGTGTGTGTGTGTGTGTGTGTGTTTGTGTGACTGTGAACAGCATAACTCAAAAACGAGAAGTCGGTTAAAAACCAAAGTTGGTATTTAAATATATCTTTTAAGGATGTGACACGAAGATTTTGAAGAAAATTCCTGCACCTAAACTACTCTTTACGTTAACAATTTTTTTAATTTGTTGATTTGATCGAAAGCGGCTCTAGGGATTTGAATTAAAATGCCATATGTTTAAGATATTTTTATGACAAATGAAATGTATATTCTGAAGTTTCTTGCTATAGC
The DNA here is from genome assembly GCA_030765045.1 of Tenodera sinensis. Lineage (NCBI taxonomy): Eukaryota > Metazoa > Arthropoda > Insecta > Mantodea > Mantidae > Tenodera > Tenodera sinensis. The sequence continues at coordinate 194,610,043 of CM060963.1, forward strand.
CGATATAGTCCTGTTTACTCTAGGTGACTTTTGCATAACTGGTAAACCGTAATAGATAGACCAAATCTTACTATACAAAAATGTAGATATTGCTAAAACATACAATTTATTTCCATTTTTTTTAGATTGAACCATTTTGTAGATGTACCTAGCAGTGTTTCACTAGTTGGAGAATCCTGGACATACGTTCCTGAAATGTTGGAGCCATCTGTCAGATTTCGCTACAACTTCGAGATAAGCTCGAAATTTCCGGGAAGTACAAAGTCAAGTGTGAGAAATCTGGGCCATAACCTTGGCAGCTATTGTGTCGTTTAGGGGGACACTGATGTCGTGTTATATCTGATATCATCTCTAATGCACTCATATGGCTTTCTCTACTCTTGTACTAACCATTCTTACAAACTCTTATTTCTATATCTTCTTCGTGTTAAGGCTTTGAGCGATAGTCAAATCTTTTAAACCTTTCAAATCCCATTCTCTTTGCACGCTTAACATATAAAAACATGAATAGCGATATTCCCTTTGACAGAAGGGTCACTCTATAACAATTTTATTTAGATATAAATGGTATGTTTTAGCAAGATCTACATTTTTGTTAACTAAGATTTTGTTAATTTGTTACGGTTTACGAGTTATTCAAAAGTCATCCAGAGTAAACAGGACTACATAAGCTATAGCCAGAAAATTCAAGATATACATTTAATTTGCCATAAAAATATCTCAACATTTTTGAAAAAATATCTATGTATAGGGTAGTTTAGGATGGAGGAATTTTGTTCAAAATCTTCGTGTTGTATCCTTGAAAGACATTAAACTCAAATACCAATTTTGGTTTATAACCAACTTTTCATTTTTAAATTATGCTGTCCAAAGGCTGACAGATACATAGACACATATGCGATAATGAATTGTTGTTACCTCGAGTGCTTCTTTCCGCATCATCTTCATCCAACACCACGTCAGAGTCAGGAGCACCGGTGGGGTCGACGGCGATCATGGTATCGGAGCCGTCCATGTTTCAGCGCTTGCTTGTAATAATCAACATTTCACCAGTTAGACACCCACTTTGCAGACGAGTTTCGGCGTCCATCTCCTCGTTCTAAGTGTCCGCATCTCTACTCCATCGCCACCACATGTCGAATGCACCGTCCAACTTCCGGTTACTGCAAGCTTCCGGCACGCTCACTTCCAGATAACAGACGCACTCCTGAAATACAAAGGAAGTACGTGTTATTTATTTTTTTATCTCTTATAAACAGATGCTTAACTAATATTTGCCTCAAACCATTCTTACAAACTCTTATTCCTATATCTTCTTTGTGTTAGTTAAACTAAACAGTACCTGGGTGACCGAGCTTCGCTCGGCGATTTTCGCCTCTGTTTTTGTGATTTTTTTTGTAATACGTTGCATTTATATTTCAATCATAGAAAATTATATGAATTGTATGTTGAAGGGTAAACAGGGGATATATGAATGTGCTATGTAAAAGAAAAGCGAGTAGAAAACCATCTGAAAATAATATACTGTAGTAAAACTGTTATCATAAAAACTTTCTTCAAGGAAAAATACATATACGTGCCGAATTTCGCGGTGATATGACATGAATTGTTTAAAGAAAAGTGAGTAGAGAAAGATGTGAATGTGTTACCTAAAAGTAAGTAGAGAAACCGCTGTGAATGTAATATGCGCATTTGTATTCCAAACATACAGAAAATTGTATGACATTTGTAGAAGAGTGAGCAGAGAAAGAGATGTGAATGTGTTACCTAAACTTGAGAGGGGAAAACAGGGTGAATGTAATAGTATTTCCATTTCAAACATACAGAACATTGTATGACTTATTTTAAAAGCGAGGATGAAAACATTTTTTGTGTAAAATCACGTTTTTTATGGAAAATTGTTTATAGAAGAGTGAGTAGAGAAAGAGATGTGAAAGATGTGAATGTGTTACCTAAAAGTAAGTAGAGAAACCGCTATGAATGTAATATGCAGCATCTATACTTCAAACATACAGAAAGTTGTATGATTTCTTTGTGGAAGAGTGAGTAGAGAAACCACTGTGAATTATGTTACTTAAAAGTGAGAAGAGAAAACAGTGTGAATGTAACAGTATTTCTATTTCAAACACACAGAGCTTGGTATGAATTATTATAAAAGCGGAGATAAAAATGTTCTTTGGTGTAAAATCAGGTTTTTTATGGAAAATTCTTTATAGAGGAGTGAGTAGAGAAAGAGATGTGAATGTGTTACCTAAAAGTGAGTAGAGAAAACACTGTGAATGTAACATGCATGTATACAAAAATTTAACCAAACCTTTAGAGCCGTTTCTGAAATACCGGGAATATATATACAAGAATTGCTCTGTGGAAGTGGGAATAAAAAATCTTATTTTTTATGTAGAATCGCGTTTTTTTCGGGAATCACACCTATATAGCTGAACTTAAAAAGCAAAACCCTGTCTGAATACAAAATTTGATGGAAATCGTTAGAGCCGTTTCCAAGTTGCTTGGAATATATAAGTAAATTTATAAGTCCACAAATGAAGCAAATATTGATGTAATATTGCTCGTTAAACTGTCCTCAATTACCAGTACAAATATATATTTATACTACAACTAACAACCTGCATGTTGTACTTTACTTGTGGAGCTCGAAGAAAATCTGCAGTTGAACCAGTTCAGTCTGAAATATTTAAATATTTTGTGCTAAACCATTAAACTCAGTTACCCATACAAAATATTTAATAATAATTAAATTTTCTAATTTTATAATAAAATTAAATATACTGAAAATACCATTTATTTTAACAACACCTTACAAACTTTTCTTACCTTTTTAGCAAAAAACTTGAGACATTTCTTCGGAAATATTGGTTTTGAGATTTTAGAATAATAAATAAATTATTAAATAATATATTAACAGTTTAGGAAAATGTGTGCCTGCGTGTGGACGGCGAGACAGGGATTCCAAGGGTGAGTGAGTGAGAGATAGTGTGTGAGTGTCATACAGATATATAGACATACAGATAGAGAGATAGATATAGAGAAATGGAGGGATATATCCCTCTGTATATACACAGAGAGAGATGGGGAAGGAATATGGAGAGAGACGGGGAGTGTGATGAAACGAGAGAGGGGAGAGATGCAGAGATCTGGAGAGAGGGATGGGGCGAGACGGAGAGCGATGAGGAGAGATAGATAGAGATCGAGCGGAACAGGGAAGGCGGGAGAAGGGGTGACGGTGACTAGTTGAGGGTGAGAGAGTGTGGCCGAGGCAGAGGTCGAGGGGTCGAGAGCGAGTGCGAGGGGTCGAGTGCAAGTGAGAGAGGTCGAGAGCGAGTGAGAGGGGTCGAGAGCTATTGAGAGGGGTCGAGAGCGAGTGAGAGGGGTCGAGCGCAAGTGAGAGGGGTCGAGAGCGAGTGAGAGGGGTCGAGTGCAAGTGAGAGAGGTCGAGTGCAAGTGAGAGAGGTCGAGTGCAAGTGAGAGGGGTCGAGGGCAAGTGAGAGGGTTCGCCGGCGGGAGTGAGAGGGTGAGAGAGTTGGAGTGAGGTAGAGGCTAGGGAGTGACATCGAGAGTGACATCAGGAGTGTCATCGAGTGACATCGAGAGTGACATAAGGAGTGACACCGAGTGACATCGATAGTGTCATCGGGAGTGACATCGAGAGTGACATCAAGAGTGACAAGGAGTGACATCGAGTTCCATCGGGAGAGACATCGGGAGTGACATTGGGATCGACATCGGGAGTCACATCGATAGTGACATCGGGAGTGACATTGGGATCGACATCGAGAGTGACATCAAGAGTGACAAGGAGTGACATCGAGTTCCATCGGGAGTGACATCGAGTTCCATCGGGAGAGACATCGGGAGTGACATCGAGAGTGATATCAAGGAGTGGCATCGAGAGTTACATCGGGAGTGTCATCGCGTGTTACATCGGGAGTGACATCGGTAGTGACATCGGGAGTGACATCGAGAGTGACATCGGTAGTGACATCGGGAGTGACATCGAGAGTGACATCGGGAGTGACATCGGTAGTGATATTAGGAGTGACATCGGGGGTGACATCGGGAGTGACATCGAGAGTGACATCAAGAGTGAGGAGTGACATGAAGAGTTACATCGGGAGTGACATCGAGTGACATCGGGAGCGACTTCGAGTGACTTCGAGAGTGACATCGAGAGTGACATCGGGTACGACACAAGGTACGACAGCGAGTACGACACCCGGTACGACACCGGGTACGACAGCGGGTACGACACCCGGTACGACACCGGGTACGACACCGGGTACGACACCGGGTACGACACCGGGTACGACACCGGGTACGACACCGGGTACGACACCGCGTACGACACCGGGTACGACACCCGGTACGACACCGGGTACGACACCGCTGGTGACACCGGGGGGGACCTCGTTGATCTCGGGAGCGACTTCGTGACTGATCTCGCGGAAGGGACTGCTGGAGCGATGAGCCGAGGCTGAGAGGCTGCGAGGGCGAAGTTGAGAGAGGACGCTGATGTCGGAGGTGGGATTCGTCGAATTGCCGTTTTGCTACATTGCTGTCAGGAGTAGTATATGGATGTCAACATGGAAGCCTACTAGCCTAAATCAAGAACCTGAAACCGGGAATGGAAAAAATGGAGAAAGAATGGAAAACGTAAACTAGGGAATGGAAGAAATGAAATGCATACTGATAAGATTTGAAACGAAGAGACAGGGAATTCCGCTATAAGAGAAGATAGAGGTGAAGATAAGGAGTATAAAGGAAGAAGTGAAGACAAAAATGAATTCTGGAATGGGAAATATGACTGAAGTGATCGATACGAAGATGGAGCTATTAGTGAAGATAGACGGGGAACTGATCGGCGTGAAGGAAGACGCGGAACAACTCGACGGGAAGGTGGAACTCCTCTGCTAGCGCGTGGACGTTGTGCAGGACGTCGGGGAATGTTTTAACACCCTGGAAGGTAGAGTCGACGGCATCATTAAAGGAGCTTGAAGCCAGAGGTGGGCGGAATAGTACGGACTGCCCGAGGGGACAGTTACGTCCGCATTGGAGACCGGAAGTGTACGATACGATGAAGTCAAAGAGACGTCGACAAGGATCAGCTACAGGAGTGTGTAGCCAAACAGGATACGCAAAGTACTGTCAGCAGGGAAGTCTACGAGCTAGCGAGGAACAAACAAGTACCAACTTGTCCTGGGTCATGGAAGTACCGACGGAGCCGTCCAAACAGGTGACGCTGAGTGCCGTGAATAGAAGACTGGTGGACATCGTGGACGGCAAGATACAGGAGAAGCCGTGCCGAGTACTAATGGGCACGAGCGCAGCCGTGACCGTGATTGGATCGTATGTGGCGGAGGACATGCCTAAGAGGAACTAGATCGACCCTACGAGATAGTGGAGGCATCGGGTGACACCTTACCTGTGGGGGAAGAGGCTTGGGGGAGAGCGTTATGGGTCTATGCGTGTTCGTCGCGAGGAAGTGATACTGGGACTGCATGCCCTCAGGAGCCACGAGGAGGGTCCTGTAAGTCGGACAAGACGAGTTAATGCCCCGGAACCCCAGCGCGTATCTCATGGTCGGCAGGATGATCCTGTAGGTGGTTGTGGTTGGACCCGTCAGGAGCAAGATGACTGAGAAGGAACTCCAGGGAGATCGGCGGTCATGAAACCTTGTGGATCGTTTTCACGATGGGAGCAGGATGACATGCCAACGCATATGTGTGAAGGGCAAGCGGAGGAAGTGGGGTGCAGTGCTATAGAGTGGGACGTGGCCAACTCTCAGATACCTCCCAATCGCTATATAAGGTCTTCGCAACCAGGAGCCGCTGCTTGACAATTAAGTAGCTCCTTAGCTACATAACGAGGCTGAGTGCACCCCGGAACAGGTCTCCCGCTTGGTAAGCAGCAGCGCTAGCTAAATAAAACGTATATCTTAAATTTCTTGTGAATAGTTTCCGAACTCCTCTTCATTTTGACTTATTTTTGTATAAATGGTAAACTGCAAGACAAAGACAACATTTTACTACAAAAGATCTAACTATAACTCGTTTAAAGCACACAACTTATGTCAGTTTTTTTTTTCATTATCTATTTCCGAAGTATTCCTTGTTGTTGGTTTGAATTTTCCTATACTCATAGGAAATGTGAAGTTGTTATTCAGTTTTTTCATTCGTTTTTTCCCTGATAATGCAAAGAGAATGGCATTTCAAAGTCCTCACATAGCAATTAGGTCTTAAAATATTTCACTACCTACAATAAAGTGCGTAATAAAAGCATTTCTACAAATTTTGTTTGGATTAACATTAAATACATAGAACAATAAGCATTCGTAATAATAGTTTATACTGTTATAATTTATACATAGAGTGAGTAGAGAAAATTATGTAATCAAATTTTTTTCCGGTAACTAAAGAATTTCAGTCACATGTAGCTTTAACCTAATACATCCTTCAAAAAATATGTAAATTATGTAATGAACATTTATCTCTTATATAGAAAAATAAGTGTTTGTAAATATCTGATGTGTTACACTCACATGACTTTCTCTACTCTTGTACTATTCTTACAAACTCTTATTCCTATATATTCATGTTAGTTAATATAAACATTTGTACAAATTATCTTACCACTAATCTCCTTGTAGGCGCAAGGGGAATATTACAATACAGTAGCCTTTGAGCGATAGTCAAATGTTTCAAAGCTTTAAAATTCCGTTCTCTTTGTACGGACAAGAGAAAGTGAATAACGACGTTCATTTGAGAAAAGTTTAAGTATTGCAAAACCTGCACAAATAAATAGGAATATCTCCGAAATGGTTCACTTCACAAAAAAAAGCATTTGGGCTTAACTTAAGTGTTGAAACAGATCGAAATATTCCCCTTGTACCTATAAGGAAATATGCAACAAGATAATTTCTGCAAATTTTTATCTTAACTAACGCGAAGAAGATATAGGAATAAGAGTTTGTAAGAATGGTTAGTACAAGAGTAGAGAAAGTCATGTGAGTGCAACACATCAGATTTTTACTTTCTCTACTGGTAAGTAGGGGAAGTATTGTATTCCACCCAAAAATTCGATGTCGAGATTTCACCGGAAATATATGTTTTGAGGCCCCCTGAATAAAAAAAAAAAGCATTTTTAGGAAAGGGTCCGTGTGTGTGTCTGTGCCAGTCTGTGTGTCAGTCTGTGGACAGCACAGCTCAAAAACGAAAAGTCGGTTAAAAACCAAAGTTGATATTTAAGTTTAATGTCTTTCAAGGATGCGACACGAAGATTTTGAAGAAAACAGCCCCACCCTAAACTAGCATTTACATGGAACATTTTTCGAAAATTTTGATTTTCTTGAATATGGCTCTAACGATTTTGATTAAAATGCCATATGTTTGAGATATTTTAATGGCAAATGAAATGTATATCTTGAATTTTCTGGCTATAGCCCCTGTAGTTGTATTTACTGTGGGCGACTTTTGAATAACTGGTAAACCGTTAGAGATAGACCAAATCATACCATAAAAAATGTAGATCTTGCTAAAATACACAATTTATGTCTCAATACATTTTCTTGTAGGGTGAACCATTTCGGAGATATTCCTTTTTAAGTGTGTGAGTTTCGGAAAACTTAGAACTTTCGTAAAATGGAACATCGTTATTCATTTTTTTATATGTTAAGTGTGCAAAGACAACAGAATCTTAAACATTTGACTATCGCACAAAACCTACTGTATTCTAACATTCCCCTTGTACCTACAAGGAAATAAGCAATAAGATAATTTGTACAAATGTCTATCTTAACTAACACGTAGAAGGTATAGGAATAAGGGTTTGTAAGAATGGTTAGTACAAGAGTAGAGAAAGTCATGTGAGTGCAACACATCTGATTTTTAAGTTATGCTGTCCATAGGCACACAAAATATGATTAAACCTCATTACTATATAACTGAATCATTAGTTTCTCGTAATTAAATGCATATAGTCATGGATATGACACCATGCTTCTGTTACCAGCGGCTACCCACAGATGTCTCCCGCATCAGTGGAGCCAGAAGGGGAAGGGATTTAAACTAACCCCTTCTGATCCAGTCCTAAAGGGGGAGATGTCACTAAGCGGGGTTAAAGTGGGCAGCTTATTCCAAACAAGGCTCTGTTTTCAGCTTTAAGTCCGTGGACTTAAGTTGGTACAGAATTAGCTCTGTGAAATTCACGAAAACTTCTCAGGGATTTCTACACAAAGGACTATAAGCACAAAGACCCATTAAATAAATTGGCTATCTATGCTAAGGAACAGTTTTACTTCATATTGTTTTGTTTACCTACTTTGTAAATTATTTCTTGTTGCATATTTTATGGGCAAAGAAATTCTTTTAACATATCTGATGTGTTGCACTCACATGACTTTCTCTTCTCTTGTACTAACCTTTCTTAAAAAGGGCTAATAAAGGGCTGCTTTCGAAGATACACACACTAAAAGCTGTTTCACACAACAAACAACTCCAATACGGCGATTAAATGTCTAAAACTTCCCCAAATTCTCTCAACACTGACTGTGCACAACACACATTTAAAAGCTAACTTTAAAAATCTACATCCTACAAATGCGAAACAGCTTAGATAATTTGACGCAACAGAACCGCTAGTTTTAAATGTCGAAAATGACTGACTCTCTTCGATGAAGTATCTAATGCTAAAATAGATGAAATAATTCGAAAATTATATTAAATTTATATTATGCATTTATGTATATATCGAAGATTCACCACTGACAAATGCATGTGGCAATAACGGAGTTTCTAAGTTAAAATAACTATCGCTTCTGCACAATTCTTTATTGTTGGTTAAGTCAGATCTTAGAAACTTTTCATAAGGGGAGAACAAAGGATGTTGGAGCTTGAATCTATTAGTTTTAACTGACAGTGGTGATATTAATTTATGAAGATTTTGATGAATGGTTTTCTGGCAGGTCTGGTAATGGAGGTGGGATTATTTTCCAATGCTTGAAGCACCATCATGGCTGAACAAAGGAACCTTTCACCGAAGAGTCGATATCCGAGATTAATATCCCAGTTGATGAACTTTTGTGCCAATCAATTGCCTCGCTGCACCTTGGCTCCATTGTGTTTTCAATCGCTGCTGAAACTGTTCATAAAGGAGGGGGTCCTAATCCGCAAGTAGGCTTATTGCCAACCCCTGTGTAACTTCTCTGAAATCTCACTCACAGCACAATGTACCTACTTCAGCAGGCAGTTTTCATGATAACATTAATCCAAACAGAATCTATGCTTAGCTATGTAAAAAGGTCTGATGTGATACATGATTTTGTCAACACATTCATGTATAGTTCGGCCTAAAGTCGGCTTTCCAGTTCCTTACAAGGTGACCGCTTTACTTATGTGTCAAGCTACCGCAAAGCTATAATCAAAGAAGCCGATGTGAAAACCCAAATAGCGGCCCAACTATACAGGGTGTTCACGCGCAGGTATCGTAAAAACACTGCTCTGAATTTTGGAAAAAAAATTGATGTTTTAGTTTTGAGTGCCGATTTTCTCCAATTTTGGGTTGCTGATTCCCAATATGTTATCAGGTTTTTTTTTCTAACACGTTCAAATTTTTTAAAAAATAAAAAACAAAATGTTCATATTAGCCCATTGCAAGATATATATACAAAAGGTGTCACGCCCGCCAAAAAAGGAAGGAAAAAGAAAAAAGAGAGCGCTTAGTATGTTGTGCGGGATGGCAAACTGATCGGTTTTCAAGAACGCAAATGCACATTTTGGACGCAATTTTGACAATGAACGGTTGTGACAAGATTCGTTTTTGGTGTCTTAATACGGAACGTGTACAACACTAAGCATTTGTGTATTGGAGATGAACGATCTGAGCCTTCCTCGATGCGCTACCTTCCTCCAAGACCCCTAGGTGCGCATCCTACAGCGTTACGACGACGACGACGCTATCTGGCAGGCTGAGAACAGCCCGAGGTGTGTCATGCGTGTACCTGCCCTTTTAGGGCTTAACCACTTTATGACGGGATGTAGGGCACAAGTCGTTGATGTGTTCCCGAAAAGTAAGGCCCTTATCGAGCTTCACTCCCAGGTAGGAGATGGAGTTTACCCATTCAATCCTTCTTCGCAGATAGGTGAATGTGGGGAGATTGGCGGGGAATCGGCGCTTAGTAAAGAGTATGGCGCGGCTTTTCTCCGGGTTAATGGACAATCGCCAACGCCTGCACCATTCTTGGATAAGGCGGAGGTGTCGCTGTATTGGGAGGAAGGGAGGAAGTTAGGGTGTCTGTTTGTTGTGTAGAGCAACACGTCGTCAGCATACTGGGCTACGTTGACGTTCGGCTCTGTAGGTAGGTCGGCCATGTAGACACTGAAGAGCGTGGGGGATAGAACAGAACCTTCGGGGACTCCGCCTCGGATTGGCCTACGTGTGGATTTATTCCCCGCCACTGAGACCACAAAGGATCTGTGTCTAAGGTAGGAATGTAGTAGGTGTATGAGGCGTGTGGGTAGCTCCAGTTGGATAAGTTTCCGGAGGAGACCGGCATACCACGTCGTAGAGAAGGCCTTCTCAACGTCCAGAGAGACCGCGGCGGTGTAGGCCTTGTCCTGGTATCCCAGGGCGGCAGCCTCCACCACACGCAGTAGCTGCCGGGGTGTTGAGTGGCCAGGCCGGAACCCAAACTGATGGGGTGGGATGGCTTGAATGTCCCCTAAGATAGGGGACAAGCGGGCGAGTATTAGTCTCTCGAATACCTTCGAGAGTACGGGTAGGAGGCTAATGGATCGGTAGTTGGCAGGATGGACCGGGTCTTTCCCTGGCTTCAATATGTAAATCACCCGGGCCTCTCTCCACTCGCGTGGGAAGTGACTGAGGGCGAGGTACATATTGAAAACCTTTGTCAGGTAGAGCACGGCCTTGAAGGGAAGGTTACAGCGTTACTTATGTATTTGCCAGTACAAAAAAGTTTTAACAGCAGCGCAATGCGCACCAGTACACATCTGCGCAATTGGCCGACATGAGCTCCAGCACACTACAAGGAAATAAGTAGTAAGATAATTTCTGCAAAGCTTTATCTTGACTAACACGAAGAAGATAGAGGAATAAGAAGTTAGTAAGAATATTAGTACAAGAGTAGAAAAAGTCATGTGGGTGCAAAACATCAGTCTTTTTTTTTTTTTTTTTTTTTTTTTTTTTTTTTTTTTTTTTTTTTGGGTACCCGTCTATAGTAAATAGAGCGAGAAATTCAATCAGTCAGAAGTCAAGTACTGAAATTTTATTGGAAACATAAGTGTTTAAAGTTCACGAATAAAAAAAAAATTAGACAAAATGTCTCTTTGTGTGAGGAGCATAACTCAGAAAAGGAAGTGCTATTGAATACCAATCTTATATTTAGCTTCAGTGTCTTTGAAGGATGCGACCCTAATATTTAAAAATAAACCCTCACCGAATCCTGATTTGTTACAATCACATTACTTTTTCCACCCATTATTCAGCACATCATCCCTATGTTAACCCGGATCAGGATTTAAAAAAATGATTTATTGTAGTTAATCCGGGAATAGGAGGATACATTACGTTTATGCGATAGTCAAATCTTTTAAGAAAGCGTCTGTGATGTGACTTTTAAATAATGTTCTTTTAAATGACCACGAGAAAAAACGATTAGCAACTCTGCGTTACTGTTTACAGGAACTCCCAATTTTTAAACCACTTGTGGCTTCGGTTAGAGAGATAAGACCAACTCGGATATGTGGAATGTCCTTAGGCCGTGGACAGATGGCGCAGCATTCCTTACTACCACCTATTTTTCATTTTTACTATTATTTTAAGCTTAAGGTATAACTTTGGGTCATGGTGTTAAATATACAATTCGGTATTTACCTTAGCGATGAGAAAAATTATAAATCAAGCCTAATGACATTGGCCGACCCTGGGATTTAAACCCGAGACCTTCAGAATGCGGGCTCGGACATTCTTCTTTTGTTTTAAATACAACACTTCCGAAAGTTAATAAGTGTTCATTTTCTATTGTCACATTTTCTATTGTCACCCATCGCATTATTGTCGGCACTACCGCAAAGGAGCCGAAGGAAAGAGACAGAGAATGGCCGCATTGTTGGGGTGCTTACCGAAAGAGAGAAAAGATAGAGGCTTCTGGAATCTTCTGCTTTGTATTTCACCGCAATAACTGAACTTTCCAGAATAGTGCCTGGGAGATATAAATAGCGGTAAAGTGCGACAGAGAGTAGGACAGACGTATGTGAAGCGTTGAGTAGTCGTGCCGACGGAGAAGGGACAGTTTTGTGACGAATTCGGAGTCGTGTTGTGAGTGAATCGGAAAAGACTTTCTTGCTGTTGCAACGAGTGTACTAAGTGACTGTTTACGGAAATAATAGTGTTTCTTTATCTAGACTACATCTGTCGTCTTTACTTTACACCCACCAAAAGTCACACTGGTGTCAGAAGTGGGATCCGTCGAATTGCTTCTAGTTTCGTTACATCGTCGTTAGAAGTTGCAACGTTAGAACCAAGATGGAGGGAGATTCGGAAACCAGGATGATGGCAATGATGAAAGAATTATTCGCCGAAATGAAGACAGAAATGTCCAAGATGAAGACGGCAAACGACAACCTCGCTGCCAAAATGAAGACGGCAAACGACAACCTCGCTGCCAAAATGGAAACGTCAAACGACGTCGTTGCCGAGCTGAAAGAGATGAAGACGGAGCTATCGGCGAAAATTGACGGCGAACTGACTGGCATGACGGAAGACGTGGAAGAACTCGGCGAAAAGGTGGAAGACCTCTGCCAGCATGTGGACGTCGTGGAGGACGACGGGGAACGTCTTGACGCCCTGGTAGTAAGAGTTGACGAGAGCGTCAAAGTACTGGATGCCAGGGGCAGACGGAATAGCGCGGACCCGGGGAGGGAGCACCTAGTGGCCGAGGCGACAGTTGCGCCCGTTTCAGATAACGAAAGTGTACGTCTCGGGGAAGACAAAGGGACAGTTCAGGGACGTCGTCGAGGATCCTCTGGAGGAGTGTGTGGGGTACGTAACCAACCTATCGCATTATTGTCGGCACTACCGCAAAGGAGCCGAAGGAAAGAGACAGAGAATGGCCGCATTGTTGGGGCGCTTGCCGAAAGAGAGAAAAGGATAGAGGCTTCTGGAATCTTCTGCATTGTATTTCACCGCAATAACTGAACTTTCCAGAATAGTGCCTGGGAGATATAAATAGCGGTAAAGTGCGACAGAGAGAAGGACAGACGTATGTGAAGCGTTGAGTAGTCGTGCCGGTGGAAAGAAGAGACGTATGCGAAGCGTTGATGAGCCGTGCCGACGGAGAAGGGACAGTTTTGTGACGAATTTGGAGCCGTGCTGTGAGTGAATCGGAAAATACTTTCTTGCTGTTGCAACGAGTGTACTAAGTGACTGTTTACGGAAATAAAAGTGTATCTTTATCCCGACTACATCTGTCTTCTTTACTTTTCAACCCACAAAAGTCACAATATATGCACAATGACAGTGACACAATACTTAGTGTAAGTTTTAGATCTGTGTTTCGCGCGGGACGCGCTTGGCGTACCCCCGCACAGCATAAAGTGAAAGTGAAAGTGCGACTATGGCATCAGGCGGAACACAAGATTCAGCCACCACAGCAGCAGCAGCGCAAATCCAGCCCTCTCCACGCACATTGGCGGACGACCAAGATCAACAGACAAAGGAGGAAGAGCGAAAGGCACGTTCCCTCGAAAAACTAAGGAAAGAAGTAGAAGACATCCAAAACGAGATTAACTACTACACAAACATTTTAACAAACCTAGACGCAGATTCCACAAAATTCACCAAGATCACACAGGACCTCGCGTTCTGCTACAGGGACTACGCGATGAAAAAGAGGGAGCTTGTAAAACAGAGTGAGGGGTGGAAGATAGCCGCCCCGAAGAAGAAACGGACGCGGGACAACGGAAGTGATTCCGAAAGTAAACATCCCGGCCAGCCCACAAACAGCAAAAGACAACCACGGCAGTCGTCACCACCCCACCCCCTCACTCTACGCAACTCCTTCGCGCCACTACAAGCAGCAGAACGCGAGGAGACAGAATACCCGGCTTTACCTACACCCACACAGAATCCCATCCCACAATTCCAAAAACCAAGAATCCCACAACACCAAAACACACCTACAAAAACCCGCCCCACTCCCCACCCACATCCAGCAATGCCAGTTACCTCCTCCGCAACAACAACAGCAACAACATCCAGCATACAGTCAACAGAAAACCAAAATCCGCCGAGAATCATCATCCCGGATGTCCGCCAGACTGTGAAAGTGCTACAGACCCTAAGGAACTCTCTTCCGAACGGGTCCTACAAACTTCAAACAACGAGGGACTGCCTAAAACTCTTCCTCCAGAGAAAACAAGATGCCACACCTACCATGCAGCTCCTGATACACGCCGGTGTGGAAAACTTCAGTTTCACACCCAGAAGTGATCAACCTCTGCGGTACGTGATTAAACGCCTGCCTGCAGATCTGCAAGTGGACTACGTCAAAGAGGACTTAGAACTGAAGGGTTACACCGGCGTGCAAGTTCGACAGATGGTTTCCCGCGGCACGCCTCTACCAAACTTTCAGGTAAGCTTGTCTAGAACCACTCAAAATCAAACGCTTTTGTAGGAAAGAGAGGTGTGCCACATGATGGTCACCGTGGAGGTCCTTAAAACCTCCCAAAATATCACCCAATGCTACAATTGCCAACAGTTGGGACACACATTTAAAATGCTTAATATGACCTCCTGGTGTGTTCTCTGAGGTGACCTCCACCGCCTAGCTGACTGCCCAAGAAAGGCCAAGGAAGACGTTGTACCACACTGTGCCAACTGTGGGGAGGCGCATCCTGCCAGCTATAGCGGGTGTAAGACATTTAAAATGGAACGTCATCGCCGTCAACTGGCAGCCGCAGCCAGGAACTCTCCTGGTACTCACCAGGGCCACGCCCCACCCTCTACCCGGCCCTGGTCCAAAACGGCACCTCCTTTGCAGGAGCCGCCGGAGCGCTAAATGCACCCGTGCAACCCCAGAATGGTTCCCCTCCGCAACCCCAGCCCTCAGAGGCACCCACCAGCGACCTGGGAGGTTTAAAAGAAATTTTCGGCCTTTTAAAGGATTTAAACCTCCCAGTACTATTAACAAAGTTGCGGACCATAATCGCCAGATTAAAAAGCTGCAACAGTACCATGGAGAAGTTGGAAGCCATCATATGTTTGGTAACTACTGTCTTCGAGTAAATGGCAACTTCAAGGGGAGGCATAACTTTAACTCGCGCGCTCCTGTGGAATGCAGATGGCATCCACAGGAAGCAACACGAACTTGAAAATTACCTGCGGCGTAACAAAATTGACATCGCATTCATTTGCGAAACAAAATTACAAGAGCACACTTTCAAGCTCCAGGGGTATCAAATCTTTCGGAATGACAGAATTGGCAGACAAGGAGGAGGGACTGCTATTTTGCTCAGAAACAATATTGCTCATTCTGTTACGCTACCTGCAATGGCAGCGTTAGAGTGCACAGCACTTAAAACACGTGTAAATAATCAAACGGTCATGCTGGTAGCGCTTTATCGGCCCCCTAACTCCCCAGGTTTCGTACGTGACCTCGAACAAATCCTCGCTTTAGAGGAGCACGTTATAATTGCAGGAGATTTCAATGCCCGGCACCCCTGGTGGTTTTCATGCCGAGCAAACGCGGCTGGAAATCTCCTGGTTGAACTTATAACGGAAAATGACGACATTGAGGTACATCTTCCCCCAGATCCCACATTTTGGCACAGATCAGGGCACTTTGACCCCGAAATTTTGGACTTCGTATTAACAAAAAATGCGACACCTTTAATTAACTTTACAGTGTATCACAGCCTGGACTCCGACCACCTTCCTGTGCATTTCGACATACAGGATTGTATTTCAGCCGGTGCCTCTTGGCCTCGAAGGAGGGCTGAGATCGACTGGAATAAGTTCACCATCGAAATGCACGGGATGGCGCAACCCAGGTTGTCATACTACAGCGAGGCAGACATAGATGTCGCCATTGAAAACTTCACTGCCTCGCTACACACGGCCAAGGGAAGCGCTACCACTTACACCACAAGACCACCCGGTTTTTGCACGTACCCCGAGGTAGAGCAACTCATTGCGCGGAGACGACGCTTGACAAGACTATGGCGGTACACCCGTCAGCCTGAATATAAAGTGCTAGCAAAATGGCTACGCAACATCATTCGGCATCAAATCAAAATCAACAAAACTGAACATGGGGAAAACAAAATGCTGAGTACCACCCATTCGGACTCCTCCTTGTGGAAATTATTAAAGGCATTTAAAGTCTCCACGAGCGTCAACTCCGCAACTGAGGCGTTGCACACTCATGGCGGCCTGCACTTCTCTGAAGAAGAGAAATCCGAGGTCTTCGCTGACTACCTTGAAGATAGATTCAGCGAAAACCCAGTTACCAACCGCGATATAGAGCGGGAGGTACAGACATGGGTACAAACCTGGGTGGCGCAGAAGCAAGAGCAACAACTACCCATCATAACACCGCAGGAAGTTCACAAGCTCATTAGGAAATTACCTAATGGGAAAGCTGCCGTCCCAGACTAAGTGACTAATGAGGAACTTAAGCATCTCCTAAGAAAAGCTCTGGTGCAACTGACCAAAATATTTAACGCCTGTCTGCAGCAAGGCTATTTCCCCTCTACTTGGAAACGAGCCTTGCTCCCAAAGCAAGGGAAAAGCACCAGGCAACCGCAAAACTATCGCCCCATTAGTCTCTTGTCTACTACTGGTAAATTGCTCGAAAAACTCAGACTGTCTCGACTCCAAAAACAAGTTTCGGAATCTCATGAACCCTCAAATTCACAGTTTGGCTTTCGAAAAGGACATTCTACTGACTTACAGCTTCTCAGAATAACAGATGACATAACAGAGCAATTTAACAACGGGGCTTCAACGTTGGCGCTATTTCTGGACGTAGAAGCCGCATTTGACCGGTGCTGGCACAATGGCCTTATCTATAAACTGCACCAAAATTTCCCGGCACTTCAAAATTATCTACACTTGCTGCACAATTTTTTAGAAAAACGGAAGTTTTACGTCCAAGTGGGCCGCTCCTCCTCTCGGGAGCGAGTGATGCGGGTGGCGTCCCACAAGGGGCAATAATGTCCCCCTTCTTGTACATACTGTTTACAAACGACTTCCCAGTGGACGCCAGATGCAAGGTCGCCATGTATGCCGACGACACTGCAATATACAACCACCATAGAAATCCACGATTCGGTCTTGCAGAAATGCAGCGTTATGTCAACAACTTCCTCTCATGGCAACATGCTTGGAAAATCAAAATTAACCCCGACAAATGCCAGCTGATCCATTTTTCTAAGCGGCATCACACTTTGGCAAGGGACCTAACGGTCGGTGGTCAGCTGTTGCACTGTCGTCGGCAAGTTAAATATTTAGGGGTGACCTTGGACCGCACACAGTGCTGGTCCACCCACATAAAAAATTGCGCCAACAAAGGCAGACAGCGGCTAAAGTTATGCGCCCCCATCTTCCGCAGCAAACAGCTGCAGTTGAAGTCCAAACTCATCCTGTACAAAGCTTTTATCCTGTCAGTGGTTTTATACGCGGGTGTGGCCTGGTCAAACGCCTCGAAAACCGCCCTGTAATAGCTCCAAACCCTCCAAAACCTTTCCCTTCGAAAAATCCTCTTTGCTCCTCTCCTAACCACTAATCAAACCCTTCACCAGGAAACCCAGATCCCATCAATTACCGAGGCAATAACGAAAAGAGCCACCGTCGCGTGGGCGCGCATCAGAAACTTCGACAATTACGTCATTGCCAATATCGGCAAAGGTGAGCCGAAACATCGAAAACACGCAAGAATTAAGATAGTTTAGACGTCACTCGGCTCACCGACTGATGTGCGTCCACTCAAACAAGGGCCCCAGGCCGCACACACGCTACCTCAGAGTCCTGCACCCCAGGGAACCAGTCAGGAGCTGCAACCTGCCCGCCCAGGAAAACCGCGGAAATGTGTAAATAGTGTTTTTAATGTGTGCGCGCGCGCGCGCGCGCGTGTGTGTGTGTGTGTGTGAGGGCATATCTCACGATATGCCAGAGTGAAAGCGGGAGTGAATGCGTGTAAATATGTATATAAACAAAAAACAATATCAAAAACACTATAAACTAAAAACCCAAGACATTACAAGAGGGAACTGTTCTCGGTGGCCCAAAGACGGCCACTGTATGGGTTTCCTAGAAAAACCACTGTATATAGCATGCAAACCAAACAATTGTATATAAAAATGATAATGTTAGTCTGTAAGCTGGGCCCGTTGTACCAGCACCAGACACAATTGGTTAATAAACAAATCTGAAAATCTGATGGTGCGTGCTCGAACCATGCTCGTACAGATCAGTGTCCCAATTCTTAAGTTTGTTTGAGCTAGAAAACGTAGCTTATTTGTAATTTCACTAACCTTCACTCCTCACCATCGGTTTCGCACTGGCCACACAAGCGACCGGCTCAGTGCGCACAACTGGGCACTGAGATGGACCCTGACGACCTGCTTTTGTTCTTGGCACGGCCTTCAGAAACTGGAAGCTTTTCAGTTGTTTCGTTCGTTAGCTCCTGATTTTTAGCTTTGCAGATTTTATCTTCTCTAGTCATTGCGGTTATTAGCTGCTAAATTGCACTCTTTCAACTTTTATACGACTTAGACGCTGACTTACTGATCCCAAGGTCGTGGGTTCAAATCCGGCCCAGACCGATGCTTTTTAAGTGTTTAAAAACGACAGTAGATTTACTGGAATGTAAAAGAACTCCTGCGGGACAAACTTCCGGCACACCGGCGACGCTGATGTGATCCCGGCAATCGACAGCGTTGTTAAACAACAAAAATCATGTTTTTTCCATTTTGATTCGACTTTGGGAATATTACCTCTTAAGGGAACCTGGGACTGTAAAATGAACGAAAAATTATCAAATAGACGATTTTTGTATATGTTCCCCAGAACTTCAGTCATCTGCTGGTAGTACAGTTTTTTAAATTCCGCTATTTTTACTTTCTCTGCTGGTAAGTAGAAGCAAGTATTGTATTTCACCCAAAAATTCGATGTCGAGATTTCACTGAAAATGTCTGTTTTGACATCCTCTGAATAAATAAAAAAACGTTTTTAGAAAATGATCCGTTTGTGTGTGTGTGTGTGTGTGTGTGTGTGTGTGTGTGTGTGTGTGTGTGTGTGTGTGTGTGTCTCTCTCTCTGTTTGTGTGTCTGTGTTTTATTTTTTTTTATTTTTTAAATTAACGTCCTCCAACATTGTGTCATATCGGACGAATGTGTGTGTGTGTGTGTGTGTGTGTGTGTGTGTGTGTGTGTGTGTGTGTGTGTGTGTGTGTGTGTGTGTGTGTGTGTGTGTGTGTGTGTGTGTGTGTGTGTGTGTGTGTGTGTGTGTGTGGACAGCATAACTCAAATACGAAAAGTCGGTTAGAAACCAAAGTTGGTATTTAAGTTCAATGTCTTTCAAGGATGCGACACGAAGATTTTGATTCAAATTCCTCCACCCTAAGCTACCCTTTACATGGAACATTTTTTTAAAAATTTTGATTTTCTTGAAAATGGTTCTAACGACTTTGATTAAAATGTTATATGTTTAAGATATTTGTATGACAAATGAAATGTATATTTTGAATTTTCTGGCTATAGCCCATGTAGTCCTGTTTACTCTAGATTACTTTTGAATAATTCGAAACCCTAAGAGAGACAAAATGTAGGCCTTGCTAAACATAAAATTTATGTCTAAATAAATACTTTTGTAGAGTGAACAATTTTGGGGATATTCCTTGTTATTTGTGTAAGTTTGTGAAAACTTAAAACTTGCTTTCAAATGGAACATCGTTGTTCATTTTTTTATATGCTAAACGTGTAAAGAGAACGGAATCTCAAAGCTTTAAAAGATTTGACTATCGTTCAAAGTCTACTTTATTCTAATATTCGGACATTAGAATATAGCACAGACACACTCACACTGATATTTTTCTAAAAGTGCCTCTAAACATATATTTGACATCGAATTTTGTGTGAAATACAATACTTCCTCCAATTATCAGTAGAGAAATTAAAATATATTTTCAATCTACGTCAAAGTAAAGAAATTAATTTAAAAGTACTTTTTTTTTAGAATTAGTGTTTATTAAATAATTAAACTGTTGTGATATTTTAGTTTTTATGCCCATGGGGTATTTTGAGTACTAAGGAACTTTGGAATTGTGAATAAATTGAATAATTAGTTTTCTCAAAACTATAAAAAAACGTGTGTTGGAACGTTGTGTGATAGTTTATAATACAGACACCCCTAAGTGTGGGATGAAATACAGAAAATTTAAATTTCAGTATCAGGGCACCTTAAAGCTGTTTGAAAGCAGACGGAATAACTGATCACAGATATGCAATATTCGGAAGTTCTGTGACCCTCCGGCACTGCTCTGTGAAGAAGTTGCTAATATGATGAGCATCGAAAGATGTCTTTGAAAAGCCAATTTTAGACCGCGTGTAATCTCGGAGTCTACTGATTAACACTCCGAGATTGTCACTCTGGCACAAGTGGAACTGACAGGATGTGCTCGTTTAAATGTCACAGAAATATCCAGATGTTAGAACTGCTCATTCGGATATTACGGTTTTGATACTAAAGAAGGGGTTTTATATTATATAAACACAAATGCGTACGTAAACACCTTTGGATCCACAGCAGGGTGCTCAACAAGCGAGCACGTGCTCGCTTCCCATATATATATATATATTATTTTCCCCCTCCACTGACCAAGGCAAGCAGAACCAGACCTGCTAGTCAGAGGCAGATGGCGCGGAGTATGTATAGTAGTACATACAATTCAATGGGAGAATGAATAGTTTTGTTTTCGAGGTGAAGACGAAAAGTAGTTGCAGATTTATACAATTTCCCTTACATTCCTCACGATAAATTTTATTCTCCTGGAAAATTACAACGATCGTAAAATATTCTGAGAAAGAAGGGTGGAGTCTTTGATTCCATTTATATCTCCGAACAAACATTTTTAAAATTGAACTACATTAAAAGTATATAGCAAGATAAGTGAAAATCGCCTTGCTTATCCTTTGAGACTGTGAACTTCATGCTTTCTACTACATTTTCAAGACTTGAAGCGTAAATTGTGCCAAAAAGTATCCTCATAAACATCGTGGGTTAATCAGGAGTAGAATATGAAAGTGTACGCCTTTGATTTCCTGTACGTAAGAAAGTGCCGCCACTGGAACTCAGTAACCACGAATAAGTGCGTCATTCTATACCAGCAAATGGAAAGAGGCAATTTCAGCCTCTCCTAACTTGCTTGCAGTTGAGCACTCCTCATCCACATTAGCGAGAACCGAGACCCAAGTTGACGTTTGAACTACTCAGTTAATTAATGACCATACGGTTGGGAACATTGCCGTGTGTGTAGAGCAGAAGGTCAGGAATGTTGACAGTAAAAACTACCTGCCTGAATGCGTTCATTCTTGTTACAAAATGAAACCAATTATATTTATTTGTCTTTATCTTATCATTTAACCTGAAAATTTGTCAATTTTTCTGATATTTTCACTCCTCTTTTGGTCTATTATCGCTACCCCTACTCCTGAGAAACCAGATTTCAGCTGTTTCTATTTTTATCTCCTCTATTTTTACTAAGCGCCATGTTTGTGATTAATAAATCAAGGTTATTAGTGCGATTTTGTTTATAAAATTTTAATTGTTTCCCTTGTGGTTTTATTTACTTAAACATATTCTAGCACAGATATATTGACATTTTTGTAATTTGTCCTATTTCCATGTTACATTGAAAATTTTGATTTTCTCGAAAGTGACTCATATGATTTTTATTAAAATGCTATATGTTTAAGATACTTTTATGGAAAATGAAATGTATGTTTTGAATTTTCTGGCTATAGCCCATGCTGTTTACTCTGAATGACTTTTGCATTACTGGTAAACCGTAAGAGATAGACCAAATCTTACTGTACAAATAATGTAGATCTTGCTAAAACACACAGCTTATGCCGGAATGCATTTTTTATAGAGTGAACCATTTCGGAGATATTCCTCGTTATTTCTGTAAGTTTTGGAGAACATACTTCTGTCAAATGGAACATTGTAATTCATTTTTAATTTCGTTACTGGTAAGTAGAAGGAAGTAATGTGTTCCACTACAAATATATGTTGTGTGTGTGTGTGTGTGTGTGTGTGTGTGTGTGTGTGTGTGTGTGTGTGTGTGTGTGTGTGTGTGTGTCTGCTCACTCTATTCCTAACCCGTATATATCAACCCTAATGCTAATTTTCCGTGGCAGTTTCTCATACCGTAATGAACTGCTGGGAAATGAATTGGGGTAGGTATATGCCCCTCAGATAGTAGCTATCTCTTAAATTAGTTCTTGTAGCCGGAAGCCACTCCAGTAAATGCCACTGATATTTCTATCTGAAGATACATTTCTTCCCATGTCACGTCCTTTTCAACGTCTGCTGGAGAAGAACTACAAGTTTACAACCCAAAGAGACCACATCTAGGATTAAACGAAACTCCTCTCACAGATCAATAAACGAATAAAATAAAAGGAATAGAAAGTCTCCAGGGTAACTGCTCTTCTTGCGCTCGGCTAATATCCTACTGCAATAATGAAACTCTTTTATGGCTTCAGAAATTCATCTTTAATCCTGGCATTACTAAGGTTTTGCCCATTTCCTGTAATTTTAACTTTCTCTACTACGTATAATAAAGTAGAGAAAGTATTGTATTCCACCCAAAAATTCTATGTCGAGGTTTCAGCGGAAATATAAGTTTTGAGGCCCCCTGAATCTAAAATAAACATTTTTAGAAAAAGGTCCGTGTGTGTGTGTGTGTGTTTGTGGACAGCATAACTCAAAAACGAAAACTCAGTTGAAAACCAAAGTTGTTATTTAAGTTTAATGTCTTTCAAGGATGCGACACGAAGATTTTGAAGTAAATAGCCCCACCCTAAACTACCCTTTAAATGGAAAATTTTTCTAAAATTTTGAGTTTCTTTAAAATGGCTCTAAGGATTTTAATTAAAATATCATATATTTGAGATATTTTTATGACAAATGAAATGTATATCTTGAATTTTCTGGCTATAGCCCCTGTAGTCGTATTTACTCTGGACGACTTTTGCATAACTGGTAAACCATTAGAGATAGACCAAATCATACTATACAAAAATGTAGATCTTGCTAAAATACACAATTTATGTCTGAATAAATTTTCTTGTAGAGTGAACCATTTCGGAGATATTCCTTGTTATGTGTGTGAGTTTCGGAAGACTTAAAACTTTCGTGAAATGGAACATCGTTGTTCATTTTTTTATATGTTAAGTGTGCAAAGAGAACGGAATCTCAAAGCTTTAAAAGATTTGACTATCGCTCAAGGCGTACTGTATTCTAACATTCCCCTTGTATCTACAAGGAAATAAGCAATAAGATAATTTGTACGAATGTTTATCTTAACTAACACGAAGATACAGGAATAAGAGTTTGTAAGAATGGTATGTACAAGAGTAGAGAAAGTCATGTGAGTGCAACACATCAGATTTTTTTTGACTAAGGACATGCAGTTAATATTTATTTTCAATCACTCCATCTACTACTGAATTGCGTAATTGTTCCAGTTTTTATTGTTTATCTTTTTGAGAAATAGGGTGTTGATAAAGTACTGTCCCCTCTATATAATGTGATTCATGTGAAAAAGTAAAAAAACCAAGGTTAAATATAAGCTTTATAAACATAACAAGATGTAATACCCAATTTTAAACTTAATATATGTATTTTAAAAATTTCTCAGATATTTTTGTTACCAGTGGCGATCACAAAATACCATCCGTTGATAATAGGTTTTGTAATAACCTTTGGCATAATATCTAATGTGATTCATGTAATTTACTCATGGTAGAGATATACAAATATGAATCTCGGACTCATTTGAGCATTATCATCCGATATGTCATTACGTTGGAGAGTTTAATAATATAAAGTAAAAGTCTAAGGGCGTTATATCCGCGGATTGAGGAGGCCATGTCATAAACCCCTCGCTTTTTATTTACCGTTGGTGAAATGTTGCATCATGCATAAAGTTGGCGTAATGTTTAGGAGCACATTGTTGTTAAAATATGGCAGTTTCTGGAATGTGTGACACGTATACAATTATTGCAACATGTGAATGTGGTTGTATATCATTTTATGTACAAGGGAACTTAGTTACGTCCATATTCAATGTAGGTACATAGATATTTATGAAGAACCTATCGATACAATGGCATGTGGCTTCATCGCAATTGTTCATTAAGTGTCGATCTCAGAGACATCGGTCCAGGGATTTCTTGAGGAAAGTACATTTCTGTATTTCTCTGTTTTGCTGCTTAATCGCCCACTCACGTGCAATTGTTCTCGCTGTTTATCACCCAGCTCTTGGTCGTTTCAGCTTTGTTCTCGGTTTCTTTGGCAGTAATTAATGAGAATTTACTGCTTCCTGAAGTTCGCCCTCTCTTGGCCTTCGTGCCACTTCGGTGAAAACGTGTCCGTTTTATGTGAAAGGACTTTACTTCGCATTGCAATACAGTTGCTGTATTAAAGGTTACAGACTTTTCTATGACTGTAAACAGTGATATACTTTGTGTAAAAAAAAAAAAAAAAAAAAAAAAAAAAAAAAAAAAAAAAAAAAAAAAAACAACAACAACAACAAACAAACAAACTCATCGATTTCCAACCCACAAATGCACGATTTGGACGATAGATAGCGTCGAAGTTTCGGGGTTGTGATAATTTAACAGTCGTTTTGGCAGCTTAAGGGACACTGGGAGTGAAATTTTGGTCAAAATTGTCAAAAAGTCGAAAATTGTTCTTTTACCTTAAAATGTTCCTGGAACACCTGTGCATTTGAATCAGCTAACATTTTTCATATCCCCCACTCCATGTGGTCATTACCGCCCTTTCAAATAGCGCTCTTCCCTTAACGTACACAGGATGCTCCTATATAAAAGCCTGTTTTTCTCAAAACTACATTTCTGCACATTCCAAAAGAAGGTCGCGCCTGAGTTTTGCTTCAAATTCAATGAACATTTCCAAAAGTATCATAAATAGCAGCTAAACAAAACTATGATTCAATATTGATGTTATCATTAACATGAATTCCAAAAACATTTTTTGTATGAAAAAATCAATAATTTTGAAGATTAAATTTTCTTTGTTATTAAAAAAATATTTACAGCATAATCAGCAAACGTATTTGAAATATCTCTTTATACAATTGTTACCCATGTTTTAGAGTATCAGTTCTGCCAATATAAATGAATTTTGAAAAGTCAATAGACGCGAGCTCTATTTTGAAAATGTGTCTATTAAATTCGTAAAATGATTTATATATCATAAACGAATTATCCAATTTTAATGAAATTTGGTGTACCGCCTATTCTCATACTAATACAAACACAGTAAAAATTTCAGAAAAATCTATCAAGAAATGTGGAACTTTCAAATTTCACTCCCAGTGTCCCTTAATACAAACGGTATGAAACCATTTAGCCATCTGTGTACTGGGATGAACGACTTGAGCATAATAACGTTCCTGCGCATGCGCTAAATTCCTCCATAGAGTCCTTGGAGCGTGTCGTTCTGCAAGTAACGAGTAGCTTTGTTTCAAGGTTTCCGAGCGTTATTCAGACAGGTAGTTTTTACTGTCAATATTCCTGACCTTTCGCTCTACATATTCCCCAATGATACTGAATGTGTGTTCACGAATTTATTGCAATAGACACTCCGGAATCCAATTATTTAACATCATTTTGTGGCTATATGGCTCATTTTAACAACAATGCTAAACATACGTAATAAGTAACTCTTTAAGGTTCAACCTCTATGGAAATTGCATACTACATATAGAAGTAGAGGTACTATATTCCACCCTGAATAAAAACAAAAAAATGTACTTTCTCTACTACGTATAATAGCTAGAAGTGTCGTATTCCACCAAAAAATACGATGTCGAGATCTCACCGGAAATATACTTTTTGAGGTCCCCTGAATCCAAAAGAAAGCATTTTTAGAAAAAGGTCCGTGTTTGTTTGTCAGTGTTACTGTGGGCAATAAAACTTAAAAACGAAAAGTTGGTTAAAAACCAAATACTAACTATTGCCATATATTTGAGATATTTTTATGAGAAACGAAATGTATATCTTGAGTTTTCTGACTATAGCCTCAGTAGTCGTATTTACTCTGGATGACTTTAGCATAACTAGTAATCCCTACAAAAAAGTTTACGTAGACATAAATTGTATGATTTAGCGAGTTCTACATTTTTTGTGTAATAAAATTTTGTCTCTTACGGTTTACGAGTTATTCAAAACTCATCCATATATAGGCTACAGTCAGAAAATTCAAGATATACATTTCATTTGTCATTAAAATATCTCAAACATATGGTATTTTAATCAAAATTGTTAGAGCCATTTTCAAGAAAATAAAAATTTTCCATGTAAAGGGTAGTTTAGGGTGGAGCAATTTTCTTCAAAATCTTCGTGTCGCATCCTTGAAAGACATTAAACTTAAATACCAACTTTGGTTTTTATCCGAGTTTTCGTTTTTGAGTTATGTTGTCCACAGACTGACAGAAACACATACACGCAGACCTTTTTCTAAAAATGCTTGTTTTGGGTTCAGGGGCTTCAAAACATATTTACGGTGAAATCTTGACATCGAATTTTTGGATGGAATACAATACTTCCTCTACTTAGGAGTAGAGAAAGTAAAAATGAAGTGCTTGACACAAATCGTGACTTTTTAGGACATTTACATTTTTTATTTAGTAAGGTTTGTCTGTCTCTTACTGTTTATCATTGAAAATATAAAATTCCATGGGGTCCGTCACGGGATACTTCCTGTCTATCCCCCTGATTGAGGAGGGATAACCGCTCACTCCGTAAGGTTCTCCCAGTGTATCACGGACCGCCAAGTACTGCCAAGGTCACTGCCTGAGTTGACATCGCTGCCCTAAACTTATTGGAATCCTCGCTTCCATGGTTAAGTTTACCAATTCATAATTTGCAGTATCGGTGTCAGAATTTACTTAACTTCAGTACAACTAGTTTCACGCTCCAGGGATATCATCTGGCAAATGAATTTCTATGTGTTTAAGCAGCATAATGCTGCAGAATTCGTGTAAGCCAAATAGAGTTAACACACGCTGAGTTTGCACTACAATAGCATAGACCATTACCACGATCACGCCAACTTCAACCCCCTAAGGACCACACTAAGCTCCCAGCCCAAGAGGTTTGGGGCCCTGGCGACAGAATAATTGCTACGGTGCCCCAACAGCGATATGAATTTAACATGTCTACAGCACAGAACAATGCATGTGGTTTGTCTCTACTACCCTTGGATCTAAATGTTAAATATGTTAAAGTAAACAAATACGGTGTTAATTTTAGCATTAAAGAAATGACAAAAGCTTAACAAAAATCTGAACTATTACAATAGTTGCAAGGGGAATATGGGAATATACTAGGCTTTAAGCGATAGTCAAATCTTTTAAAGCTTTGAGATTCTGTTCTCTTTGCACACTTAACATATAAAAAATGAACATCGATGTTCCATTTCACGAAAGCTTTGTCTTCCGAATCTCACAAACATAGCAAGGAATATCTCCGAAATGGTTCACCCTACAAGAAAATTTATTGAGACATAAATTGTGTATTTTAGCAAGATCTACATTTTTTGTATAGTATGATTTGGTCTATCTCTAACGGTTTACCAGTTATGCGAAAGTCGTCCAGAGTAAATACGACTACAGGAGCTATAGCCACAAAATTCAAAATATACATTTCATTTATCATAAAAATATCTCAAACATATGACATTTTAATCAAAATCGCTAGAGCCATTTTCAAGAAAATCAAAATTTTCAAAAAATTTTCCATGTAAAGAGTAGTTTAGGGTGGGGCTATTTTCTTCATAATCTTAATGTCGCATCCTTGAAAGGCATTAAACTTAAATAGCAACCGACTTTTCGTTTTTTAGTTATGCTGTCCACAGAGTGACAGACAGACACACAGACACACACACACGGACCTGTTTCTAAAAGTGCTTTTTTGGATTCAGGGGGCCTCAAAACATGTATTTCCGGTGAAATCTCCACATCGAATTTTTGGGTGGAATACAATACTTCCCCTACTTACCAGTACAGAAAGTAAAAAAATCTGATATGTTGCACTCACATGACTTTCTCTACTCTTGTACTAACCAATCTCACAAACTCTTATTCCTGTATCTTGTTCGTGTTAGTTGACATAAACATTTGCAAAAGACTACAGTAGGCTTTGAGCGATAGTCAAATCTTCTAAAGCTTTCAAATTCCGTTCTCTTTGCATGGCCCTGAATAGATAATGAAATACAGTGAAAGAGCAATTGAATACGCGTGACTATTGCTGCATTTATGATAATTTCGTAGGAAAATAGAGAACTCGACGGTTTTGTTGCATGAATGTAAATGGAATGCATTGAGAACAGTTGTAGGTACTGAATGAACAATTCGAGTCTCCCAGTTCGCAGCCCAAACAGCATGTAGTCGTGCCCAAGTGGCCATAGAAACAGACCACAATGCATATCAACCTAACAGTTATTTTAAGCACTGCTGAAAAATTTAACAAGCGTGTTGTTTCGACTCCCAGAGGAAAAGGAAGACCTACCTTGTTTATGGCTCACGAGGGGAGTAACGTATCATAATGAGGGCTGATTGGTTCCCTGAAAATTCAATACCGGTTTAAACTGGAACAATTTGCCTACTAAGGAGTGGCGACTAATATTGCCCGAATCTAACTCTAGAGTAAATTAGAGGAAAATAAAATTAAGGTGCCCAAAATAGGGATGATAATAATAATAATAATAATAATAATAATAATAATAATAATAATAATAATAATAATAATAATAATAATAATAATAATAATAATAATAATAATAATAATAATAATAATAATAATAATAATAATAATAATAATAATAATAATAATAATAATAATAATAATAATAATAATAATAATAATAATAATAATAATAATAATAATAATAATAATAATAATAATAATAATAATAATAATAATAATAATAATAATAATAATAATAATAATAATAATAATAATAATAATAATAATAATAATAATAATAATAATAAAAACAATAATTTCAAATTCCGTTCTCTTGCACAGCTAAGATATAAATAACTGATATGAATGACCATCTTCCATTTGTGAAAAGCGTAAGTACTACAAAACTCACACAACTCACTCCGAAAATTTTGATTTTCTTGAAAATGGCTCTAACGATTTTTATTAAAATGTCATATGTTTGAGATATTTTGATGACAAATGAAATGTATATCTTGAATTTTCTGGCTATAGCCCCTGTAGTCGTATTTACTCTGAACGACTTTTGCATAACTGGTAAACCGTTAGAGATAGACCAAATCATACTATACAAAAGATGTAGATCTCGCTAAAATACACAATTTATGTCTCAATAAATTGTCTTGTAGAGTGAACCATTTCGGAGATATTCCTTGTTATGTGTGTGAGTTTCGGAAAACAGAACTTTCGTGAAATGGGTCATCGTTGTTCATTTTTATATCTTACGTGTGCAAAAAGAACGGAATCTCAAACCTCTAAAAGATTTAACTATCGCACAAAGCCTACTGTATTTCAATATTCCCCTTGCACCTACAAGGAAATAAGCAATAAGATAATTTGCACACATGTTTATTTTAACTAACACGAAGAAGATATAGGAAAAAGAGTTTGTAAGAAAGATTAGTACAAGAGTAGAGAAAGTCATGTGAGTGCAACACCAGATTTTTTGTACCTTAAGATTTGCTCTGTCTTAAAGTTTACCAGTTATACAAAAATCATCAAGAGCAAACAGGACTACGTAGACTATAGCCAGTAAATTCAAAATATACAGTTTATTTGCCATAAAAATATCTTAAATATATGGAATTTTAATCAAAATCGTTAGAGCCATTTACGCGAAAATCAAAATTTTCGAAAAATGTTGCAAATAAAGGATATTTTAGGGTGGAGGAATTTTCTTCAAAATTTTTGCGTTGCATCCTTGAAAGATATTAAACTTAAATACTTACTTTGGTTCTTAACCAACTTTTTTTATTTCGAGTTATACTGTTCACAATTACCAACACGTGCGGATCTTTTTCTAAATATGCGTTTTTGGATTCAGGGGGCCTCAAAACCTTTGTTTACAAACCAGCAGAGTGAACCTGTATCATGGGCTAAATGGTGAACACAAACCGAATTTAGTAATGTGCACTATTTGGGATCCTCTCTCAGTTTCTTATCGTCATACGGGGTCTCGTGGGGGTGAGGGATAATTACTAACCAGTAACACTCCCTGATAGTTGCAATACGGGCCTAGAGGCGTGGCACTGCAATGAAGACAACGAAACGTGGGGAAGAGTAGATAAACCTGACATCGTGAAAAAGTCACGTTTTAATTTTGGTTAGATTTATCTCCAAATTCTTAATGCCTATTGCGGAAAAGGTTGCAAATATTGCTTGAAATATTGAGTTAAACGATCTTGTGCTATAAGAAAAGGTTTAACTACGCCCTTAGAATCACAAACACGCAACTTTTACAGTAAACATGATGCAATATAATACTGAAAAACAAAAACGTTTAATCATTCTACAAATTCTCCCTATATTTTTACTGGAATTACAATTCCTGTGCAAGCAGCATCATACAAGATTGTCTTTGGCGTCATAACAGAGTTTCTACTTTCAGATGAAAGGTTTTTGTCTAATATCTATGCACTAAACCGCCTTTCTTGGCTGGCTTTAACATTTAAAAACATTTCTGTGATTTTGCAGTTTCTGAAATTTGTCGAAGTGTGTTACAGCTTTCCATGAACCAATAATCAGGTCACTGTAGGTTCTGATTCAAACAACAGTTGAGCTAAATGAGTAACAATTACTGAGTGATCAAAAAAAAAACAACAACACTTTCCTTTCAGCCCGGCGTGTCATTGTGTATAACTAGAATGTAGCATGAATAGTGCTTTCATTGGAGAGGATAAAAGGAGGGAAAGAAGAGGAAGTTACGAAGGTCTTTAAACAATTATTATACCCTTGCATTTTACTAAATTTGTTTTTTGTACTCGATGCAACGAATGCCACGATGAATCCATGAACTTGGAATGCAAGCCCCACACAATACCGCGTAGCCAAAATCGTTAGGTTCTAAATTCATAAGTAGCGACGTCCACAGATTCAAATAAGTTTAAATTAATGCTCCAAAGTAAATAATTAACATTATTAACAACAAGCAACGCTGATCTGTAGCTGAAGCAGGTATAAGTCGCCATAGGAATGCTGATCGCCTACAGACCAGAGGCACAGACATCGATTTTCGAATTGCGGAACGCAATAAAGTTCAGTGAAGCATGAAATTGCCCATTTTTTAGGAAGTGTGTTATAGTCCACTTTTTCTTTTTATGCTGCGACATTGCATTTACTTTACAACGTAAACAAGCTAACAAGTGGATTCAGAAGAAGTTTGTCATCAAAAACTGAATTTCCTAGAGAAGTAAACCAAATTAACTTCCTCTTCCTTCTGACCTCGCAGGTGTGTGGGAAAGAGATGGGAATAGCGACAGGGGAAGAGAAAATGGTTTGAGGCATGTGGGCTGTATCAATGTAGGAAACATATCTGGTTTTAATAACACAACCAATGTCCTGGATGTTGTGATATTAGTGCTGTTTTAATAACACAATTGTTCACATACTATAAATAATAACTAGGGCTCGGAAGTTCATACCCTAAAAAACACTGAAATATGCATGCAAATATGCTCTTAAAAACTTGAAAATATACCAAGAAATATGCACTATTCAATGAAAACAATTAATGTCCCTTTGCAATAGACAAGACGAGTTAGTATAAATAATAAATAAAGTTACCTTATTCCTTAGAGGTTGAAGCAGAAGTAGTCCCGCTGCTAGTATTAACTGCTAAATTGCAGTTCACAACCAACACTTTGCACAAATGTTCAGCTGTAGAACATCGTCTGTTGTCTCGCAAAACACTTTTGTAACGTGGAAAACTTCTCTCCACGTCACAAGATGTTATCGGGGCATATTCAAATGACGTTAACTGCTTCACAGAGAGAGTCAAGTCTCTTGGTGTGACAGATGGTTTTCTTTTGAGGATGTCTCGAATATCGCACATCTGTTTATAACCAGAATTTTTTGAAATTACATAATGCACTTTCTCTTTCACTTTTTGTCCTATGCTACCAGGAACCGAACTTAGATCACATATTGTTTTTCTTTTTTTCTTTTTTCTTTTTTTTTTCCCAAAGACAGTAAGTGATTCATGCAAAGGAGATCCTACAGCTTCCAATGTCCTTATGGCTGTTGGTAAGAAAGAAAAATGGGCAGATATGAAACCAAGATCCTCTTTTAACCCAGAGCCTGACAGACTATTTTGCACAGTTTCTATTGATGAAGCATCTTTCAAGTCCAATGAATTAATAACCTCTTCGGTTATTTCTATGTGCTCAGCATAATATAAAACTGCATTGATCCATGTTCCCCATCGAGTTAACACTGGTGCAGGAAGAAGTCAGATATTAGGTGCTGTTGATCTAAACAACTTAACTCTTTTAGGAAATTTAACAAAAATTATCTTCGTACTGGACACAAATCTATCTACCAATAGGAAAGAACCATTGTCTGAGAAATGCTACCAATATGAAAAATATTATACAGATGAAAAAATAAAAAAAACATGAAAATTATTAAAATATGCAATATAGGGGCAATAATATTGAAATAATATGCATTTATCAAAAATCAAGAAAATATGCAGTTATATGCACCATAAAATCATGTCCAAATAACTAAAAATTCCGTAATTCGTGCACATGATGTAAAAGCATACATTTTTAACCCCTATGAAAAACATGCAAATGCATGGACTTTCTAGCCCTAGAAATAACATTTCGGCTCTATGCTATCACAATATATATATATATATATATATATATATATATATATATATATATATATATATATATATATATATAAAATGTTAATTTATGTGTGAGACAGTCGTATTATAAAGTAAATACAGCAGAACATAACCCCATTTTCTCTGAAAATTAGAAGACAATACACCAAACAAAATACGTAATATTTTCCGACACTGTTTTGTTTTCCTTTCACTAGTTTATGAATGCTAAGTCTGGGAAAGTTACAATCGAAGAACGCGTGCTAGATTATGATGCGGACTTAGCTAATATCATAACAGAACTAGACAAAAACACTGGTTGCTTAAACCTGAGAAAAAGCAGCAAATAATGACTTTGAGCGCCGTAGCGATTCGATTAAATGCCATGCCTTTTCATGGCGGACCATACTGTGCGCAATTAGTATTTATTGATGCACGTTTTATCAACTCATTCGACTTTTAGAATTAAACTGGAGAGCAAAAGCAAGAGAAAGAGCAACACAGAGCGCTTTACCCTGTTACTGATAAAAGGGAAAATATTGCCCACATACCATAAACCTTTATTGGAGCTTTAATCAAAGTGATAAACGTCACTGCCAATTTGTGATTCAACACACTAACAGATCTTTATGGTTGCCTTTCATGTTAATAGCTATTTTTCTTTATTAAGTATACTCTCAGCATCATCATCATCTGCATACACTCCATTACCAAGTTCTAACAATGAAGAAAATACTGTTTTTTCCATCTTTAATATGGGCGTCCTCCTGTGCTTTTCCATCTTGGATTTTAATCTAAACTAGCGAGTGAGTACGACTCGCATTCGTGAGGTCTCGGTTTCGATCCTCCGTGACCATGGATTCTGGCTTCGGATTTTCCGGGGTCCTTCACCTCATCTCTGCCTTCCAGAGGGGTAGCAGCCGGCAATAGACCCGTGCTCATATCCTATAACTCACATTCTAAAATCTTCCTTAGTATTCTAGCATATTATATTAGTTAAAAATGTTATTTCCATTTGCTTCTATTTTCTAAAATGTCCTTTCATGTAGGTAACCTTCCCTAAATTCTGTGTTTCTCTTTTCAACTTTATTTTCTCTACTACGTATAGTAAAGTAGAAGTATTGTATTCCACCCAAAAATTCGATGTCGGGATTTTTAGACAAATTTCCGTGTGTGTGTGTGTGTGTGTGTGTGTGTGTGTGTGTGTGTGTGTGTGTGTGTGTGTGTGTGTGTGTGTGTCTGTCTGTGGACAGCATAACTCAGAAACGAAAAGTCGGTTAAAAATCAAAGTAGGTATTTGAGTTTAATGTCTTTTAAGGATGCGACACGAAGATTTTGAAGAAAATAGCCCCACCCTAAGCTATCCTTTACATGGAAAATTTTTTCTTTCTTGAAAATGGCTGTAACGATTTTGATTAAAATGCCGTATGTTTAAGCTATTTGTATGACAAATGAAATGTATATTTTGAATTTTCTGTCTATAGCCTATGTAGTCCTGTTTACTCTAGATGACTTTTGAATAACTCGTACAAATTCTTAATATACACACAATTTGTCTGAATAAATTTGTAGAGTGAACCATTTTGAAGATATTCCTTGTTATTTGTGTCAGATCCATAAAACTTGAAAATTTCGTGAAATGTAACATCGTTCATTTTTTATATGTTAAGCCTGCAAAGAGAACGGGATCTCAAAACATTTGACTATCGCTCACAGCGTACTGTATTCTAATATTCCCCTTGTACCTACAAGGAAATAAGCAATAAGATAATTTGTACAAATGTTTATATCAACTAAGGCGAAGAAGATGGAGGTATAAGAGTTGGTAAGAATGGTTACCAGAAGAGTAGAGAAAGTCATATGAGTGGAACACATCAGATTTTTTCTACTATATTCCTCGACAGCTCTTAGGAATCTCATTTTAGCTTCTTCCATATTAGTTTCTTATTCTTGTTGTCTATATCCAAACCCTATAAAGCATAAAAACTTTGTTATCACCATCATTTTCTTTGTTTTTATATTTAAATATCTTCTTATATTAGAGTCATTTATGTTGGTCTCCGTGGCTCAGATGCTTAGACTATTAACCCAAGATCGTGGGTCCAAACCCGGCCCAGACCGATGACTTTTAAGTGTGCTTAAATTGCCAACACACCGGCGGCACGTATGTGGTTCTGGAAATATGATTCTACTACAAGAAGGAATGAAAATAGTAAATATCTTAGGACATAGTATATGCTTTTATATTCAGAGACAGGAAATTTATTACTCAGCTTTTAATTTCGTAAAGTTTCATTTTATATCCTCAAAATGAAAATAACACTGACTTCATACGCATAACGTAATTGTTTAAAAACGGAGGTGGATGAAAGATTTGTTTTTAAATGTATTCTAAACAAATAAACAAATTGCTGGTCTCATTGTGAGGTTTTGAAATGAACGCGCGTAACGCAGATATTTATTTTTATGCCCCCAGGTGAAGTTGTTACAAAAATATTATGAATTTATTTAAAAGGTAGGAAACAGAGAATGTATTATGTTAAGTTAATTATAACTACGTTTTAAAGAATATTTATTTATGATATAAGAGTTATAGGAAAATTTTATTATAAATAAAACTGGTTTAACCCGTGCATTAGACAGTACTGAATAATTAGAGATACATATATTTTAGATTACATGTAAATATAAGATATTGTTTTACGTTTTTCATGGTCATCGGGCTGCGATATTCATTTGTTGTCTTGCTTAGCATAAGTGTTGACAACATGACGATTTTACAAAACCACAAGATTCTACATAAGGGAGTCAGTGGAAATAATTAAACGATGTAAATAGTGTAACAAAAATTTGCACAGGATTTTGGTATATTAATTTGTCTTTAGTGTGTCAGATGTAACAGAATTATTTGTGTACGAAAGCCTTAGCCTAACTTTTTTCCCTCGCAACTTAGCATCAGTCGGAAATCTTGAAAGTTCTTAAATTTTAATCTCAGATGTAGTACTCATGTAGTGTAATTAGTAATAAATTAAGATCACTTCCGAGAATGTCTAAAACGCTTTATTTACACTCATAAATCACCAGTTTATATATTATTACTTTTACGAAATTTCTCGTTAAACAATGGCGGATTTCATCGTAGATAAGGAATAGCTAAGCACAGCTGAAGATCGTATAACATGTTTCATTTGTTTTCATTCACAGCAAATAGTTGAATTAAATTATGTCCAATAAAATATGGAAAAGAAATTTTGATTTATTATTGCTTTTTATGGTTTTTTCAAGTATTACAAAAAGTAATTGGCTAACCAGCAACTGTAAGTTACTCGAATGCTTGTAACTCGGTCCTGCGGACCTCGTATTCCCAAAATACATTCTCGATCTCATAAGTATCACTTATTTCTTGACACACAATATGCTATTAACACTGTCGTAAACTGCTAAAATGCAAACTTTTACTATCAAAGTTGTTAGAGAGACTGAGAAAACATTCCTCATCGAAGTCGACACAAAATGGCTACAGATTGTGATGAAAAGCAAATATAAAGATTTAATGTATGAATATCTGATATAATGATCGTAAAAGATACGAAAAATAAAAGAATAAATTGGTTTATTTATGAGTATTATTTCGAGCAAATATCGTTCATTGCTATCCCCCTGAGAACTTGGATCTACATGCATCTGCTGAGTTCCACGAAATAACTAGGCACAAAAAGAGGCAAATTGCAACCTGCATCAACATGGACACAATTCCATTAACGAGAAGAAGCACACATCGACTCAAATGGTACCACAAGGGGAAGCTAGCCAATAATATATGTAATACCCCGCCTCTCGGATTAAAAACTGTATTTAATGTGTTTTATATATGACTGAAAATGTTCCAAAACTGTAAAAACGATTCGTTCAAAATAAATCACATGGAAATTCACAAATTATTTGTTTTGGTTTCTTAGCTTTCATTTATCAAGCATTTGTCACTTTAGTTATGTGGTGTAGTTCAATTTTCAGTCACTAGTTGTCGTGACGTATCCGTTACGCTCGCTAGTCACAAGTTTAGATTAGGTTACTTGCCACTTGCCGGCCAGATTCTAAGTCCGAAGTTACTTACTGCGCATGCGCCGACATTGTGTATTGTGTACATTATCGTTATTGCCTTGTTACTGGGTCCACGAAATGCTGGCTCGTTCTTTTTTTATTTATTTATTTATTTTATATTATTATATTATTTTATTATACTATTATTTATTATTACATTTATATTATATATATTATTTATATATAATATTATTTATTATATTTATATTATAATATCCTCCTCACGGGGTGTAGCACGGCATCACATTCCCTGCATAGTATTCGAGTTCTCAGCAGGCCCTCGTCGTAAAGAAATTGCATGCATTCCTCCTCATTATAGCACAGAGGCGCTAAATCTACTATGCTAATGAAGCGATCCATTGCACTCTCACAACTTGCTTCTAAGAAGGCCACCAGCATGTCCCGCTAAAACATTCAAACTTACTATTGGCAACAAACTCCTGGGGAAATTGTGCTGTTGGCAGCGCTGAATTAACACAGCAACTTCGGTAACTTTCGTGACCATTCGTACACACTACCGAGTTGGACCAAGTACTCGCGTCACCTAAACTAAAGAATATCCCGCTACTAATCCCTCGCTAAAACACCGCTAACAGTTCGTCACCAGGGTTGCCAAATTTTAAACTCAATACTAGCAAACATTGGTTGAAAAATAGAAGTTGTGTTATGGAAACAACTATACTATCAAAATTAGCATTCCAGTACGCTTCAACTGTTCACAGGGACCAAGGAAGAGCAAAACAGTGGTGCAAAGACCAAGGCCATCTTCGCTAGGTTTATGATTACAGGCCAGATGACCTAAAACGAATCGTCTAGGGCTATAAAGGTCTATTTGCAGACTGACAGTGTTGCACCATGGATTGAGCGCAGAAAGCTCCATTCTCTCATAACCAGGGTTACATACTACGCCCAGGAGTGAGAAGTAACCCTGCATCAACTGTAACTCCGAGCGGTCTTTGTACCGCGAGGACGTCGAGTTCCTCTTCCTTCAATTATTTACCCGCCCTGTGTTTGCTTGAAGGTGGAGCAGAACTGCAAAGGGCTGACGAAATGAAGAGCACATCCTGGAAGCACAGAAACAAAGGAAGAGCAGAGGGTGTAGTCATAAAGGCTCTAAAAATAAAATAATTGTGTTACTGCTCGTCCTTCTTTACCATGCGGTAGACTCTTAATTAACTACTCCTTTTAAGTGAATCGTTTATTTTTGATAATTAAGTCCATATTCCCGCATATGAGATTTAACTTCATACACAGAGAGCTTCATTTATGACATTGATTTACTACCTGGTTATTCTTTTGTTTAGCCAGTTTCGCCAATTGTATTATCATAAATCCGCGAAAAACTTCTTTTTGAGCTTTGTGTTTCTCCGTGTGGGTATGTGGCAGGATATTTAACCTCAGAAATGCCCTCTATTTGTATACAGATGCTTATTAAATTAGTTTTAAGCTAATGTTGTGAAGATTTCGTGTATAAACTGGATTGAACGTGCTGATGAAAGTACTTTCTGGTGTTCTTCATATGCGCTGGTTTGTTTCTGGATTGCAATGAACTAAGAGATGTATGACTGGTTGTCATATTAGCATGCGCATTTCGGTGAGATTGCTGTTCCATTTGAGTGGATAATGTTGGAATTTTCCATGCTTTGTAAGGAATTGAGTATGAATGTCGGGTTTGGGACTGCTTCTTGCCTGGTATAGACGTTTGGGAATATGAGTTTTGTGTGGTTTGTATTCCAAATGAGAGAGGTATCTTGTCATATGCTATTATTCTTAGAGACCTTGAGTACATTTTTGCGAGGAAATCTGTCCTTTTGTTCCCGTACTGACTAGTGTGTTCAAAAAAAAATTATTTTGTTGTTTAACGACGCTGTCAATTGCCAGGATCACATCAGCGTCGCCGGTGTGCCGGAATTTTGTCCCGCAGGAGTTCTTTTACATGCCAGTAAATCTACTGACATGGAGCTGTCGTTTTTAAGCACACTTAAAAACCATCGGCCTGGGCCGGATTTGAACCCGCGACCTTGGGAACAGTAGGCCAGCGTCTAACCAACTGAGCCACCCAGACCGACAAGTAGTGTGTTCAAGAACTTGTGCAGGAAGTAATAACGACCCTAACCTAACCCGGTACACCACTGCACGTGATCTATATAGATTACTCAAAGGCATTTGACAGTATCAACAAAAGGATCTCATCCAAAAGCTGGAGAAGATATTAGGCGAATTACAATCAAGGACAATGAAGGAAAAATAAAGCACTTTTAGAAAAAAGTTCGTGTGTCTGTTTGTGTGTCAGTCCGTGTAGAGCATAACTCAAAAATTAAAAGTCGGTTAAAAACCAAAGTTGGTATTTAAGTTTAATGTTTTTAAGCATGCGACACGAAGATTTTGAAGAGAATAGCCCCACCCTAAACTACCCTTTACATGGAAAATTTTTCGAAAATTTTGATTTTCTTGAAAATGGCTCTAGCGATTTTGATTAAAATGTCATTTTCTTGAAAATGGCTCTAACGGTTTTGATTAAAATGTCATATGTTTGAGATATTTTTATGACAAATGAAATGTATATCTTGAATTTTCTGGCTATAGCCCCTGTAGTCGTATTTACTCTGGACGACTTTTGCATAACTGGTAAACCGTTAGAGATAGACCAAATTATACTATACAAACAATGTAGATCTTGCTAAAATACACAATTTATGTCTCAATAAATTTTCTTGTAGGGTGAACCATTTCGGAGATATTCCTTGTTATATGTGTGAGTTTCGGAAAACTTGGAACTTTCGTGAAATGGATCATCGTTTTTCATTTGTTTTATATGTTAAGTGTGCAAAGACAACAAAATCTCAAACATTTGACTATCGCACAAAGCCTACTATATTGTAACATTCCCCTTGCACCTACAAGGAAATAAGCAATAAGATAAATTGTACAAATGTTTATCTCAACTAACATGAAGAAGATATAGGAATAAGAGTTTGTAAGAATGGTTAGTACAAGAGTAGAGAAAGCCATGTGAGTGCAACACATCAGATTATTTTTCTTAAGAATAATACGCATTTAAACATAAACTTCCTCTTACAATTTACATTACAATTGGTAATACTAATAGGAGTATTTTATTTACTATCGAAGTATTGTTACTAAATTTACATACAAAATTGCAGAATATAATAACAATTTTAATATATCGTGTCTTTTTTGTTGAAGTCTACATTAAACCTCATCTAAAGATGTCGTTTCTGCAAGAACTACATTTTATTAAATATAATAAATATACAACATATACTCTTAAAGTAGATAAAATATAGATATTGTCACCGCGCTCGCCGCATCTAATTGCCGACAGCCGCAATTGTCACCCATCGCATTATTGTCGGCACTACCGCAAAGGAGCCGAAGGAAAGAGACAGAGAATGGCCGCATTGTTGGGGCGCTTGCCGAAAGAGAGAAAAGGATAGAGGCTACTGGAATCTTCTACTTTGTACTCCAGCGCAATAAGTGAACGTTCCTGAAGCTTCCAGAATAGTGCCTGGGAGATATAAATAGCGGTAAAGTGTGAGAAGAGAGTCAGACGTATGTGAAGGCTGGGTAGTCGTGCCGACGGAGACGGACAGACGATGTGGAGAGTTGTGCCGACGGAGAAGAGTTAGTTCTTTGTGTTACGAGTTCGGAGCCGTGCTGTTGGAGAATCGGAAAAGACTTTCTTGTTGTTGCAACGAGTGTACAAAGTTACTGTTTACGGAAATAAAAGTGTTTCTTTATCTCGACTACATCTGTCTACTTCACACCCACCCCACCAAAGTCACAATATGTCACAAAATCGTGGCTCTTTGCCTCTCGTTACTAAACCCCTACTTCCATAATTGCTTTAAACTTTGCTGGACCGAGCGGAATGGTTCAGACGCTTGTTTCTGGTTTCTCATTCCTTGCTTTCCTAGGTTGGTATTTCCTTTCATGTTTGAGGAGGGTGTTTCTTCACGGAACCTGTCCTTGGCGGGAGAATATGCAATGGAGGATCGAGAATGTCACGTCAGATATCGCCTTTCCTTGCTCCCGGACTTAGGCGCAACAGTTGACTGCACTACTCCAACCCAACCCCCTTTCGCCTGTAAAACTTGACCTTAACCGTAAAACCTCCTAACCAGTGGCGCGTGGTGAAGCATTGAAGCAATTTTTTTTTTTTTTTTTTTTTCAGATTTTATTTATTTCAATTTTGTCTGGTGCTGGTACAGTAGGCCCAGCATTTACGTTTATTTACAATTTTTTGTTTTTTCATTTTATATACAACGGGTTTTCCAGGAAACCCATACACTGGCCGTCCTTGGGCCTCCGTGAACAGTTCCCTGTTGTATTGTCTTGGGTTTTGTTTCTAGTTTTTGTTATTGTTTTTTCTTTATATACATATATACACTTTATTTACACACTTGCACTCCCGCATTCACTCTGGCATATCGTGAGATATGCCCTCACACACACACACACACACACACACACACACACACACACACACACACACACACACACACACGCACATTAAAACACTATTTGCAGGCGCTATTTACACTCGCTATATACATTTCCGCGGTTTTCCTGGGAGGGCAGGTTGCAGCTCCTGACTGGTTCCCTGGGGTGCAGGCCTCTGAGGTAGCTTGTGTGCGGCCTGGGGCCATTGTTTGCGTGGACGCACATCAGTCGGTGAGCCAAGCGACGTCTAAAACATTTTGATTCGTACATGTTTTCGATGCTTCGGCTCACCTTTGCCGATATTGGCAATGACGTAATTGTCGTGGTTTGTGATGCGCGCCCATGCCGCGGAGGCTCTTTTGGTTATTGCCTCAGGGATGGAGGGGATCTGGGTTTCCAGGTGTAGGGTTTGGTTGGTGGTTAAGAGAGGAGCAGAGAGGATTTTTCGAAGGGAGAGGTTTCGGAGGGTTTGGATCTGTTTTAGGGCGGTTTTTGAGGCATTTGCTCAGGCCACACACGCATATAGAACCACTGACAGGATAAAAGCTTTGTACAGGATGAGTTTGGACTTCAACTGCAGCTGTTTGCTGCGGAAGATGGGGGCGCATAACTTTAACCGTTGTCTGCCTTTGTTGGCGCTATTTTTTATGTGGGTGGACCACCACATTGTGCGGTCCAAGGTAACCCCTAAGTATTTAACTTGCCGACGGCAGTGCAATGACCACCGACCGTTAGGTCCATTGCCAAAGTGTGATGCCGCTTAGAAAAATGAATCAGCTGGCATTTGTAGGGGTTAATTTTGATTTTCCAATCATGTTGCCATGAGAGGAAGTTGTTGACATAGCGTTGCATTTCTGCAAGACCGAAACGTGAATTTCTATGGTGGTTGTATATTGCAGTGTCGTCGGCGTATATGGCGACCTTGCATCTGGCGTCCACTGGGAAGTCGTTTGTAAACAGTATGTACAAGAAGGGGCACATTATTGCCCCTTGTGGGACGCCACCCCGCATCACTCGCTCCCGAGAGGAGGAGCGGCCCACTTGGACGTAGAACTTCCGTTATTCTAAAAAAATTGTGCAACAAGTTTAGATAATTTTGAAGTGCCGAGAAATTTTGGTGCAGTTTATAGATAAGGCCATTGTGCCAGCACCGGTCAAATGCGGCTTCTACGTCCAGAAATAGCGCCAACGTTGAAGCCCCGTTGTTAAATTGCTCTGTTATGTCATCTGTTATTTTTTTTTTTTTTTTTATTAATTTATTTAGAGTCGCTTTAACAATTAAGTCATATCGCGACTATTCTATGGAATACAGCGGTATACAATAAATTTAGTACAATTATTCATCTGTTATTCTGAGAAGCTGTAAGTCAGTAGAATGTCCTTTTCGAAAGCCAAACTGTGAATTTGAGAGTCCATGAGATTCCGAAACATGTTTTTGGAGTCGAGAAAGTGTAAGTTTTTCGAGCAATTTACCAATAGTACACAGGAGAGTAATGGGGCGGTAATTTTGCGGTTGTCTGGTGCTTTTCCCTTGCTTTGGAAGCATGACTACCTTGGCTCGTTTCCAAGTAGAGGGGAAATAGCCTTGCTGCAAACAGGCGTTAAATATTTTGGTCAGTTGCATCACAGCATTTCTCGGGAGATGTTGAAACAATAATGTTGAGAAGATACACTAAAACAAATGGAATGCTATTTCTAGAAATGACATTTGAAAAACAAATATTTCATTAGAATTATCTGTAACATTGGGTAATACCAAACTGTTATTATTCCTAAAGAAAACATAAATTGAATTGATTTTCTACCCTAACCTCGAGCAAAAAGTAATCTGTTTACCCACAAAACGAAATTATATCGAAAGTCGAGCACCAGGAAACACTCTATGCCATCTGTTGGAGCTCAGGAAAAATATTTACGAAGGTGTAGAAATTCCTATGGGCTGTTTGAAAATTGTATAGATGAATTTGCCACAAGAGTGACTTTAATGGAAGTGAAGAAAATGGTGTATTAGTAGGAATTAAAGCTATAGCAAAGGTTTCTAAGGTTTTACTCGAGAAAGTTCAACTTTTAAATTAAAAGAAGTTATTTCCACTCAGATTGACGTAAATCATCAGAAGACTGCACAGATGACGAACAGTATAAACAACATTTGCACTG
Organism: Tenodera sinensis; assembly: GCA_030765045.1. NCBI lineage: Eukaryota > Metazoa > Arthropoda > Insecta > Mantodea > Mantidae > Tenodera > Tenodera sinensis. Next base: position 194,653,942 of record CM060963.1, read on the forward strand.
AGGATACATTTAATTTAATGTGAATGTTTAGTTTCGAGAACTTTCAGCAGGATAAATGCAGCTAATGGTCTCTATAAAATTTGTTATAACCTTTAGGCAGAGGAAGTTCACGAACAAAAGAAATCTATATACTGTCACAGTATATTGAAGTTATCGGACTAATAATAATTGTTACTGCGCTCCCATTTTTGTAAAAAAGCTAATTATGACAAATATTTTTTTATGAGGTAGCTATTACAGTTATTCGAGGCCGGGTAAAACTTTTTAGCAAACATTTATATGCCATTAAATGCGTAACCTTTAACAAAGATTTATATTTTACGTACCTGTTCTTCATTTAACCCTCTAATGCATACATTTTTATTTGGCAACAAAGATATGTGTTCAAAGTTTAAGAATATTATGACAAAATCGACGCAAGTCAATTACTTTTCTGCCTGTTTGTTTTCTCTACAAAATTTTGTCCCAAATGCATAGTTCTTTTTTCTGACGTTAACACAGTCTGCTGTCTTTCGTGTTATTACAACTCTCAAATGTTTTGAATGGATGTCTAGCCCATTTCGCTGGTCTTTAACAATTATTATGCCTATTTGAAATAATTTCCTAAATTGGTTCAGGAATTACAATTAATTCATGTGATGGAGGGTTAACACTATTTATTATTGTGCTATTATACATGCATTCTATGCTGCTATGTGTTCATTTTTATATTATTTTTGTTTGGTGTGCTGTGTCGGAAAATAGCCTTCCAATGGAGGAAGCTTTTTAATAACAATAAAAATATTTCCTGCACGCCTTAGGCTATAAAAACATGCCCGTAACATTTTATTGCAAGGAGTATATATAGACGTTCATGACGTCACGGTTCAACAAACAGAAGACGGAGTTCAAAACGCAACAATCGATCCTGTATTATATTTGTTTGTTTAATTGTAATTTATCAAACACTGCTTCTTTTCTTATGTTGAGATCAGGTTGGAGAATCTAACCTTACTGTGGTACAGATGCGCAACAGCTGACGTAATTTGACGCAGCAGAGCCGCAATTCAAATGTCAAATATGGCTGAACTTTCGCTTCGGTGAAGGATGTAATACTGAAATAAATGAAATAATTCGCAGAGGGAAAGCTCGGAACACTAAATATAACAGAAAATATGTTTGGAATCAATTTGACAAATTTTGCATTGAACGAAATTATAAATTAACAGTACATATTTCATATTTTGACATTACCAACATGTTAAAAAATTGGATCATCTGAGAATCCTGTAGGCCGTGCCATTGGAAGCTGATGTTCATTGACTATATCGTCTTTTAATTCGTGAAATAGTCTTAATGCAACTTGTAATAGTCAAATTCTCTAGATAAATTGACAACCACTTGTGGCATTACTTATGAACATTAGATGTCAGTGAACAAATATTTTATATTATCTGAGAGAATTATTTTACTCGATGTCCGCTACCTGAGCTCAGAGTGGGAAATCCAATTTCGTTATTCAGTGCTGTCGCATGTCCTTTATTTGGGCAAACAGGATCTGTTCTTGACACGAACCCGAAATTAAACTATATTTTCAGAGCAAAAGCTCAACGACATCAGAGGAAGTTCTAGAAACATCTGTGAGAAAGCATGCAAAGGAATCAAGAATTTTGCAAATCTCAGCTTGAAATGCTGCTAGAGTTTAAAATGTTCTATTTATTTTAATTTCAAGTCTTTCTTTGTTAAAGAATACCAAAGGTACCAATAAATTTAATTGTTAAATGCCAATGTGAGCATTTGATGAGACATTTTTGTTGCCAAATGGCAACAGTTAAATTTGACCGCCACCTTGCTTCACAGCATGTGCAAAAGTGCCCCTGTGTTTGTCAACACAACTTCATATAGTCCACAGGGTAAATCCCCACGTCGGCTTTGATCTGCATTATGTTTTCTGGGCTCCTTTGGAGCTGTTTCTGCTTTAAGAATATCATAAAAAGAAATCGCACGGGCTATGAGGGCCCCCCCCCCCCCCCATTCCTTTCAGGAAATCTGTGACACGAAGATCAAACGTGTCGTGCAGGAAATGTTTGCAGCGTGTGGGCGTGCTATATCGTGTGTGAATGACAGAGTTTGCATTGGCACACCTGCTGCCAGGAGTTACGGGAAAAACCTCTATTCCAACGCTTTTGTACTCCTCTTTGTTCACGATTCTATGTCTTGTACTCACATTTTTCTACTCACTGTTGTATAAACTATTTTTAAAACCTCCTATTCTTCTATTTATTTCAGTTAATCGTGATAGAAATGGTTTTATTACTTATTTCTCGGTAGGCACAGTGAGAATAAGCGACTACAGCCGGCTTCAAATGTTTTACGAGTCACATTACGTTCTCTTTGCTTGGTTAAAATATAAAAAAATCTGATGTGTTGCACTCACATGACTTTCTCTACTCTTGTACTAACCATTCTTACAAACTCTTATTCCTACATCTCCATGTTAGTTAAGATAAACATTCGTACAAATTATCTTATTGCTTATTTCCTTGTAGGTGCAAGGGGAATATTAGAATACAGAATATTTTGTGCGACAGTCAAATCTTTTTAACCTTTGAGATTCCGTTCTCTTTGCACGATTAACATATAAAAAAATGAAAACGTTGTTGCATTTTGCTGAAGTTCTAAGTTTTCCGAAACTCACACACATAACGAGGAATATCTCCGAAATGGTTCACCCTAAAAGAAAATTTATTGGAACATAAATTGTGTATTTGACCAAGATCTACATTTTTTGTATAGTATGATTTGGTCTATCTCTAACGGTTTACCAGTTATGCAAAAGTCGTCCAGAGTAAATACGACTACAGGGGCTATAGCCAGAAAATTCAAGATATACATTTCATTTGTAATAAAAATATCTCAAACATATGACATTTTAATCAAAATCTTAGAACCATTTTCAAGAAAATAAAAATTTTCGAAAAATCTTCCATGTAAAGGGTAGTGCAGGGTGGGGCTATTTTCTTCAAAATCTTCGTGTCACATCCTTGAAAGACATTAAACTTAAATACCAAGTTTGACTTTTAACCGACTTTTCGTTTTTAAGTTATGCTGTCCACAGACTGACAGACGGACACACAGACACACACACGGACCTTTTTCTAAAAATGCTTTTTTTTAATTCAGGGGGCCTCAAAACATGTATTTCTGGTGAAATGTCGACATTCAATTTTTGTCTGGGATATAATACTTCGTAGTAGAGAAAGTAATAAAGTGATCAATGGGAGTTAGGTTATAGGTCACGTGAAAGTGTCCTCGAAATCAAGGCTAGTAGAGACAGGAGCATCGCCGATGCGGAGGGTTTAGCAGCCACCAGTCCTTTTTAGCTCCAAATAGTCGAAGCGCTTTCATTCTTCAACTTGTTGTTTAGTTCCATGAGATCACATGCAGGTTTCGCTTGGTGTGTTATGTACGCCGTCGTTATGGGCGACTTCATTAAAGAGCGACTCATTAAAAAGGAAGCTTTGCATTAAACGTGCTTGACTCTGCACTCTCTATTGGCGTGCAAAAGTTGATGAACTGTTGTATGGCGCAGGCTGTTGCGGTGAAAGCGCTGCTATTAGCGCAGACCACCGCAAGTGGTCACTGTCACATGATGAGGTTTTCAACTGCTTCATTATTACAATACTGGCTTGTCCCCAGTGTGCACACACATTCATTCTTTGTTGCCTTTTCATGTCTTTCTTGAATTATGGTGCTTACTTTCTCCTTTTCTTGAAAATAGCTCTAACGATTTTGACTAAAATAACATATGTTTGAGATATTTTTATGACAAATGAAACGTATATCTTGAAATTTCTGGCTATAGCCTATGTAGTCGTGTTTACTCTGGATGACTTTTGAATAACTCGCAAACCATAAGAAATAGACAAAATCTTGCTATACAAAAAATGTAGATCTTTCTAAAATACACAATTTATGTCTCAATAAATTTTCTTGTAGGTCGAACCATTTCGGAGATATGTGTGTGAGTTTCGGAAAACTTAAAGCTTTCGTGAAATGGAACATCGTTGTTCATTTTTTTATATGTTACGTGTACAAAGAGAACGGAATTTGAAAGCTTTAAAAGATTTGACTATCGTACAAAGCCTACTGTATTCTAATATTCCCCTTGCACCTACAAGGAAATAAGCAATAAGATAATTTGTACAAATGTTTATCTCAACTAGCACGAAGAAGATATAGGAATAAGAGTTTGTAAGAATGAGCATCTCTGCGCCTGCTTGAATTTACACGTAAACTGTTGCAGACTCTCTTTATTAATTTTCCTTATGCAACATTTCACAGTGTTCGGAAATAGCAGTAGTTCATATTAATCAGTAAACTTCCCTCTTACTGGAGCAACTATCGATAATATCGAGTCATTCTCGAATTGCTTATGAAAACAAGCAATTCCCTGTATTCAAATCTCTATCGCTTATCTAATACGCAGGAAGTAGTCACATTGGGTATTGATATTTCCACATAAATACACGGTTAGGGCTTCTCTGAAACTCCGCTCTCCTTGAAGCAATTAGATTTCCTTTCTCTATGCTTATGTACGGCACAGAATTTGCTGCATTCAAACCAAAGATTGAATATCGAGATTTCACCGCAACTCCTCGTATTTACAGGCAGAGTGAGTATAAAGGAGTTGGAAAGTTAGAATTAACTGATGAATTCAACGCCATGCTGGGTTTCAATCAGATATGTTCGACTTTCCTAGCATGAGCTATCATAGAAACACTAAATTCCCCAACGAGTCACTTTTTTCCGGTAACCAGAAGGCATTCTCAAATTCGTTTTGACAAAACATACTCTAATGGTGTAAGTGGTTTAATTACTGAAGCTTACACTGTACCAACATTACGAGCGTTAAACAGGTGTCCCAAAATTGGACCAAGAAACTTTGGGATCTAATAGATAAAATTATTTTAAACACTTTTTGTTAAGGAGCGACACGTGAAAGGTATTTTCGGGGTTATTCGAGAAGTGTCTGGCGGCCGGCATATTTTTAGAGGTTTCAGAAACTGTGAAGTTCGAGAAAGATGCGTGTTACGTCACAAAGAGTGCATCGGCATGCTCTATTCTGCCGTACTCTCGCAAATACAACAGCAATTTCTCTGGTTTAAAACTTTGCCGGTCTAATTTTGAGTAGGAAAATAAACTAAGATAAAAGTAACCAGGCTGGACTTTCATATTTTTGTCACAATATGCATATATAGTATATATACATAACATAAGGAAATGTGATATAACTAAATACTAAAAGCTGTAGTAGCTTGAAGTTGTGAACGCAGGAGGGAGGATTCAGGGTGGTGATATGTCTCACGTGGTGACAGGAAACAGCCCGAACAGGGTACATCGTTTAGAATTTACACAAGAGTGCTTGAGATCGCCGGAATTCCACAGTTACAGCGAGGAGGCGTGGAAACACGTGCCTAATTGGAAAGTGAAACCACAGAGGCGTGAAAACCGATACTAGAAATGGGCTATAAAACTTTCAATTGAGAAAATAAAAGTTTCCGGTATCCTTGTGATGTAAAGCTCCAAGAAGAATTGAGGGGGAACAGAAAGACAGTGAGTGTGGCCCCATTCACATGCAAAATTAACTGTAAGAATAGCTTGTCTTTTGTTTATTTCTATAAAGATTGTGTACCTTAATAAGATAAATGCAATACTAATTTCCATTGTTGATTTTGTCGTAAATAATTAAACTGTGTGTGTGCTTAAACGATGCACCGCAGCAAAAAACATTGCTTAACAAAAAGTGTTTAAAATAATATTATATGTGTTTGTCGGTCTAATTTTGGGACACCTGTAAAGGGAACCGTTTCTGAAACCTCTACAAATACGCCGGCCGCCGGACACTTCTCGAATAATCGCGAAAACACCTTTGACGTGTCGCTCTGATTGTTGTCACGTGTTTTACAAGCAGTGCTGCAATTTGACAGTGCCTATTCATTCTCTGGTGGCTTGCAATGAACGTATATAGTTTACCAGAAACTTAGCGTATCAGCTGCAGCTCAAAGTAGTGGTAAAGGGAGAAACAGAACAAAGTTCCTTCCTTTCGTTTGGCTAGAGACACCTCAAATTTAGTCAACTTTCAGGTATTCTAGAACAAAGAAGCAAAGCAAAATTGACTTGGTGTACCTCAATGTATATTCTATGGCGTTTTCCGTACACAAGTTATGAGATTGATGAAACACTAAATTTACTCTCTTTCGCAAATACAATAAATCTACTAAATTAAAAGATGAAAATGGGCTTTAAGACTTTCATTGTTAGCTATCCACTTGAAGCTTACTAGTTTATAAGTGCACTAAAACAAACGCAGGTCCTCGGCTATAAATTATTCGGAAAACTTACTCTTTCGCTGAATTAAAATTAAACAATGCTAATACTGACATTTTTCCAATTTTAGCCTACACAGGACAAGTGTCAAGGAACAATTAAGAAGCGCTGAGAACCATATTGGGCCAACTGACATGTTTAAAAAGCGGAGAAACGTAAGGTTAAGTTTAGTTAATTTCACATTGTGTTGAATAATTTGTAGTATTTTTAGAAAAAAAAAAGGTTAGTGTGTGTGTGTGTGTGTGTGTGTGTGTGTGTGTGTGTGTGTGTGTGTGTGTGTCTGTGTGTGTGTGTGTGTTTTCCCTTTACATGGAACTTTCTTCGAAAATATAGCCTATGTAGACCTGTTTACTCAGGATGACTTTTGTATAACTGGTAAGCCGTAACGGATAAATCAAATCTTACCATACAAAAGTGTAGAACTTGCTAAAACACACAGTTTATGTCTGAATAATATTTTTAGTAGAGTGAACCATTTCGGAGATATTCCTTGTTATTTGTGTGAGTTTTGGAAAACAAACTTTTGTAAAATGGAACATCGTTATCTGTTTTTTTACATGTTAGCCGTGCAAAGAGAACGAAATTTGAAAGCGTTAAAAGATTTGACTATCGCTGTCTTTCAGTTCCTCTCTATGTCGGTCTCTGTCTCGACACTGCTGCGGACGATATTATCATTTCACTCAAACAATCTTAACTAAAAACTGCTTCACACAACAAACAACTTGGATGCGTCTACTACTGTCTCTGACGATATCCAAGCTATCTTAGCACTGTACACACATACATGCTATCTCGTTCAACACTTCACGATTCAGTTCTCTCTATGCTGCATTCAATAGCTGTGATTGACGTAGCACGGATGTTTCTTGAAATCCACCTTTTCAATAACAAGCCCGCGCGTGAAGAGTTTCTGAAATAGCTTGGAATCGCTTTTTACTAGCGCGTTATTGTCATCGGCCGCCTATACCCAAGCAGTGGTATGAGGTAGCTTGACCTCGAGCGTCTCTTTGACGGCAGACGGCGTTGCAATATTTACAAGACTCTAAGTCGCCATTGATGTATGTTGTCTCAGCATTTTGAGAATACTTTGTGGTCTACTGGTTCTGTTCTTTACAGCAGCTACACGGTAAGCCGAATATCCAGGGTTCAAATCTCAGTTGTGGCACTGATATTTTCTGTCTGAATTTATCTTTCCAGTGCTAATGTTGTTCTGAAGCTCAGTTATCTAGTGAGAAGCACAATTAATGCAATGTTTGGAACAATTATTATAATTTAACATTAACATTAACATTTAACATTAAGTTAGGACTAATTCTTATACAAATAACTCTGCGCCAGGTACCATTCTTCTTGGGCATCTTATTTTTCTTAACATCTCTTCTCAGTAGAAACATTTTAATCAACGAATAGAAAGAAATAGAAAGGAAATAAATGACATAAACCATGCGTTTTAATGAGCTATGCTTTTGCTTATAAACATTTCTTATCTTTTACGGCTTGTGGTGAAGCGAGAGTATTTCTGCTAGTGACAGAAGCTTTAAAATGTGCGTTTTATGAACGTTATGTCACCAAGGTGCAACGTCGTGCAGTGCAAGTCGCGTGTTAGAAAGTTCGACACGCATGACCTGCAGCACGCCTACATTCTGTAAGGATAACACACGCACAGTGCCAAGAGCCCGTATAAGAGCAGCGCCTCTATTTTAGCATTGACCTCGGAGGAATATTGCTGGAAGGACTTTAGCTATCCTATAAGTTAAGGTTCTCGATTGATCATTGAGCGTTTTTGAGTGGATGCATATAAGTTGTGACACTGGTCGCCTGTGAAAGAGACATCAAGGTCAAGATAGCTCACACCACGACGTTGCTAGGTAATGCGCGGTCGGTAAACAAGGAGAACAATAGTCATATTGGAGCAAAGACCGATTCTAGACGGTTCGAGAAGCTTTCGATTGCCGGCTTGTTTACGAGAAGCTCCAAGAAATTTAAAGGCGTGAGAGCACGGACAGGGTTAGCTATTTTTAGTTTTTAAATGTTGAAGCACTTTTCAAGTTCAGGGTTGAGAAGGTGTTTACAAGACCGTTTGCATGGCAGAGTTCTTTGTGTCAATATTTCGATAGGACAAAACCGCTGAGAATTGCAAGATCATGACAAATTTTAAATTGTGTTAGGTATAATAAAGCCAATGTGTTCTGTTTTATTCAGAAGGGAATATATTTTAATGCCAACATTAAGCTGAAACACAAGTTCCTCTATCATTTTTCTCTGTAACGAAATTGAGTAAACTGTGCGTTTTAACGAAATCTACATTTTTGTATAGTAAAATTTGGTCTATCTCTTAATGTTTATTTGTTATGCAAAAGTCATCAGCAGTAAACAGGACTATGTAGGTTATAGTCAGAAAATTCAAAATATACTTTTTAGTTGTCATAAAAATATCTTAAACGTGTGGCATTTTAATCAAAATCGTTAGACATTTTCGAGAAAATGAAATTTTTTGAAATATTTCCCATGTAAAGGGTAGTTTAGGGTGGAGGAATTTTCTTCAAAATCTTCGTGTGGCATCGTTGAAGGATAGTAAACTGAAGTACCAACTTTGGTTTTTAACCGAATTTTTGTTTTTGAGTTATGCTGTAAACAGACAGACAAGCACAGACACAGACACGGACCTTCATGTAAATTGCTTTGTTGGATTCGGGGTTTCAAAACATGTATCTCCGGTGAATTTTCGACAGAGAAAGTAAAATTGGTGTTAGTATGCGTGAAGTTGATGGGGGTGTCTTTCTGATGTTTTTATTTATTTCTTTGTGTTATTTTTTGTTCTTTATGCTATCCAAAGAGTTTATTTAACTATTTAAGTGGATTAATTATATATTATACGTCTCCAAAGGTACATGTGCTGGGAAACTCTAAAAGCTGTAGAAGGAATAGATGGTTAAACCACGAGCAACGTCAGATATTTAAGCTAGTATGCTATATAGAGAATGGAGGATATTCCATTGTCAAAATCAGTGCTTGTTGACTTTTATGTGGTATAGAAAGGTTTTTAGATTACACACAAATTACACGCAAAATATGTACAGATAATATAGTCTCCAAGGCATACTCGTAACCTTTGAAATTTTTATATTATTATTTCTTTTTTGGCCTCCTTATTTCGATAGAACTCAGTTATTGTATTAAGCACCATCTATTATCTACTTTTGGGTTTACTTTTACAGGCTCCTTCCAGGTGCCTGTTCAGCCTTATTCCTTCATCTCACGTCTTCCCTGCTCTTTCACATTTCTTTCTGCCAGTCACGGCCCAATTAATGATACGTTTGGGCCACCACACACTCACTAAATATGCCCCTGCAGTTACAGAGATCTTACTTTCTGTGCGTTGCCATGGGGAATTGAAATGGATTTGAGTGCAGTCCCATTCTCAATACTATCGGCGGCTCCAGGTTGAATTCTATCTGTTTTGAGATAGGTTTGGGTACGCAAGGCTCAAGAATAAATAATACAAGAGTTCGTGTCGGTCGACATGGTTTATGTTGGGAAAACCTGTAAAAAATCTGAAGTATTGCACTCACACGACTTTCTCTACTCTTGTACTAACGAATCTACAAACTCTTATTTCTATATCTTCTTTGTGTTAGTTGAGTGTACCACAAAATATTATTTCTAAGGGGAGCGTTTTCAAAATTACTTAGTTTGCTTTCACACAAAGCGTTTGTTTAGAACATTTAGTCTTCGTATTGATACCCAGCGTGTTCGCTTGCAACCAACTCTCAGATGTCCGAAAACTTCGTTCCGCGGAAACAACAGAGGTGATCAGGCACAAAATTGAGATGGCGCCGTGACGTCATTCTCTTATTAAGGGAGAGTGAATTGCATGTGTCGCTGGGTCGATACCCCTGCAGTACAAATTGCGTGAGGTGTAGCACTGCATATTATATTTGACCCATGTGATTTTATTGATATCAGGTTTTAAGTGCACTTACAGGAAACATGCCATTTGTATCCTGCAATAATTACTCATGTAATTTTCTGTGAAGTCCCTTGCATTAAGTCACTTCGAGCCATGAATATAGCATGAAATTTTTGTAATATTTCGAAAGTCCCATCAGAGTCAAATCAGTATACGAGGGATTTTCTTAGGATCTTGGCCTGGTCAAGAGATTACGTATGCGTTTTTGGAAATTAATACATTTAGTCAAACGACTTTCCAAATTTTAATATTTTCAGTAAAAGAAGGTTTATTCAATTGTGCAACATAAGCATATATACCAGCTTCAAACTCATTATTTGATGCAAATCTTCATCCACTCTTGTTCGTGTCTGAGTGACATCTTTCAATCAGATGGGCGGTTACTCCGCGGTAGGAGCTCTGCCCTTCATGAGCGCCATAGCGTGACAACCCCAGGAAATGATAACCATGGCGTTTCCTGATTTCTTTGTTGCAGTTTCACCTGTTGCCACCCACCTGTTCTGTCTCTGGACTGTCTTAATCTTACATCTACTCTTGTGAAAGATAAGAGAAATTAATTAAAACTGAAAAAAGTATAAACACTCGAGAAATGTCAATTGGAATGCGTTTTTGTTTATTCTTAACAATAGAACGGAAAATTATGTTGACGAATAACACAGGACGTCTGATCAAACGGATAAATTATCTAGCGAAGTGGGGTGAGATAATAAAATTTATTTGGAAAGGTCATACCTCGAATAGTATTCATCTGTACTATTTCATGAAATATTAATTTAAATACTATATCGCAAAGATTTGAACAGAGAATCTTAATTTATATAAAACATAACCTACAAAACATTCATTTCCATTTGTGTAGCTCGACTTCAGTGTTGCTAACTGATGAAAACGAAACCCAAGAGTTACACTTACTTCGCTCCTCATAAGCCGGCACGGGGAAAGCTTTAAATCTGAAATAGTGTTGATACAAGTTCTCGCACACTGCTGTCGCGGCAGTTAAACTCCCTTACCTTGCTTGCTGGCTGTTCTACGAAGCCCGTTCTAGCTTTGGGTTGGGTATATTGACTTGGGTTTTATGTCACGTTCTCGCCAGGTAGTGGCTGCGGCTCCAGTTGTGCGATATAACTCGATATAACTACAGAATGAAGGTAAACATGCGTAAAATTGCAGTGGCCAATTACACAAGCAAGATCATCCCCTCGCAGACCATAAACCAGCGGTCACACCTCGAGTTATATTTATCTGGACTCGTATTTCATAAACAAATTCATGTTTATCATTAGGGCTAGGAATTCATTCATTTGCATGTTTTTTCATAGGGGTTAAAAATGTATGCTTTTACATTACGTGTACGAATTACGGAATTTTCAGTTATTTCGACAAGATTTTATGGTGCATATAACAGCATATTTTCTTGATTTTTGATAAATGCATATTATTTCAATACTATAGCCCCTATATTGCATATTTTAATGATTTTTATGCTTTTTTTTTATTTTTTCGTCTGTATAATATTTTTCTTATTGGTAGCATTTCTGAGACAATGGTTCTTTCCCATTGGTAGATAGATTTGTGTCCAGTACGAAGATAATTTTTGTTAAATCTCCTAAAAGAGTTAAGTTGTTTAGATCAACAGCACCTAATATCCGACTTCCTGCTGCACCAGTGTTAATCGATGGGGAACATGGGTCGATGCAGTTTTATATTATGCTGAGCACATAGAAATAGCCGAAGAGGTTATTAATTCATTGGACTTGAAAGATGCTTCATCAATAGAAACTGTGGAAAATATTCTGTCAGGCACTGGGTTAAAAGAGGATCTTGGTTTCATATCTGCCCATTTTTCTTACTTACCAACAGCCATAACGGCATTGGAAGCTGTAGGATCTGCTTTGCATGAATCACTTACTGTCTTTGACAAAAAAAAAATCCTCAAAAGAAAACCATGTCTCACCAAGAGACTTGACTCTCTCTCTGTGAAGCAGTTAGCATCATTTAAATATGCCCCGATAACATCTTGTGACGTGGAGAGAAGTTTTTCACGTTGCAAATGTTTTGCGAGACAACAGACAGACTTTACAGTTGAAAATTTGTGCAAAGTGTTGGTTGTGAACTGCAATTTAGCAGTTAATACTAGCAGCGGGACCGCTTCTGCTTCAACCTCTAAGGAATAAGGTAACTTTATTATTTATACTAACTCGTCTACTGGAAGGGGACATTAATTGTTTTAATTAAATAGTGCATATTTCTTGGCATATTTTGAAGTTTTTAAGAGCATATTTGCATGGATATTTCAGTGGTTTTAGGGCATGAACTTCCGAGCCCTATCTATCATACATTTTGGATCTTTTTAACTTTTTTTTTTTGATTCTGACTTTTGCCTAATGTGTTTCGTATTTTTATCTATATTTCTGCTTTTACTAGGATCTATGTCTTATATTGAAGTTTATCTCTGGGGTTTGCCATGATCCGTTTTATAAGGGCACTGGTGACCAAGTAGTTGATTGTCCTTAAAATTACCTCATCAAAATGTATCGAATTCAATTTTGTCATAATACGATTTGAAACGACGATGCTCATATTTTCTCCTTATATAACACTGGTCTACAAAAATTAACTTTTTCTCTTTCACAAGAATTAAAATAACAGATTTTAAAAGTATTTTTCGTGCTGAATTCAAATATAATTACAGTTTGTCCGCATCGGGCAGGAGTTTTGTGTGATATTCATTTGAATTTTTATAATATTCTAAAAAATCCGTAACTAGCTATCTAACTCAAAATTATAACTACTGATTCTGACTTACCTAGAAAGTGGTAGATAGCGATTTTCGGGTATATTTTGCATCTGGAACGTCTCTCATTTTAGTCCAACAGTAGTCAGCCAGCATATTGGAACTCCACTTGCCTTGGTACCTCTTCTCTATCGTAGAAATTTGCTGATGAAAACGCTCACCGTGTTCATCGCTGACAGCTCCAAGGTTTTCGGGGAAGAAGTCGAAGTGAGAGTCCAAGAAGTGAATTTTTAAAGACATGTTGCATCCCATAGCTTTATAAGAATGCAGAAGATCAGCCACTATGTCACGATAGTTTTCTGCTTTATGGTTTCCAAGAAAATTGCAACATAAACTTTTGAAAGACTCCCAGGCTGCTCTCTCCAGTGGATTTAACAGTCCCTCGAAATGTTCATCAGCCATTAATGATCGGATTTGTGGTCCTATAAAAACTCCTTCTTTCAATTTAGCATCACTTACTTTGGGGAATTTCGATTTCAAGTACAAGAATCCATCAGAAAGTTTATCCATAGCTTTGACGAAATTTTTCATAACTCCTAACTTAATATGCAATGGAGGTAAAAATATTTTTTCAGGATTCACTAAAGGGACACATGCCACATTTTTCTGGCCAGGGAAAAGAGATTCACGTTTTGGCCATGACTTTCCAACGTAGTGAGACTTCTTATCTCTGCTGTCTCACAAAAAACAGCAAAATTTGGTGAACCCAAGTTGCAAACCAAGCAATAAAGCAATGACCTTTAAATCACCACAGATATTCCATTCATATTTTCCATATTGTATTTTCTCTAAAATTAGTTTCATATTTTGATATGTCTCTTTCATAGCGGCATGCGCTACTGGTATTGATGGAAGTTCATTGCCAATATGTAGCAGCACAGCCTTCAAACTTACTTTAGAGGAGTCTATGAACAATCGCCACTCATCTGGTCGGTGTTGATGCCCAAGAGTTTCCATAAGTGAACAAATATTATTACAAAACACAACACCATATTCTTCAGAGAAGTATTCTTTGAAAACACTATGGCGGCAACAATAACTACTTATTCTTACATCTTTTTGGAGTAAATTCCACCCTTTGAGTCTGGAAGTTGAAACTTCAGCTTGCAGTTTAGACAGATTTAAATCCCGAATCAGGTCATTAAGGTCTTGCTGATTGGGAAAGTATGGTTCTGATGAACAGCTACTGGCTTCATATGTAAGATCATTTTTATTTTCATCTGAATCATTTTGAGTTTCAGTTAGGTCAGAATCAGAGTTATCACTTAAGGTTGTATCTACATATACTGGCACGGGGAACTCTTCACTGTGTAAGACAGGTCTCAATGCAGATTGCAAATTCGGATACTTAACTGTATATTTTGTTTTAGATGTGATTCCTTTAATATTTGTCAAACAAAATAACAGTCAGTTGAATGATCCTTCGGTTCCCTCCAAATCGTGGGAATTGCAAATGGCATATGATGTGTACCATTTTTCCACCCAGTCAGCAGTCACGAAACACAGCATGTATTTGGGGCCCAGCTCTTATCAAAATCACCAACTTGACAGCCAAAGTAAAGATGATAACACTTTTTTACAAGTGGGGTCATATTTCGCCTCTGAGACTTGAAGGTCAGCTCACCACAAATATAGCAGAAATTATCTGCATGATTTACACACTTTCTTGGCATGATGAAAACATTAAGCACTGAAATAGAACATGCACAACATACACAATACACTTCTAAACAGAAAGGAAGGAAATATTTCACTAGTGAACAATGTCACAGTCAGCTCAATACTGACACATCACAATGCCAGACAGGTCTGAGCATGTCTAAACATGAATGAACCTGCACAGTCTTGTTTTGTGGTGCTTCACCGTGATATTACAAATAATTTCAATAAATACGGCTTGAGTAAAATAGCTACATATGAGGTAAAGGTTCCTATGACAGGTCAAAGAAAATGCTAAAATCATATTTTGAAAAGTAGCTTTCACAGAAAAACTATGCTTGATGGGAAAATTCTGACTACATATCTGAATTCAGGATGAAAAATGCACTAGATTCACTACTCAGATTTCTTGTGAAAAAAATCTTGTCGACCAGTATAATTATCGGATACAAGCTATACCCACATTAGTATATCCACTTCTACTGTTTATGACCTCAATATCTTTGCACATTCGGGCTTCCAGAAGTAGAATACATGCAGCACAGAAAATGAAACACAAAAGTGTCAATAGTCTGTTGCAGTTTTAATGATACGTTGCGTGCACCTGTAGAAACTCCCTTCAGTTTATAAAACATGGGGTTAAGTAAGGTGTTTGTGTCGCACGCAACAGCCACTTACAGCTACAAGCGTGCGACTGCAAGTATGTACACAAATCGTTATCTCCAAGGGTACTATTATTATACACCCCTTCTTGCTTCGTTTGTTCCACATTCGGATTTCTTTCTCAATCTTATCATGTTACTATTGCACCGGATTTTTGTGGAAAGCTAAACAAACGATATTTTCTCTATTGTTTGGCAAACATTTGATATCGAATTTCCCTGGAAATACTTGCCTTAGGCTTTCTGAATCCACAAGAAAACGCTGTGTCGTAAAGATACGATAGAAGTGAAACTTTTTTATTACAGAGAGAAATTTTAATTAGTTTTAAATCACAATTTGACAACGCACAACACTTCAAACTGAGTGGGTTATTTACAAAATCTAGATTGAAAATATCCTGTGCAGTCTTGAATTTGTTAAAACCAGAATACTGTAAATTATCACTGATAGGTGCAACAGGAGGTTGCTGAGCCAAGGTGCTGATTGTTGCTTCACTGTCTTCATTATTTCCACTACATGTCCAAACTAGCACGTATTCTACTCCTTTCTCTACTATCTTGTTCAATTTCAGACCATGTTCTCTCTGCGCCTCACTTAGGCATATTCACAACAAAATTATATATTTTAATGAAGAAAGTATATTATAAACAACGAGAACACTATAAATAATACTCGAAATGCGTTGGTTATACACACGTTTTGCTCTGTTGACAACCAACCGCTGTACTCCGTAATCGCCACGCCGCCTGAACACAGTACACGGACAACGAGAATAAAAGAAAGCGAGAAGAGCTTTTGTCTCACTCTTCTCCGGGACACTGCTCCCACTCTACCCGACACAGTGTTTACCCCCGCCACTTTTCGGCACACTAAAAGGTTGCGGATCAGAGTTTCAAAGCCCTCCCACAAGAAGTTTCCATATAAAAAATTAAAAGATATCTGGATGTGTACGGTCGTAAAGATTTACGAAAGTATCTGAGCATCGGTGTGGTGCACCCCGATGAAGCCTATTTAGAGGTGAAGAAGTACACATATCAGGCGAAGAAGACAACTAGGGAGAAGCATTCTTCAATATTTCGGCCACACAAAGAAGAATTCTGAGAACTCCACCCTAACCTAACCTTAATTAACCTTATTTAAACTAACCTAACCGTACATAACCTAACCGAACCTAACCTAACCTTACACAACCTAACCTAATGTAACCTAACCTAACCAAACCTAACCTAACCTAACCTTACCTGACCTTACCTAACCGAACCTAACCTAACCTAACCGAACCTAACCTTACCCAACCTAACCTAATTTAATCTAACCTAACCAATCAAGAGGTCGCGAGTTCGAATCTCGCTTAGGGTAAGTTAGCGGGTAAGGTTTTTTTCCGAGGTTTCCCCTACCCTGAGAAGACGAATGTCGGGTAACTTAAAGCTCCATGGACCTCGGGCTCATTTGAGCATCATTTCACCCATTTCATTTCATTCATTCGTCCGATATGACACAATGTTGGAGGACGTTAATTAAAAAAAAAAAAAAAAAAAAACTAACCTAACCAAACCGAACCTAACCTAGCCTAACCTAACCTTACCTGACCTAACCTTACCTTACCTAACCTAATCTAACCGAACCTAACCTAACCTAATCTAACCGAATATAGCCTAACCTAACCTTACCTTACCTAAGCTAGCCTAACCTAACCGAACCTTACCTAAGCTAGCCTAACATAACCGAACCTTACCTAACCTTACCTAAATTAACCTAACCTTACCCAACCTAACTTAACCTTACCTAACCTAACATACTCGAACCGAACCTAACCTAAACTAACCTAATATAACCGAACCTAACCTACCCTAACCTTATCTAACCTAACCTTACCTAACCTAACCTACTCTAACCGTACCTAACCTAACCTAAACTAACCTAATATAACCGAACCTAACATAACCGAACCTAACCTAACCTTATCTAACCTAACCTTACCTAACCTAACCTTACCTAACCTTACCTAATCTATCTAACCTAGCCTAACCTAACCTAGCCTAACCTAACCTTACCTAATCTAACCTAACCGAAGCTAACCTAACCTTACCTACTTATTTTTAGCAGACCTCAATTTTCATAAACCGGATCTTTCACCACCAGCACCTTACAACCCTCTTCGTGTAACTGTTCTAGGAAGGTTGACCGCTTTTTTCCGAGACTTTTTTCGGCACTTGCAACCTTGAAAGAACCAAGTGGATGAAGGGTGAACTGAAATGATAGGAGAGGACACATGTGGGATGAAAGTAACCTTTCCAGCATTCGCTATAGGTCAGGAAGACCGATCACGAACATCGAACCCACGACCTGCAGAATAAACGTCAGAGCTCCACCTCACCCGGTTACAGCGGATAGAATATTTTAATACTATTTTTCTCCACTTCGTACTGGATACCTCTTTTCTTTTCGGGATTTCATCACGAATTTGAAATGTTCAACGCGTTTCGAGTTACGAACCGTTTAAAAGAAAACGAAGATACATACACCAGGGTGTGTATAACCTAAGGGATAATTCTATATAATATCAATAAAACAATGTAGAAATAATATTTTTTCTCTCTCTTAGATTACCCTTTATTGAAATTTCTGCTCGACTGTATAATTCCTTTGAAAACCAGAAAGGGCTTGCGGTTACGGACTCTTTAAAAGCAACCGAACACACTGTCCTTTTCATAAAGTTCATTAGATTCACGCAATAGCAAATTTTATGACGTAATACATCCGGCAACGCCGCAGCAGTTTGCCTGGTTTCACACGTTGACATTACTAAAGCTTTTGTACCAAGAGAGAATCCAATATAGGTTGAACGTACTTACATATAACACAAAACATTTATATTTCTTTAAGGCCTGCTGGTATTAAAGTTAATCTGAGTTCAAACACCTGAAAATGACTTTCGGTCAATGAACTTAGGATTTTATTTCATGAACCTTGATCTAAGTTCATGGCAATGTGATTTAAGATCAAATCTGACTGGTGCAGTTAGCTTTATTGAACTTAGGTCAGCAGAAGGTAGAAATAAATGGTACAGCATTGAATATAAGAATAAAATGGTAAATAATGACCTTTTGTAGTTATTTGGATAACAGGAATATTGTTTCAAATTGTATTGTAACAAAATGGCCAAATCCAAAATCCAGTTACTTTATTGTCTTGTAACTTTTACTACAAATGCAAAATTTATAGTCCTTTCTGCTATTACAATTGTTCTTCTCATTATCTTTCTGTCTTTCACCGTCTTTCTTCAGTTTCTCTGTCTCTTATATCTTCACTATTACGGTACAATCACTCGACGACATAACGTACTCGCTAACAGGCTAGCCGACTCGCTCTCGTAACTAAAACTTCACACGACAACTTACACAACTAAGCAGAAACTAAAAGCTACTCCTGTTTATACTGGAGCTTATGTCACGTGACCATTCGAGATCTTTCCATGCAAACGTGCGCAGTGACTCAGAGAGAATCAACGAGAAGCTTCTCGGCTTCTCTTGTTATCACGCCACCACGGCCACGCACACACACAACCACTCCAGGCCACCCGTCCCTCTCTCGTCCGTATATTGTTGTATGACCAATGTCACAGTATTATGTCCAGAAAGCAAAGTTTTACAGCAGAAGCAAGGACCGATTACTCCTAACCTAGAAATTTTTTTCACAAATAGTAAAACACAAAGCTATTCTGAATCCAAGAACCGACTGACTGCTGTCTGTAACTCATTCTGCTCGTTGCTTCACCCCCTTAGGCGATGATGAAAACACGGACCTTTCTCAAACTTCTACAAATACGCCGGTTTCCGGACACAAATAATCTGGAAAATCCATTTTGATTCTGTTGCTCTTATTTTTGTCAGGTGTTTTCTCTCGTGAGGCAACTTGACCTTGAGCGTCTTTGATATACGCCCCGCGGTCGGCCGGAGTCGCATTATTATAGGTTAGAGTTAGTCATTTTCGTAAGCTTGGCATGGTGCTGTTTATTTTGTAAATAATGATCATTTTAAGAAGCCTGCACTCCATGTTGCAGTAGCGTACTTCGCAACTTTCTATCTTTATACACCTTTAACATTTTAACCTCTTTTAGGTTTTGTTTTCTCGAGGAGTTACCTAGTGCTCATTATCGCTAACCCGGAGGAGATTCGGTTTCCGGAGGTCAAAAGAATGAACTTCAGAATACGAAGAACGGCAATTATTTTCCTGGTGGTTTCCTTTATAACACAGCTCTGGTGGAACACTGCTTGAGAATTTAGAAGAGCTTTAAATATTCATTTATAATGCCGGTTAAATATTAAGTAGATATACTAAGTATACATGTATTGTATACCTTTGAAATATGCGAAATGAATAAAATAAACATGTCATATCATAAAATCATCAGATAAAGTGTGTGAACTAAAGAAATTTACTACGATTTGGTATTTAAATTTAATATCTTTCAAGGATATGACACAAAGATTTTGAACAAAATTCCTCCACCATAAACTATCCTTTGCATGGAAAAATTTTCGAAAATTTTAATGTTTTTGAAAATGCCTCTAACGATTTTGATTAAAATGTCATATGTTTAAGATATTTCTATGACAAATGAAATGTATATTTTGAATTTCCTGGCTATAGCCTATGTAGTCCCGTTTACTCTTGATGACTTTTGAATAACTCGCAAACCGTAAGAGATAGACCAAATCTTTCTATAGAAAAAATGAAGATCTCGTTAAAACACACAATTTATGTCTAAATGCATTTTTTTGCGGAGTGAAGCATTTCGGAGATATTCCTTTTTGTTTGCGTGAGTTTTGAAGTATTTTAACTTTTCTCAAATGGAAGATCGTTTTTCAGTTTTTCTTTGTATCTTGGCCGTGCAAAGAACGGAATTTCAAAGCTTTAAAAGGTTTGACTATCGCTCACAGCGATACAGCGATACAGCTTACTGTATTCGCATATTCCCCTTGCATCTACAAGAAAATTAGGGGTAAAATAATTTCTGCAAATGTTTATCTCGACTAACATGAAGTTAAGGGAATAAGAGTTTGTAAGGATACTTAGTACAAGAGTAGAGTAAGTCATGTGAGTGCAACATATCAGATTTTTTAAAACTAAATGGTTTAATAAACCCACGTAAGAACATTTTGCCTTACTTCCTTTGAACGAGGCGTTGATAAGTGAGTACCATTTCGTTTCAATGGCACCGCAACGCTAGTGTCGCAGTTACACGCATGCGTACTCGTCTCTCTGATTTATTGTCCACTGACGCCATTACAGTCAGATCGTGTTGTGTTTATAGTTGTTAGTGATCGTTCAAAGTGTTTAAGACAATTTCTGATCCCGTCGACAGTGAAGTTTTGCTGAAATTCATCGCCAACTTATAGAATATGGTGAAAATATGACATGGAATTTTAAGAAAGTGGGTTAGGAAATTCAGTGATGGACAATCCAATGAAAGCACGGAATGGGTGCCCTTCTGTAGTTGGTTTTGTTGAACAAGTGAATGAGGCAATTCGTGAAAACACGTGGTTCACAATAAGCATGCTTTAAGGTGTTTCTACAAATTCCACAAACTATTCTGCATAAAATTGTCCCTATTGGGACCTTTATTTGAAGAGGGCACGCAAAAGTTGATTCTCCGCTGTGACAAACGCTTGAACAATGATGACAACTATGTCGAAAAATAGGTTAAGAAATGCTCTTTCATGTTCAAGTGATTATTATTG